>CM042902.1:13612500-14362500 GCA_023653625.1 Triadica sebifera
TATGCCATAGCTGATACTGCTTATAATGAGATGATGAGAGGTTAATGAATCCTTTGTTTATTTTTCTTCTGCATTTAAAGCTGGTATTGTTTCTGACACTTTCTTTTCCATTCCTTGGTAATTATGATCTGCAGAAGGGAAAAATCAATCCATAATCATAAGGTTCCTTTCCATTTTTTCTTATAATATTTTGGAGTTTCTCTCTTTTTGTTTTCCTTTAATCCTTATGTTCTATTTTACTGAGTACTCATTTTTAATGTTTTATGAATAACTGGCCTGGAGATGCTTCTTTGTCCTGTAGTGGTGAAAGCGGTGCTGGGAAAACAGAGACAGCAAAACATGCAATGCAATATTTGGCTGCTCTTGGTGGTGGTACTGATGGCATAGAGGATGAGGTTCTTCAGACCAACTATGTTCTTGAAGCATTTGGGAATGCAAAAACATCCAGGAATGGCAACTCCAGTAGATTTGTGAGTCACTAGTTTTTTTTTTTCCTTTTTTCTTTCTTGTTTTGTACTTCTAAGTTACTCCTGGATCATAAGTTTCATCACGTCGACATGTTGATCTGCAATTTTTATCTACTGGTACAGGGAAAGTTAATTGAAATTCATTTCAGCTCATTGGGGAAGATATGTGGTGCTAAAATTCAAACTTGTAAGCATTGTTCAGTAAAATGCTTTAATTAGTTTAATAGCGTTCAAGTTTCTGGTATCAGTGTACTGACTTGAACAATTTTCCAACATTATGCATATTCAAATGCTCTTTCATGTTCGATGATATAATTGTGCATAGTTCTGCTAGAAAAGGTAAGTTCTCACTTTCTTTTATGATATTTTCTTGGAAATTATATCATTATCGTGATGAATTGCTGAAATTATTCTCTCATTGGAGCAGTCAAGAGTTGTTCAGCTGGCCAGTGGTGAAAGATCCTATCATATCTTTTATCAACTTTGTGCTGGTGCTCCATCAATTCTAAGGGGTAATATTTTCAAAAATGATCAGCCTATAAAAGTTTTTCAGTAGTTTTTTCATTCCAAAACAACCTTCATTAGGCTTCTATGTATACTTTTTGCCATGCATTTGTAGTGTTAACATAATGTTGCTAAAACCCTGTATAGTGATTGTGTGGTGCCTTCTAGATATCTTGAGATTGTCATCAACTAATTGTCTTGACATGTTAATTCTTTTATTTACTAATCCTCGTGGAATATTTGTGTGAGTCTATTGGTACCACATTATTGATTAATCATAATATTTCATGTGCTTTAAAGAAGAAATGGGACTGTAGCAGACGGCATTTTTTATTTACATTTTAGATTTGTGACTGCTATCTTTTCTCAAAAAGATAAAAACAATCGAATGTGCCTGCTCTTCCCCACCTTTGCTTTCTGCAGAGAGATTGAATATTAAAATGGCTAGTGCATACAACTATCTTAACCAGAGTGCGTGCTTGGTGATTGATGGTGTCAATGATGCCCAGAAATTTCATAAGCTTATGGTTAGTAACAACAATTCTCATTATTTATCAGGTTGAAAACTCCATTTTTAGTCATTTTTATTTTGTGGCCCTGAGTGTGATACATATTCTTTTGATTGTTTGGGTGCACCTTGTTTTCCATTTCAACAGGAAGCCCTGGATATTGTTCAAATTACCAAAGCAGATCAAGAACTGGCATTTGCGATGCTTGCTGCAATATTATGGCTTGGAAACATATCATTTCAAGTAATTGACAATGAAAATCATGTAGAGGTGTTGGCTGATGAAGGTGAAAAAATACTATCTCTATGCTCTGGATGGTGTCTATTTTAATGGATTGTACTGTCTTTTGTCATTTCAGTGCCTTACATCTTGCCAACTTTCATTACTTGATCATAGCTAATAGCCTATCTGAGCATTAGTCAAAGCTGGCATTCTCATCTTGATTTGGTTGCATTTCTAGATGGGATATTCTTAGGGTCTGGTTCAAGATCAGAATAGAATATTTAGTTAAATTAATGGATACCAACTCATATTGTTTACTAATTTCAGATTACAATTGCATGTGGCAATATGTCAATGTCTAAAAATCTGTCTAATTGTTTTTATCTTTCTATATTTTTATTTAAAATTAAATCTCATGTTGCAAGCTCTTATTGGATAAATATTTAGTTTAAACAAATATCTAAATGGCCTCTTCAGATGTATGCAATCTTGAAGTTCCTTTCTCATAGAAAGTAAATTTTATAATATTTAATCTTTTACAATTATGTTTTATTCGTCAAATGTCAGGTTTTAAGGTGGTCAAAAGCATTTCTTTAATATTTTTTGTTTTGCATATTTATTTTTCAGATTTTTTATATCACATTTCATTTGTTTGTTTGATTCTCACAGAACTTGAGATCACATTCCCTAGGGGGTAGGGATTGGTGCATCACCAATCCCATTTGGGGCAATTTCATTCCAAGTCCAGACTCTTTTTTTGGTGGACCCAAATCTGGGAAATGTAATCCCCCATTCCAAATTTTGATTCTGCCCCTATTTTGGTGAAACAAATAGTGCACTAATATGCTAGCAGTGTGATTACAAAAATGCTATCGAGTGAGCCAATTTTTTTTCTTGGCAAGCTAGTAAATAATTTGGTTATTGTCATTAGAGTTAGTGTTTGTCAATTACAGGAATGGACATAGATGAAGTTTAATTCTGAATAAGCAATGGCATTTGGCAATTTGATTAAGCTCATAAGCATAATGCACCTCTTGAAATTATGGTGATGCGATAGGTCTTACATGATTGAATGGGCTTGTATGTCCTGAAATAATCAATGAGCTGCATGAGCTGATATAATTTGAATGTTGTGCTTAAATTTGCTGCATCACAGGGTGTGAGATGTTGGTAATTATGACATGATAATATGGTTTTTGATGGAGCTCTCTCTCTGAAGTATTTTAGTTTGCTAATGACTTATTGCAGCTATAGACAATGCTGCGCAGCTCTTGGGTTGTGGCATTGAGGACTTGATGCAAGCTTTATCAACCCAAACAATACGATGTGGAAAGGATGATATTCGTAAAACCTTGACATTCCAGCAGGTATGGTTAGTTATTGGCTCAAAAACAAATGCCCTCCTCTAATCCTTACACCTGCTGTGCATGTGTAAATTACATTGAAACCCATGCATTTATTAGGGTTCTGATTTTTTTTTTGGTTGGTTTTCAGGCAATTGATAGAAGAGATGCACTGGCAAAGTTTATATATGCAAGCTTGTTTAATTGGCTTGTTGATCAAATCAACAAGTCAATTGAAGTGGGCAAACTACGTACTGGGAGATCCATAAATATCCTCGATATCTATGGGTTTGAATCGTTTAAGGTAATTTGAACTTTTCTGTTTGATAATACCTTAAGTGCTATGTACTTGTGCCCTTGGTGATGATCCGCTCTTCTAATTTCCAGAATAATAGCTTTGAACAATTTTGCATAAATTATGCAAATGAGAGGCTGCAGCAACATTTCAATAGGCATCTGTTTAAACTTGAGCAGGAGGTAGGCATCTTAGATCTTCGACTGCATTTAAATTGCTGGATGCCTTTTGCAATTAGGCAGCATTTACTTGAAATGTATTGTCATATTACGCTTTTTTGTTTCTGCTGTCAAAAAATTGTTACCCTATTATTCAATTAACGTGAAACAAATGCACTTTTGTAGTCGATGTATACATTGGAATGTTAAAATAAGAGAGTATAAACCTAAAAGATTTAGCTTAGTGGTACTAGTCTTATTCCATGGCTGTGAGACTCAAGTTTGAACCTTAATTGGATCCATTGTAACCCCCCAAAAAGAGTCTTAATTGAACTGATGCTTGGAAGCTACCAAAAGTTCATGTCTATGTATTTGCAATAGAATATGCTTTATGGCCACAAATGTGAACAAACTTGACATTGATTTTATCTGATTGTTTGGACAATCAAAGTTACAATTTCTCATTTATTTCAGGAGTATGAAGAGGACGGAATTGACTGGACTAAAGTTGAATTTTCTGACAACCAAGAATGCTTGGACCTATTTGAAAAGGTATTTCCGTGGATTCACCTTTATGTATCCGTGATATGGAGCTTTGTATAATAAAGCTATCTTGATTCTCCTCTTCTTTTAGAGATTCTCATGCATGTTGGACATATAAAATTTTGGTTTATGTGTATGTATCTTTATTTTATCGCCTTTGGTTCTATACGTCAAGCCATATCTTATGAGCGAGCTGCTGTTATATCACTATATCTTGTAGTGATTGCATATACATGTTTGGTGTTAAATGATACTAATATATGGATCTCATTCTTTTAGATTCTCTTGGTGTATGAAACTAAAATGTTTTCTTCTTAAGCTTAAATTGGTCACTCCTCTCTTACATCTATTTGTGCAGAGACCTCTGGGGCTACTATCTTTGTTAGATGAGGAATCAAATTTCCCCAGTGCGACTGATTTGACCTTTGTCAATAAGCTTAAGCAGCACTTGAGTACTTCTCCTTGCTTTAAAGCTGAAAGAGGAAGGGCTTTTGCCATTAATCATTATGCTGGAGAGGTCAGTTATTGTGCTTTTACTCATGAGATTTGGATTTTTTCCTTATTATTGATACACTAAAAGGCAGTTTGGCAGATTCCATTTGATTAGATTTTTTGCTCATTGCCAAATATTATGAATAAAAGATAGCATATGAGAAAGGAACCTGATCTATATATATATATATATACCTTTCTCTGTTAAATTTATTTGGTTGAAACTTAAATGATATAAATTCTCTGAAGAATTAAAATTCTACAATAGTACTCCGTCTGTCCCAAATAGATAGGCTCAGTATCTATCTCAAAAAGATAGTCCAATTTCCTTCTTATTAATATAATTACTTGTTAATTCTCTATTATGCCCCTATTTAATGTGCCTTGTTATCTAGAAATATGAGTTATCATCCTTTGTTGTTCAATAATGCTCCTAATAGATACAGGGGTATATTAGGCAAATTGTATAATTTCAACTATATTAACTAAATTTTCTTCATTTGCATGAAAATAGAAGTAAGCCTATCGTTTTAGGATGGAGGGTGTTGTAGGGAACTTGATAATTTCTTGTGCTTAAATATTAAGTACCTGTTCAAAGAAAAAAAAAAGTATCAAGTATAGCATTAAAGCTACAGTATTGATGAGCATTTAACAGTGTATCAATTCTATCAGTTTATGCATCAAAGCTACAGTAGTGAAACTCATGAAAAAACAGGGACTAGTATTGATGCTTAAACTCAACAAGTAAATCCTTGACATCAGCAGTCCTTTTTGTTCCTACCCCAGGATTTATTTGTTCATTACATCTTAGCATCAATTCTTTCTCTAAGAAAGCTGTAGGATATTGCTTTCAAGCTAGGTCAGTTTTCAATAAATTTAATAAATCTTATGTATTTGTTGGGTTAGTTTAGTGGTATATCTATCAGTTATAGTCAAAATGTGATTTTTTGAAAATCTAATACTTTCTCCAGGCTTATCTTAATCCTATTTGATTCTTGCAAGGTCATGAACTATTTAAATGAATAATATATTTTATGAATTTAGTAACATTCAGAGTTTGATCAGGTTGTGTATGATACAAACGGCTTTCTGGAAAAGAACCGAGATCCACTGCACTCTGATTTATTACAGCTACTATCATCATGCAGTTGCCAGCTGCCACAGTTGTTTGTCTGCAGAATATCTAATGAATCTGTGAAACCATCAAGTTCATCAGTCCAATCTGGTGGATTGGAATCCTCAAAGAAAAGTGTTGGTTTTAAGTTCAAGGTAGATAAACATGCTATGATGCTAACATCTGCACATGTATTTAGTGATGCACTTCAAATTGGATGTCAAAACTAAGCAATTTTATTAAATTCTCAAGTGACTTGAATGATGAATTAGGAGATTCAGTTTTGGTTCAAAAATGTTGAGTATGAAATTTTCTGCTATTTTGAATCATTGTAAAACCTTTTCCTTTATTGCTCTTGATTTTGTTTGCACATATTCAAGAATGTGCCTTGCTTTTGAGAACAATAATTTGTCTGACAAGCGCATCATCATTTCTCTCAAACCATGTTTTTCAAAACCTTGAGACTTCTCTTTCATGCTTGTAGGGCCAACTTTTCAAACTAATGCATCAGCTGGAGAACACACAACCTCATTTCATTCGCTGTGTAAAACCAAATACTAAGCAGCTTGCTTGTGTGTATGAGGATGATCAGGTCCTACACCAACTCCGATGTTGTGGAGTTTTGGAGGTTGTTAGGATTTCGAGATCTGGATATCCTACTCGTATTAGTCACCAAGACTTTGCACAAAGGTACAGGATAACATACTTGAATTCTCTATGTTTTTCCCTTTTTGTTTACAATTAGTGCATAATGAATTCTTATCATGAACGTTCACACAATTTAGGTATGGTTTTCTACTTTCGGACAAAAATGTATTCCGGGATCCATTAAGCATATCAGTAGCTGTTCTGCAACAATTTGATATACTTCCTGAAATGTATCAAGTCGGTTATACCAAAGTTTATATTCGTACAGGCCAGGTATGTAACTATATTTCTTAACATTAGAAATGCTGTATAATTTACATATTATGTAGTTCATAGGTGATTTTCATTAGCCATTTTGCTCACATTGATGTCTGCATTGGTTTTTATGTCTGGAAGTTGCAATTTCAACTTTAGATTGGTGTAAACAAGTCATTCAATAACTTTTGCTTTGGCATATATTTAATGGCTGCAGATTGCTTTGGCATGCATAAGTGTTGCTGAATACTCTATTTTTGATGCATAGCATGGGCTTTATGTTCTAAAGAGTTTTAGAAATAGGTGTTTTTATCTCTAGTATAGGCAAATTGTAATTAACCATATAATATAAACTTGTAATAAAAAAAATAAGGAAAGATTTTATGGATGTGAACTGTGTGAGCTTGTCATGCTCTAATTACATGTTGTGATTGACGTTAATTACAAGACGGAAGTACTTCACTGACTGTCATGTATTGTTGGATCACAGATTGCTAAATTGGAGGAGCAGAGAAAGCAAGTTATGAAAGGTATACTTGAGATCCAAAAATGCTTCCGAGGCAGCCAAGCTCGTCGTGATTTAAATGAACTCAGAAAAAGAGCGACAATATTACAATCATGTACGAACTTTATCATAAATTTTACTTATCATAGTTGGGTGGCATCTTTTATTTGTTGCTTTGTTGACCTCACATTTTCAGCATCCAGTTGCTCCATTCTAAACAAGTTGAATCATCTCCTTCTATTAATAATAAGTGGAGTTTGTTGTGATTAAAACTTGGATCCTAGTGAATCTTATTATTTTTGTCAGTATCATATATTTGATTCAGATTACTTTGTAATGCAGTTGTCCGTGGTGAAAATGCCAGAATGAAGTATAATTCTATAGCAAAAAGTTGCAAAGTTGGTCCTCCCCACATTGCCAATGAGCAGCTGATGGAAATTATATGTTTGCAGTCTGGTAAAAGTTTTGTCTGTTGGCTGTAATTGGCTCCTTATATCATATGCAGTATTTTAATTCTTTCCCCTGCAGTCATCCGTGGGTGGTTGGCTCGGAAGCAATTTAGAGACGAGCATAAATTGAAACAATCAAATCATGGCAATACAAATTCTAAAAGAAAGCTAGGAAAGAAGAATTCAGAAGTGAAGGTACTCTCTATGATGCTGTTAGTCTCAAAAGATCATTTTTGTTCCTAATTCTTGGTTGAACTAGCCACTTTTGTTACAGCTTTGACATTCACAATCTAGAGAACTCTTGCATATTTTTAGTCCTCTCTAGTTTCTTATAATTTTTTCTTCATTTTTTAAGCTGCATTTCCTCATTTGTTGTGATGTCAAACCAAGTAGATATAATTTAAATAATGAGAATGGCCCAGCTTTTCTTGGTTTTGTTCATCAAATACATTAGGTAATAACTTTTAGAATATAAATCTATACTCTCGAGAAAAAGTGTCTTGTGTGCTTGTTTAGTTCTTAGTTGTTTAAGAGGGGGGGAGGACAGAGTCGAGGATCTGTTATAGACTTTTGCTTGAAACAAGATGGCTGTATGGAAAAAGATTGCTTTACAATTTCTTGATGCTTCCAATTACAATATGTAAAAGAGAGGAAGAATGAAGAGAAATAGGGGGGGAATAAAAGGCAGAAAAAGGAAGAACGGTGGAGGTAAACTTTAGAAGAGAGATTAGATTATGTTTTTATCCTTTGACAACCAAGACGTCAAAACTCCCTTTTCATGGATCCAAGAATTGTTTGATCTATTTAGGCAGAAATCTGAAATCAAGGGAAAAAATGAAAATGAATAAAAAGAGGAAGACAAAAAATTAGAATCCATATTTGGGATAGAACAAGAAAGGTCAGTGCCTATCTTCTTATGAGTGCAATGAAATAATTTTAAATTTTTTTCATATAATTTTGTTGGGAAAAGTGTTTTGCATATTGGCGGGTTGGACATAGATGTATTTGTATCAGGTATGTAATTCGTTGATGTGGACTGAGATAGTCTTTGTGTTTATGCTGTTATAAGCAATGTAATTTTTTTTTATTGACCAAGAAAATATAAAAAAGGAAACTAGAGGAAATAGGTGAAAAAAAAGAGGAAAGGAAACAAGAGAGTAGAAAGAGGGAAAGAGAGAGAGAGAGAGAGGATAGAAGAACAGAGTAGAGAAAGTAAAATAAAAAACAGAGGGCCGTAGTTGAAGAATATAGAAGGATGAGATCAATGGAGAATATCAAGTACCAACTTAGTTAGGAGGGACTGTGCTAAACTTTTTTGGAGCATTGTCTTCTTCCTTTTCTATTCTTTTGTTTTGTTTTTGGTAAAATTTTCTTATTCTTTTCTCCTTCACTATTTTTTTCAATCGAAAATTGCAGTGTGCATCAATTTCTTGTCCTTATTTTCAATTGAAAATTACACGCACCATAAACTAATACCCCACCTTATATTAGAGAGGTTCAGTGAAAACATAAAATAGATAAACAAGTAAATGGTGGCCGTTTAAGTAAAGGCACACCTTTGTTGTGTCTTGCCTGGAAAAAGGTGCACCTCAGATAGGTTTCCTGCTTCATATATTGAGGCAGGCTTGGGGCACACCTTTGACAACTATGCTTGGCCAAAGTTAGCACTATAAACTTAGCTGGAACAACTAATCTTTCTATGTTAACCACAAGTAGTCAAGGGCCAAATTATCAAGTGTTGAAATATTTTTTGGATGGCTAGAAGGTTTTTCAATGCCAGGCAGCTTAGGTAATGAAACTATTTTCAGCAATTATATTTGTGTTTCAAATGCTAGAAAAGGCCAACCTTCCGTTTCAGTTTTATTGGTAAATGGAAGTGAGACTGTTGGGGTTTATGGTTGCTCTTTAGAAGTTATGTTGTAACACTTGCATGTTTATAGATTCTGCTTGCGCTCCTGTTCCATTGCTATGTATTTCAAATGAAATATGTTGGCTGAATGCCAGCTTTACTAATTTGTACCATGATCAAGGAAGTTCAAATCTTGAGTCCTTCTAAGAAACATATCTGAGTTATATTTTGTATGTTGTGATTTGTCTGCATGTTTGTTGTTTTCTTTAATATGTGGGGAAATATGAGTTAAATCTTTAGACAAAAGTTGTCTGCTGGGATGAGCTTGAGATGAATTTTTTTTTCTGTTGCCACAAGTTTTGCCTAGTCATCTGTGGTACATACTTTGTGTTTCCCATAGTGCTTCATTACGGATGACCTGATATCATAATAAATGTCATACTAAACAACTGAAAAGCATCAGGATTGTGATATACTTCCTTACGGTATAGGGTATAGAAAATTGATTGAGAATGCAAGGTTGGATTTTTTGTTCATGAAAAAGAAGCAAGCGGCATTGGTGTTGTATATAAATAGCTCTCTGAATTTCCCTTTTGTTTGCTGTGTATCATAATTGGCACTAAAAAGTTAATTTCTTCTCACTGACCAGGTCATGCCTCAAGAGCAGGTTGAGGCTCAGGCTTCAATTTTGACAGATCTTCAAAAGAAGGTTGCTAAAGCACAAGTAATTCTGGGACAAAAGGAAGAGGAAAACGCCGCATTGAGGGAGCATTTGCAACAGTATGAGCAGAGGTGGTCAGAATATGAGGCGAAGATGAAAGCAATGGAAGAAACATGGCAAATGCAGATGGAGTCATTGCAAGTAAGGTTTCTTGTCAACATACATATAACAACTTTTTTTTTTCTTAGTCAACAAAAGGGGTGAGAACAGTGAACAATTTGAGAACTGTTGATATATTAGGCGATTGAATTCAGGTATATTCCTTGTTGCCTGAGGAGGTGAAAGTGTCTACGAATTACAAATCAGTTTATCCTTTTATCACCCACCTAAACTCAAAGGAAATATAAGTGAAATTTCTTAATAGACATACCAATAAAAACATGGATGTGATGTAGTACTGTTATGATTCCTGTCTGTCAAAAAATGAATATCTGATGTAAAGAATGTAATATTTGCCCATGTATATTTTTAATTACAATTATTTGCCAGGCAAGTCTTGCTGCAGCCAGAAAGAGTCTTGCTGCCGATGGTACTGCAGGTCAACCTGGAAAACTTGATTCTTTCGCATCACCTTACTCTCTTGATTCCGAGGATAACATATCCCCAGGAGTTCAAACTCCTGATGGAAATGCTCCCAACAGAAGACCTAGTGCCATAGCTAGAGAGACCAATGGTCCTATAAATGCAGTCAGCATTCTTTCAAAGGAGTTTGAGCAGCAAAGAAAAACTTTTGATGATGATGTCAAAGCATTGGTTCAGGTTAAAGCAGTGCAATCAGCTTCTGACGAGAACTCTGATGAAGAACTAAGAAAACTGAAATCCAGGTTTGAGTCATGGAAGAAAGACTACAAGGTAAAATTACGAGAAGCAAAGATAAGGCTTCACAAACTTGGGCATGGAGAAGCTGACAGAAGAGGTCGAAAATGGTGGGGGAAAATTGGGACAAGAGGGTTCTAAAGTTCCCAGTTTTGATTATCGTATACAATTAGAGTCGAGGAAGGGGAGAGAATTGGAAAGAGCTCAAGGAAAACTGAATGTTACCAAGCTGCTAGTTTCCTCATTGTGAAGTGGTTGCTCTGCTTATAGCAACAGATATTTGTGTTTCTATGTTGTGAGGGTATAGTTGGAGAAATCGTATTCATGTATCCACCGAATCATTGATTGGTGGAAGGAGTGATGATCATTTGTATAGTTGAACAGCTTCTACGAGAGATTTCAACTCCATTCTCTCCTTTTTTGTCAATCTAGGTTAGGCTATTTGTATATATTATGTTACCATAGATGTAATGACAAACTTGGTAGTACCGAGCATGAAAATATGGAATCAAATTGTTCATATTGCCTGGTGTCTGTTGTTTGATTCATGGAAAACATGCATTGTTGTCACTAATATTCTACTCAAACATCACCCAAATTTTGTACAATTGGTTGCAAGTTTGGAATATGATGGAACTATATTATATTTGAAGAACCAATTATATCATATTCTACTATGTATTTCAAGTTAAATAGAAATATAACAAATGACCATCAATCACTGCCATGAAATTGAAAATTTACATTGGATTTCTGATCAACAGAGTTAATATTTTTAGTCTAGAAGTACGAGATCCAAGATTTAGTCCAGGCAGACTTTCCAGTCATACCGAAGAAAGCGAAGGATAAATTTATGAACCGGGGACAAACTTGGTGGCATAAACCCAAGCATTGTTGGCAACAGGGTTATCAAGATGGTCCAATAGATTCTCAAGGGGACCCTTTCCAGTAACAATAGCTTGAACAAAGAAACCAAACATGGAGAACATGGCTAGCCTGCCATTCTTGATCTCCTTCACCTTGAGCTCAGCAAATGTGACAGGATCATCAGCTAGGCCAAGAGGGTCAAAGTATTGGCCACCAGGGTAAAGGTCATTGCCCTCTCCTACTCCAGGGAGACCATTGATGCGAAATCCTTCAACAAGACCCATAAGCACAACTTGGAATCCAAGAACTGCAAGAATGCTTTGAGCGTGGACAAGGTTTGGGTTGCCTAAATAGTCCAAGCCACCTTCAGAGAAGATTTGAGCTCCTGCTTTGAACCACACTGGTTCCTTGAAGTCCACTCGAGCCCATTTCTCAAGTACTTCTGGGGTTATGCACCCTAGTGCTCCAAGCATTGCCCATCTTCCATGGATAACCTCAAGAGCCCTGTTCCTGGCAAAGGCCTCAGGATCAGCTGATAAACCAGCAGTATCCCATCCATAGTCACCTGGAAATTCTCCTGTAAGATATGATGGAGTCTGTGCTGAAAAGGGTCCCAAGTATTTCACTCTCTCTGGTCCATACCACAACTCATTTCCCTATACAAATTCACACACTCAATAAAAACCTCATATTATCATTGTATACCCAGTATCAGAGACAAATAATATGAGTGCAATTAAAAGTACCCTAGTGGTTGAGTCTCTAACTTGGATAACTCTAATTCATTTTTTTTTTTTAAAAAGACAATAATAAAAATAAAAAATAAAGAGAAAATTAAAGAAAATACCATAGTGTATTTGCCGTTTCCCATGGAAACGACATCTCTAAGTGGGTTAGCAGTTGACCCTCTTTGGCCGAGAAATGGGGTAGGCGTAAGCACAGAGCTAGTGCTAGAAGTTGCTGCCATTGCCTTTCAACTCAAATGGAATCTTTGAGTTGCAATTTATAATAACTGTCTTAGAAAATTTGGATAATTTGTAGCCTGGAATTGTGTAGAAAGGCAAGTGTTTAGGTTTATGCACGCCATGGAAATTAGAAGCAGAGAAATGGGTGGTGAAGAATGCATCAAAACGGAAAGAGGTGGTGGGGATCTTTGAGGTTTATATCAGCCAATAAGGAAGCAGCAAAGGATTTTAAGCTTCTCATTTTATCCACATATTATCTTGTCTATGCTTTAGATAGTTTTCCCATTGTTTTGGACTTAGCTTTTATTGCAGATTGTTGTGCCTATTTTTTGGATGGATTTTAGAATACTTTGGAGAATGAACAATGGAACAAAATAGTCAACATTAATTTTGAATTTGACTGTAACTATTAACTAATTACACTAAAACTACTACCCCTTTGATACATTTCAAAAAATCCATAAATTGTTGAAATTTCAAAGCACCATTTGCAATTTACATGTCAAGAATATGAAGAATGCCAATAGTAATTTACTCAGAAAAGGTATAATATACAGCACAATGGCACAATCAACCCATTATCTTATTAATGATAAATAATAAATTATGTTCAAAAGAAATATAATAAATTAATTAATAATGTGAAAAAAATAGATCTAAAAAGAGAAAATTATGAGGGTTGAGATGAATATAATGTGATTTCCATTGAAATTGTGAATAATTAATGCATTAATTTGTGCTGCAACTGCAAATCTTATATTAAAAAAAAGAAAAGACTTTATTTAGCGATTTGATTGAACGGTTACAGTCAATTTTTGACGGTTTTATAAGTCAAATGCTCAAATGAATATTTGGTAAGTAATTTTTCAATTTATTTTATTAAAAAAATTAAAACTAAAAATCAAATAATAATATTACCGTTAAACCAAAACACACCCTATATTACGGTTACGAGCTGTCCTTCATGTTGCAAAAGTGACCAACATGTGCCGTTAGCATATTTAGTCCCCTTCAATATTTCGAATTTTTCTAACGGTCGAATACCATGCGCCACGCGCCAGCATTGTCCCATCTTATTATAAGATCGAAAAGCATATTATGTCATCGCACTCCACCATCAAAACATAATAAACATATCACAGCCGTTACATTTTCTGGTCTCACAAAAGTTTGACCAATCGAACGGTCATGAATTTCCTCAAACGGAGAGAAAAACAGGTAGTTAGCACATGGTAGGAAACGATGTCGTTTAATTATGCCTATTCAATGTTATGATCTTCATCTTTCAACAGAAAAAGAGGAGCCAAACGACAGCCCATTAGACTAGAAATGGAGAATTTGCCCCTCATAAATTCAATCAGGAGGAACAAACTCCTCTAATTTCTCTAAAATTTTCAGTCGTTGAAGTTTGTTCATTACATCAGACAGTTCAGAGGAAGTAGAAATGGCTCTCAAGATTGCCAAAGATCACTGGGCATTTCTGGTAATCTCCTGCTTTTGTCCCAAAGATTCAAGGGTTTGGTGTTGCGTTTTCTTTTTCTTGGCATTCTTTGATGGGTTTCAAAGGTATAATGGAGACTCATCTACTTTATTTTATATATATGGATTTAGTCTCATATTTGATATAAGTTGTGTTATTAATGTAGTGTTGTCCCTTTTTTTTTCTAAAAAAAATAATTGATTGATTGGATTTGGTTTCATCAGTACGATGTATTGGTATCGTCTGTAGTGGCGGTCTTCCGTTTTTCATTTCACTGTGGACCTCTGGGTTTTGAATAACATCATTGGGAAATATTTATTTATAATTTACCTTTGATTTGGAACTGTTTTGATTTTGTGTTCCTAATGCGTTTTGATCAATGTGATTCCTTATCTTTTAGGGTTTAGATTGCATGCAGCTTATTTCTCAAAATCTTTTTGTTCATTGTGATAGCTTGGTTAATAAGCCAGTTTTGTTCGAGCTGGATTCAATTGCCTATAGGGAATTTAAGATATGTTTGGCAGAACATCTTCTTACTTGTTTGATTATTCAATAATCAACACCTTTTTGTTCTCTAATCATTGCTCTTTTGTACCTTCTCTTTGATTTTCTTGCATTCTTCTGTCACTCATTGTTGGTTTACCATTTTTGTTGATACATAGGATGAAATTGAAGCACCAATGTGGGTGGATCTTACTCTAGAAGCAAAGTCTAATTACCAAGACCTGCAAGTGTCTGTATAGTTGGTTTTCAACTTTTATTCTTAGATTTTTCAGGGGTGCTAAACATCATACTATACGTTATCTCTGTGATATTGATAATATCTATCTGCTATGTTGCAGCAATGATGGGTGGTTTCGCACTAGCCATCTGTAAGACATCATCTTTTTTCACGATCCTTTTTTTTGTTAGTTTTTAAATTTTCAAAGGAATTAGTTTTTCTAATTGAAAATTTGAAGCATAATAATAACGTTACTGAAGTTTGATTAATGGCATATTCAGGTTCCATCAATTGCCTTCTCTCGAGTTAAAAGTTGCATTTGCTTATTCTGGAGATGACAGTGCATCCTCCAACGTTAATTCTAAGGGACCATCTTCACCAAAGCTTCCATCCTCAGTCTCAAGATCAAGGGGCAAGCACTATAGAAGCAAAAAACAGGAGGAAGGTCAGCATGTTTTTCCATTGGATAAGCAGCATCCAGTTAAGGCTTTAAGTAGGAAGTCTTCATGGGTGAACTCAGGATCTGGTGAGGAAATAAAATCCAAAGTATTCTTTATAAACTCCAAAGGAACTTCAAGGTCAAAAAGAAGTTTTGTTGTTGATAGGAATTTAACTGGAAATGCCAAAGCAAATTATTTTAAAGCTATATCCAGCCATGAAGATTGTAAAGGTAGTTTGAATTGTATGGAGGATAAGCAAGGTGATAGCAATTCAAGTACCTTTACAAACTTTATAAACTCCAAAGGGACTTCAAGGTCAAAAAGAAGCTTTGTTGTTGAGAGAAATTTAACCGGAAATGCCAAAGAAAATGATTTTAAAGCTATATCCTGCCATGAAGATTCTGAAGGTAGTTTGAGTTGTGTGGAGGTTAAGCCAGGTGATAGCAATACAAGTACCACTACTTCTGAGAGCGATCAGAAACTAGAGCAAAAGAACCTGGAAGCTTCAAGTCGAGCATTTGGTCATTCAAGTGGAATTTTGTCAGCCATAAGGATTAGTCTTAGGAAAAGCTGTGTAATTACAAGGCCAGCATCTAGGGTGGATGTTAGTAATAGGAGATTATCGAGAGATCGCAACTCAGTATCTGGAAAATCTAGTGTGGGGTCATCTTCAAACCCTGGTTATGATATTAACAATTCAAGTTTTGCATTGAAGCGGCAAAGAGAACAAACCACTGATAGCAGAAAGGAGGCGACAACCATTAGAGCAACAAAAAACAAAGTGAGAGAGTCTGCTATGTCCAAGGCTTCTAATGTTCAAGCGAAAGATGGAACCTTTAATTCTAGAAGAAGAGGGACAAGTTATGTCTCAAAGCCAGCCTATCATAATGCTGCAAAGACAAAGGTTGCAATTGGGGACAAATATGTATTTACTTAAGTATGATATATATAAATATCCAGTTTTACAAGCTACATGTTAATACTGCATTAAATACTATTTAACAACATTTATTGACTGTTGAGATCGTAAATAAGTAAATAGATGAAACATCTTAAACATGGTAACAAGTTCAAATTGATCAAAATTTTGCAGGTTGCAAAAGCTTTAACGCAGCATAGAGTCAATGAACAACGCTTGTTAACTGGTGTTGCAAAGGCGAAAGAAAAGGCTCCAGTGTGTGGTTGGAGCAACAGATTAGTCGGTGCCCGAAATGAGAACACAACAGGAAGAGTGCCTGATAACCAGAAATTCCATGGTGGAGATATTACTAGTGGAGTCATGGCTAAGGGTCAGAAGGGGACAAAACAGGATGCACCACCACGGAAGGGTGATAAAACAAGATTGGCTGGTCCAAAGGTAACTATGTTGATTATTAATTTTGTGGCCATGAAATTTTCTTTCTTCTACATTATTTTTAATCTGGAGGAAAATAATATTGAACCTTAAAAAACATTAAATTCAAATTACCATTTGCTATTCCTGAACTTTGTGTTGTCTACGTAATCAGAAAAACATTAAATGGATTTTTAGAAATTTAAACCCAAAATTTAAATACATATCCGTGTTGTGATTGTTAGAAATTTAATTGGGATTTCTTGCTATAACAAAATCTTATTATACTATTTGCATATTTTCTTTCAGTACCTTGTGGAAAACATTTCACTTGTACTTGATAGTATAAGAAAGTACTGGTACTTTGATACAAATTATATCATGGATTTATATCCATAATGCATCGTGTATCATTTATTTAAATAATAAATAATTTTATTTTTTGAAATAAATATAAAAAATAAAGGCATTCTTACACCTATAAATGAGGTTGAATTTATAACGTAACATGTAGCTAGATCCATAATATAAGAATTGGAATTTAGTTCGTCTTGAAATTATTTTGGGCCTAAGCCTGAGAAACAGAGACTTAAGGGTTCAAGACAATGAAACCATATTCTATAATTTTTTTTTGAACCCGTGATTAGAAATTATTTATTTGCAAGGCTCTCTTTAGTTTGTTGTAAAGAAAAGAATGAGTTCTTTTTTTTTTAAAGTTTGGGTTATTCTATGCTTTTATATTCAAAAATTTGTATGAAGTTTGTAAAGTTGGACATTACTGTATGATTCTCCACTCCCACAACCTCCTTAGCAATCTAAGGGAATAATGTATGTGATTTATTTACTTTTAAGTTCTCCATATATAACCAGAAAATAAAGGAAAGATTTAGCTGCCGCTAAGAAACATTAGAATAATTATTTACTTATGTTCCTTAACAGCTAGCCTATTTATTGAAAGGGATATATCTATAGGATCAGAGTGATGTAGAACTCCAATTACTGTGCTTTGAAATCCCTCAATAAAACAAAATAAATAAACCTTAAACTATGATAATTATAGGTTGAATTCGACTTAAGCTAAATAAGTAGCAAAAACCAAGATTATAATATTCAATAAAAGTTAGCCAAGCCACAAAGTATATTACTTGATAAGTAACAAATTTTATTAATGATACGATAATCTACACACATCCTCCAACACCCATCATTTTTAGGCTCTAACAAAACATGAAGGGCACATGGACTCAAGTTTTCCCTCACGTGCCTCTTTTTCAAAAGCTCGTTAACTTGTCTTTGTATCTCCTTTATCTCATCGAGATTGGTTCTATAGGCTGGTCTATTTGGTATGGCAGTTCCAGGAACAAAGTCAATTTGATACTCAATGCCTCTTAATGGAAGAAGGCTCTTTGGGAAACGCATCCTCAAATTCTTATAACAAAGACACAGAAACATTAGACAAATAATGGTTAATGTCAGTCAAAACCAAAAGACTCTCCTTGTACCTAAGTACAATAAGATTCTTTTGTGCATAAAAAACACCTTTCAAGTCTTTCCCCTTGCATACAAGCTTAGATGAGCACCATTTTCTCTCCCATTCTAGGCATGCTTCAGCATAATTTCTCCATTTAAAAGGTGGAATTTTCACCTTAATGGAGTTAATGGTGTTATCATGTTTATTTCCTCCTATTCTCTTTATTGAATGGGCATTATCATAACCTTTTGGGGCCAAAACCTCCCTATTCCATAATAGTGAATGTTTCATATCCCATGAGGTCGCGACTCTTCTTTTATTTTTCGAGAGCTTGAAGTGTTTTATTGTCTTTGTCATATTTGCAAATTTAGGCCCTGAGTTAAATGTGTCGTTAAACAGATGCATCAGATCAACCAGAGTTTAAATTCGGATTTTGACTGGAAAAAATAAAATAATGGCAAATAATTATGAAAAATACTTAAAAGTGTTTAAAATATTTAAAGATGCTAGTTTACGGTAAAGGATTAAAATGCAAAATTTGAAAAGTTTTGGAATCAAGTTGTAATTTACCGAAATTAGAGGATTAATTAAGATAATTACCAATTAAAATACATGAACTGGACATTAAATATATGAATGGGCTGGCCACACCAAGTGGCAAACATTAAAAGCTCATTAACATCTAAATATATAGATATTTAAGCTTAGGTGTCCCCATCCTTCATTAATTTTGTCATTTTCTTCTTAATTACTTCTTCTTCATTCCTTATCTCTTTCTATCTAAAATTTTCTATTCCCTTAATTCAACCCTTGTTTTCCTCTTATCCTCCATAGCTTAGGTCTAGAAAGAGAAAGTGAGAAAGACAAGATAAAGTCTTTTCATACATAACAAGGCTAAAAGAAGTTAATTAAGAAGAGCAAGAAGGAAGAAAACTAAGCAGTCAAGAAGAGAAATAAATCTCCATAAGTGTGATTAAGAAAGGAAAAAAGCATAAGTAAGAAGCTCCTCTTCTCCTTTTTTCATTTTTTTTTTTCTAAAGGAAGTTGTGGCTTTGAGCTTTTATAGAACTCATATAGGAGGAGAAAGAAAGTTTAAGGTTTCATGAGAGAGTTGTGATAATGTAATATTTTGATCATGATCTTATAATATTGTGGGAGTTTCAAGTGACAAGGAATAAGCTCAAAGGCAAATAAAAAGCTACCTAGAGAAGTGAAGGAGAAAAAGTTTGAGGTAAGTGCATAATTTAAAACAATAACCTATATTTTATCATAAAGTTGATTTGAGCATTTTTTTTATGTAAATGATTATTAATTAGAAGTATTTTGTGATATAATCTTGGAGATATATGTTTGCTAGACTTATGATTAATTTTGGAAAAAATTGAATGTAGTTAATGTATATGTTCTTTGTTGTAACTTGTGGAGCAATGAGTACATAAACTGTTATAACTTAAGTTGTGGAATTTAGATTTGTGTGTCATTTGTTGGGTTTGAAAACTAAAACATAATGCTTTAATTTTTATTTAGGTCATAAAATCTAAATATGTCTGAACTTTTTCATAAAAATATATAAAGTTTGAATCTAGAATATGTTCAGAAAATTATGGACAAAATTGTTAGTGACCAATCACTGTTAATTTGATCATATCTTTTTCTACATAACTCAAAATTTAGTGATTCAAATTGTATATTAAATCTAAGATTTAGGGCTAAAATTATTAAGAACTTGTAATTTAATTCTGCATCTAACAAGTTCAAAATTAAGGTCCAAAATAGAGCATTGAATCTGCCAGTAATAGGACAGAATATGAATTGAGAAATTTGTTATAAAAAATAATGTGAACCCTATTATATTATACAAATAATATTTTTATTGAGTAATTATGTGATTAATTAAGCCATAAAATGCATGAAAAGTGTGACGTTAATAATTATAAATTTTAATGACATTAAGTAAGCCCTAAAATACCTAACTTAGAATTAGACTTAGGATAGTTTAGCATGACAAACAGGGGGGAGTATGATTAATTTCAATAATGGCACGATTAATGAAGCCGATAATGAAACTATTATTAAAGCCGGTAATGACATGTATGATGATATAAAAATATAATTTGATATTTATGCATGCTAGAATGTAATAAGATAAGAATTGTATAAAAAAAAAAAATATGGTACGTAATATACATGACAATGCATGTTATATGAAATAGTTTATTACCTTATTTATATGCACTACTAAGTCTAGAGCTTAGCGTGAGAGTTTTCTTCCACGCAAATTTAAAGAGGTAGCTGAAGTTGTAAATAAAGGTAACAATAATCCTAAATAAGTAAAATAGTTGATTTCTAGAAACTGTGGGTCACAAATTTTTGTATCTTATATTTTATATTTTATATTTTGTATTTGGATTTATATAATATCTTCTATGGTTTTGTAAAATTAACTTGATGTTTTATAAACATTATCCTATGTAAATAAAATGTACGTTATTTTTTCTTATATTTTTTGAGAATATATATATATATATATAAATAAGTTAAAGATAAAAGAAGTCGGTGTAGCACTCTCTTATCCAGGCACGTACTGCTAGGATGAGGGGGTATTACAGTTTTGGTATCAGAGTTAGGTTTGGGTGGTTTTGAGATATATAAAAAAAAGTTTTCAAAAATAATTATGATGTGTGTACCCACAATTGAGTATAAAAGTCGCTACTTACTGATTAGAGTCGTTACTTTTATGATATAGGTAGAGTATAACTTTAGAGTCACGAAAGATAATGGCCGAATGAGGTAAAAGTAATGAGCTTACCGAAATAGAGGTTTCATTGCGACCTAGTCGTTACTAAGCTACTACATCTAGATTTGGTGCTAGCTCATTATGAGGGCAGTCTATGACTAGTATAAGACAATCAAAGCTTATGAGAAATATGATAGATTTGCTACAAAGAGCATCACAACTAGCTCTATTTGTGTTACAATTTGAGAGACTGAGAAAGTTAGGGGCACCCGATTTTTATGGTAAACAAGAAGATGACCCCTCCGTGGTAGAGTTTTGGTTAGAACGGGTAGAGAGAGTATTTGATCAGCTGCATTGCACGAACAAGCAGAAATATAAATATGTAGCATCTTTATTGCAAAATCATGCATATGACTGGTGGCGGTCTGAGTCACATAGTTCAGAGGCACCTAACCCCATGACTTTGAAATTCTTTCTAAAGAAGTTCAAAGAGCAATACATTCCCTCTATCTATACAGATGACTAGAAAAGGGAATTTCTGACTTAAAACAAAGGGATATGCCAGTGTCATAATATGAAAGAGAATTCACACATCTTTGCAAATATGCTGGCGGCATTGTATCCACGGAAACTGATAAATGCCGATGATTTGAAGATGGATTGAGGGATCCAATCAAGCTACAAGTTTTAGCCCTATGCCTGATGAGTTTTCCTAGTTTACTAGCATATGCCATAACAGTTGAGAGTGTTTTAGCAGAACAACAACCAACACAAGATAAAGGGTTTAGGAGGCCTATGTCACAGTCGAGTGAGGGACCATTGAGTGGAAAGAGAGCCAGATCTTATAGTGGCTGATTTCAAGTTAGGGGTTTTAGTAGGCCTTATTCTTTCAAGTGGAGACAACAAGCACCACATAAATCTATACCTCTACCAAAATGTCAGCATTGTGGTTGTCCTCATCCAGGAGAGTGTTGGTGGATGATAGGAGCATGTTTGAGGTGTGGTTCCAAAGATCATATGAAAAGATATTGTCCTCTATTACAATATGGCAGAGGTTTGGGGAGCACTGAGTCAATATAGATGGAGACTTCTGGGCAAGGTAGAGGCCGAGGACAAGGGCAAGGCCGAGGACAAGGGCAAAGCAGAGGAGGTTGATCAGGGGCCAGTCAGTTTAGATAAGAGACAATTGAGATGCCAGAATGTAATAGAGCTAGCTGCCCCAGCCAGGGCATATGCCATGCGAGGTTGAGAGGAGCAGGATGCACTTGATGTCCTAATTGGTAAATTCCTTCTCTTTGGCTTTGATATACATGCATTGATAGATCCAGAGTCGATACATTCATACATATGCACACCACCATCGAGTCGAGAGGGTTTATAACCACAGACTTTAGAGTTTGAGATTCTTGTGACTAACCCATTAGGGCACAATGTGAGGGTTAGCAAAATGTGCAGGGGTTGCCCAGTTGAAATTCAAGGTAGGCAATTCCCAGTAGACTAGATAGAGTTACCATTTCACGAGTTCAATGTGATCTTAGGAATGGATTGGTTGGCTCATTATGGAATGGTAGGGGATTGTGGGAGGAGACATATGATCATCAGAATTCCGAAGCAAAATGAGATAGTGGTGATGAGTGAAAATAGAGGATATCCAGACAAGTGATATGAGTGTTGAAAGCTCGGAAACTCATCAGTAAATGATGTGAATCATACTTAGCGTATGTGGTTGATATGAAAAAACAAGTCCGAATTTGGTGGATATTCCTACTGTTAGTGAATTTCCTGATGTGTTTCCAGAGGAGTTACCAGGATTACCGTCGGGTAGAGAAATTGAGTTTGCTATCAATTCAGTACTCGACACCACTTCTATTTCCATTACACCATATAGAATGACACAAATAGAATTGAGAGAGTTGAAGATACAGTTGCAAGATTTGTTAGATAAGGGGTTTATATGACCTAGTGTATCATCATGCGATACTCCAGTGTTATTCGTAAAGAAAAAAGATGGCACCTTATGTCTCTAAATCGATTACAGAAAGCTTAATAAGATGACTATTAAGAATAAGTACCCACTACCCAGAATCGATGATTTATATGGTCAGTTGAAAGGTGCAACCATATTTTCAAAGATAAATCTTCGAACGGAGTATCATCAGCTAAAGATCAAGGAGTCAGATGTACCCAAAACGATATTCAGGACTTGTTATGGTCATTATGAGTTCCTGGTGATGCCATTTGGCTTGACAAATGTACCAGCAGCATTTATGGATCTAATGAACCGAGTATTTAGGCCATATCTTGATAAGTTTGTAGTTGTGTTTATTAACGATATCCTAGTGTATTCCAGAGATTGAGAAGAGTATAATCAATATCTCAGAATAGTGTTGTACACCTTAGGGGAGAAACAATTGTATGCAAGTTATCTAAGTGTGAGTTTTGGCTGGAAGTAGTTAGTTTTCTGGGTCATGTGGTATCAGTAAAAGATATCTGAGTTGATCCTAGTAAGATTGAAACTAGTCTTAATTAGAAACCACCTCGTACTGTGATTGAAGTGAGGAGTTTTCTTGGATTAGCCTGATAATATAGGAGGTTCGTGAAGGGGTTTTCATCCATAGCGACTCATTTGGCCTGATTGTTATGGAAAGACATCCGATTCGAATGGAAGGATAAGTGTTAGGCTATTTTTGAAAGACTCAAGACAATATTAACTGAAGCACCAGTGTTGATTTAGCCTACTCTAGAAAAAGATTACGTTGTATATAGTGATGCTAGTCATAATGGTTTAGGTTGTGTTCTTATGCAAGAAGGAAAAGTGATTGCTTACGCCTCAAGACAACTTAAGTCTCATGAGCTTAATTATCCGATACACGATTTGGAGTTGGTTGTTATTGTTTTTTCTTAGAAGATCTGAAGACATTATCTGTATAGGGAAAGATGTTATATCTACACATATCACAAAAGTCTTAAGTACCTTCCTTCACAAAAAGAGTTGAATCTGAGACAACGAAGATGGTTGAAGCTTACTAAAGATTATGATTGTGTGATTGAGTATCAGCCAAGAAAAACAAATATGGTTGCAAATGCACTAAGCAGGAAGATTTTAGTTGAGATGCAAGTACACTCCACCTTAATGCAAAGGATAAAAGATGCTCAGAAGCAAGATGAGAAACTAGTAGAGATAATGGAGACAATGAAAAAGGGATAAAAGCCTGAGTTTTCATTGACTAAAAATGACACAGTATACTTCAAGAATAAGATTTGTATGCCCAGTATAGAAGAGCTGAAGTCCGATATTTTAAAAGAAGGACATGAAACAGTGTATACGATGTATCCAAGTGGGAACAAGATGTATCAAGACTTGGAAACTCAATACTGATGGTCAGGAATGAAGAAAGATATCACCAAATGTATTGCTAGATGTGTCAACAAGTGAAAACGGAACACCATTTGCCCATAGGATTGCTACAACCAATACCAATACCAGAATAGAAGTGAGAAATAATCATGATAGATTTTGTGTCCAATTTACCGATAACTCGGAGGAAACAATGAAAAAGGGATAAAAGCCTGAGTTTTCATTGACTGAAAATGACACAGTATACTTCAAGAATAAGATTTGTATGCCCAGTATAGAAGAGCTGAAGTCTGATATTTTAAAAGAATGACATGAAACAATGTATACGATGTATCCAAGTGGGAACAAGATGTATCAAGACTTGGAAACTCAATACTGATGGTCAGGAATGAAGAAATATATCACCAAATGTATTGCTAGATGTGTCAACAAGTGAAAATGGAACACCATTTGCCCATAGGATTGCTACAACCAATATCAATACCAGAATGGAAGTGAGAAAGAATCATGATAGATTTTATGTCCAATTTACCGATAACTCAGAGGAAGCATGATGCAGCGTGGGTGATAGTGGATTGACTGACAAAGTCAACACATTTTCTACAAGTTCAGATGAGTTATACATTGAACAAACTGGCTGAGGTTTATGTATATGAGATTGTGAGACTACACGGAGTACCAATGTCCATTATCTCTGATAGAGATCCCCTCTTTACTTCGCAATTCTAAAAGAGTCTACAACAAGTTTTGGGAACTTGACTCAGTTTCAGTATAGCCTTTCATCCACAAACAGATGGAAAATCTGAGTGGGTAAACCAGTTATTAGAAGACATGATGATAAGTTGTGTGCTTGAGTTTGAAAAAAGTTGGGATCAATATCTACCTCTTATGGAGTTTGCCTACAACAACAGTCATCAGACGAGCATAGGTATGGCTCCGTATGAGGTATTGTATGAAAGGATATGGGTTTCACATCTCTTGGCTTTGACACCAGATCCCAAGTTTGATTTTGCTCAAGTCCATCAATCTCTTCTTTCATAGCTGTCGTCCATTCAGAACTTTGTGATGCTTCTTTGAATGTCTCAGGTTTTATTATAGTGTCTTCTGCGACTATGGCTGCATTGGCATATTTGGGATTTTGCCTTCGTGTTCTTGTTGACCTTCGGAGTTGAGATTGCAGAGTTGATTCTTCAGTTTCACTGGGCTCACCTTCATCATTTGGTTGTTGATACACGCCAATTTGCCAAGGACTCTAAGACACTCTTTGTTCGACATCATCGTTGTTTTGATCTCCTCATTCATTTGAACTTAGTTGAAATTGAACAATATGCTCCTCCATCTTTTGTTGTAGTTTGTCTCCAAATTCTCTGGAGTCTGGCAACACCTCCTTATCTGAAGACCACTAAGAAGAGGTTTCATCGAACACCACATCTCGTGAAGTGTAACATCTTCCACTCGTTGGATCGCAACATTTCTACACTTTTCTTTGGCTGTCGTATCCCACAAAGATACATCTAACAGTTTTTTTGTCACACTTGCTCTGTAGATGATTAGGAACAAATACATAACATACACAGCCAAATACTCGAAAGTAGCTAATTGTAGGTTTCATGTTCCACAGTTTCTCAAAAGGAGAAACAAATTCTAACCTTGGTTGAGGAAGTTTGTTGATCACAAAGGCTGCAGTCTTCGTTGCTTCAGCCCAGAACCTTCCCGGTACATTCTTTGCATGTAGTATACTTCGACAGACTTCTGCAAGATGTCGGTTCTTTCTCTCAGCTACACCATTTTGTTGCGGTGTGTTGGCACAAGTGTATTGATGACGTATTCCACATTGCCTTAGGTATTGTGAGAACTCACTTGAGCTATATTCTCCCCTGTTGTCTGTGCGTAAGCAACGAATCTTCTTTCCCACTTCTCCATCGGCTGACTCTCTGAACTCTTTAAATTTTGAGAATGTGTCAGATTTTTTTTCATAAAGAAAACTCACACGTGCCTTGAGAAGTCATCAACGAATGTCACCATGTATCGCATAACACCAATTGATAGTTGCTTAATTTGTCCGAATACATCAGAGTGAACTAACTCTAATGATTCTTTTGCTCTAAACTTCGATTCTTTGTATGGCAGTTGGTGTGCTTTACCATATTGACATCCCGCACAAACTGTATCTGTTTGTACATCAAGTTGAGGAAGCCTCTTAAGCATCAACTTCATCATCATCACACTTAGCTTGGAATAACTAACGTGACCTAACCGCATGTGTCATAGATCTGATGTCTCATTTTTTCTAGTCCTATCTACATATGTAGATTTTGCTGACATCATGTAGACAGACTTCAATCGTCGCCCCTCCATTGTTGGTGTTTCTGAGATTTTTAGGTCATAATACACTTTTACATCTTGAGGACCGAACAAGACATAATGGCCTGATGATGTCAATTTGAGCCACAGATAACAAATTTTTCTTTATTCTCGGGACATGGTAAACATCTTGAAGAGGCACCTGGTTAGAATTATATCGAGGTGTAACTATCATCTTACCGATATGAGCTATCAGTAACTTTGAGTTGTCGGCTGTCACTACCACACGACCTCCTTTATACTCAGACAAGTTTTGCAACTTTTGTTTGTCACCCGTCATATGATTTGAGCAACCGAAATCTACAATCCAGTCATTTTTGTAGTCAATATGTTCTGATGTTACCGTGAGAGCTAATTCTTCCTCCTCTATAGCAAATAATGCTTTGGCATCCCAACCATCTTCGCTATTCTCCTTAGAACTGGAAGTAACAGTGTTACTTTCAATAGATTGTCAACTCAAAGTTACCGATAGCTCATATCGGTAAGACGATAGTTACACCTCGATATAATTCTAACCAGGTGTCACTTCAAGACCTCCTATATACTCAGACAAGTTTTGCAACTTTTGTTTGTCACCTGTCATATGATTTGAGCAACCGAAATCTACGATTCAGTCATTTTTGTAGTTAATATGTTTTGATATTGTTACCGTGAGAGCTAATTCTTCTTCCTCCATAACGAATAATGTTTTGGCATCCCAACCATCTTCGCTATTCTCCTTAGAACTGGAAGTAGTAGTGTTACTTTCAATAGATTTTTTCTTGGTCCAACAATATTTCGCCATGTGACCCATCTTCCCGCAGTTGTAATACTTTCCATTAAACTTTCTACTATTACCGCTATTCTTTGAAGCTCTCCCTAGACGAGAGCCTCTCTTGTCATTATTTTTTTTAGATCCACTGCCAACGTACCGCTTGAAAGTGTCTTTGCTTTTGTTGGTAAAGAGTGCTTCCTCCTCACCCTTCAGCGAGACTCTTCTCATTTGCTTAGTCATAGCTTCCTGACTTACAAGCAAATTTTCAAACTCAACAAGTGATGGTTGTATCTGCCACCCCTGTACAGCGGCAACGAACCCGCAATATTCGGGTCTCAAACCATGAATAATTATTCTTTTTATCCTAGTTTCTCCAATAGGAGCTGTTGGATCTAGCTTTGAAATTTCGCGGCATATTTCTCTCACCTTGTGAAAATATTGGACAATCATCATGTCATGTTGTACCATTGATAGCAAATCGTTCTCGAGAAGTTGCAGTCTTGTATCATTCTTCTTTGAGAAGAGTGTAACAAAAATGTCTCATGCTTCCTTTGGTGTTTTGGCATCTCGAATGTGCTCCAACATTTCTTCTTCAATTGTGGTTTTTAAAACAAACATCGTTTTGTCTGCTTTAATCTTCAACTTTCGCAAGGCATCTTCTATCGTCGGTTATGTAACTTCACTACCACCGACAGTCTCCCAAAAGTCTTGACCTTGTAGGTAAGACTTCATCCATATTTCCCATGTATTGTAGTTTTTGTTGTTGAGTTTCTTGATTCCTCCGACTACTTGAAGGTCACCCATCGTGTCGATATGATTTCAACTATACTGAACAAGCTTGATCAACAAACTTTCAGTGTGCCAAATTTCTCACGATTCAAGATAGCTCTACTAAGAAGGATATTTGATCGTCCCCCTCTAATACCAATCTTTAAGAGTGAATAATAATTTAACTTATTTTCTGATGTGGAGGATCCACTTATTAGTGGCAACCACAAAGCATACGAATATTAACACTTAAGTTAGGTTCTGATACCAATTGTTGAGAAAAATTTAGAATGAACAAATCTAAATTAAATATCTCAAAAAAGAAATTCACTCAAAAAATTGGACACAATAAAAACTTCACTAAGCTAGAAATATTACAAAGAAAGCTCTCAACTCTCACAAATACTCAAGACTTGTAGTTGGATGGTTTAAACCTTAGAAGTGTGACTATTTATAGGCTCAAAGTTTAATCCACACTATACATGTGTTCAAATCTTCACCATACATTTGGTGGAAATTTTGGTATGGTAGGTGTACCTAATATGAACTTAATTTTTCAACAAATTAGGTAGAGATGAGTGTACCTAATATTTGCTTAATTTTTCAACAAAATAAACTTCATTTTTCAACAAATTGGTGGTGAGTGTATCTAATATTTGAACAAATTATTTGACATTGATTCTTAACATTCTTGTACACATGTCCAGCAGAATTTAACATGTTTCATCTTATTTGTCTTCCAAATTTTAAGTTCCTAGAATTTTTCTACTAAGGCTATCCACTATAATGGATCTATGTTATGCGTGATCACAACAAAATTGATCAAGATTATGGTAGGGATGTTGAACCTCGTTTGTCCTTTACCTTCTTCAAGCTCCATAGTTCCTTGTTACCTGCAAAAAGAGGGTATATGTTTAGGTCCAAATACAGCTATCGAGTGTCAATAAGTTGAATACAGAAATATAAGCATTTATATATCATATAATATGCCATGGAGCTGTAATTTGTGACAGAAATTTGGCAAACAAGTTAGTAGTAGATCAATCACTTTTGTGGGAAATATTGCATAAAATCAGCTCTCATTAAATTAGTTTGATTTCTTCCTTTCTTAGTTTTATTTTCTTCATTTCTTGTATTTTGATTTTTTTCCTTATTTGTATTTCTTCCTTTTTTGTTCCTTAATTCTAGGAACATATTTTGTATTTAAACCCATGTAACCTCAGTATTAAAATAAGATTGAGAGAGTATTTTTTCTCTCTTGCTTCATGGTATCAGAGCCTAGTAAAACCTAGCTCTTTTTTTCTGTCAATTTTCTAGGGTTTTAATACCCGCCCATTTAGAGAGAGTTTTAACTCTCACCGCCCACACCAGTGGACAGAACAGATGTCGATCGACGTTCGGTTAGAATTCCATCACCAGAAGCGGCTGCGCTTGACCACACGCGCCGATTGGCCTCCCTGCTCCGATCACACGTGCCGGGGCGTGAGACACTTTCCGACCACTGTTTTGTGATTTCTTTTTTCAGATCTCTTCTCCTCATATTTCTGCACCTGATTGAGGTGTAATAGAGGTCATTCAAGTAAGTTGATTTTGCTAACTTTTATCATTGTGTTACTAATGGCTGGGTACAATCCTTGGAAAACAGCCTTGACTGGTGCATCCAGCAGGGACTCCACTACAATAGGAGAAAGCGCTATGAGTTCCATCTCATTCGGAAGTCCAGTAGAAGTGTCAAATAATTCACTACATGTGAATATTCACTAGGTTAATGGAAAAAACTATATGGAATGGTCTCAAACTGTTCGACTGATCATGGAAGGTAAGGGGAAGCTGGGTTATTTGATTGGTGAAGTAACAAAGCTGTAGATGGAGATCCGACTTTAAAAACCTGGAAGTCAGAAAATTCCTTGATCATTGCATGGTTGGTGAATTCAATGGAACTTGCAATTGGCAAACCGTTCATGTTTTTACCTACAGCCAGAGATGTTTGGGAAGCAGTCAGAGATATTTACTCTGATCTAGAAAATTCTTCACAAATATTTGAGTTAAAATCTAAACTTTGGCATGCGAAACAGGGTGATCGAGATGTCACTCTCTACTTCAATGAGTTAATGACCTTGTGGCAGGAGTTAGACCTCTGTTATAACGATGTATGGGAATGTACAAATGTTAGTGTGAGATTCATGAAGCGACAAGAAACTGATCAGGTCTTTATGTTCTTGGCAGGATTGAACAAGAAATTAGATGAAGTGTGAGGTAGAATTTTGGGAAAGACACCTCTACCAACAATTCGTGAGGTGTTTTTAGAGGTTAGAAGAGATGAAGCAAGACAAAATGTAATGCTTGACAAATTTGTTTCAATCCACAAAACACTGGAAATTGATAACTCAGCTTTAGCAACCCAAAGGTTTTAGGATGAAGAAAGGAATGATGGCAAGCGACCATGGTGTGATCATTGCAAACGCCCATGGCACACAAGGGAAACATGTTGGAAAATCCATGGCAAGCCTAAAAATCTAAAAAAGAAAGTTGGTGGAGGGGGACGTGCACTACATGTAAATGTCTCAGATCAAGAGCAATCATTTCCTTCAAGTTCATTTCCTTTCACTAAGGAACAAATAGATCAACTATCCAAGCTTCTTGAGTCTCAACAAATTCCTTTATGTTCTTTAGCTCAAAAAGGTAATTACTTGCAAGCTGCTTTCTTAAGTGTCCATTCTGTTCATACCTGGATTATCGATTCAGGTGCAACAAATCATATGACAGGATTGTCAAATATTTTTTCTTCATATAGTCCTTGTGCAGGTAATCAGAAAATTAAAATTGCATATGGCTCTCTTTCAGCCATTGCAGGAAAAGGTTCTATTATAGTGTCTTCATCACTTACACTTTATGATGTTCTTCATGTTCCAAAACTTTCATGTAATTTATTATTTGTCAGTAAGTTAGTTCATGATCAAAATTGTCAAGCTAAGTTCTTTCCAACTTATTGTGTATTTTAGGATTTGACATCGGGGATGATGATTGGCAGTGCTATACAGAGTGGAAGACTCTATTTCTTTGATGGTGGATCTGAATCGGGACAACATTCTCAACCAATAAGTACCTGCTTTGAATCTAATTCTGTTTCCAATAATGATATTATGTTATGGTATTTTAGATTAGGCCATCCAAGTTTTAGATATTTAAAACATTTATTTCCTAAGTTATTTTACAATAAAGATCCATCTTTGTTTCATTGTGAAATGTGTGAATTTGCAAAATACCACCGTACTTCTTTTCCTTCACAACCATATAAACCATCAAAACCATTCACTATTATTCACAGTGATGTTTGGGGTCCAAATCGGACAAATATTCTTTCTAATAAAAAATGGTTTATCACTTTCACAGATGAGCATACTCGACTTTGTTGGGTATATTTATTAAAGAAAAAGTTAGAGGTGGAACAGGTTTTTAAAAACTTTTACAATATGGTGCAGACTCAGTTTCATACAAACATACGAATTTTCAGGAGTGATAATGGAAAAGAATACTTCAATACAATCCTAAGAAATTTTTTTCTTGAAAAAGGCATAATACACCATAGTTCTTGCATTGATACACCCCAACAGAATAGTGTTGCTGAAAGAAAAAATAGACATTTGTTGGAAGTGGCTCGTGCATTACTTTTTACTACTAAAGTGCCTAAATATTTATGGGGAGAAGCAGTTTTAACTGCTGCATATTTAATAAATAGAATGCCCTCCAAATTTTTACACTATCAGACTCCTTTTCAACTTTTTACAAAGATTTTACCAACTGCTAGAATCTCTGTTGATCTCCCTCTAAAAATTTTTTGTTGTACAACATTTGTTCATGAACATAGAAAACTTGGAAAACTTAAACCTCGAGCTATAAAATGTTCTTTTATTGGATATTCTCCAACTCATAAGGGATATAAATGTTTTGATCCAATATCAAAAAAATTATTTGTTACAATGGATGTGACGTTTTTTGAAAAACAACATTTTTTTGAAGATACTCGTCTTCAGAGGGAGAATTATAATGAAGATTCAATTGTTAAATCTTGTGATAATTTGTTTTCCGATGATGTATTTATTTCACAATCACAGGATTTTGAGTGTGAGTCTAATGCACCTACAGCAAATGGCCAAGATTCATTTGTGGAAACTCCTCTTACTTTGAGTGATGTTTCACATATATCTAAGCCTACATTTGAAAGTAAAAAATCTGATCAACAATCTTTTGAAACTGAGAATAAGGAACAACCTACTATAATCCCACAATATAATACCACCAAAATAACAACAAATAGATTCACAGAAGGTGATCAAACTTAGAAAGGGATTGTTTACTCGAAGAAGAATCATAAACAAAGAAAAGATGAATCGGCTCTACAGCACGACCATGATTCTGAACTGAGGACAAATCAACAGTCTGAGTCTAGTACAGGTAACTCTCATTCTCTTCCTGACAGTCATCTTGAGACTTTTGATTGTGACGTTCCTATAGCCCTTCGAAAAGGGGTTAGATCTTGTACTAGATATCCATTATCTAAATTTGTATCATACTCAAAATTGTCTTCATCTCTTGCTGCTTTTACAACTCAATTGTCCAGCATAGAAATTCCTAACAGTGTACATGAGGCTTTACAAATTCCAAAGTGGAAGGAAGCAGTTCTTGAGGAGATGAGAGCTCTTGAGAAGAACAATACCTGGAGTGTTGAGGCATTGCCTGCAAAGAATGCTACAATAGGTTGTAAATGGGTATTTACTGTGAAGTATAATTCTGATGGTTCAGTGGAGAGATATAAGGCCCGATTGGTAGCTAAGAGATTCACCCAGACATATGGCATAGCTTACTCTGAAACATTTGCTCCTGTTGCAAAATTGAACTCGGTAAGGGTGCTTTTATCTATTGCTACTAATCTAGACTGGTCTTTACAGCAATTGGATGTGAAGAATGTCTTTCTCTATGGAGACTTGGAGGAGGAAGTCTACATGGATAGTCCACCCGGTTTTGAAGAGAAGTTTGGCTCAAAAGTGTGTAAGCTAAAAAAGTCCTTATATGGCTTAAAACAGTCTCCAAGGGCATGGTTCGAATAATTCACACACTCTGTTAGAAAGCAAGGATATTCTCAAGGACAAGCAGACCATACCTTGTTTTACAAGCTTTCCTCTGAAGGTAAGGTTGCTGTACTGATAGTTTATGTTGATATTATTCTAACAGGTGATGATGTGGCTGAAATGGAAAAGTTAAAGAAAAGTATTGCTCTTGCATTTGAGATCAAGGATTTGGGAAATTTACGATATTTCCTTGGAATGGAGATTGTTCGCTCAAGGAAATGAATCGTTGTATCTCAGCGCAAATATATTCTTGATCTTTTAAGAGAGACAGGAATGAGTGGTTGCAGACCAGCTGAAACTCCCATGGATCCTAATGTAAAACTTTGGGAAAAGGGACGTGTTCCTGTGAATACTGGCAGATATCAAAGATTAGTTGGTAAATTGATCTATTTATCTCACACTCGACCAGATATTGCCTTCGCAGTTAATGTTGTCAGTCAATTCATGCATGCACCTTATGAAGAGCATCTTAAGACGGTTTATCGGATTTTGAGATATTTGAAGTCTACTCCTGGGAAAGGTCTATTTTTTAAAAAAATCAATAAAAGGAACATTGAAGTTTTTACCGATGCAGATTGGGTAGGTTCAGTAACTGACAGAAGATCTACTTCCGGATACTGCACCTTTGTGTGGGGGAACTTGGTTACTTGGCGAAGCAAAAAACAAAGTGTTGTTGCTATAAATAGTGCTGAGGCTGAATTTAGAGCAATGACTTAAAGGATTTGTGAAGTATTGTGGATATATAGATTTCTCAAAGAACTTAAAAAGGGTAAAAATTCCTTTGAAATTGTATTGTGACAATAAGACTGCTATAAGTATTGCTCACAATCCTGTTCAACATGATAGAACAAAACACATTGAGATTGATCGACACTTTATAAAAGAAAAACTAGAAGCTGAAATTATTTGCTTGCCATTTATTCCTTCCAGTCAACAAACAGCTGACATCTTGACCAAAGGACTTGTGAGATCTAACTTTGAACATTTGATAAGCAAGTTGGGCATGATGAACATCTATGCACCAACTTGAGGGGGAGTGTGAGAAATATTGCATAAAATCAGCTTCCATTAAATTAGTTTAATTTCTTCCTTTCTTAGTTTTATTTTCTTCCTTTCTTGTATTTTGATTTTTTTCTTTATTTGTATTTCTTCCTTTTTTGTTCCTTAATTCTAGGAACATATTTTGTATTTAAACCCATATAACCTCAGTATTAAAATAAGATTGAGAGAGTATTTTTTTTTCTCTCTTGCTTCAACTTTCATCTATATTTTTCCTTTGATTTTGACTTGGAAAACTTGACAATCCTCCAACATGTACTTTGAATATTATTCTAGCATTTTCCATAAGGTTTCACATGAAGATAATAATATTACAGCAGAAAATTTTTGACAATCAGAGGAGTATCACTTCATCTTTCAGTTAAGAAATTGAGGAGTTCCACTTAACCTTTAGAGCAAATCACTAACAATTAGGCAAAGATATCATTCTGATAACTAGTATCATGTATATGGTTGCAGTTGCCAGTGAAGAAACAAGAACAGAAATAATTGGCGTAACCTATCTTCCATCCAGAAGTCAGCTCAAAAGATAGTAAAGAGTACTGAACCTATTTCTCGTACTCCACAAATCCTGACTCCCTCACCTGTGCTTTGTCAATGAGAATTCTACTTGTTATCATAACTTATCAATATTATCCTCGAATTTTTCATTGCTATATGAGGTGTCTCCTCTGTAACAAAAATAGCATGTGAAAATGCTGCTGGATGATAGACTCTGGAGCGATAATCACTTCAATAATTTTGCAAATGCTCAACAAAATCATTGCAATTTCAGATGACTTGTATAAAACAGAAAATAAGAAAGATATATGAGATATGACGCCCAATTATATGGATTTTTGTAAGTAGAGATCCACCTCACAAAAGTGTATATGCACAATCATATTCCAAGAAAGAAATAAGACCGTGGCTAGGAATTTTAACACCACCAACCCGAGTTTGAGACTTATTTAATCTGTCACATCGTCATCGTTGTCGTCTTCATCCTTGCCTGTGAGCGTTCTCTGTATTGCCGAGTTGTCCAATTTCCTTCCCCGCTTTGTTGGTGTGGCACCTCTCCCTCTTTCCCTAAGAGCAGCTCTTTTTCGCCCTTGACCTTGAAGACTTTGCCCATCATCCTTCAAAAGAGGATCAATTGATTACATGGAAATTTATAATCTGCGCACCCAATATATCGTGTCAAATCAGTCCATGGATTTCTTTAAATATGATTCATTTTGCATAGAAATGCGTACTAAATTGAAAGGCAAGGCACATGCATGTTCATTTCAATGGCTTAACAGTAGTGGCAAGTAGGGGTGTGCAGTCTATCAGTTCAGTTTGGTTCTGAAATACCAAAAACTGAACAGACTGAATTCCGTAAAATAGAAACAAACCGATTTAAAACAGAACCGTACAGACAGAATTGCATCTAGTTTCCAATTTTGGTTTGGATTTGCATATTCCTAGTTGACAGAAGTAAGATTCAGGTTCAATTCCAAAGACATTATGGCTTTTTTTTTTTTTTTTTTTCCTACACTAACCCACAGTTGTTTATTTTATCGATAGGAGGTGTATTTCTTGATAGGACATCCACTTTTATATTCACAACTGCAACTCTTATCATGTCTGTATGATCAATGATGATAACACGTGTTTAGCAAACAAGAGAAATAAACAAAGTCAAAAGTGGCAAGATCAATAAATCTATGGAAATTTAAGTCCATACTAAAGTGTCCTCAACCTCATTAATTCTGTTATTCTCAGCATCTTCACTTGAAGCAGAATCCACATTTTCATTCTAACAGCAGCTGTTGCAGACCTGCAATGCCAAGAGGTTGAGAAAGAAAAATGTGATCCTACGAGCTATTATATTACACTCTTTTAATAACTTGGGAAATTTGGATTAGTGGATAATGTTCCATTTCTTCCACTTTCCACAGCAATATCAACATAGGAAGCTACCCACTGTCCTGCACTGCCACAATCTCCACAAATATTTAGTTTCATTCACCAGATAGAGTTGGATTCTAAAACTCATGTGTCTTCACATATATGATAATTGTTATGGTAGCTATGCGACTAGTCATTTCTAGTGAAACTAATCTTTGAGACTGTCGAAACCCAAGAGTTGCGTCAAGAGTTGTTTGCTTCGTATTAGTTGAGCCCTTACCCCTGCCCCTGCCCTGCCCCTACCTCTAGTAGAAGTTTTACCTCTACCAGCTTCTGAAGCATCACGAGAAGACCTCGACAACTACTCTTGATCCTTTCTGGTTTTTACTGGAGGCCCTTGAACCAGATATCTGTGTTGTTTCTTCAACATCAATAAATGAAACTGCACTTCCAATTCCTGTAGCTCTTGTGCTTCTGAAATGCTCAACAAAATTGAAAAATGAAGCTCAGGTAGCAGATAACGGATCCAGATAGCCAGTTCCACAAATACATATGAAAACTAAAGACACATACACACACACACACACATAGTTCCTAGTCAATTAAAGAAAAGAAAGATTGCAAAAAGCAAAACAAGATATTAATTACCTCCGTGGAATGTGTACTAGATCTGAATTGTGGAGCATCCTTAGAGTGCATAGCCCTTTCCTTAACACGTTCCTGCAACATATATATCCAATTATAATAATAACATATTACTTACATGTGTACCAGGTACTAACCAATTCTGTCAAGCTGCAGTGTGTAACTGCCATTTACAATTTTGTAATGTTACTGCATTCTGCCTAGGGGATGTGGATAATTTTTAAAATTAGTCATCAAGCTTCCTGCCTCCAAACATTCTCCAACTTTGAGAATAATATCCTCCTCTTCATATTTGTATATGAAGAGGAGGATATTATTCATATTTGTATATGCACGCTGGCGCGTGAGGACGCGTGCGCGGTACCCACTTTTGCAGGTTTCTTCTCCGACGGTCGCCCCAACCAGATGGTCGCTTCTATCGTATTGGTTTGTTCATTAGGGAAGTTTTTCCCTTTTTTCCTCTGTCCCATTGATTTTCTATGCTGCCTTTTATTATTTGTTGTTGTTTGGGTGCTGTTGATTCTATTTTAAGTGAGGTTGACTTTGTTGGGTGTCGTTTGGGTGTTCCTTGTGTTTATAATGACGGGTGAACAGAAAAATATGGTTATATCTAGTATTATTCCCATCTTGTCTAAAATCACAGAACAAAAATTAGATGGAACTACCTATTTAGATTGGAGCAAGACTGTTCGTTTGTATTTACAAAGTATATCTATGGATAATCATTTAACTGAAAACCCTCCTATTGATGAAACACGTAGTCAATGACTAAGGGTTGATGCTCAGTTATATCTGCAAATTCGTAATTTTATTGAAAATGAGTACGTTGGTCATGTCTCTCACTGTGAGTTTGTAAAAGAACTAATGGACTATTTGTCTTTTATATTCTTTGGTAAAGGAAATATTTCACTTATCTTTGATGTTTGCAAGGCATTTACCGGGCTGAACAATACGACCAATCTCTTCAGACTTACTTCATGAACTTCAAACGTACTTATGAAGAATTAAATGTCCTGTTGCCTTTCAATACTGATATCAGGGTTCAACAGACTCAACGTGAACAAATGGCTATTATGAGTTTTCTTGCTGGTCTTAATCCTCAATTTGATGGTGCTAAATCACAGGTTCTATCTAATCCTGAGATTACCTCTCTAAAAGAGGTTTTTACTAGGATCCTGCGTACAGATACTAGCTCTCATGTCTCATTTGTGCAACAACCTAGCGCATTTATCAGTCACAATAACATATCAACTAGCCAGTTTCGTTCTTAAAGTAGTAACAAAGGTGGTAGCAATAGTGGATGAAATGTTGAAGCTCAGGATTCAGGAGTAGTTTGCTACTATTGTCATGAACCAGTCACACTAAAAGGACTTGTCAGAAATTGCTTAAGAAAAATCAGAACTCTTTTGGGTTTCAGTCAGCTCATGTTGTCACTACGAATGATGTTCTTCATCCATCAGCAGATCGAACCATTACAATTTCAAGAATTTTTGTGCTGAAATACAAACGCAGTTTGGTCAGCCTGTACAAATATTAAGAAGTGATAATGTCAAAGAATATTTTTCTGATTCGTTTCAGACTTATATGGCTCATAATGGCATTCTTCATCACTCATCTTGTGTTGATATACCATCACAAAATGGAGTAGTTGAGAGAAAAAACAGACACCTTGAAACTGCTAGAGCTCTATTATTTCAAACAAATGTTCCTAAACAGTTTTGGGCTAATGCTGTTTTTACAGCTTGTTTTTTGATTAATGGAATGTCATCTACTGTACTTAATGGTTAGATTCCTTATAAAATTTTGTTTTCTAATCAATCTGTGTTTCCTGTAGAACCTCGAATCTTTGGATTTTTTGTTTTGTTCGTGATGTTCGTTTGCAGGTTTCCAAATTGGACCCAAAATCATTAAAATGTGTCTTCTTGGGATATTCTCGTCTTCAAAAAGAATATAGGTGTTTTTCTCCTCTCCTGAATAGGTATCTTGTGTCAGTTGATGTTACATTTCATGAACATCTTCCTTTCTTTACCACTCCATCTACACCTATTTGTTCACAAGAGAATGATAATCTATTAGTATATCATGTCACATATCCAAACTCCAGTGTACTTACCATACCGCCGCCGCCACCACCAAAACCACTTATTACCCAAGTCTATTCTCGCAGACTCAATCCTCCTGTGACGAGTCTAGCACCGGTCTCCTCTTCGTCATCAGATTCAATGTCTAGTAACACTGATTTGCCTATTGCTCTTCGAAAAGGTAAACGTCAGTGTACATATCTCATTTCTTCTTATGTCACATATGATTGTTTGTCTTCTACTTCTTGTTCATTTGTGGCTTCTATTGATTCTATAGGAATTCCAAAGTCTGTTCACCAGGCCTTATCTCATTCTGGGTGGCGTGATGCGATACTTGAGAAAATGGACGCTTTGACTAAAAATGGTACCGGGATCTAGTAGCTTTACCTGTTGGCAAGAAAGCAATTGGATGCAAGTGGTCTTTGCAGTCAAATTTAATCATGATGGAACAGTGGCTCGTCTCAAGGCTCGCTTTGTGGCTAAAGGCTATGTCCGGACCTATGGACTATTCTAATACTTTTTCCCTTGTGGAAAAATTGACTTCAATTTGTTTGTTTATTTCGTTGGCAACTACTTATGATTGGCCACTTCACCAGCTTGATGTTAAAAATAATTTTCTGAATAAAGACCTTGAGAAGGAAGTTTATATGGAGCAACCTCCTGGATTTGTTGCTCAGGGGGAGTCCGGAAAAGTCTGTCGTCTTTGAAAGTCATTGTCTGGATTAAAACAGAGCCCTCGAGCTTAGTTTGGAAAATTCAGTTAGGTGATAGAAAAGTTTGGGATGAGGAAAAGCAAATCTGATCATACTGTCTTCTATAAGCAGTCCACGTTTGGCATTATTTTACTCGTATATGTAGATGATATTGTTATCACTGGAAGTGACATACAGAGAATCTCATCCTTAAAATCCTTCTTACAAAGCCAGTTCAATACTAAAGATTTGGAGTACCTAAAATACTTCTTGGGGATTGAGGTGTCAAGAAGTAAAATAGGGATTTTCATGTCTCAGAGAAAATATGTTTTGGATTTGTTAAAAGAAACTAGGAAAATAGGAGTCAAACCATGCAGTACTCCAATACTTCATAACCAACAATTCACAAAGGAGAGAGATGTTTTTGATGATCCTGAACGATATAGAAGATTGGTTGGAAAGTTGAACTATCTCACCGTAACCTACCCAGACATTGCTTATTCAGTACGTACTGTAAGTCAATTTATGTCTTCTACTACAATACATCATTGGGTAGCCTTAGAACAAATTTTATGTTACTTGAAAGGAGCTCCTGGATGGAGAATATCGTATCAGAATCATGGTCACACTAATATTGAGTGTTTCACAAATGCAAATTGGGCTACCTCCAAGATTGATCGAATGTCCACTACGAAATATTGTGTTTTTGTTGGTAATAATTTGGTTTCGTGGAAAAGTAAGAAGCAAAATGTGGTATCACGGTCTAGTGCAGAATCTGAGTATAGAGCAATGACACAAGCTTCATGTGAGGTTATATGGATTTCTCAACTCTTAGATGAGGTCGGTCTTAAAGTAACAGTTCCAGCAAAGTTATGGTGTGATAATCATACTACAATTCATATTGCATCAAATCCAGTTTTTCATGAACGAACTAAACATATTGAAATAGACTGTCATTTTGTTCGTGAGAAAGTTCAACAGAACTTGATTTCTATAGCTTATGTGAAAACTGGAGAGCAGTTAGGAGATATCTTTACAAAATCTCTCAATGGAGCTCGAGTTTCTTATTTTTGCAACAAGTTGGGCATGATTAATATCTATGCTCCAACTTGAGAAGGAGTGTTGTATTATAAGAAAATATTATTCCTAATTAACCTCTGTAAATATTCCTAATTAACAAATGTTGATTTGTTTCTTAATTAGGTTGATTTGCTTCCTAAATTGTAATCCTTAGGGCTGTATATATAGTGCCCTTTGTCTATCAATGAAATTATCAAATTCTCTCAATTTTCTATTGTTTACATGAATATAAACAAAACAAATATATCCATATGACAACAGAAATGTCATTGATGGCCCAAAAGAAAATAACAGAAGTAACATATATTCCCTCCTGAAATTGGGAAGACAGAACAAAACACTCACGTTTCTCTTGAAGATTGTATTGCACACAAGAATAGAATGACATTTTTTCATCTTTATTAACAAAATTGTGGAGTGCAACATCCAAATCATTGACTGGAAGAATCCCCATCTTCTGCAAGAAAGGCATCATGGGAGTTAGAACTGAAATACATAATATGACCAAATGCATATTCTGCTTCTACATCTAGAAATATCCCTATCCCCATTTCCAGAATTTCTTCTGTGGAACTTAAATATTCATGGATTAAATAGAACTGCCAAAGCTATTCTTCTGAAGGTGGAAAAGAACAAGTCATTAGACATTAGAACCTAGGGGCCAAACATATCCAATTATGTCCAACACTATAATGACTACCAGGTGAAGCTGTATATAAAAATGCACATCATAAACAAATTAAAGTTAAAATCATGTAGTGATGGCTGCCTACCAGATTACTTTCAGCCACCAATGCAACTATGTTTTGTTGATTTAGCTCTTCTGGACAAAGGCATTCAGAATCATCAAATTTGGCTGTCATCAAGCAAACAAAAAAAGAAATATGTTATAGTACTAACTAAAGCAGAAAACTAAAAGAGAAAACATTGGAAACACATGAAAATTTTTTGTTTCATGTGACAAGATGAAATTTATGCTTTGCACATATAACATCTTCTCAAGAATGAAAAGCAAAGACTATCCCTCTTTGATTAACCATATCTCTAAACTTCTCAACATGTGCATCATTAAAGCTGCAATGCCTGTGTGCTTGCACATAATCACTTTATACCTTAAGGACAAAACATTACTGTTAAAGCAATTTTTCCCCCTAATATTGAATGGTTAAAAATCTTTAGACTGCTGATTAGGATGCTACTTAAGTACTTACATTCAATCACATGTCTTATGTATACAGTTGCACCTGGATACAAACAGAAACAAACACAAGGCTTATTAAAGCATGCAAACATATTGTAGAATTCATGCAAAAACATAGTAAATTGCAAATAACAAATAAAGAAGTCAAATTACCTTGTCCCTGACCCTTCCTGGAAGCCGTTGAGAATATAAGAATATCTTGAGGATTAGCAACCTGAAAATTTTTAAAACAGACATGTCATAATTAGATTAAAAGATGAACAGAGTACAATTTTTCTAGCAGAACAAGTAACGCACTGAAAGTACCTTCCCCACATACTTCTGCCAAAACGTTGAGGATTTATTGTCATGAATCCAGAGTAATCTACCTACCAAACCAACCAAAAATTAAATAGAACAATGCCATTAGGGAGCAGAAACAGGGAAATGCTACATTTTTTCCGCTCTGAAAAGCATCTATTACAGTCTAGAAAACTGGAAGAAAAGTCAAAATATTAAATTAGAAGGGATGACATGACACGTTCTAAAACTTTTGTTAAGAAATTTATCAGGACATTATGTTTTCAAATAAGGCAGAATAAAATATTAATAACATCTATAATTCCTACCCCAATAGTCAAAAAATTTATGCTTTATAAAATATTATTTGAAAAATTAGGAACATTTTTTCCTGTTTAAAATATGATAGAATGCTCAAGAAAATATGACAAACCATGGACTGATCTTGCTCTAAAGATGCTTCTGAAGCAGTGAAAAATTAACAACCGCAAGCAATGCTCAAAATTTCAAATCACCTTATCATTAGGACAATTGTTGGCAAGTACAAACGGATGTTACCTTTATTTGAACTAATGGAAGCTTGTGCTCTGATCTGGTACTAGCCTTTCTATTAGAATATTATATCAGATTACTAACCTAAGAAATTAAACTAGATACTCTTAGCATATGTTCAATTATCGGGAAGCATCTTCACAGCTAAAAGAATTAAGCTCCAAACTAAGTTTTTCAACGTTTATAAGAAGTTACCACTTTATCCAAATATTCGAGAATTGAATTTTGATCATTGGGATCAATGTCAGCTTCATCCTTTAGCACAACCTACATCATGAAATTGAGTAAACCGTGAAAAATTCTTTCACATATGAAAGAAGACCATTGCCAGGCTACCTCTGCATATTCAAAAGGTCTCACTGAAGTCAAAGGTATCTTGGTTGGGCGATATTGATTTCCCTACATAAATTCAGCATAAAGGAACTTGTCATAAATATGAGGCACAAAAATTGAATTTAACACCCTAAAGTAATGCATACACTATTGTTTTCCTACACTCTACCTTAATTTCAAGAAGCAGCACATGCTTTGGCTTTGATTCTCCACCTATTAGTGATGTTGCAACTGAAAAACCTAGTTGAGTGATGTGAAATCCCATTCCAGGAACTTCCTTTTAGAATCAAAACACATCTTCAAAGCAATGAGAAACCTTAGATTAATTTGAAATACTTGGGGGAAAGTGTTATTGGCTCCTGAGGATCAATCAGACATTCATGTTCATGCCCCCACACTACAAAGTCCAGAAATCTTGGGAGAAAGTGCTCATTTATTGCATTTTTTGGATTTGTCTTCACTCTGGAGACCGCGATAAGAACTGAAATTTGATATTCACATACATTGGTATTAAAATAAAACTCAACACAACATGTTAATGCAAAACAACACCAGGTTAGGGGAAATTTGAACTCCTCTCTCACTCTTTGCTTTCTCAAGCAAGGTTCAGTGCAATATTTGAAACAAAAGTGGCAAGAACCCAATGCCGACTCTCAATGGGAGAAACACATACTCTCAGTTATACACTACCTGTTCTGATGAAGTACAAGAATGTTGAACCAATCAGAGAGTTGACATCCTTCTTGAGACTCAGGTCTCATCCATTGCACAGCATGCGGTGTCTGAACAAGAAAAATAAAATAAAATAAAATAAAACAAGAAGAGAGTTGAGTATTCTTCACGTCAGAACTTAACATCAGTAAAAATATCATATACAAAGCACCTGGAACATTCTATTGAGCCGTTCATCCCTAATGTTCCCAAGACCATAGAGAGCTACTATTGTTGAACCCTGCAATTCATATTAATTAATAACATATAAGCCACTACATAAACAGAGTAAACAACTAATCCCATACATCCAGCTAATAAAATCTACCAATATACCTTCCTAATAAGAATGGGGTAGAGTGTGATCTGACCAACACCAGAACCCTCAAGAACCATTTTTCCAAAATAGTTTACAAGATTGCATGCTGAATGAATATCAACTGCTGAAAGGTTGTCCTGTTGCCAGAGATCACAATGAGATACAAAATAAAAATAAAAATAATAAATATAAGACCAGCAGAATGAAACAGTGTAAGAATGACAAGTAGTTCACTCATGCATCAGTATCTTTCATATCACATTAGGAATTTCATACACTCAATTACACACAATACAGATATAGTTCAATTATCTGATCAGTTTGCAAGGACATACATAATATGATTTCCAGACAGCTAATGTTACAATGAAAATTTTGTTTTCTAATTAGTCTTTTATCAAAACTCAGCAGACCATTTGCACGCTAATTTCAATATGAAAACTGAAAAACATAAGGTTTGTTTGTAGATGGGAAATGAAATTTGTGAAAGGAAAAGGAGATGAATTTTACTCTAGGGAACTAAAAGGAAGGAAGGTTATGGAATGCAGCCTTCCTTCATATGTCACACAAACATCCTTTTTGACATGTTCCTTATTTATTAATTTATCTATTTTAAAAAGTCAATCTTTTCATCCAGAATTAGATAAAATGCAGCAGAATCACATTCAAATGGACCATTTTACTTGTCAATCCACTCTTCCCTTTTTTTTCTTTGGCTCAGCAAATTGAGGGCCCCATTTGCACTTTATTCACTTAATATTCCTTTTCATCAGCATTTCCTTTCCCACATTTCCATTCCTCCCGCCATAAAACGATAAGAGTGGCAGTCAATCAATCATAAGAATTAGAATATGATTTATGTTCAATAAAACGTGAGCATGTAATTTTTAAATTATTAACAAGCAAAAATAGCTATCACTGTAAGTGCTGCAATACTGCAAAACTGCCCATTGTTGGGTTCTTCAACTTACTGATCACAAACCAACTAGCACATAGTTGCTGATCAGATTATCACAGTAGTAACCCAGAATTCCAAATTGCTTTTCCTTGGCACAGCTATGCAAAAGGAAATTAGAAGAACATAATAAATTTTTTAACCCCATAACCATTCAACCTGATCTATAAGATGACCACCAACAACATTACAGAGTAAGCCTTTGCAGTTCATATACCATTTCACTCCAGCAAATAAAGAGGTGCTAATATAAATCTACAAGTGAGCATGTAAAAGAATGATTGATCTGTTGTCTTAATGTATAAAGAGAGAAATCATTGTACCATAAATCCCTACCACTCCAGCAGGATCATCATGATTTCCATGGATGCTGAACACCGGCAAACCAACATTAGAGTGCGGATCTTCATAATTTACATGTCCAAATCTGCTAAAAACGGATAGTTAGCATTACTAAAACAGAATGCTTGATGAATTCCTCTCTGATTTCTTTGAAAGACAAGCACGCAAGCATTTCTCATGGCATGTTTAGTCATGTTTCTACATGAGCATGCAGAGAATACAAACCTTACAAGCTTAGTTAATGTTAAACTGGACAATACATTCATAGAATTGAGATCATCACCTCTCTTTTACACAAAAATAAAGCAAGTTCTTACGTTTTTGCAAAATTCAGTCTGGTCACTAACAACTTGAAACTGGACAGGTCAATCATTGAGACAATGGCGACAGAGAATCTCAATGGCCTTGACTAATGTTGACCTTGAGGGCTTATTTTCATGGAAAAGATCTCCACCAAGGAGTAAGAAGTCCACCTATCACCAGATAGGACTCAGAAGCAGGTGCATGGGAAAACTTAACATGTACAATTCTATTAAGTTCTTCATCAACATAGCCCACAAGTGAAAATATATACTTCTCAATTCCTTGGCATTGCAATACATCTTCTTCTTTGAATTTAAACATAATATGAAGGACATAATATTCTGCAAACTTAACAACACCAGCATATAGTGAAGAAATTTCAAGTCAACCTTGAGCCTTCTACTGAAGTGAATAAAAAAGTAATAAAATTAGCAGACAAGAAGCAACAAACTGATATATCACCTGTTTTTGCTCAGCTATTGAGCATATCTCTTCAAATGCCTGGAAAGAATCATGCCGCCGAATTTCATCTTTCTGCATATACCCCAGGTGGCAATCAGTTGCAACAAGTACCCGAAGTGTATTTGGAATATCCTCACTAGCAATTCAATCCAAAATAAAATAAGATAAATTCTGGTGCAACAAACAACAAATAGCCAACTTGGCTTTACTTCCCAGAAAGACTACATTTGCTTTAGTTAAGTACATGTCAACCAAGTGAAGTTTAATAAATTTAGCCAGTTGCATAGCATGAGTATTCATTTAATATGTTTCTTCAACAACATTTACTTCATAAAGTTTAAGCTTGAATGTACTATTCAGTATTATCCTTCTTGTTAAAGTAATATTAACGACAGCAGGAAACACTTCTCTTTTTTATTCCCTTGCTTTTTTTTAACCTTCAAAACAAAATAGAGTCTAAACAAGATAGATTTTACCTTGACAAGTCCCCCATGATGCCCAAACTACACGTCTCCAAATCCTAAACCAGGAGAAAGAAAAACCACAACGGTGGAAAGTAACAAATCCAAGATTACAAATCAATGTCGAAATAGAATTAAAAAAAAAAAAAAAAAGAGAGAGAGAGATACATAACTGAAAATTTTCACTGTAAAATCCAGGAGAAACAGGTTAAACCCTAGAATAGGCTCCTTAGCATATAATACTTATAAGATGACAAAACAATGATATAGAAGCAATAAAGACACTGTAAAAACCGATGTTTGCCTGCCGATTAATAAGAATAAAACTAAAAGAAAAACAAGAAAACACTCAAAGGCTGATAAAAAGGTCGAAATTTTCTCTGATTTTCTCCGAAACAACCAGCTGATAACAAAGTCAATGAAACCAGAGCAAATATACAGAGAGAATGCAATAGCATAAATTATACCTTCCAAATTGTGGAATTGTAAAGAGAAGTGGATTTTTAACTGAAGGAAACACGAGGCCAAGAACGGAGACAGAGATGAGAGATGAGAGCTGCAGGAGTGAAGTGGAGGGGATGAGGGGGATTTTCGGTGGCGGGCAATTTCAAAGAGCTAGGAAAGCCCAAATGGGAAAATGACTAAACATTTCCTAACGTTCTGCTTTTTGTTTTGTTTTTTTTTCTCTCGTCAAACTAAATTCTAAAAGATTTATCATTAGTAAAAATATGTTTTTTTTATAGATTACTAGTATAATAAATCAAATTTTATAGAGTTATTATTAGTCAGAAATTTTTTTTTACTATAGAGTACTATTATAATAAATCAATTTTCAGAAAGTTATTAGTATAATAAATCAAATTGTCACTAAAATAGTAGTATAATAGTCAAATTTCAAAAGATAAATAGTAAATTTTTTTTGTTATTTCACCATAATCTAATATTTTTTAATATAAAATATAATAGAATTACATATTAATAAAATATGATAAAATATAAGAGGCAAATTGTATAATTTTTAAATCTCAATAGATAACAATACAATATATAAAACTTCAGAATGTATATAATAATATTTTCTCTTATTTTTTTCAAAAGGATGCATTTTATTAAGCAGAATCTATAGATATAGTTGTCCTTTTTAAGTTTTATTATTGCAATTGTAAGAAGGAAATACTTTTTAATTTCACTTCAAAAAATATTTTTTAAAATCTTTATATAAATTAAAAAATTATTAATTATCATTAATTTTATAAATTTCTCATTGCAATTTAACTTAATATTTTTTATCAATTCTTTTAAAAAATAATTTTTAGTTTCAATACATAAGGTAAAATAGAAAAACATGTATTAAAATAACTTTAATTTCTGAAATCAACATTTATTAATATTCTAAAAAAAGTACATAATTTCAACAAATAAGGGTAAATTGGAAAAACATGTTTCAAATGCTTCTTTGTTAATTTTTGAAGTATAACAATGAAAATATCAAAAAAGACATTTAAAGTAGAATAGAAATAGTATAAATTAGAAATTAAGTAAAATTTGATGCCTAAAATTAAGACATGTTTGGGTTAGTTGTGGGTAAATTCCATTGACCATCTCTCAACTTATTATTAATGCACAGTAATATTCTTCAACTTCAATTTGTAATGCAAATATATCCAATTTTTTTGTGTAACAAAAATATCCCTCAACTTTAATTTGTGTAAAAAATAAAATATTATTTATTTATATAGATTTCATAGCTTATCTTTGATTTCTAATAGAGATGGCAATTTTTCTCTGCCCCACAATGCCTCGCCCCGAACGGGTCAGTTTTTTCAAATAAAATTTTTCCTGCTTCGACCCTAAAGTTTTTGTGATGGGGACAAGTTGAGATTATATATATATTTCATGCCCCGATCCTCACCCCGAAAATATATTTATATTATTTATATATATAATAATTATTTTATATTTTAATACAATTAATATTTTTAAAAAATAAAAAAATAAAAATATAACACTTATTTTAAGTAAAAATTATTTTTTATTTAAAAAATTATATAATTAACTAATTAATTAGAATTAAAAAATAAAAAATAATTTTAACATTAAAATAAAATAAAAAAATTTAATAAAAAACGAAGAATGGGGCGGGGTTAGGAATCCAAAAAATCTTTCCGACGGGTACGGGGTGGGGTCGAGGTACGGGACGGGGTGTCAGGGACAAAGAACTCCACCTCGTTGTCATTCCTAATATATAAGTGTCATATGATTCCTTATATGAAATACATGTGGATTTTTATTAAACTTTTTTTTTGTGAATAATGAAAATGTGTTTAATTGGAATCTTTTTATAAAAAAAAACTATACACGAATAAGCAATATCCTTAAACACAAAAAGATATTTCAACACAATTCTTCAAAAAAGTCATAAAAGTTTATGATTTTATGTGTATCTTATGTAGGTATTGATGTGATACCTAATAATTAAGGATAATTTGTGAAACATATAGACATAGATAAAAATGATATTTATGTTATACAAATTAAAATTGAGGGACATTTCCATTACATGAATTAAAGTTATAGATATTTTATTATAAATTGAAATTGAGCGATATTATTGTGCATTAATGCTAAGTTGAGGGATAGTAAATAAAATTTATCAATTAACTATGGTTATAAGGTGTCCATGATTAACTATAATAATTACAAATCAGTAATAAAAAATGATTTTTTAAAAAAAATTAAATGGAGGAAAGATACATATTTTTGGGATGGGAAGGCTCCAACTGAGAGTTTCCCTTTGTGGGTAAGGTTCCAAGAACTTTTTAAAACTAACCTTAAAAAGGTTTATAATTGAAATATTAATCTTAGTGTTTTTGCTTTTGGAAAAGTAACTCTCCCTTTTAATGATATTTTCATAATACAAATAATACTCTTATCTAAATAAAAAAAAATGAAAACATTAAACATACATCTTCTGTTTTTTCTCTCTTCTGCACAAAAAAAATCTGTCTTGCAAAGATTTATTTTAAAAAATCGAAACTTTTTCAATCTCTGCATAGATTTAGCTTTCCAAAGCCCAATTTTTGAAATTTTCAATCTGCATTTTGAAATTTTTAGTATCATTATTAAGTATCATAATTCATGTAAGTGTACTACGCAAATATGAGATAAATAGTTTTTAATCTATATTCTAAAAGCAATCCACTTCAGTATATATGTGTGAAGATTTATTTAGAATGCTTTAGAATATAGATGCATGATTTCTAAAACTTTTCTGCCAAATCCAAAACATGGAAGTTTTCTCGACTCATTCATCTAAACCATTTATTTATATAGTTGAGATAAGTCGGGATAGTTCTATAAAAATGAATAACATTACTCTCGATCATCTCTACCCTAATGGTCGAGATTGGGTCAAGACTTATAATATTAACTTCATTGACTCGATGTTGTGAATATTATCTATTCATACTAGTGTTTTATTATGAATTTATCAATATTTATTAGTGTTTAGGGTTTAGATGAGTCGAGATAGTTATGTTAAAATGAATAATATTACTTTCGACCATCTTTATCCTAATGGTCGAGATATAGTTGAGACTTATAATATTGAATTCATTGACTCACTGTTGTGAACATTACCTATTCATACTAGTGTTTTATTATGTATTTATTAATATTTATTGTGTTTCAATTATAACTCCAAGGAATGTTTAATTTGTTTTGGGTGGAGAATAGATAAAGAAATTGAAGGATGGTAATGACTTTTATAAATGGCGCAGACGAAATGAGGATATCTAATGCATCCAAATGGATGACTTCAAATTGAACTATGAGACATTCATAGAGAGCATATATAATGTGTTTGGTCTTAACTATAACAAGTATATTTTAAGGGTGAGATTCCAAGCTCCACGCTTTAGAGGCAGGATGCTATGTTTTTTAATTAATGGGATTAGTCGTTTAGAAGTTTTTATTAGAAACAGAGAGTTGGAGGATTGTTTGTTATATGTGGAGCTCATAGAAAGAGAGGTAGTTTACAAATGACCTAAAGATTTAAAGAATGACCAATTTTAAATTTGTGATTATCATTTCAAATGCAATATTATCGATAACAGTGGTTATACACATGGATAAGATGTTGTTGCTCTTGCTCAATCTCCAAAGGATAATGGTCAAAATATAGATTTTCAACTGTCTAATTGGAATCCATCAAAACATATGGATGTAGTTGTAGAGCTACTGGAGGAAGAAATTGTCTCACCTAATTCATCAGATGTGGTCCACGAGCTGTTGGATGTAAATTTCAATCATTTTAATTAAAATGATGATGAATTGGGCCAAAATGATAGGTTAACTAAACTTGAAGAAGAATGTTCATTTTTAGAAGGATTAGATTTGACTATTGATCAGGAGTTTGCTAACAGGAGGAAGGCAAAAGAAAGCTAAGAAATGTTACCCTTTAAGGGAACTTTAAGACAAAAATTGTTAAATGTGAGAAGGATAAATATGTCTTAAAATGCAATAACCCAACTTGCAAGTGAAATATGCAAGCATCACTAATTAATAACTCGATGCGCTTTCAGATATGAAATATAAAAACTTTCACACTTGCTCAATTATTAGTCAAAAGAGATAGCACAACCAAGCAACAGTGAGGTATGTCAGGAAGGTGGAGTTATTTCATTTTGGTGGTCAAAGATGCCTCATAAGGCCCAAAGCAATAATGACTCTGATGTAGAACAAAAGTATTCTCATATCATACTACAAGGATTAGTTAGGGAGAAGATATGCCTACAAAAGCCTCATCGGATCTCTAAAGGCAACTATAGCCTACTACCGACATACATGTGGATGGTGCATAAGACAAACGATGGTAAAGTTACTACAGGTTTGGAAATAGATGATGAGGGAAGATTTAAACATGTAGTCATAGCTTGTCACATGCATTAAAGGATTTGATACAGTAAGAAAGATAATTGAAGTTAATATGACTTTTTAAAAGGAAGGTACAAATGATTTTTGTTCACTGTGATGACCTAAGCTGGTGACTTCCATCAATATCCATTAGCTTGGGCAGTAGTGGACTTAGAGAATAATGATTGTTAGGGTTGGTTCTTTAGGAACATGCAAGAACCCATATCAGACAAAGACAACTTAGTTTTCATTTTGGATAGATACTAGAGAATCCCCAATCGTCTTAGGAATCATTAAAAGGCAATTGATCATGGATACTATAGGTGACATATTTCCCAAAATGTCAAAGTAAATGTGAGGAAGAAAGGTGTAGTTCAACTTTTTGAAGAAATTGCAAATGTCTACAAAATTTTAAAATTCAATCGGTTCAATGATAAACTTAGGGAAAAATTTGAATGGGTCATTAAATATCTCGAGGAAATGAGACTGGATATAAGTCAATAGGAAAGAGCTCATTTTTGTACTACTCGATACAATATCATGATTACTAATAAAACAGAATCTATAAACTCTACTTTGAGTGAACAAATAGAGTATCTCATAGTTTCATTATTGGAGGGCATACAAGCTAAAGTATCCGAGTGGCATAATAAGAGGACAAAAGAATTACTTAATTTACAGGCCTTAAAGGATAACCCATTGACACCCAATACTGAAGCTATTGTTAGAAAACAATACCAAGATGCAATGAGAATGCACCTGATAATGAGGTCATGGTTAATTTAGAAGATAAAATATGCTCATATTGTGTATTTGACCTATACAAGCTTCCTTGTGTGCATGATTTAGCATGTTGTCAACTTGCCGGAATTAATTTGTATTATTTGTACAATAACCGATATTCTGTAGATAATATGTTTGTCGCATATGTTGAAACTGTATATCCAGTGCCACCACAAAGCCAAATGGAACTAGTAAAAGTATTTCCTTCTGATGTTTAGAGGAAGACCTAGGACAAAAAGAATTCTTTCCATGGGTAAAGTTGGAAAATGGAACATTACTTACTCAATTTGTAGGAAACAGGGCCATGTAGCAAACATTCAACAGACACAATGTCGAGGGCGGACAAAATTAATTAGTCTCATTTTTTATGTATCTGTAATTTAATATAATTTGTATTCTAACTTTCATTGTATGTGTAATTTGAATTTCCAATAAAAATTCACGTGAGCAAAGTGAAACTTTAATTTCCAATAAATTATCTCTACCTTAATCCACCAAACTCAACAGTAGGAATATGTTTGATTGTAGAAAAATTTATGTGAGTAAAGTGAAATTTAAATTTTAGTAAATTACCTCTACCTTACTTTACCAAACTCAATAGTAGGAATAAGTTTGACGGTAGAAAAATTCATGTGAGCAAAATGAAATTTGAATTTTTAATAATTTATCTTTACCTAATTCTATATAATTCAATAGTAGGATTAAGTTCGACAGTCGTGAGTAGATACAAATAATATAAAAATAACATTAATTATCTCTACCTAACTAAACAGTAGGATTTAAATTTGACGGTCGTGAGTATATACAAATTATATGATAATAATATTGATTTTTTGCACACTGTTAATATATTATATAGCAAACTCAAAGACCATAATAATTCTAATTTTCATATATTACATAAAATAAAATTGATTTTTTGCAATTATACATCTGTTCTCAACAGTAGGATTAAATTTGATGGTCTTATGATATGATTAAAGTCTTATGATATCTGCAATTATACATGTGTTCTCAATAGTAGTATTAAAGTCTTATGATATCTGTAATTTACCTAACTCAACAGTAGGATTAAATTCGATGGTCGTGAGTAGATACAAATTATATAAAAAATAATATTGATTTTTGGCACACTATTAATATATTATATAGCAAACTTAAATACCATAATAATTCTAATTTTCATATATCATATAAAATAAAATTGATTTTTTGTAATTATACATGTATTCTCCAAGCCACATTTAAACATATTTTTTCCATTTCAATTACACATGAAAAATATGCAGATGATTTTTGTTTTTATTCTTATGAATGCCACTCATTTAAGGGCAATGCTTCAAAGTATTAGAGACTGAGATCAAAATATTGAAGTGAATCTTGCAAATTATTGTATTAGTGATTTCAAAAGAATTTGGAGATTCATATGTCATTTCTAACACCATCCACCTTAAATGCATCGGTGTCTATCCACCATTTGCATCTTATGCAACTCTCAACTACTTCAATCCTTTGTCTATGCTATTCAATGTAATTAAAGCAATGCCAAAGACATAGACTAATAATTCACAACCTTATTTTGTTGTTTTTCTAGAATAAATTGAGATTTTTATCATCAGTATAAAAAAACTTTAGGCACCCAAAATAAATAAGGAATATTATTTTATCTCAAACAACATGCCATAAACCTAATGGTTACAGGTGATAGATTCCAAAATACTCTTTTAAAACCAACATTCTTAAGTACAACATAGTCTTTGTCAGTCAAATTGAAATACCAACAGCAAAGAGTGAAATTATTAATTATGTCTGCATCATTTTCGCTTTGATAGAGGATCTCAAATATTTCTCTTAATACGCAAAGAGAAAATCTTATGATATAAGTCATTGATGTTGATAAAGAAAGAAAATGAGGATAAGAAATAATAAAGTTGGATCAAACGACGCCTAAAATGCATAATTTATATATAAGCAAATGGAAAGTTGCGATTGTCAATTAGCTCGCAGTCTCTTTAATTATAAATTTTAATCATTTTATACTCTTTAATTCCCAATAATAATTAATTAATTGATACACGATATAATATGAATAGGTCTAGATTAATATAAAGAAACAAAAACTAAAAGAAAAGAGGTAATTTATTATAATATTAATATATACAAGATAAATTGCATACATTCAGATTAATTGGATTTTTAATAATCTTTAGAAAACCATGAATTTCTTTTCCAAACCAGGTAACTAAATTTCATCACTAGAAAAGCGTAGAAATAAATCCTTATCCAATTTTTCAACCAAAGCATCTTCGAAAAACCGATTCAGGATGAAAAGCATTACTTCTTTTATCTCAGCTATGACTCTATCTAGATCTCTCTTTAAAAAATAGTCTTCTTTTTCATTCATCATCATCTTATTGTGATTCCCTATAAAATTAGAGAATTTGGAAAATGAGTTTAAGAAGATAAGTATAAGAAGAAAGAATGATAATATATTTATAGGAAAAATAAATACTTTTAGAAACATTAAGGGCTATTAATGAAAGTTGGCGTGTTAAATGTTGAATCTAAAATCAAATCCTGATGTATTAATTTCATATAAGAATGGATTAATAGATATACAATATTCAGGACATACGTATAAATTGGCCTTATCAATTTAATATGTGAAAAAATGTGTAATAAATAAAAAATGATGACCGGAAAATGATTTGACGATCAAGACAAATAAAATATATGATCAGAACATCAAGAAATGACTAAACGATTAGCAAAGTAGGCAAATGGTTGATATATCTAATTGCAATCACTATGGTCGGGTACAAACAAAAAATATTAAAGTAATTGTTTGACGATGATTTCTTCAAATGAGAATTTCTTAGCACCAAAAAGGACTTTCAAATGGGACATCTAATTGTAATCACTATGGTCAGATATTTTATTCGTTCAATTTTGAAAAATATATATTCTAGGTCCAAATATTTCAATTTTTTCACACTAAATGCGTACATACTAAGTGAAAGGTAAAAATTATGTTACTAATTATTTGGCTAAACATTTAGAGACTGAAGAAATACGATCGAGACATATAATTGATAACTAGAAAAATATTATCAATGGTCAGAAAATACAACCACTGCGGTCATGTATAAGCAAAAAATATAAAATTAATTATTTGGTAATGATTTCTTCAAATGAGACTTTCTTAGCAACAATAAGGGTTAGAATAAGATTATTTTTTAGATCAATTTAGCAAAATATATGTTGTAGATACAAAAATCCCAATTTTGGGCACAAAAAATCCTAATTTAATATAATACAATCATCCTTTGCCTTGCGTGAACCACAATTCAAATTGGTTGTGATTATATTCAATTGATGATAAAATTTGATATTTTGCTTGTTCAATTTTGAAAAATGCATATTTTAGGTCCATAAACCTTAATTTTCTTGCATTTAATACATACATACCAATTGAAAAGGTAAATGTTATGCCACCATGTTCTTGACTAAATATTTAGAGACCGTAAATTGGAATGATGATTCCTAAATATGTTCAATATAAAACAATCACATTTTCTTGCAACAAAATCTCTAATAAACTGTGGTAGAAAATGAACGATAGTCGGGGACGAATATTCTGATGATCATGACATTAAAGAAATACGGTTATGACATATAACCGACAGCCGAAAAAATATTGCCAATGGTCAGAAGAAACAATTACTACGGTCGTGAATAAGAAAAAAATATGAAAGTAATTGTTTGGCTATAATTTCTAAAAATGAGACTTTCTTAATACTAATAAGGTTTAAATAAGGTTATTTTTGGGATCAATTTAACAAAATAAATGTTATAGGTTTAAAAATCCCAATTTTGATCACTAAAAATCAAGGTTATCAGACCCAGTTTGGTCAACAAACTGAAAAAGACAAGTCAAGGGTTTAAAGTTTAATCGTGGTTGAACCAGTCTATATGAATTTTTTAAAAAATATAATATATCTCATACATAATAAAATATAACATGTCTCATACATAGTAAAATATAAAATAACTTATACAAAACTTGTTTCATGCACAAAAAAGTAATGTTTTTAATTTAATTTATATATAATCACATCCAAATTAAAATAAAACAAAATCAATATTAAAAATTAAAATATAATTTGAAATTTTTTTTCTTTCCTTACCAACCAATATCATAATCATTATGTGAAGTGATTTTAATTAACATTTCCATATTAATATTTTTAAATACATTTATTTTTATTTTTTATATAAATCTCAAAAATAATTTATATGATTATTTGGGAATATGGCATGATAATAATAATTATACAAAAATTTAAATTCAACTTTATGATATATATATAACTATTAAATAATGTGAAATTTTAAAATTAATATTTTATGATATATATTATTAATATTAAAATTATATGAGAAGAAATACTATTAATTATATATTATTTATTTTTAAATGAATTTCTTATAAAATAAGAATAATCTATTTAAATTATTTGAGTAATGTAATAAATTATATATATATTTATTTATTTATTTATTGGATAAAATATTTAAAATAATATAAATAAAAATATATAATTAAATATAATAAAAATTATAAAAAAAGTTACAAAAACTATATTTGGCCTATTGAAACTTTGTTACATCTTTAAGCATGGTGTCCCAAGTTTGAGCCTCAATAAGTACAAATTGTGCTATTTTTTTCAAAAAAATAACAAATATCCTATCCTCCACCTAGTGACCAGATTGATCAACCAGACTGGTCTAAGGCCCCAAACTGGTCCAGGTTTGACAACACTACTAAAGGCACTAATTCAATATTCTAAGATCATCCCTTGCCCTGTATGAACTACAAATTCAAATTGGCTTTTATTATATTAAATTCATGATAAAATTACATGTTTTGTTCATTCAATTTTGAAAAATGCATGTTATAGGTCCAAAAACCTTAATTTTCTCGCACTTAATGCATACATATTGAGTGAAAGGTAAATACTATGCCATGAATTCTTTGACTGGTGCAATCAGAGCTGCTGCAATCAGAGCTGAACGGTTAATGAAAGAAGCTGGGGAACAACAAATAAAAAGGTCATCACGTGAATTCTTTGGTGAGTCTAGCAGAAGGTTGGGGAAAAGAGGTAGATATATGCCTGCACAATCTGATAACATAAGTGGGTACTCCAGTTCTAGAGGTCGAGGAATGACTTTCTCTTACCCAGGCAGAGGGCAGAGTCAATATGTTGAACAGAGGCCCACATGTAGTTATTGTGGCAGACAACATACGGGCGAATGTAGAAGGCTCACAGGAGCATGTTATTTCTGTGGATCAATGGAGCACATGTATAGAGACTGTCCAAATAGAGCCAAACTAGCAGAGACCAGCAGAGGAAGAGGAGTATCTGAGACTACTGTTGAGGCACCGAGGGTCTACCCTACTAGTGGGACACAAGGCAGAGGAAGAGGCAGGGGCAGGACTGGTACACTGGGCAGATGAGTGACCAGATCTGAAGGTCAAAGTTCTAGACCTCCTACTCAGGCCAGGGTGTTTGCTATGACTAGACAAGAGGCAATGGATGCTCCCGAAGTAGTCACTGGTAATATTTATATTTCTGAAATATTAGCATATGCATTGATTGACCCAGGCTCCACTCATTCATTTATATCATTGCATATGACATCTGAATTGCATCAAATGCATGAGCCTTTGGGATTGACATAAATGTGAGTACACCATTGGGAACCGTGGTAGTTGTGAAAAGTGTCTGTCGTGATTGCCTGATATGCATTGACAGAGCTGAGTTAATAGCTGATATGATTTTATTGCCAATATATGAATTTGATGTGATAATGGGAATGGACTGGTTAACTAGACATCATGCAATAGTGAATTGCTTTACTAAGGAAGTAATTTTGGAATCACCAAACCAGCCAAGGGTAGTATTTCTAGGTGAAAGAAAACTTGTGCCTACATGTCTAGTTTCAGCTATAAAGGCATTTTGATTGATCAAAGGGGGATGTGAAGCATATTTGGCATATGTGACTGATACTAGAACCACTGATAGCTTGCTTGAAAATATACCAGTGGTAAGGGAATTTGCTGATGTATTCCCAGATGATCTACCTGGTTTACCACCAGATAGAGAGATAGAATTTACTATTGAACTAGTACCCGGAACTGCACCAATATCAAGGTCACCCTACAGAATGGCCCCAGTTGAGTTGAAAGAACTAAAGGCCCAATTGCAGGAGTTACTTGACAAAGGGTATATTAGACCTAGTATATCACCATGGGGAGCTCCAATGTTATTTGTTAAAAAGAAAGATGAAACTATGAGATTGTGCATCGATTATAGGCAACTGAAAAAAATAACGGTGAAGAACAAATATCCATTGCCTAGAATAGATGATTTGTTTGACCAGTTGCAAGGAGCCCAAATATTCTCCAAGATCGATCTGAAATCAGGCTATTACCAGCTGAAGGTAGCAGAAGCGGATGTTCTAAAGACTGCCTTTCGAACCAGGTATGAGCATTATGAATTTTTAGTAATGCCATTTGGATTGACTAATGCTCCAGCTGCATTTATGGCTTTAATGAATAAGGTGTTTCAACCATATTTGGATAGGTTTGTGATAGTATTTATTGATGACATATTGGTGTACTCAAAGAATAGGGGAGAACATGAACAACATTTAAAAATTATGTTGCAAACTTTGAGGGAGAAACAATTATATGCCAAATTGAGTAAATGTGAATTCTGGTTAGATCATTTGGTGTTTCTTGGACATGTGGTGTCGTGTAAGGGCATAGAGGTTGACCCAAAGAAAATTGAGGCTATGGTAAATTGGGAAGCTCCTAAAAATATTTTAGAAATGCGTAGTTTTCTGGGTTTAGCCGGATATTATCATAGATTTGTTGATGGATTCTCCTTAATTGCTAGCCCTTTGACTAAATTGTTGAGAAAGAATGTGTCTTTCAAGTGGACTCCAGAATGTCAGAGGAGTTTCGATGAACTAAAACACAGGCTAACCTCAGCACCAGTGTTAACCATCCCTACAGGTACAGGTGGGTTTACAGTATATAGTGATGCTTCTCACTAAGGCTTGGGATGTCTGTTGATGCAACATGGTAAGGTGATAGTTTATGCATCCAGACAATTGAGGCCACATGAGATCTCATATCCAGTGCATGATTTAGAACTGGCTGCAGTCGTATTTGCATTGAAGATTTGGAGGCATTATCTGTATGGTGAGACATTCCAAATCTTCACAGACCATAAAAGCTTGGGTTATTTGCTGACACAGAAAGAATTAAACATGAGGCAGAGACGGTGGTTAGAGCTATTGAAAGATTATGATTGTACAATTGAATACCATCCAGGGAAAGCCAATGTGGTAGCAGATGCATTGAGTAGGAAGGCTGGTAGCAGTGTAGCTCACTTGCAAGTATCCTCTTTTCCATATTTGATTCAATTACGATCTATGAATGTTGAATTAAATATACATGATGAAGGATCACTGATTGCTACTCTTCAAGTCAGACCTATACTAAAGGAGAGGATCAAAGAAGCACAAAGCAAAAATCCTAAATTGTGTGAGAAAATTGAATTAGTAAGGCAGGGAAACAGTAAAGATTTGCAATTGCAGGATGATGTATTGATGTTAAAATCACGCATATGTGTTCCAGACACTGAGAACTTGCGTCAGGAAATAATGGAAGAGGCACACAATGCACCATATGCAATGCACCCAGGGATGACAAAGATGTATCACAGTTTAAGGCCTCATTACTGGTGGCCAATAATGAAGAAAGATATAGCAGAATATGTTTCCAAATGCTTGACATGTCAGCAGATTAAAATTGAACATCAGGCACCAGTTGGTAAACTACATCCATTGTCAGTGCCAGAATGGAAATGGAAAAGAATAACAATGGATTTTGTCTATGGATTGCCAAGAACTCCACGGAAAAATGATGCAGTATGGGTAATTATTGATAGATTAACGAAGTCAGCACATTTTCTACCTATCAGATGGGGCTGTACACTTGAGAGTTTGGCCAAATTATATGTGAATGAGATAGTCAGATTGCAAGGCATTCCAGTGTCCATTGTGTCTGATAGAGATCCACGGTTTACTTCACATTTTTGGGTGAGTTTACAGAATGCATTGGGAACAAAATTGAACTTTAGCACTGCATTCCACCCACAGACTGACGGACAATCAGAAAGGACTATACAGACATTGGAAGAAATGCTTAGGGCATGTTCTATGGAATTCAGAGGTGCTTGGGATGAATATATAACATTGATTGAATTTGCTTACAATAACCAGTATCATAGCAGTATCCAAATGGCACCATATGAAGCATTGTATGGCAGAAAGTGCCGAAGCCCTATCATTTGGGATGAAGAAGGAACACGTGCATTAGAAGGGCCAGAGATAGTGCAAGACACAGTGGATAAGATTAAGGTTGTCAAGAACAAGCTAAAGGCAGCACAGGATAGACAAAAAAGTTATGTTGATCAGCATAGAAGGGAGATGAAATAGGAGTTGGGTGAAAAGGTATTTCTTCATGTGTTTCCATGGAAAGGGATAATTCGATTTGGCAAAAAGGGTAAATTGAGCCCAAGGTATATAGGGCCTTATGAAATTCTTGAGAAGATTGGTCCACTAGCATATAGATTGGCGTTACCACTAGAGATGACTCAGATACATAATGTGTTTCATGTGAGCATGCTTAGAAGATACAAGTCAGATCCTACACATGTACTTAAAGATCAAGCCATTGAGATTGCAGAGGACATGAGTTATGTTGAGGAACCAATGCAAATCATTGGATACAAGACTAAACAGCTAAGAAATCGCAAAATACCTTTGTTTAAGGTATTATGGCATAACCATTTACAAGAAGAGGCAACATGGGAAACAGAATAAAATATGAAAAAACAATATCCACACCTGTTTTTAGGTATTAATTTTGAGGACGAAATTTTTAAAAGGAGGGGAAATTGTAACATCATTGACCTTCCCCATATGCATTTCATCGAACATAAGCATCTTGCATACAATTCAATTGAACACGTGCATTTTATACGTATTTCCATAGGAACAAGTTCATGGCATGCACTAGCTATGTGTCCTAGTATTTGACACTTGTATCGAGTCGCACATGTATAATTATAACCTAAATGAGGATAACAAAGTATTAGAAATGAATTGAATAAGGTGTCGAAATTAAAGTAAGAAAAATGATTAGATTAAGATTAGTGAACATTTACATTGCTAATTTAGTTAAATGGGGTCAAATGATTAAGCTATATTATTTTGTGAATTAGTGGAATTATAAATCTATGTAAATAATAATAATAATAATATAGACAAAATAAAATGAAAATGACACAAAAGAGAAAATGAGAAAATGAGAAAATGACAAAAAAACAAGTTGGCTTTATCTTCATATTTCTTTCCCCATTTCTGCCTCCTCACTCCAGCCCGACTTCTTCTTCAATTTCCTCCATTTCAGACTTCAATTATTCCTTGTTTCACCTAGTGTTTAAAGCTAATTGATCCCTTTCAAGGTTGTTCTTGGTAAGTAATCAATTCTTATTGCTATAGGGTTGATTTGAGTTGCTTAGGTTCAATATTTGGCACTGAATTGCACCCCAATTTTGATATTAATAGAAATTGATTTTGGAAATGTGTAAAACCCAAAAGTTGTTCCTTTATATCTTAAATTTGTGGATATATAAACATTTTTGCAAGATGGTATGTATAGGGAGAGATATGCTCTTCGTACTGAAACTGGTCAGGGTGTAAACTCTAACCAAGTTAGCTACCGTGTAGTTTGATTTCGAATATGTTAAAGCCCTTATTTGAAGTCTCTCAAAACATAACATTTGTAGATATATGTGTGTTGTATATTTATACCAAATTTCAGATTCATAGGTCTTGTAAATGGTGAGTTATGGTGAATGGAACCATGACTGTTCCATGGTTTGAACTGCCTACTGAGTGCCCTGGGCAGATCCAGTGCATTGGTTGGCTAATTTGAGCTTGTTAGAGCTAGATTATGTAAATTATCAAAACATGAAATTTATAGTTATATGTATTAATTAAATTTGGGTACTAATTTCGGCTTAATTGGTTATCTATAGACTAAGTTAGGGCCTTTGGAAGTCATACTGGTCCGGAAGCCAATTCTATTCTAGAACAGTAAAATATTTGGTATAATTAGAAGATCTTAGAGACATAATTGGTAAAAGTTGTAAACATGTAACATGTTCCATATGAACCCATATAAGTGTCTGTAAAGTTTCATTAAAATAGGACTTATAGAGTATAAGTTATGATGAACCCAAATGAGTACCCTGAAACTGCCTAAAGGCAGAAAACAAGGCAGAAAACAGAACACTCTTAGAAATTCCACCAAATATTGTAAAATAATCCAATTGGTCTGAAATTTGAATATGTTCTATAATTATGTGTTATTTTTAATTAGGAATAAGAATTAGATTAATTGGTCAATTATAGAAAAAGTTATAGGCTAAACAGTCCCATAAGGTCATACTGCCTCATAGGAAAAATCTTAACTATTGACATGAACAATGCATATTAATTTTTTAAGCCACATTAAGTCTCTCTAATCATGATTTAATCGATTATGTTTTCATATTAGGTTCGCAACATATTGGAGACCCACAAGGAGCAGATAGACAATAAGTTAGGGGTCGGAATCAAAAGAGAACGGTGAGTCTAATTATCGATTGAATTCTTTAGTGCAAATGAATGTTGCTTGCTATGTAATTCATGTGATTGTCATGATTGGTCCTTGATAATGTAATGATGGATAATTTATGACATTGTGGTATATATAAATGGTATACTTGTGGTATATTTGAGGTATATGTTTGACAAATGTGATATATACACATGGTATATGTATAGTATATGCAAGGTATATGCTTGACATATGAGGTATATATGGAATATATGTATGTTGTATATGATAAAGATGCAATGGTTGATGAATGCTTAAATACAAGTGCATATGCATATGAGCTAAAAAGACGTTGTGACTAGTTAATCAATATTGTAAAGTCAGTGAATATATTATATTGTGGTGAAAACCGTAGTGTTAACTTTGCAAAGTCAGTGAATAATATTACAGGATATGAGACTTGCAAGTCATTGAATGAAATTATAGGATATGAGACTTACAAAGTCATGGAATTATATTACAGGATATGAAAAAAAATTTACTACTATTGTTAACAGGGTATTTTACTTTTCCAGTACGTCATGTATGATTACTTGATATTTGGATAGGTTATACTAAAATGCATAAGAGCTGTGACGTTACAATAATTATGCCATGTGTCAGTACATTGCCTCACTATGGTCGGGAAGACTTCAAAAATATGAAAGTAATTATTTTTCTAAGATATCCTCAATTAAGACTTAATTAGAAACTACAAAAAAATATGTCACCAAAAAATAATCAATAAATTATAATTACAAACTAAATAATCAACAACAGGTCCTAAAACTATAAAACAGAAGACCCAAGACACAACTAGTCCTAAAACTAACATCTCCACCAATTAATGAAATAGAATTATAAAAGTTCACATGATATTAACAAAAAGATTGAAGTTCATATGATATTAACAACAAGATAGAAGAAATGAAGAGCTGGGCAGGAAGGGTATTTGGATAGAAGAAATGAAGAGCTGGGCAGGAAGGGTATTTGGATAGAAGAAATTCTAGCTAGCTAGGTTGGAAGAGCTTTTTTTTAGTAGATTGTTAAGCTCAGGGTCATCACATATATAGAAGGCCATGTGTCATATCCATTAATTTAGTCACATATTTCGTTAAGTTGATACAACAGACCGATCAAAGTCTAAATTTATATTTGGATTGAAATTAATCAAAATGGTAATTTATAATTATAAAAAATATTAAATAAAGCATGATAAAAGTGTAAAGAGGTTAAAATACGGTAAAAGACCTAAACAAAAAATTTGAAAAGTTTTGGGGGACAATTTACAATTTATCAAAAATTGGATGATCAAATGAGATGTTTGCTAATTAAAAGAATAATTTTGGACATAAACCATAGTGTTGGTCGACCACCATAGAGAGGAAAAGAATCAAACATGTTAATTGGTCTAAATATCAAGTTTAAGGTCAATATGGTGGGACCTATATGTTGAAAATTTGCTTTTCTTCTTCTTCTTCTTCCTTATCTGATTTTAACTTTATTTTTTCTACTTATTAAACCAGTCCCATGCCACCCCAAATTCTCCATAGCTAAACCTTAATTCTAGTGAGAGGAAGGAGAGAGAGAAATAAGATAAAGGTTTTTTCATGCATAACAAGGCTTGAAGAAGTTAAGGGAAGGGAAGAAAAAAGGAAGAATAACAAGAGAAGATAAGAGAGGAATCTCAAAAGAGATGATTAAGAAGAGAAAAGAGTGAACATAAGATGTTCCTTCCCTCTTCTTTCATATTTTCTAAGCATAACATATATTAGAGCTATTTTAGAGCTTAAATTTGAAGAGAGAGTTTAGGGTTTAGGAGAGAGAAGATAGGGTTTAAAGAGTTATGATAAAAGAAATGTTCTTTTGATGTTTTTATGATATCTTAGGAGCTAAAAGTGACAAGAAACAAACTCAAGGGAGCAAAGAAAAAGAAAAAGAAGCATAGAGGGAGAAATAAAGCAAGAGAGAGATTTGTACATAATTTAAGGCAATAGCCTATACTTTGTTATAAATTGCATGGTATGCATCTTTGATATGTTAATTAATAATTGAAGTACATTTAACTATGAATTATTGCATGAAATCTACAAATTTACATGAGAAAGGTGATACTGTGTGCATTATTTTTGTAAATATCACTTTCTGTACTTTGTTTCTTTATTATGATTTCTTTTATAAGATGAAAAAAATGTGTGCTCCTTTCATTTATATATATACAAAATGAGACTGATGAAGGTAGCATAACTCCCTCATCCAGACATGGGTGCTGTGGTGATAGGGTGTTACAATTTTTGGTATCAGAGCCCGGTTTGGGCAGTTTTGGATTTTAAAAGAATATTTCAAAATATTTATGACATGTGTGTACCCAAAATTGAGTATATGAGTTGTTGTCCACTGATTAGGGTCATTAATTTTATGATATAGTAGGTTATAGCTTCGAATCATGACAAATCGTGGCTGAAAAGGACAAAAGTAATGAGCCTATAGAGATAGAGGCTTCATCATGACCAAGTTGTTGCCTAGTTGCAACATTGAGATCTAGTGGTAGCTCATCAACTGGGCAATCAACTAATAATATAGGGCAGATAGAGCTTATTAGAAACATGATAGACTTGCTATAGAGAGCATCACAACTAGCCCCATCAGTGTTACAATTTGAGAGACTGAAGAAGTTAGGGGCACCAAATTTTTATGGTAAAATAGAAGATGACCCTTATGTGGCAGAGTTTTGGTTGGAACAAGTCAAAAGAGTCTTTAATCAACTACATTGCACTGATGAGTAGAAGTATGAATACACAATGTCTCTATTAGAAGATCATGCATATGACCGGTGGCAGTTCAAGTCACAAAGTTTAGAGGCACCTAATCCCCTGACTTATGAATTCTTTCTGAAAAATTCAAGGAGCAATATATTCCTCGTGTCTACATAAATGACAAGAAAATCGAGTTTTTGATGCTGAAACAGAGGGACATGTTAGTATCAGAGTATAAGAGAGACTTCACATAACTCTATAAGTATGTTGGCGATATTGTATCTATAGGGGCAAATAAATGCCAAAGATTTTAAGGTGGGTTGAGGGATTCGATCAAGGTGTAGGTCTAAGCCCTATGCTTGATGAACTTTCCCATTTTATTAGCATTTGCTAAAAGAGTTAAAAGGGTTTTGATGGCAAAATAGCTAGTACAAGATAGAGGGGTTAGAAGACCCATGTTACAATCGAGTGGAGGATCATCGAGTGGTAAGAGAGCCAGATATTTCAGTGGAAAATTACAAGCTAGGGGTTTTAGCAGACCTTCTACTTTTAGGAGGGGATAACCTGCAAGATCTATCTATTTAGTAGCTAGTACATCGATACCAACATCACGTAGATCTATACCTCTATCATTGTGTCAGCACAATGATCATCGTCATCCAAGAGAGTGTTGGTGTATGACGGGAGCTTGCTTGAGATACAACTCTAAAGATCATTTGAAAAAAGGTTGTCCATTACTATAGTATGGCAGAGGCTCAGGGAGTGTTTGTAGCGATCCGTTACCCTACTAATCGTTAATAGTGCATGAAAGTGCTACAAAACTCATTTTTATAAAAACGAGAAATTCTCAAATTATTGTATTTTATTTTTTTATCATTTAAATATGTAACTAGTGATGTAAATATTTTGACTTAAAAGAACTCATTCATTAAACCATAATATTTAGAAATATATTTACAATAATACCAAATATATATTAATTACAAATTTCAATCCTTATAAATTCTACATGCCACAAATCTACATAAAAAGAAATTCTTAAAATTTAATTTTTACAATACCAATTCCAAAACATACAAAAAGAAAATAAACTGCTGCAAATTGATCTTGAAATTTCCCTCTTCTTTGGTTGTCCTATTACAACAGCTACATCTATTTATCTGCGTATGAAATATACGCACTAAGCTAGCTTAGTGGTACGTGAGAAATATCTAATAATTATATAAATTTTTCCAAAATAAAACTTTAGAAACTACAATTAATTTACTAAGTATGTCAAATATTCAAATAATATTAAAACTATTTTCGTCATGCAAAAATATATAATTCATCAATTATAACATTTCATTTATTAAGCATGTTTGAAATTGTTTAACAATACAATATATACAATTTAAAATATACATTTACTAATTTACATATTTTTTCTGTTATTTATTTGATAGCCCATGACATCTTAGACAAGAACTAAACACTGGATACAAAATTTCTGCTCTTCGGAAGTCTACTGTTATTTATTTGGTGCCTACATAATTATTTTATAATTCAACATTTGACGCTTACATTTTCAATAACAACTCAGTACCTTTTTGGTACGTACGTAATTTCGAACTCAACACTATTTCTTAGTGTCTATGTAATTTCAATTCAGTATATCTCTTAGTGCCTACGTAAATTAAATCTCAACACTATTTTCTAGTACCTACATTTCTACCCTTTTATTGGCATGCCAACATATCCTAATTTCTAGTTCTCAACTAGATGTTATAGGGGTTAATTATATTTGTTACCTTTATTATTATTTACATAAATTATATAGGTAACACTAATATAAATTCCATATAATTGCAATAATTTCTATTAAATATTTTATAACATCATCCTTCCTCATTTAATCATTATAACTATAAGAAAAATCAAATAATATATTTTTTCATCACAAAATTTCACAATCAATACATATATACAAGTTGCCATATTTTGGACAACATTTCTGCCTTATTTTTTCCTGTATTTTTCATCTATTTTTAGATAAAATTTGGACAAGTGATCAACTAAAAAAATGTAGTTACATGTCTTAATATTTAATTTTCAACTAGAATTATATTAAACTGAATTTTTTAGTAAAAGTTATGAATTTTGCTCTAAGATACGTTCATTCCAATCTGCTCAGTATTTGACTAGACAGATTTCTAGTTTAAATTTTGAGTTCATTTTTCACCTAATTACAGACATATTCGGGTCTAATGGTCTAAATGAAAGTTAAAACCTTATGTCTTATCTTTCCAAACCAATAAGAATCACTCAAAAATCATTTCAAAACTCAAGTTATGACAAAAAAAACTAGACATTGTTCATAAGATGATTTTTCCAGCTTCATGCATCCATCTCATATTCTAATTTTTATTTTCACATTCATACATCATTTAATCAAATTATCAAGAATTTCATACAAAATTACATAAACATCACAAAATCCAAATTTATATTTTTCATATTGAATTTTTGCTAAATGTACATACTTCAAAAATCTACTTCACTTCACTTTTCTCTTCTTCCTAGTTAGCTTTCTCCTAGACCTTACTTCCTCTTTTATTATGGTTCAAAAATTGTTCACCTTCTTATCCTAATAACAAATTTTACACTAATCAAGCACTAATCTCCCGTTAATCACTATTAACATAATAATCACCCTAAAGTAGCAACTTTAATAGCAATTAACCCCAAAATCGAAGAAATGTGAGAAGATGGAAAATCTAACCTCACCTTTGTAGATTTTCAAGATGACCAAAGTCTTTCTTCTATTTTTCTCTTCTTTTCTTATTTCCTCTTCCTTAGTTTATCTCACTTTGCTTCACTTTCTTAATGATCTTGCCTAAATCTTACTTTTTTCCATATAATCTTAGCTTTGATTGAAGAAAAAAAAAAGAACAAAAAGGGGAGAGGAGAGTCAAGACCACAAGGAGAAGAAGAGAAAGTTTTTTTGGTTTGTTTAAGATGAGGAAGAAAAAGAATAAAGGCAAAAAGATGAAAGTTGACTTTTATAGTTGAATTAGGTGGGTGGTTAAGATTAATAGATAATATTGTCCTTCATTGGTTCATTAATTTAAATCACTTTTACTTTATTTTAATCCAAAGAATATGCCTTTCCTTAAATAAAGAATATTCTATTTTTATGTCTTTTTAAAATATTTGTGCTAAAAACACTGCAATTTCCAATTTCGTTCACCAAAAAATTATTTTTTTCCAAATTTTAATTCTGAACTTCAAAATTCAGAATTAATAATATCCAAAATATTTTTCTCATATTTTATTATCATTTTAATTTTTTTCTTTCATACCGAATTTAGACCTCGATTGGTTCGGCAAGCCAGATTTCGGTCAACCGCGATCGTGGTCTAAATTATTGGGTATTACAGTGTTGGGCCAGTACATATGTAAACTTATGGATAAGGCAGAGATTGAGATAGAGGACAAGGTTGAGAAGGTTGGGTAAGGCCTAACTAGTTCAAATCAGAGACAGTTGAGAGGCTGAAAGGCAGTAGAGCTATTCCAGCCAGGGCGTTTGCCATGCGAGGTTGTGAGGAGCAGGATGCACCCAACGCCATAGTGGGTAAATTCCTTCTCATGGCTCTAATATTCATGTATCGATAGATCCAAGATCAATACATTTGTACATATACACACTACCACTAGGCTGAGAGGTTTAGAACTAGAAGCTTTAGAATTTGAGATTCTTGTGACTAACTTGTTAGGGCACAGTGTGAAAATTAGAAAGGTATTTAGGGGTTGCTCAATAAAGATACAAGGTAGGCAATTCCCAATAGATCTGATAGAACTACCATTCCACAAGTTCGATGTGATCTTGAGAATGAATTGGCTAGCTCATCATTGGGTGATAGTAGATTATGGAAGGAGAAAAATGAGTATTAAAGTTTTGGAATAATAAGAGATAATGGTGATGGGTGTGAATAGAGGATATCTTAATAATATGATATCAGTGCCGAAAGCTCAGAAACTCATTGGTAAAGGATGCGAAGCTTACTTAGCGTATGTGATTGATACGAAAAAGAGTAGTTTGAAGTTGGTTGGCATTCCTACTATTTGTGAATTTTCTTATATATTTCCAAATAAGCTGCCAAGGTTACCATTGGATCGAGAGATAGAGTTTGCTATCGATTTGGTATCTGACACTACTGCCATTTCAATCACACCATATAGAGTGGCACTTGCGAAGTTGAAATAATTAAAACTGTAATTGCAAGACTTGCTAGATAAGGGTTTTATACGACCTAGTGTGTCGTAGTGGGGTGCTTCAGTATTGTTTGTGAAAAAGAAATATGACACCTTGTGTCTTTGCATTGATTATGGGCAATTTAATTGAGTGACTGTCAAGAATAGGTACCCATTGCTTAGGATCGATGATTTTTTTATTAGATGAAAGGAGTAGGCATATTTTCAAAGATAGATATCCGATCAGGGTATCATCAGCAGAAGATTAAAGAGTTAAATATGCCTACGATGACATTCAGAACTCGTTACGGTCATTATAAGTTCTTGGTAATGCCATTTGGTTTGACAAATGCACCAACATTGTTTACATTCCTGATGAAATGAGTGTTTCAAGCCATATTTTAATTAATTGGTAATGGTGTTCAGTAACACCATTTGATATAATTAAGAATAATCCCAATTATACCAAAATATGTACAATGTACATGAGTTAAAATGTCATAAAATTAAAACTTTTATGCACCATGACCTTGATGGCTTAAATAGAATAAAACATCATTAAAAAGCTTTTATTAAAATAAAGTTAAATGTATAAATCAAATGAGCAACATTAGCCCAAAGTTTATACAAAATATGTAGTTATGTAATGCTCGTAATTAGGGCCTATAAGTTATGTCGTTGGTTAGTGAGAAGTTGGTGATTAAGTGGAGTTTTGGAAAGTTTAGAGTTGCTAAAATCAGATGTTTTACTCTTGTGACAATAGGTGTCACAACCGTTAATAATGGATTTTAGTACACAACCGTGATAAGGTGCTTCATAATGGTGAAGAAGAGGTTCACGCCCGTGAAGCATAGGCAGACAGAGTATGTGAGACAATCACATTTTTCTCTCTGTCATCCTCTTTAAATCTGGTCTCCACTCCCTATTAACTAACCAAACATGCAAATTTCATCATCTTCTTCCTCCAGACTTCATCTTTTTCCATTGGAAAAGCATAGAAGATCAATGTTTCATAAGGAAAAAGTGAGAAAGAAGAGTGAGAAGGTGGAGGTTGAGAGTTTAGAGGAAAGCCTAATTTTTCTTTTTTGGACCTTGGTCATTTTTTAGAGGCTAAAAGGACATTTCTTCATCTTGCTAGGACTTAGAGAGAGTGCTGGAAGTCTATCTCAAGGGAGAGGACAAGATTGAAGAGATCAAACTTTAGCGAATCTCCATCCTAGGTGTAAGGTTTATACATAATAATACTTAAGACAATTACTCTGTGTTTTCTGTGTTATTTGCTTTAAATGCATGACTTAGATGATAAATGAGTAGATAAATGGTGAAATGTGGGGTTAATATGCATAATGGAAAATCTTATGAACATAATTAGATTGACATGTTTGAGGAACAATTCTAATTAATATTGATGTTTAGAGATGATATGGTTGTAATGGATAGCTTGAATGCATGCTGAAATGTTGATAGGGTGGATGACATTGGTCAGCTGTAGTGAGTATTACATATGGAAATGACATGATTTTGTGATGCTATGTTTTTTTAGAAAATTTTCCAGATTTACGACCGTAAAGGGTGGGTTCATGGTGTGAATATCATGAAATACATTTTTGTTGCTAAAGCAAACCCGTTCATAGGTAGCTTCATAGGTTGTTCATGCCTATGAAGGGGTGATCACAATTGTGAACATGTGCTGATTCACGGGTTGGATCACAACTTGTTTCACGGGGATGACTATACGTGAAGTAGTACTTCATGGCTGTGAATGGTTATTCATAGGCATAAATTTGTTTAAGATGAAAATTTTATATGTTTGTTTGAATCAAAATTGATTTGTTATGAGATGGTAGACCTCGGTTGCATGCTTATAGCATGGTGTGGAAATATATGTTATGAAAATGATTGTAGAAATTATGAGATTTATATAAAAAATGGTAATGGATAATATGAATATATGTGTGGAAACATTGTAAGCCTCATACTATGATTAGGACCAGAGTTAGGATAGATGACATGTCATTGAGGGGAGTGTAGTACCGAGTGACCTATGTTGGTCATACATTTGAAGACCCAAAGGTTATAGACAGAGTGCCTTGGTGGGTTATATATTATGAAAACCTAGGGGCGGACAAAGCGCCTCAGTGGGTTATATTTTTGAATGCCTAGAGGTTAGCAGACAAAGCATCTTAGTGGGTTATGTATATTTTAAAGCCCAAAGGTTAACGGATAGAGTGCCTCGGTGGGCTAATTTGCCCATATCTATTTTAGTTTAGTTATGAGTAAGGTGAGAAAATGTAAGATAATTGATAAATTCTATGTGTAATAAACACATATATGACATATTTAATACAAAGCATATTTAATACAAAGCAAAAATATTATATATACATCAATAAGGTTTCCCAGTGAGTTGATTTTTAATATAATTATGACTCAATGGTTTCTCTTTTCTACATATCTAAGAATTATTTTCAAAATTTTGATTTAAAAATTATTAATAAATTTTAATTTAATCATATTGATTTGATAATTAAAATGACAAAGTATTGATTTCAAATTTCAGATCAGATATTTTATAAAAGGGGAAATTTTTGATTTGAAAATTGCTCAATTTAGCTCATTCAAAAAGTCCCAACCAAATATATCCTTAAACATCCAACAAAGAATTTTATAAACTTATAAACAGGCATCAAGAATATCATATCCCCCACTTAACATCATATACATAATAGCATTTCTACATTCCCACAACAGCCTCTCCACAAGCAAGAGTGAAATCAATACAAGCTTTAATCTTAATACAAATCAAAAGTCAAAATCATCCTGATTTGGCTTTGGTGAAGTCAACAAAGCAGTATAAAGCCTCAGTCGATCTTCTCCTAATGAAGAACATCTTGATAAAGGTCTTCTTGGCCTGATAAAAGACAAGGAAGTAAGTGTCAATCTATGCTTATACCTTCTCCAAGCCAACTGAATGGCCACAGCTGCCCATGTTCTCCACCCAGGTGAGTAATATCTTGCACTTCTCTTCACTCTTTCATTGACAAATGTGTACCTAAAATGTTGAGTCACATATTTGACATCTTCAGCTTCAAGCCCAAATGCTTCTGTTGTTTCAAGAGTGACTAATGTGCATGAAGATGGTGGTAATCTTTCGATAAATGGTCGCCTTAAACACCATGATAATAGCTCATCTCCACTGAAATTTCCAGGGCCTAACATGCAGCAACTCTTCACACCATCTCTTAGTACTTGGCTGCTTTGAAGATGTCCCCTTACTACAAATAGCATTCTTTGTACTGGGTCACCCTCTCTTGTTATCTATATTAAAATTTTCAGTTATTTTTTCTTTTACTTTCAATTACATAAACTTTTAAATTTTGTGATATTCAAATTATAATAACTTACTGTTTCTCCCTTTGTGAAAATGAGGGACTTCACTCGGTCACAGATGTTCTCTAAGACAAGATCATCCATATGTTGGAACAGTGGTACCTAATAAGACAAATTTAAAATTGTAGAGATAAGAGAGACTATTTTGAGAATTTACATTATTTATGCAAGAAGCTCCTTAATTTGAGATAGGGAAATATAAAATTAGCAATTACTTTCATACAATTGAGGTGGGCATCAAATATATGGATAAGTCTTTTTGGGTTATTACTTACTAATCAGTTCCTTTTTCTGTAATGATACCTCTATTCAACTAGTTAGCCCATATATATATATGCTATTAGAATAAGCATCTTTTGGTATGTAAATTGTGATCTATCACGTTTTTCTAATTCAATATCTAAATTTTTATTGTGTTTTATTAGGTGCCTAAACATTTATTTTAGTACCCATCAAGTACTTCCAAGCAAAATATCAATTAGAAATGATAATTTAAAGAGTTGGTATCTACTAAAATAATATTATATTATATTCTTAAACTATTATTATTTTTTAATTAAATATCTGTTTAGATCCAATGGATGATAAAATAAATATTTTGGGATCCATAAATATTCGGAGACTAAAAGGAAAAGACATAATGGTTCAACAACCAAAAGATATTTTTCATTTTTCTTATTCAATATGGTTAAGTGTCACTAGTCCTATTAGTATTAGTACTAACTTACTAATATCTTCCTTTGATGCACTGCAAATAATTGGATAAAAAGCTATAGAATCAGTAATCATTGTGTAGTCCTCTAGCCAATTGGGTCTCCAAAAGAAAATTTATTGGATAAAAATGGAAAATAAAATAATAAAGAAAAATGGGTCCCAGAAATTGGATAGCTGTTAAAATTACCTGCCTAACTAAATCGAGGCAGAGATGGTACTTGATATCCCTCCTAAGGCCCTCGGGGAGGTTTCTGATCATCTCACATTCATCGACGCCGCGCATTGCCGCCCACCGCTGCCTTTCATAATTGCGGACACGGTGCCTGAACTCTTGAGGCAGCCGTTTTTTCCTCATCCACCACTCTATATTCCTCATCTTTAATTGCATTGCTTGCTTCTTCGAAGTTGTTGCATGCAAGAAAACCTTCATGCCCAAAAAAAGTAAAATTAACATAATATTACAAGTCAAATACTCGACTACCAAATTCCTACTTGTCTGATGGCCTTTTGACCAATAATATGTTAATAATTTAATTATAAACTTGTTACCTTAATATTCCCAATCAACATAGTAACCAAAAGGAGTCCACTTGTAAGAACAATGATGTTGAAAACAACTTCCAACCATTCTGTTGTGCTCTCCAGGTTGCCAAAAGTGCTGAAATATATTATTTACAATAATTTAGGAAAATTATTCAATTACTTCAATTTATTTGGTTTTCAAGAAAAGAGAGAGAGAGAGAGAGAGAGAGAGAGAGAGAGAGAGAGAGTAGTACCTGAGAGTCATTAGGCCCCAAAAGATGGGAAAAAGTATTTTCTCCAATCTATTATCATTAGTGACAAGTTGAACAGTCCATTTATAAGCTCCATAATCATAATTATCACTACTGTCTAAACAAGTAGCTCTAGCAACTTTGTTGTCTGCCCACTTGAGTCTTGAACTATCCCTCACCTTGCTTGCTGTTCCATAGTAAATTGCTTCTTTGCATGACAATAATTTCAGCCCGCAACCTTGTGTCTCTCTGCATTGTTCTTTCAAGCATTTTGCTGTCCTTTGAATCCCCAGTAAGTACCAACATGCTCCTGCTGCCTGTACTCATTTCAAGGTTCAACATAGTAAATCAATCTACAAATTAATTAAAATCCTGAAATTTACATTATTATTACATCAAAATTTATTTATTTGTTTATTTTAAGTGAATTCGTTAATAAAGTCGTTATGCAACTACTCAAGAGGATATAAGCTCAATCAAAGAAAAGGCAAAAAAGGAACAATGCATGCAGACAATGAGAAAGTAATATTTGCTTTTATATAAGTTGATTAATTCAAAATAATCATGAGGAAAAAAGAAGGTTAAAAATATTTTTTAAAAAAAAATTATGAGAAGAAAAAAAAAACCTTCATATAAGGTATTTTCAATTGAAATCTTTTTTTTTTTCTATCAATTCGAAGCTTAGTATTTTTGGGCCTTTCATTTTGCTCATTTGTCAAACTTTCATTCATTTTGGAATTCTCTCTTTCTCGATTACAAAGAAAATTCCAACATATATGAATTTTTTCTATTTAAATTCATATTTTTTTTGTTAAATTAATTCAAACTCCAATGTTTCTTAGAGCTTGTAATTAATTTCAAGCTCCAATCACAATGTTATCGTAAAGTTTCATCTATAAATTGGATGAGACAGACGATAGATTTGAAAATTAATATAAAATATTAAGATTCAAATTAAAAGAAAAAAATATTAAAATTTAAGTTGAAAATAACCCCATAAATTATTATTTTTTATAATTTCTCCAACATTAAATTTTATAGTAAAGTGTAATCGGCAAAAGATATTCACATAATTAAGCACTATTAGCCACCTCATGGATCACGAAAATGAATTAGGTAGATTTAATTTAATGCAAGATTAATTTCACTCTTTCTTTGGGTCAAATCTTTTTTCTCTATGGTGGGGCAAGTGGGGAATTATTGGACCATTAACTGTGAAGGCATAGAATCTACCTTGATTTGGTCTACTGATTAAAAAATAAAGTTTTAGGACTTCTGATCTACTCCCGTCACATCCACATACAGTTTTTTCTTTTTTTTTTTTTAAGACACATCCACATACAATTAATTACTTAATTTATTCCACACCGTTTTCTTTTTTGAAATAAATTTTATAAACCTCGTAAAACTTATTTATACTAAATATAATTTTAAATAAACATTATTCCATTAACGAATTAATAAAGAAAGGGAAAAGAAAGAAAGAAATCAATTTGTTAAAAAGGAAAATAAGAGAAGGGGTGAGCTCACATGGGAAGCAACGAAGTAAGCAATCATGTTAAGGGCAATTCCCCACCAAACAGTTCCAAAAATGTAGCCGGAGAGATTCTGCATGCGGCGGAGAAGACAAACCGAATGGTAGATCTTTGGAAGATATTGGAATAGAAATATGATCAAGAATACCGTCATCACCAGTGTCACTGAACCTCTTTCTAATAATGAGGGAATTGCCACCCACAGTACAATCTGCAATTTTATTTTAATTTCTTTTATCAAACACATCCACTCATCATAATTATCTTATAAAGAAAAAAAAATTCACAATCAAGACTATAGACAGAAACTGTATGTGGGAACATGTTGTCTAACACCATTAGCTGCTGTTATATGAAAATTCATGTAGAACTAGAATATGTGACAGTGTTTTGTATAATTTATCAATTGCTTCACTTTATTATTACACAGACTCAAAAGTTAGATTCTATTCTAATGCGATTGGTACTATTCATGGGGTTTTTTTTGGTATTTGACTGAGAGGAGTACTAAACATATCCTGTTTTCCCTCTAATTATGACTTGAAAAAAATAAAAATAAAAATTCAAGAAAAGAACTTTTATGCTTATTTTTTTAGTTTCAACTGTTAAGAGAATTTGATTCACGCAGTATAAACTCATTAAAATATTTACTTTTCAAATTTTAAATATATTTTATATTTAGAATTCAAATTTGATATTTTCAGAGAAATGATCTTTATTTTTTCATCTAGAGAGTGTTTTATATTTATATTTGGTTTTATTTTCTTTCCCTCAATTCTCATATAATTATTTCTTTCTTTCTTTTAAAAAAAATCTTCTTATCTGTCAAATAATAATAATTTTTTTTGCTGTAAATTGGCAAGATTCAAAAGATGTGTTCAACAAATTTAGTTTCATTCTTTCGAGGTATTAAAGTTTTCTTTTTAAAGTAACTTTTGAGTCCCACATTTTATCGTCTACTACATCCAAGTCCACAAGCCTTAATTACTTGAAAGCAAACTTTATAGCAATTGCCTACTGGAAACGGATCTAAATTTGATTATTCTTTTTAAAAAAATATTTGTATAGATCCAATTTATGAGTTATATCATCCTTTATACATGATTACATTTTTTTATCAAAATAAAATTAGATTAATAATTCTTAATATATTATTGAAGTAAATTAATAAGCACACCTTCAATTTAAATAAAATTATGAATTCGTTCTAATAAAGAATTGTTTGTTTTAGATAACATTTCTTTTACTTTTCCGCAACTTTCCCCACTCTTTTCACGAAAACTTATCTTTTCTTTTATTTTTTAAGAAAAATAAACAATTTTTAATGGAAGCAGCTGCAATCATTTTTCACTTTGCCTTTGCTACTCCAAAAGACTCCCAGTTCATATAATTAAAGTAAAAAAAAAGGGATTATTTTGAGATTTCGATTTATGTAAATTAATATCACCTCCTCATACCTATGATTACGAAATTTTGATTAGTGGAACTAACAGTACTAGGTGGATACAGGGTTCCAAGTTCCGACTAATATTTAACTTTATTTTTTTTCAGGGACTCCAAAGTTTTAATTCAAAATTAAAAACTTTGATCATAAAGTTAGTATCACTAAAATAAAAATTACTATGTTCCAAAAATAAATAAATAAAGCTTACTATTTAATATTAGTTAACTTTTTAGTAAACTCTTTTTCTTTGTCCATTTTTTTACTAACTAATTAACCGTCTAAAAGACTATAAGTTTATTTGTTCTATATATATATATAAGTTAAACTTCTAAACTGATCAATGATTGAGTATATTCTAATATTAAAATTAGTTAAGGGATCAAACTCTCCCATGCCATTATGGGTTAAAGATCAAAGTCACGAATCTATATTATAGCTGCATCAACAACAACAATAATAATAATAATAATAAGCAAGTTCGAAAATTGATATAAGATGGAAGAATAATGAAACCAACGATATTCTAACGGCAATCGGTAGGTTTTACATGCATAATAAATTATATTTAAAAGATAATATATTTATATAAGTAGAGGGAAAAATGTACTTTCTAAAGTAAAACATAGGTTTCATCCCAAAACTAAAATTTTTTTGGTACAACAAAACTAAAATTTTAATATTCTCAGTGCACACCAAAATAGCATGGTTACAATTTTTTCAATATGTGAAATTTAAACTAAATTTATAACTTTATATTTCATATATTGTCCAGAAAATATAATAATAAAAAACTTTGTAATTCATGTATTTATTGTACATAACTTCTGAGTAAAAAGAAGCATAAAATAGAAAACTTTGGCAGAAATTATCTTTGACTCAATTGCATCAAAAGAATTCCAGAATAAGGATAAGCAAGCCACTTGATAGTGTTAGTTCAAAACCAAGCATATATATCATTCAAGAAATTCTTGTTTGTTTTTTTCTTTGTTTTAATTAGTTTCCCGTTATACCCTTAATGAATAAACGGCATAACTACCTCACATGGAGAATCAGTATTCTACTTGAGTTATCCTGCATGCACAAAACCGACTAATGGCAGCCATTTGTTATCTCCTAGAATCACTACCAGACAAAGAATCCTTAACCCCAACTGTGTCATACCTATGTACTCATTTATATATTAGTTGTCATTAACCACACAACTTACCCACTCAAGATTATGTTGATAGTTACTTAATTACTCCACAATGTAATTAAACATAATTATTATCTAATTTATTTTGTAGTCTAAATCATCCAGTGTCCTACCATCAATGAGACTATAGACTAATTTGAATATGTATCCAACATACCCATAAAGAAGCATTAGGCATTAATTAACAAAGTTAAAACCAGAAGATTAAGGGGAAAATTTTTCTCACCTGGGGGAGAGGTAGAATAACGAAGAGATCAAAGAAAAATCCTTTTTTAGCCTTCAAATACCTGAGGGCCACCGACGTAGGGGTGGTGCAAGTTGGTCCACCACCAGTAGATGGTGGTTTCTTGGCCATTTTGAGCTGCAACCACATATTCCAGACGTGCAAAGCGTCCGTCATGCACCTGAGAACCGTCACGGTAATGGCGAACCAGCCATCGATGAAGAGGCACATGCAGGTATCACTAACAGAAAGAGCGTAGAAGAAGAGGGGATCCACAAAAAGACCAGTGGCGCAAACCAGGAGAAAAACCCTATTCCATTGTTGAACCCATCTAGCTTTAGGGTCCAACACTTGCCCTAATGACCACCTTCTTCTTCTAGATGCACCGCCACACGTGAAAAACTTACTTTCTAAATCTCTCCCTCTTTCCTCCGCTTCTGCTTCTTCTTCTGTTTCCTCTTCTTCTTCCTCCTCGGTTTGGCTATCATCATCGTCTGTGAAATCTTGAATGTGCGCTGCACGGGACATATCACGGTGATCGGTAGCCATGATATTGAGAAAGAGAGAGGTTTGGATGGTTGATGATAACTAATAAGGTAGGAAGAAGAGGGAGACTGTTGATTTAGAGAGGGATGTGTAAAAGGATATTTTAGAGCCTTGTAATTTGTATTTATTTGATGTTTTTAGAAATTTAGGACTGATATAATGAGAGGATGGACAATTTTCTAACTTTACCAAATTGCCCATTGATTTTTTTCTTTTGGATTACAACAAGAGAAAAATCCAAAAACAACACTAAATTAATTATTTCGAAATTATTTTTAGCCACGAGACCTCAATCATATCCTCCTGAATCATACATATGCAAACACCCGTGGGATGTTTTAACTTTATATACATAGGTTTTATTCTTCCGAGCAAATTAAATAAGGATGTTATAGGTATGCAATTCATGTCAGAGCAAACACATGTTTTCTGTATATTAACTGTACCAATTTGTTTTATGATGTCATATTTCATCGGTTAAATTTATGCTTAATTTGGATATTTCTAGCTTGTTATTAAATTAAATAGAAGAAAAATTTTGAGGTTAGAAAAACCTGTTTTTGCAGATGTAAAATGCAAAATTACCAAGCATGCTGTGCTAATTCCCATAATTAACTGCTAAACTTTATAATAATTATAATAGTTTAAGTTACCAAAAAAATTATATTAATCATATCAATAATCAAAAGTCACTGATTAACATTTTATTTACTTTTCAGTTTTCATTAATCAGAGACATAAATTAATACTTGGCATGTGATTAATTAAACCGAAATGGGATTTGTTTTAAAAACAAATTAAGAAGGAATTATAATTAGTCATGCTTAATGGTAGAGTAATGACAATATTGAATTACTATAAGGCTGTACCATTTTGTATCTATGTAAATGATTAGCTAGGGATACTTTTTTCAAAAAAATTATGTTGCTTGAATTGAGGACTTTGAAGGAACTGCTTAAAGAGATAGAGGCACTCTGTCATTTATTCGAATATATAGAAAGCACATTTGCCCTTGAGTTTTTGCGCACATTGAAGGACAGACAATAAGCAAATTTTCACTTTAAAGTTGCACTATCATGTGTCTTCTTTGGCTATATCTAGCTAGGAAGCTGCACCAACAGCAAACTTTTCAATTACTCAATCTATACATGTTTATCACACAAGTCTAATTATATTGTATATAAAATAATCAACCCAAAAATATCATTAGGCACTAATGAATTTTACAGAATTTTATGATATTTATTCATTTATAATTTTTAGTAATTAATTTCATAAATTTTGTTGTAAGTGAACGAAATTTCATCAAAATTAATACACTTAAGAAATGAATGTCAAATTTCAAAGTATAATTTATATTCCAAATAACAAAATTAGTGAGATACAAAAATATAAACATAAACAGATACTACAGGACTGAATTGAAGATTCGAATTACTAATTAATTAATTAAAAATTAATTATTTCTGAAATATTTGTATGAGATTTTTGGCACATTATAAATAGTGTCACCCATCCAACAATACATGAGTAGGAAATTTAATTTACATATTTAAGATTTATTCTCTCAATTACTTGAAAAGATATGGTTTAGTTTAGTATAATTATTTTAAAATTATTATTTAAATTCAGTAATGAAGAAAAATACTAATATTGACAGAGGGGCATATAGCGAGCACAACGTGAATCACGCTACTATAAAGTAGATAGTAGAAACCGATAACAGTGGAGGATAAACCTCAAAAGAAAAGAATCATAATATCAATTTGGCTCAATATTTAATTAAAGTTCTATTTTAAAAATAAAAAATAAAACAAACTGATTTTTACCTTTTAATTTCCTATTCAACCACCCTGTTAGATGGAAATTTGGTATGAAAATGTTGTTAGAATTTACATTTTAAAACTATTCTTTTTCTCTCTTCTTTTTTTTTTCATTTTTTATTTATTACAAGACAAAAAAAATTGTGAGTTCTAGTATGTTTATGTCGTGAGGAATGCTAAGAACAATATTTTTTTTAAATATTTTTTAATACTTACTTTTTGATTAATTGATAAAAAAATAAAAAAATAAAAATAAAGAATTTTTTTTCTCTTTGCTAATTATTTAGAAGATAAGTATTGAAAAATATTTTAATAATGAAATATCATTAGCATTCTGTCAGACCATGACTCTATGAGTTAGTAACTAAGATGATTTCTCAAGTAGGAGTCCAACATGATGTCAAATTTATATTTAGAATTGATGAAAAGCTAACATATGGAGTTAAATTAAAGGAACTATAAAATTTTAATTTTAATTATTAACAAAAAAATTCAAATTTTATGATTTTTTTAATAATTTTCTGCGAACCCAAATTAAAAACTGAAAAGCAAAAGATAAGTTTTAGCTTAGATTTTTTTTTTTTAGGTTATCCCTTCAAATTGGCTTGAATTATAAGGATAGAAGTACAAATACACGTACCACCTTAAAGGAGGAACAGAAAAGGGGGAAATCAAACACAAATCATGGAGTTTTATGAAAGAAGCAACAGTGTGATGTGGGCTCCATTCTAATCGACATAATAAACATCCTTTTGAAATCAGCTCTATTCTAATGAATGTTTTATAATTGTTATTACTATTATTTATTTATTTGTTTATTTTGAACTGCAATCAGAGTCAATGTTGCTTACATTTGTAGGGAGAAAACTCATAAGAAGATAGAAACATACATAAAATAATGATAAACAAAACAACTATCATTCTTTTTAATTAAAAAGAAAAAAGAAAACATGTATACTGGGTGAACTTTGATGCTAAGCGCTGATTTTGTCCCTTTTACTAAGACATTAATTAAGAATAAAATTCTTCCACCAAAAAAAAGAATAAAATTTTTTTAAAATTATGTACCATGTGAGCAGAATTTCGTATCAAAACTTTAAGGAATATAATAAAAATATTATAATTGTGATGGAGTTAATTCTAAAATTATTTATTTTTTAATTATCAAGCAGGTTTTTAGATAGATTCATGTAATTTTAATATATCGAATCATAGTCATAAAAAAAATAATATTCACATGACTATGGACAAACCCAAATAAAAATGTCCGATTTAGATTAAACAAATAACAACTATGTAATCATAATTTTAAAGTTTCAATATATAGTTGATATACATAAAATAATAATGACTTATAATTATAGGTAAAATAACTTTAAAATAGTTTTATTTATTTTGACTTAATTAAGTTCAGCCAAAAACTTACATGGTATTTAATTCTAATATTTATTTTTTTATAAACTAAACTCAAATAAGAGAAAGGCATATTAAAAAGAAGACTGAGGCTGAAGAAATATAAGCATTTAAGGAAGAGCATGTGAGTTTTCGAATAAAAATCAAACATCGTTAATATATGAAATATAATGTAGGCAGATCATTATAGTTAAACTAACTTTAAAATATTGATGGCTATTTTAGGCAATGGTGGGTTAAGAATATTGTATTAAAACCATAATCATGTAATCATATATCATTATTACATTAATTTGATTCCATCATCACATGACAACAGAAGAAAATTGGTCATTGACTGGATTAATATATATATACACAATAAATTATGTGCTCTATAAGAAATCAAGATAAGATTTAAGACAGATTATTATTGTGATTATGCAAATCTTTAAATAATCAACCCGAGGACGTTGATATAGGTATAGATTTGCATATAATAAGGATAATTTAGGAAGTCAAAAATAGATCACGAGAGAGAGAAGAAGAAGAAGAAGAAAGAAATTATGCATCTGGGTAGGGTATGTAGAGATGGAAAGGAAGGTATAGGAAAAGGACTAGATGCCTTAAATGTCTTATTCATAAGTAAAATTTCAAAACACAGCTTCCATGCACTTTCCTCCTTTTTGTTTTCTTCTTCATCAATTATGAAATTCTTGATACGTATACGTATGCAATCCAACAAACTCATCACTCTCTTTTCGTATATATATAGATTACATTTTTTTTTTTATTTACCACGAGACATTGGGATAAGAGGAGGGGAACTTAAATCACCACATAGACTTGGCATAAAGATTACATACTTAGATGCATAAAAAAACTCTTTCCTTCTCTTTTGGCTCTCTTATTTATTATACACATGAAAACATATATCTTACTATGAAAGAAAAGACTCATATATATATATATATATATATTTAAGTGTGTGTGAGAAAGAATATCAAATGATGAACAAGAATGATTGCAACATTCACCTACCTAATTAAATTATTAAATGTTGTCCATCCTCTCATTTGGAGAATGAGACTTGAAAATATGAAGGTGACTTTTATTTAGATATTATCTTTCCTATATATATATATATATATATATAGGCTAAATAGTATAAAGAATTTTTTTTAATAATTGTTGAATTAATTAATACATTTTAATATTGGTGGTGGATGATCATTGATAAAGTATGTATAGTACATAAGTTGTCATAGAAAGCGACTAGTAATTGAATATGCAATGCAAAAAGGAGAAAAATATTAATTGGAGTAGAACCCACAAAGTGCCATAATTAACTAATGAAATCTCTTTGTCAAGGGCTTGCATGCACATATATACATAAACCTCAAATATTTATATGTGTTGGCTTCACCTCCATTAATATTTTCCCATTAATTCTAAGTTTCTCTAGCTCTCATCTCATCTACAACACAATATTCTTCTCTCTTAATCACCATTTTTTTTCCAAGGGTTTTTTTTTGGGTTAAAATTAACCAAGTGGGAAAGAGTGGGGTCAATCGAGTAGTTGGGTCCACTCTCCAGTCTGCATGTGCTCACATTCTGATATATGCCTATTTGTAAAAGACATATGCATGCAAGCTATAGGACTCTCAAAGAATGGCCACTGTTTTTTTACCTTGTAATTTACTTAGAAAATGACAATAAACTAAAATTCATTTTTTACATTTTAATTTAAAATTTTTAAAATTTTCTTTTAAAAAAAATTTTCTCTGGAAAAATACTCCTTTTAAAATTTAAAGGTATTATAAAAATATATAATTTTATATATGTATATATAGTAATGAAAATATGTAATGTGATTTTGTTGATCTCATACTAGAAAGTACAATTTTAGGTTCAAATTAAATTTATGTTGAATAAATTTTTTAAACATATAATGAAACAGGTTTTTATTAATTGACTAGAATAATTTTTTTTATATAATAAACCATAGAATTACATCTTAGGTATGTTATGGAAAAATAACAACATGAGTAATTAATTTAAGTTATCAAAATAACCCCGGCATCAAAAATTAGTCGTGAAAATTTTGAAATACTCTCATCGATATTTGTTAAATACTCTATCCATTTCATTTTAATTGTCATTTAAAGTTTTTCACAAAAATTAATAATATTATTTAATAGACATAATTAGAAGTATAAAAAACCTATTACACTCTTTTAGAAAAATTAAAACTAGTAATAAATTATAATTACTTTAATAAAATTTATTTTTATATGAGTAAAATTGAAAATAAATAATTTATTTTTATTGATAATTTTAAGTGGAACAAATTTTATTTTTTTATATGACAATTGAAATGGAACAGAGCTAACTATTTTATTTAAAGCATATATAATTTTCATTTTATGATTACAGCTGCAACATTAATAAAAGTTAATGACGGATTCCAACAGAATATTTGAATTTTCTAATAAATTAAAGGACGCAAAATTCACAACTAAATCTGTTGAAATTTTTTCCATACAAGAAAATTTTGTTAAATAAAATTGTTTAATATATATATTAAACATTTGGATAGATTATCACCAAAAAAAAATATGTCAGTACTTTTTCCTATATGAAAAAATTGATAAATCCATAAATTCAACAAATTGGCAATGTACACATCCATATTAAATCCGCTACGTTTAGTGACGGAATTATTCTCTCTTTTCTTTTTAATGCAAAAGACGGTATAATTCTATTACATCGTATCATTGAGTGATAATATTAAACGCTGGTTTGGCATTTTATTGAGAAAAAAATATTTTTTTAAAAAATGTTTTAATTTTTTAATTTTTTAAAAAATATTTTTTTAAAATATATTTGAGAAAATTAATTTATAAAAAATAAAAAAATAAATTAAATTAGAAAAATTCTAAACCTATTTTTTTTTATGCCCAACGCAATCTCAAACAAATTAGAATTTTATACTTTCAGCTTATATTTTTCAATAGTTGAAGGAATATATGGGTGGAATTATGTACTCATTTATAATATATATATATATATATATATATATATATATATATATATATATATATATATATATATATATATATAGGTTCTTCTTGAGTCGACTCATCAATTTAAAAATTATAAAATTTCAATTTCAATAATTAAACTTTATATTAAAAAAATAAACAACAATTAAGAGTTGTTTTACAACATCATTCATGTACTATTTAGCATATAAAACTACGTGTGATGCAATGGTCGATACCATAACGACCCATTTAAGTTGAATATTTTAGAAAAAGATGAACAATTTATGAAAACTGTAAAACAATATCAACTAAATGAATTTCAAATTTTTTAATTCTATTTTTACTACAAGTATCTCTTTGAAAGTAAAGCGGTAATGATATTCTAACTCCTTGAATTGTCCTCTAGTATAAGCATAAATTTGTCGGTTTTTATCGTTTTCTTCTAACAAGATATCTCCATAATATTCATCATTTGCATCTGTTTGCAAGATTCTTTTCCCATCAGTCAGTATGTGTAGTGGTGAAAGATCTCTGTAAATTTGTTTTATGACTTTGACAATTGTTGTTTGCTTTTCTGATCATAATGACACATCTTTTTTTTAATAATTATTTTAGTAGACTAGTAACTTTTGAAAAATGGGGGATAAAATTTCTGACATAATTTGTTATCTCCAAAAATTTTTGTATCTACTTTTAGTGTCATATCTAAGTCAAAAAACTTGAATAACTCAATACCAATATGGGGGCAATGTTGATATGTCATCTTTTAATTTCATTCCTAAAAATTCAATATCCTCTTGTGCAATGTGCATTTTTTCTGATAAATATTACCTCATGTTAAGCTATTAAAATTGCAAATTGTTGAAACAAATGCTTATGACTTATCTCATATTTTGAAAAGATAAGGATATCATCAATGAAGATGAGAGCAAAAGATAAGATAGGCTTGAAAAAGATAAAGGGCAACTTTGAAACCAAATGATAGGATTGTCTATTAGTATTAGTGTTAGGTATATAAAAGGTTGTTTTAGGACGATATGAAGAAATTATATCTAATTACTAAAAACATATTTAAGATCAAATTTGGAGAATAACTTGGCGTCTTTTAGGAAGGAAAATAGAGAAGAAATCTTGGGCACAGAGAAATTTATCTTTTTTAAGAAAATGATTCAATGACATATAGTTAATGACTAATCTTTTTGTCCCATAATTTTGTTCAAACCTTTTATTCAAATAAAAGGCTTGACATGCCCAATTTGATTTGGTTGATCCAATCATTGCTGTAATAATTAAATACATTCTGCAATTGCCAAGGATTGACCTTCTGGATCCATACCAGGACGAGTTGCTTTTGTAGAGTTGACATTTTCATTTTGTTTGAAAGGAAAATAAATGAAGAATTCTGGATGAGTTCATAATGGGCTAGAACATTTGAATAAAAATTCTACATGATTAAAATAACTGTTTTGGATTAATTGGATTTGAATATTTTGAAATGAACTTATGATAGATGTCAAGAATAAGTTTAGTGTAGAAGTGTATGAGAGAAACCTCTTCTTTAATTTCATACCAGTAGCACCAATTGCTAACTATGAAAGTTGACTTATGATATCAAATCCAATGAGAATATCCTTTTTTAGCAATGTTGAACCTAAAACTTTAGTCAGAACAATACATTTTGGAAAAATTTGGGTCTTTATGGGCTTTTTGGTAGTGACATTTGTTGAAAAACATTCACCATCTGTTGCCTTGAAAAATTATTTATAGACTTTCTAGAAGTTATCCGAAAATAGTTTTGGATTGGCTATTGTCTAATGAGATCCAATATCAATGAATACAATAATTTTAATAGGCTTGACATATTTTTTTCATGAATAACTGGACTGGATAATATGGTACAATTTGTTTTCTAGATATTTGGGCTATTTCATTGGCTAAATCAAGCCTCAAGCTTATGAAAATACATTCTTCATTATTAGAGCTTTCTAAAAATGTTAAAGCTTCAATTCCCATTAGTGCTTCATCTGTGAGTATATCATCAATAGGGAATAAAGATGCAATGTTTATATCCTCAAGATCAATATCAAATCGTTCTCTAAGATGTTGAACTAATTGAATTACATGTTTAGGCTTATTTGGACATTTATTTGCATAATGTCATTTTTTCCACAAAGATAACAACGAGATGATTTTTTTTATATCTATGTTGCTTCCTTTTGAAGTATTTGAACTTCTTTTTTTAAGGCTTGTGAGAGGAACTACCGATGTACTTGTATTTTTTTTATAATGCTTGCCCTTGTTGTACTATTTACAATCACAGTTTTTCGTGTTAAAATATTTGATAGTCAGATATTTTTGGATTACATTGGCTGAAATTTTTTTCATCATCCTTAATGCTTCATTGATTTGCTTTCTACTAGAATATAAATCTTTAAGAATAATCTTTGAGCGTCTTTCTTTGCTTTCAGAAATACTTGAGAGTTGTCACCCAACTCTTCTAGAATAGAATTGATAAACTGATGTTTAAGATTAATATCACTAAAACCAATTTGATAATATTTTTGAGCTGTACGCATATAGTATTTGTAATACTTGTAATTAGGACCTAATAAATAAGATAGTTTTAAAATTGTTATAAGTGTGTTTAAGAGTTTGGTTAAGGAAAAAATGCAAGAAAAATGAGAAAAGTATATAGTACCTTGTTCATGCCCATGAATATTGGTTTCGAGATGGTTCACACCCATGAATATCATCATATATAAATTCCACCAATTGTTCTTTTTTTTTTCTCTCATGATCTTAACTCAAAAAGTGAACCTTATAACTCAAAGTTTCTTTACATCAGAGACTAATCTCTTGTTTTCCTTTGATTTTAAGGTCAAAACACCTAAATCAACTTCAAATATCAAAGTTTAATAAGTTCTAGTGAGAAAAGGACTAGAAAACATTAGTGCTCTTGAGGAAGCCGACCCTAAGGAGGAAGAGATGACTTCAGATCTTCCATCCAAGTGGTGTTTCCTTTGATCTATATAAGGAATCATATTTTCCCTTCTTATTTTCAAGTTATCATAGCCTTTCTCCATTTATATTCTATTTATGGTAAAGATCCATTTCCAAAAGGGTTAGGTTATGGCTTAATCTTAAGAATTTATAGTTTAAGACCCATCTTTAATTTTGTTAAAGTTTATAATATGTTTTAGAAAAGGGTTAAGTGAGATTAAGGTTGTTAAGAAGGTTAAGGTTAGGGTTTGTATTTTTATGGCTTTGAAGGTTGATTATATGACTATAGAATTGATATAAATGTGTTATATGTGATAGGAATTAGAAGATGATGTGATGAGACCCACCAAAAGGACAAACAAGCTTGAGAGAAACTTATTTTTTTAGGCTTCATTAGAGGTATATACATATATGTATTTAAATTCATGATATGGCATATTGTGTGTTGAATGGGTGATAAATGAATTGTATACTTTAAATATTACGTGTTAGTTCAAATGATGTATGTAATGCTAGGGCATATGAGTAAGGTATGAGAATGGTATAAATGCTAAGTAAAGCATGATATATATTGATAATATGATATGGGATTTGCTTTGATGATGCTAATGGTGCATTTAATGGGAACATTGAATGAAGATGGGTAAATGTGGCTGATATAGGTGTTAATAAGGATATATAAAGAAATTGTTGAACCATATTGATATGAATGAGGTTGTTAAGGTAACCTGTGATCATTACATGTTCTTGGATATTAATTGATGTTATAGCATGTGTCACACCCTTCGATATAATTAGGAATAATCCTAACTAAACTAAAAGATGTTACGATGCAAATGAGTTAAAACATCATAAATTTAAAACTTTAATGGACCATGTCCATGATGACTTAAATCAAAATAAAAATATTCTTAATATCATGAAATAAAGCTCGATATAATAAAAGTTTCAATACAAACTTGTACGGGCATATACAAAGCCAAGATTTTACAAAATTAATAGTTATCAAACTGCTCGTTTCTGACATAAAAGCATGTCAATCTATAACTACCCAACCCAAACAAATAACCAAAAATATATACAATGACTATATCACCCACCCCAAGTATATTCCTTGGACTCTAATCACTGGAGGTTATTCTTTGTAGCTCCACACCTAAGCTCTAACCCTGCGTATGGAAAGTCCATACACTAAGCAACTCATTTCTAGTGGTACATAACAACGTGCAAGACATACAAAAAAAAATATATATATATATATAATATGCATGACATACTTACCAACCTGCCATGGCGACTTACCTTAAGCCCGCACAACATCATATCATACTCTATATGACATAACATCATGCTCTCATGCATTCAACATACATCGTACATGACATACCAAACCAGTATGTATATATATATATATATATATATATATATATATATATATATATATTAACTTTTTGCTCGTTTTACTCATAACTAGACTAAAATGAATATGGATAACTTAACCCACCGAGGAAGCTGTACCTAATAATCTATGGGCCTTCAAATATATAACCTACCGAGATGTTCTACCCACTAACCTCTAGGCCTTCAAATATATATAATCTATCAAAGTGTTCTACCTGCTAATCTCTGGGCATTCAAATATATAAAACCCACCAAGGTGTTCTACCCGCTAACCTCTAGGGCTTCAAATATATGACCAATATAGGTCACTCGGTATCGAACTTCCCTCAATGACATGTCATCTATCCTAACTCTAGTCCTAGTCAAAGTATTAGGCTTACAATTTTACAACACGTACCATACATGTTTTCCATATTATCTATTGTTCCATATTTATTTTAAGTCTACCGTGATATCTCACAATCACATTCACCACATGTAATTTCATATTATGTTATAATCATACAACCGAGACCTACCACTTCATAATGAATCAATCTTGATTCACATGAAATTTACAAGTTTTTCCAAATATAAATTGCTTCACGCCTGTGAACAACCTTTCACTACCGTGAAATACTATTTCATAGGTAGTCTCCCTGTGAATCAAGTCGTGATTCAACTCGTAAATTAGCATATATTTATGGCCGCATTCACCCCTTCACGGGTGTAAATCCCACTGTGAAACTACCTGTGAAGGGGTCTGCTTCAGCAACAACATTCAATTTCACGACTTTTATACCCGTGAACCCACCTTTCATGGTCATAAATGTAGAGATTTTTCCAGAAAACAGAGCATCACCACTTCATGTCATTCTCATAGGCAATATACTTTACGGTTGACCAATGTCAGCAATCCTACCAATATTCCAATATGCATTTATGGTGTCTACCATAACCATATATTTTCTAATTATCAACATTAATTGGAATCTAACCATGTTCATAAGATTTTCTATCATGCATATCAATCCCACATTTCACTATTTATCTATTCATTTATCATTTAAATCATAAATTTAAAGCAAATAAGATAGAAAACACATGGTAATTGCCTTAAGTGTTATTATGTACAAACCTTACACATAGGATGGAGTGAGCCAAAACTCTAGCTCTTCAAGCTTGTCCTCTCCTTTGAGATGGACTTCCAGCTCTATCTCCAGGTCTTAGCAAGAAGAAAAAAAATGTCCTCCTAGCCTCTAGAACTCAAACCAAAATACATAAAGTTATAATCCAAGCTTTTTTTTTTGTAACCCACAACTCTCTTTCTCTCTCTTTCCCTCACTTAACTCTCACAAAACTCAACCTTTCCAACTTCAACCATGGAGGAAAAGAGTTTCTAAAGGTGAAAGAGATGAAGATATGACATGTTAGATTAGTTATAGGGGTATGACAACTGATTCAAAAGGAATGACAGAGAGAAAAATGTGATTGCCTCACCTGTTCTATCTGCTCAGACTTCACGGTCGTGACTCATCTTTCATGGGTATGAGCCTTCCTTTTACGGTCATGAAGCAACTTTTCATGACTATGAAACACCTTATCATGGCTATGTACTAAAATATGATATTTACGGCTGTGACACCCATTGTCACGACCGTGAAATATCTGATTTTAGCCTATCTCACACTTCCTAAAACTTCACTTACTCATTCATTTCTCACTAACCAATAATATAATTTATAGGCCCTAATTACAGGCGTTACATTTCTCTTCCCTTTAAGATATTTCAACCCTGAAATTACCTGTCATTATGTCTCGAAACAACAAAGGGTATTGTGCTCTTATGACTTCCCTGTTTTCCCATGTTGCTTGTTCAACGATATGACTCTTCTATAAAACTTTCACTAAGGGAACTTGCTTGTTCCTGAGCTCATTTGCTTCACAAGATAAGATCTCGATTGGTTCCTCTTCATAAGTTAAGTATGGTCTCAACTCTATGCTCTCAGCTATGATGACGTGAGAAGAATCTGACTAATACCTTCTCAACATGGATACATGGAAGACATTGTGTATCCTACTCAACTCTGGCAACAAGGCAAGTCTGTACATAACTGGTTCGATCATCACTATAATCTCATAAGGTCCAATGAATCTAGTGCTCAACTTGCCCTTTTTTCCATTTCTAAGAACCTTCTTCCACATAGATACTTTGAAAAATACCTTATCTCCTACTAAGTACTCCACATCCTTTCTCTTAAGGTCCACATAGGACATCTGTTTGTCGAAAGCTTATTTTAGTTTATCTCTAATGATTTTTACTTTTTCTTCTCTCTTGTACCAAGTATGGTCCCACTATCTTTCTCTCACTTAGCTTAGCCCAACACAATAGTGTATGACACTTTCTACTATAAAGTGCCTCATACGGAGCCATCTGAATACTGGACCAATAACTATTATTGTAGGCGATCTCTATTAACGGTAGATATCTATCTTAACTTTTCTCAAATTCGATCACACAATAACTCATCATGTCTTCCAAAATCTAGATAACTCTCTATGACCGACCATCTATCTAAGGATAGAAAGTCAAGCTGAAGTTGAGCTTGGTACCTAAAGCTTGCTGTAGACAACCCAAAAACTGAGTTGTGAACTGCAATTCTCTATCTGAAATGATGGAGACTGGAACTTTATTAAGACACACTATCTCATTCACGTACAACTCTGCCAATGGTTCAAAAGATAGTCTCTCCAAATAGGTAAGAAGTGAGTTGACTTTGTTAACTTGTCCACGATCACCCATACAACATCGTACTTCCTCAACATCAATTACAATCCAATCATAAAATTCATACTGGTTCTCTCCTATTTCTATTCCAAAATTGTGATCTACTGTAATAACCCTGAAGGTATTTAATGTTCGACATTTACCTGCTGACATGTAAGACATCTAGTTATGAACTGTGTGATATATTTTTTCATCACTAACCATAAATACACCCATTTCAAGTTCTAATACATCTTGTTATTGCCTAAGTGCATTGCAAATCTCACCTCATGGGCATATCTCATAATCCTTTGTCTCAACTCAGAGACATCTGGCACACATAACCTGCCCTGGTAGTGTAAACTACCATCTGGGTCGACTGAGAAACTTGGTTTCTCCCCCTTGGAGACCAAAAGGACCAATTCCACTAGTTTTCCATCAAGCCTCCATGTATCTCTAATCTCTTGACTCAAGGTTGATCGGATGTGCAACTCTGCCACAGTCTTCTTACTGAGCTCATTAGCCACCATATTGGCCTTCCCTGGATGATAATCAATCACATAGGCGTAATCCTTTATCAATTCTAACCATCTTATTTGCCTCAAATTCAAATCTTGTTGTGTAGAAAGATACTTCGAACTTTAGTGATCAGTGTAGATGTAACATTTATCCATATAGATAATGATGTCATATCTTCAATGCAAAGACAATACCGCCAATCTTATATCATGCGTCGGGTAGTTCTTCTCATAAGGCTTTAACTGTCTGGAGGCATAGGCGATAACTTTCTTTTCTTGCATTAATATGCAATCCAATCCATTGTGTGATACATCACTATAAATAATGTATTCCTTATTTGAAATCGACTGTATCAACATTAGAGCTTTTATCAGAAGACTTTTTAACGGATCAAAACTGTTTTGACACTTGTCTGTCCAGTAAAACTTGATATTGTTCCACAACAACCTAGTCAATGAAGAAGCAAATATAGAAAACCCCTTGAGGAACCTTCTATGGTATCCTGTTAAGCTGAGAAAACTCCTGATTTTGATCAGATTTAACAGGGGTTTCCAATCTAAGATCGTCTCAACCTTGCCCGAATCCACTCTAATCCCGTCAATAGATATCACATGCCGCAGAAAGGCAACCTCATCTAGCCAAAAGTAACACTTAGAAAGCTTGGCATATAGCTTATGCTCTCTAAGAGTTTGCAAAATTGTTCTTAAATGTTGCTCATACTTATTCTTATTTCTCGAATACACCAAGATATCATCTATGAACACAACAACAAACAAATCCATAAATGGTCTGAAGATCCGGTTCATCATATCCATAAAAACTATCAAAGCATTGGTCAACTCAAAAGGCATAGCTAAGAACTCATAATGACCATATTTGTTTCTAAAAAGTTGACTTCTTTACATCACTCGTCTTGATTCTCAATTGATGGTACTTTGATCTCAAGTCAATCTTCAAGAATACCTCTACACCTCTCAACTGATCAAAAAGATCATCAATCTATAATAACATATACCTATTTTTAATGATCACCCTGTTCAATTGCCTGTAGTTTATGCACAACCTCATAGACCCGTCTATTTTTTTTGACAAACAACATCGGTGCACCCTATAGAGATACACTCAGTCCGATGAAAGCCCTTATCTATCAATTGTGCCTTTAACTCCTTCATCAATGATGGAGCCATTCGATATGGTACCATTGATATAGGAGTTGTACCTAGAGTAAGCTCAACTGAGAACTTTATCTCTCTTTCTAGAGGTAGCCGTAGTAACTCATCTGGTAACTCTTCCACTGTCGGAATATCCCTAAGATTTGGACTCTCCCTTTTGTTGTCAATCACGAGAGCCAAATAGCCCTCACACCCCTTTCTAATCATTCTATATGTTTTCATCATGGATATGATCCTCGTTTGCTATGAAAATCTCTCCCTCTAAATAACCACTATACCATCTTCTGTCATTCTCAATTCTACCATCTTCGTCTTGCAGTTCACTATTGCACCATGTCAAGAGAGCCAATCCATACCCAAGATAACGTCATACTCGTGAAAGGGCAATTTAATCAAGTCTGCCGCAAACTCTTTCCCTTGAACCATAATTGGGCAATTATTATACATCCGGTTTACCATTGTGTTATGCCCCAAAGGGCTAGTCACCTCTATCTCATAATCCAATATCTATACTAACATGTTATACCGCTCAGCTATGTTGGTACATATATAAGAGTGTATAGAACCCGGATCTAACAAATAAATTAAAACTAAGTCAAATAGAAGAAATGTACCAACAACCATATCTGATGCACTTGAATCCTCTCTGGCTTTCATAGCATAGGCCCTCCTTGGTGCTTTACTCAGTCCTAGCCTATTCACTATCACGGATACAACCGGTGTGGATTTATCTTTTCCTGAACTAACATGTTTCCGACCCCTGGCCTGTGTCAACACTAAACTTTGAGTCTGAGTGGGAGCCTTAACCATATGTAATAGACAATCTCTCTTATAATGGTCTCAAGACCCACACCTATAGTAAAGCTCATATGTTTACCCTGCACTATTCTTTGTATCTCCGACCACATGATGCACACTCCAGTGCTGCCTCTCTCCATGTCTGGGGCTAATTACTAGCAGCTACCGAAATTGTGTTTGATGATGGTGTCTGCCTGGTATACCCTGCTTGACCCTGACCCTGTCCTTATCCTCTAAACTGAAAGGATTCAGAACTAATACGAGCCTTTTTAATTGATGTTTGTGCAGCGTTGTAGGATGATCCCCTAAAGTCTCTCTTAAATGACTCATCTGATCTCTTCAGCTTCATTTTCTTTTCAATACTGATGGCAGCAGATAGTATTTTCAAAAAGTCTTCCAGATGTAATGAAAGAACATGAACACAAATCTCATCTCTTAGGCCATCCTCAAATTAGCGACATTTTTCTGCCTCATCCCTTACAATGCCAGATGCATGCCTGCTTAATGTAGTGAACTCTTTCTCGTATGACACCATAGTCATATTCCCTTACTGTAGGTTCATGAACTCTTTCTTTTTCTCATCAATGTACACTATCAGTACATACTGTTTGTTAAATTCAACCGCAAAAAAATCCATGTAGGTGGCTCTAGAGTCTGAGGCTTCTGTAGAACAGACTTTCACTAATTGTAGGCATGCTCTTAGAGAAGTGAAACAACATACCTAACCTTGTGTTCATCAACACACTCAAGCTCTTTAAAGACCCTTTGAGTCCTCTCCAACCAGTACTCTGCAACCTTAGGGTCATCATCTCTCTTGCTTATGAAATCAGAGGCTTCATACTTACAAAACCTATTAGTCTGTGATCTTCGCATTGGTGGTGAAGGAGGAGGTGATGGAAGCGGTGGTGTTGGAGGAAGAGGTGGCGGTGGCATAAACTGTACCAACCACTGTAACAGAGCAGCTAAGTTCTACATAAGAGGATCCTAAGCCTCATCATCCTGACTAGCCATCAGCTGCTATAAATGAGGTGGGCATCATCCTGACTAGCCATCAGTTGCTGTAAATGAGGTGTGCTAATCGATCTTTGAACACTAGTCCACGTCATGCGGTTCGATCTACATGTTTGCCCTTTTAATATACACATCAACATAGAATAACCCACATCAGAGTCATTGAGGATAACACTCACTCACGTAATACTCCCATCCCATCTTAGTTCAAAACTGCCTAAACCTAGGCTATAATACCACTAAATGTAACACCCTTCGATATAATTAGGAATAATCCTAACTAAACCAAAAGATGTTATGATGTAAATGAGTCAAAATATCATAAATTTAAAACTTTGATGCACTATGACCATGATAACTTAAAACAAAATAAAAATATTCTTAATATCATAAAATAAAGCTCGATATAATAAAAGTTTAAATGCAAACTCATATAGGAATACACAAGCCCAAGGTTTTACAAAATGAGTAGTTACCAAACTACATATCTCTAATATAAAAGTATGTAAATTTGTAACTACCCAACCCAAACAAATAATTGAAAACATATACAATGATTGTATCACCCATCCTGAGTATATTCCTTGGACTTAAATCACTAGGCATCGTCCTCTGTCACTCCACACCTAAGCTCCAACCCTATATATGGAAAGTCTTTATGTTAAGCAACTTGTGCCTAGTGGTACATAACAACGTGCAAGGCATACAACAAGACATCTATAATATGCATGACATGCTTACCAACCTACCATGGTGGCTTACCTCAAGCCTGCACATGGTTCATATCATACTTTATATGACATATCATCATGCTCTCATGCATTCAACATACATCGTACATGGCATACCAAACTAGTATATATATATATATATATATATATATCACACATGACCTAATCATTTATCTTACCTTTTTGCTCGCTTTACTTATAACTATACTAAAATGAATATGGGTAACTTAACCCACCAAGGAAGCTTTACCTGCTAACCTCTGTGCCTTCAAATATATAACCCATCGAGACACTCTACTCCGCTAACCTTTGGGCCTTCAAATATATATAATCCACTAAGACTCTCTATCCGTAAACCTCTAGGCCTTTAAATATATGACCAACATAGGTCACTCGGTACTGAACTCCCTTTAATGACATGTCATCTATCCTAGCTCTAGTCCTATTCAAAGTATTGAGTTTACAATTTCACAACATGTACCACACATGTTTTCCATATTATCTATTTTTCCATATTTATTTTAAATCTATCGTGATATCTCACAATCACATTCACCACATTTTATTTCATATTATGTTATAAGCATACAACTAAAGCCTACTGCCTCACAATGAATCAATCAATCTTAATTCATATGAAATTTACAAGTTTTTCTAAATATACATTGCTTCACACCTGTAAACAACCTTTCATGGCTGTGAAACACTATGTCATAGGTAGTCTCCCTATGAACCAAGCCATGATTAGCGGACAGAGCACCTCGATATGTTGAGTTACCCATATCCATTTTAGTCTAGTTATGAATAAGATGAGCAAAGGTATATATATATATATATATATATATATATATATATATATATATGAGTAAGATGGCATGTCATAAAGTATACGGGCTAGTGCATGTGTGAACTTCTAGTTAAGTCATTCTACTAGCTTGGTGAGTATATCATACATATTATATATATGTTGTATGCTTTGCACATTGTTATGTACCACTAGACACAAGTTTCTTAGCGCATAAACTTTCCATGCACATATTTGGAGCATAGGGGACACCCGACAGAGGAGGACGTCCATTGATTAGAGTTGAGGATATACAGTCGGGGTGAGTGACACACTGTTGTATCTTTTTTTTTTTTTTTTTTGCTATAGGTTGGATAGGTATAGCTTTACATGCTATATTTTTAGAGACATGTAGTTTTATAACTACTTATTTTGTAAAACTTTGGGCTTATGTATGCCCGTATGATTTGTATTAAACTTTTATTTTATTGAGCTTAATTTCATGATTTAAGAATGTATTTATTTAGTTAAGTTATTATGGTCATGGTGCATGAATTTTTTTTTTTAATTTTGACATTTTAACTCATATGCATTATAACATCTTTTGATATAATTGGATTTAGTTTTAATTATATTGAAAGGTGTTACAATTCAAGTTTCAGTTAACACATTTATCGAAATAAACATGTTATAAAATGATTATTATTATTCGGACATATTTAAAGGTTATTGCTATAATTTTATAAATTTCGCGTTAAGTTTATTTTTCTTATTTATATTTTATACATGTCTTTAATCCTTCAGGAATATCCAAATTCACATGAGATCCTTACTTCGTTTGGCCTATTAGATTTGCTCTGTCATTATTATTAAGGGTTCCTTAATGGACCTATACATATCTTGGTCATGTCAAAATTTTCTCCTTAATTTCAGTTTCTTTTGGTCTTTTATATTTTAGGTATAACCCATTTTCAATTCAACGCTTTATCCCTTTTTAATTAATCCAATTTAAATATCAATGTCTTTGTTTTCTTCCTCCCAAGTTCTCGGTCAACCTTGTATCCAATCCTAAATCAACTTTTTTCTACCATTGAGGTCTCGAGTAACTTATATTTCAATGACATATCCTTTAATTTCATATCCATTTGATAAAATTAGATGACCAAAATGCCATTTTTCCCGCCATTAACTCTCGGTGAAGTCATTGCATTTTAATTTCCACATCTAAAGTTCACATCTTCTCAAGCTTATAGGTCTAAGAGTTTTAAAATATTAAATAATACCTCAAACTCCTTACAATGAGTTTGGATCAAGAAGAAAATTATACCTTAACTCTTTGTTTTGGATTGTTTTACCACCATATCCCAACAATCATATGGAAATCAACTCAAACATAGGTTGTATGTTCAACTAACTAAATTAAGGATGATAAACCACTCACCAATACTTCACCTTAGTTTATTTACAATTCAACTTCAACAACACAACAAGAAAGAACAAAAAGAAAATTTAGATATGGATATTGATAAAGGAAAAGTGAGAAAATAATGGAAAATAGAACATGCAACTCTCAACCATAGAAGGAGGAAAGGAGATAAAATCTTTACTTTTCTCAAAATTATTCAAAACGTGACCCAATTACATGCCTCTCCAAAATAGACTTTCATGGAAGCCTCTAAGAAATTTCCTTATGCTTGGGGCCTTTTATGCCTAGCCTTGACCTTTTCTCCACCCTAAAGCCACATACAACCTTGAATTTGTAAGGCACCAACTTGAGTGAAACTACACACCCAAAGTTCTCCCAAAATTGGTTTCGGGAAAAACAAAGATGAATGAAGTTTAAACTTGCCTTCTTGATTTTCTAGTGTTTGATTTAAGGAAATGAGTAAGAAATTAGAGAAAAGGGAGTAAGTGTTTGGTTATAAAATAAAAGATCATAAAAGGGGCGGCAAGGGAGAGTGATAAGAAAAAATAAGGAGATGACTAAAATATATTTTGGCTCTTTCCTTACCACTATCTCAGTTGACTAAATAAAATGAGAAAGAAGTACTTGGAAGAGTGTGGAAGAGATTAGAAGTTAATGGATGGTGGTACAATGAAGTGATGGTCGACTATAATTCCTTCTTACACAAAATCACCTTTCTTTATTTTACATCTAATGGTACACGTAACTTAAGGAAATGGGTGGTCAATTTAGCATAGAGAAAGTGGCTTAGGGAAGGATTTCGGTTAGGATGCAAGGAAATGGCACAAATTTTTAAAAAAGGAAGAATGGTTTCCTCACTTTTTTTTTAAGTTACAATATGATTTTTATGCATGTTAAACAAATGTCTTCATGCATGTGAGGATTTAACCTAATTTAAATTTTATTTATTTAATTAACATCACTTAATTAATTAATTAACCTCCATTTATATTTATCAGAACCATATATTCTTTTTAATTCTTGAACTTTCCACTATTTATATTTTTACTAAACCATATATTCTATTTCTTCAATTTCAAGCCCAAAAAAATAAATTCCTTACAATTAAATATTATTTATGGAATAATTTATTCTACACACTGGTGCTTTTGGTTTTACGATTTGCTAACAGTACAAAAATTGCATATTTCACGATCGAATTTCGTTTTTCTCAGTTTTTGCAAAAATAATTTAATATCATATATTTGTAATTAATTTTTTCACTTATTCTCAGTCCGAATTTAGACTCTGGTCATATTGGCTCTGTTTTGATCACGAACGTGCTCAATTTCTAATCAATCCAGCACATTCGGTTGAGGAACACATGTGTCGGCCGAGGCCTAAACTAACAAATGTGATAAGGCCACTGATTTTCATGGTAGAAGAGAGGATCATCTAACTACAGTTGAGTTTTGTCTTGAGAAGATCGAAATGGTCTTTGAAGAATTAGAGTGTGTCGTGGAGCACAAAGCAAAGTATGCAGTATCGCTTTCTATAGGAACATGTATGAGTTGGATTACTTTATTACCGAGTTCAAGAAAGAGTATGTACCTTGAGTCTATATAGATGGGGAAAAAAAGGAAATGCATGAATTTATAGTAGAATAACATGACCATCTTAGAGTATGCAAAAGAGTTTAAGCAGCTAAGTAGATATGCCACCAGTCTCATGATGGATGAAAGTGATAAGTGTCGCTGGTTTGAAGACTTGTTGAATGATGACATCATGTATCATGTAATTTCCCTACAGCTTGAGGACTTCTCATTGCTCATGTATACTGCCATCAACATAAAGAAGAGAAGAAAAAGAAGAGCATAGGAGAATTGTAGGAGACTCATGGCTAGTGTGGCACAAATAACCAACAAGAAAGGTTGTTTGTTTTCAAAAAAATCCCAAGGTAGGGGACAGGGCAGAGGATAGAGTCACTCACAGTCTAGTTCTTTTAGGAAGGGATCACCATTTAGGGTTGCCTCAGCCACCACCAACATATAGAAAGCTATGGATTTTGCTTCCTTAAGTGGGACATGTCAGAGAAACCATAGAGGAGAGTGCAGGTTAGCCACATAGGCTTGCTTCAGGTTTGTAGTCTTAGATCATATGAAAAGGGATTGCCCTTTTTATCGACAAGTGTTATACCCACACAAATAGCAATATCAACACTTTCTCATAATAGAAACCAGACACAAGAAGGTAGTGTAGGACCTAACTAGGCTATTTAGAGATAATGAATAGGTTGGGGCCATTAGAGCTCCAGCTAGAGTATATGCAATGAATGTCTGTGAGGACCAGGGAGCCGCATACACTATTATGGGTATGTTTTCTTTACATGGCTTCGATATATGTGCTTTGATATACCCATACTCTACACATTCATATGTTTGTATGAGCATGCCTAATCCACATGTAAAATGATCCAAAATGAATGTGAGGGTTATTTGGCCCACGTTGTTGACACCAGAAAATGAGGTCCAGATATCCAAGGTATCCCTACAATAAAAGAGTTCCCATATGTCTTTCGAAATGATCTACCAAGTTTACTACCGAACAAAGATGTGGAGTTCTTTATAGAGCTCACACTAGGCACGACACTTATATTAGCAACTCTTTATAGAATGACACTTTTAGAGATGAAAGACTCGAAAAATCAGTTGTAATAGTTGCTAGATAAGAGTTTTATCAGGCTGAACGTATCTCAATGGGGTTCTCCAATTTTATTTGTTAAGAAGAAAGATGACTCTATAAGGTTATGCATATACTACAAGTAGTTAAACAAAGTGCTTATTAAGAATCAATATCCAGTGCCATGGATTGATGATATTTTTTATCAGTTGAAAAGTGTAAGAGTATTCTCCAAGATCGGTTTGAGGTCCGAATCTGATCAGTTAAAAGTAAAGGAATAAGATATAGTCAAGACAACTTTCAGAACAAGATATGACCACCCCAAGTTTTTGGTTATGCCTTTGATGAATTTGCTGAGCTTGTTCTATGCAAGTTTGGAGGAAATATGTAATCTTATTTGGAGGAAATATGTAATCTTATTTGGAGGAAATATGTAATCTTATTTGGAGGAAGTTGAATCATATATTGATAAGGATCTTGAAAATCTTGGAATGGATCTAAAGCTGGTTACTTATTAGGTTTTTTAGGAATGGGTTATGTTTCAAGTGATGAGGTAGTTGAAGTAGATACAGTTGAAATCACGAATTAAACCATTTGTGCTTACTTCAATAAAAGAAGCACGGGCCTCTTCGATATAAGAACCTTTATTTTCTTGGTCCCAATTCAACACTAAACTAGTTCTATTTCTATATATATGGAAAGTTTAAAAATCATCATATAATAATCTAGAAATTGCAATAGAAAAGAAAAAGGGAGGTTTGTGATGATTTTTAAATCTTTTATACCAGGGAATCTAGCATATCCTAATTATAAGAAAACCCATAAAAGCGACAATTACGGAATTGAAACCCTCTAAATTTTTATTTGTTTGAATGTAGGAGGCTTTTAAAAAAGAGTCATAGCTTTCATCATTTTCTGAAAAATTTTCATGTTGAAGAAGGACTAATGAATATATGGTTGGGTAAATGTGTTTTGAATTAAAGGTTTTGGTAAAGGTTGGGTATTGGTAAAAGTAAAAGGAATAAATGATTTTTTGACCTGCAAATCATTTTCAATTTGAGAAAGTTGATATTTCGACCTTAAGATCTCTTATTGTTTCTGTAGAATTCGTGGTCTACTAATTTTATTTTGAATCATCTGCATAATCTCCTGATGTAATGTCATGATTTGTCTTTGAAACATGAGCAGAAACTCTTGTTGCCAATTGAGTTTATTGTTGACATTACTTTCTAAATGATAAACTTTTAAAGAGACTTGATCCTTTTTTTGATTAATCTTCTATAAAGTAGTATTTTGGGCTAGAGCATTATTAGTCTACTAGTTAAGAATATATTCTACCACTGTGATTTCTCTTGATCTGTCATGAGCATTAGGACTAAGAGTTTTAACCTAAAGAGATTTCTTGATTTGTACATTTGAATCTATCATTTCCTAAAGAGGTGGGAAGTCATGTTCTTGTGATTAGAACATACAGACTTCTGGAATCAGTATTAGCTGTGGAATCTAAACAACAAATGACTTAGAATCCCATTGTGGTTTATGCTTTGTGATCCATTTAAATATTTTTTTATAAATTGGAAGAGGAGGATCTAGCTTCGAAGGATGTTGTTGGACTGGTTCATACCACTAGGGTTTTGAAGGAATATGCACATTTGATTTGAATGGCTCAGGGGTTGAATATTTAACAATAAAATTATATTTCCCTAAAAGTTGGCCTAATAGACCAACAAAATGATCATTATCATCAAATCTATGCCTCATCTTATTTTTAAAAGAATTTTTCTTTTTCTTTGCCTTATAGATGGAGATTTCTTTTCATTATAGGAATCATAATAGGCACATTGTCTGCAATCTTCACAATTATAATCAATATTAAGGACTTTGTAATTTTCTTGATATAAAGCATAGATTGGCTTTCTAGAAGAATCAAAGCTAATGACAACAAGAGTTTCTTCAAGCCACATGGTTCAATCATGGACTCTAGAGTTTGGTTTAACTGATAGGAAAAATTTTGTTTCAATAGTTCCATTAGGCTTTTTTAAGAAATTGTGACTCTTGATGCTGGACTGGTTGTACATTACTCTGGATCTTCTCATAATTTGTTACCCATGTTTTAGGTAATAATTTAAGAAGTTCAATGAGTGTAATTTGTTTAGGCACATGGACACATGTTGGAACATTTTGAGCATCAACAATAATTAATAGAGCATCATTTGAGATTGAAATAGCTAAGTCCAATGCATGATTTGGGACTCTATAAATTAGCTAATAATGAAGAGTAGCAATTATAGTTGTCATCACTTGAAGACCACTAGAAATTTAAACTTGTACTTTCAAGGCCGAAAGTACATGAAGATCATCCAAAGAAAGATTAAAATTTGGAAAGAATATAAACATAACAGTGTTTGCATTAAGTGTTGTTTTCATAGTACCAATAAATAACATGCTGATATTGTAAATATCTCGTATACAGTATAGCAATTCTAGCACAGACTGGAAGCTCTTTGCATCCATGATATGAAAAGGTAAGTCTGATGGCTCCAAAATAAAGATATGAAAAATCATCTATTTTCTAGAGAGAGAAATTCAGGAGGAATTTCTAAAAAGACAAATTGTTCTTCTTCGATAGCTTTAATAGTGCAATGATTAAAAGAAGACGATTGAACATACTCTTTGATATATTTGGAAGTTCTGTTGACTAGAGATTTGATATTTATTTTTCAAGAGGATTTGGATTGGTTAATGACTTGACGAAAGATTCCCTTCACTTTAATCATCCGAATCATAGTTCATCATGGAAGGACTTACATCATTTGTTGGTGGAGTCATTTTAGTTGATTGGATTGATTCAAAGATTTCATATTTATCTTGTAACTATTTTCATGTATCAAACTGGAAAAGCTTCCCAATGAGCATCATCTTCATACTTTGGTAATATCACTTTTGGAATATACTGATTTTTTATTGCTAAAATTCTTTGTAATTCTCTTACTTCAATTGGGTGAGAATCATAATTTTTTCAAAGTGAGTACGAAAAAGTTTGGTATACCTCAAAGGTTGAATGGTACTAATTCCAATGGAAGATGATAATTGAATGAACTAGATTTGTTTGAATCCTAACATTTTAATTCCTCTAAAGTAGGTGTAGGAAGGATAATTGACAATTTACAATAGGTTTAAATTAGGATAATTTTTTTTTGCATTTTCTGGTAATATCCTTACAGTTATCATATCGTACTAACGAACTGGCCAGAATTCAAATGTCATGTGATATATGACATAGAAAAACCATAACATGTGAAGAGATTCATTAGAGAATTGACCAGTTAGAGGAATTTTAAATACCTCCATGAAAGGATGTCCAGGATGAAAAACTTCAAGCTTTATGAAAGTATTTCCATATTTTTGTATTGCATCTAGTTGACAATTAACAATCAAATTCTTCTTTTATTCCTTATTCACTATTCTAATAGCAGTTGATGAATAAGGGAAAAAATCTGGTTATGTCATAAGGATGATTGGAATACTTTTTATCTTTGTGATTAAACAAGATCAATACCATTAATTAATTTGCTCATAAAAAAAAATCGTCAAACTTCTCTCCCTAATAATTTTGTTAGTGAGCATACTTTGAGTTTTCATATGTGAAAAACGAGGTAATTAATGAGCTATGCATTATGTAACATAAAGTATAAGGGTTAATACACTATTAGCTCATGTTTTAAAATTATGTTATTTGAGTTGTCAATTTTATTTCTATAAAATTCTCCCAATTTTAATAGATTTACTATTAAAAAAAGAGTTAAATAATTAAAAAATTCTAAAATTACTATTAACCTCAGGTATCAAATAATATAAATTTTAAAATTTTAAAAAGATATCAATATAATATATCAAATCTTAAGAGTAAATTACTGAGTAAATAGTAATTTTCTCTTATGAGAAAAAATTACTATAAAAGAATTTTTTTCCTCATTTCACAATAATTTAATATTTTTTCTAACATAAAATTTAATATAATGACCTATTAATATGAAATGATAAAATAGAGATGACAACTAACAAAATTTTAAAACTTCAAAAAGATATTAGTAAATTATGTCAAATCTTATGGATAAATAGTAATTACCTCAAAGTATAAACCACTATTAATAATGACTTTTATAAAAGATTAATATAATTTAATATTAAATATCGTGATGTGAATTTATTTGTATATAGAGCACGACACATTTTCTTATTATAAAATAAAGAAAACGTAAGAAGACTAAAATCATAATAATTAATAAGATAAAGAGATAATTATTTTTTAATTTTTCTTCTAGTATTTTTTTTACACAATTATCTTAAGTCTTTTAAGAATTTTATTTATAAATTATTGACCATAAATATAAATAAATTGTAATTTTCAAAATTAGAAATAAAAAATTTTATTAATTGGATTAAAAAAATAGATATATTAAAATTAATTAGAATTGTTTTAAAAGCTTTAAATTGCTGTTCAGAAAAAAATAAATTTGAATTGAGACGGCATATTTTTAATCCTTCCTCAATTCAACTTTTTATATCAATTTTAAAAATTGTTTATATTATTTACTCTTTTACGTTGTCAACGTAACAATTTTTTATATTATAAAATTCATATAAAATCTAAACACTTATCATTAAATTAATAAAAAATAAAACATAATAGCATAAGGCAATATATGATTAGCATTCCTCGTAAAATCATATTTGAATTAATTAAGAACTTTAGGAATTTTTCTAGCAACTCACCACCTCCTCACTTTTTTAGTATGTTGCATATAATAATTAGATTGTATTTTTTTTATCTTATTATTCAATTTGAATTTACGCCAGAGATATTCATTAAGAATAAAATATTTTCTCTTAAATTTTAAAAGTATCATATATATATATATATATATATATATATAAATCGAATTCGAAATATCATATTAAAAAAAGAAATACTTATCATTTCATCTCACATCTTTAAGATTAAAATGTAAGTAGAATATGCGTATACTAACAAATAATTAATGTTGATTATTGTTTAATAAAAATACAATTTATAAATTTTACAAATTTGAATAATTATATGTCTATTCTTTGCTTCCTCATAATTATTTAGTCTTACAGTCTTCCAGTAATATATACATTGGGTTTGAGGTATATAGCAAAGTTTGACCTCATATGAAGTTAATTTGCTTATTATTAAAAATAAAGACAAATAGAGGAAGCAAATCGAGGAATAATTCAAATAAGAAACCAAAATGTATGAATACTGTTTGGACCCCAATAACAAAATGGATAAGGGTTATCATCCTTAATTATTTTCTTTCAATTATTTTCCAAGAGATATATTATTATTTAATGTCTCTGCTAGGAAACAAGGCAATCTAGAAAATTCTTTTTATAGTATATTGAATATCACTCTACCCCCAAATATTCTCCCTTTCTCTCTCTTTTTTTATATGGCAAAAAATGAGAGCATAGTCCACCTCAATTTAAAAGTATTTTTCATTTTATTTATATAAGACTTTTTCTTTTTCTTTTCTTTTTACGATATAACAATTTGCCTAATCATTTGAAAAAAAAAATGCAACTAATTCACACACATATATATATTATTAAAGGTTTGAAAAATGAAAATCTTTTTATTAATCATTAATTCCTCCAACAATGATATCTAATTTTTTTGGTCTAGATGATTTAGTACAGTCAAATTTATTAGACTTCAATCTAATATAAATTTATATATGGTAAACCTATTAAAGAGGCAAAACATTTCCTTCCAAATTTTAAAAATATTCTATATTTAAAATTTGAACTCAATATCTCTAGTAAAAATAAGAGTTTTCTTTCATCGAATCTCACTTTTGAAGAAAAGATATATAATTTTTAATACTCTCTCAATTTCAAAAAAGTAGACTCACTTTTTTTCATTTGTGAAAAAAGATAGTTCATTTTTCTTTTCAAGTATATAATATTTATTAATTTCTTATTATGTCATTATTTAATATAGCGTGTTATCAATAAATATGAGTTACTATTGAATTAGTATTTTTTAATAATGTCAATAATTAATATAGAGATATATTAACAAAATAAAAATGATTTATTAATTGTTTTGAAATACGAAGTATTAATTTTCGATTTCCTAATAATATATATTTTCACATGGGAGAGATTGGAGAAAGCAATTATGGAAACAAAATTAAGTTGAAAAGATATGTCAAGAATAGAAAAACGTGGGATAGCTATGGAGAAAAAGATACAATGAGACCGCTACTCATCAAATACATTTTATAGAGTGGATGATGTAGTATTTAGTTATCAAAATAATTTTTGAAATTTATAAAAATAAAATAAAAATAATATTTTTATTATATGAATTAAAATTGGAAAATGTTTATATTATAAATTGAGTTAAAATATATTTTTATATATTAGTGATAAGTTGAAAGACCATACGGGAAATTTATCAATTTTCAATTCAAGTATTGGATACTAGGCAAATTAAGATATCAACATTGACCATATCACAGTGAATCTACTAACCTTTGGCATTTTATGCCAAGAAATGAATGTATATTTTCCATATGTTAAAACGTATTACCATTATTATATTGGTATTTTTGATAATTTGATTTTAGTTAGCGTTAATGGAACAGAAAAAAAAATGTTTACGTTGATGAGATGAATTTGAATTGCAAGGCTAGCTTAGAAAATTGTTCTTACCACTAAATCAACAAATATCAATTAACACATTCTTTATTAATTTAATTTTTCTAAAGATGAAAAGATTCATAACTGAAGGAAAAGATTCATCTTGAATAGCCATATTAATTGCAAAATCTACACTCAGGCGCCCTTTAGCTAAACCATGATCAGCTGCTCTATTGTCATTAATTCCTCTAAACAAATTTAAACATAATTAACATTAGAAGAAATTATTCTAATGTCATTGAGAACACCAACAATTTCATCAATAGGCTCCACACAAGCTTTATGGATAGCATCTGTAACAATCTTTAAAACACTCTTAATAATGACTCGTTGCCATTGGTGACTTTGAGCAAAGAGAGCTTCTTCTTCAATAGCTAATGCGTCCAGAATCAGAGCCTTGAATTTTTCAGGAAATCGGCGAATTCTCCAGTATCTTGTATATATATGCTTCTCATGATCCCTAACTACCAAAGCGACATGCTATCTAATTTCAAGTTCTTATGATCAGCGGCGACATCAACATTAATTTTAAGATATCGGTCTAGGTGGAGGAGGCCTTAGCTTGGAGAGTCAAGATCATGTCCAATGGAACAAATCCATTAATCAAAATTAAAATCATATGAAATACACATCAAATTGATCCTTTGTAATAAGTACTTGAAAACTATATGGTTTAAAGATTTAACACAACTGATAATCAAGATGCAAATGATAAGTTGTTCAGGGCAAAACCGAATACACAATAGAACGCGAAACTAAGAACACAGCGCTACCAGACATCCACAGCAGCAGCAGCAGCAGCAGCACACTCTTTGACAATATTTTTTTTGCCATTATACTCTCTCATCAGTAGAGAACCAACCTCACTGTTAGTGTAATGAAATATATCCTAGATAAGAGAATTACATCATTGTAATATAGAATATTCTAGAGTAGACTAGTTAATTATTTCCTCTTCATTGTATATAAAAGGCATTTCCTTGTAAATATTTTTTCAAGTTGAATGAAAGTAATTAACTTTCCGCCAAAAATTCAATAAGATTCTTCTGTTCATTTTGAAAGATATAATTATTCCTAGCTTTCCACATGAACCAAAATAAATAAATTAATTGCCAAAGAGAAAATAATCTTGTCTCTAGGATGTTTGTTAGATTTGGGACAACTTTTTAATTGTTTATGCATATTCTACAACAAATAATAATAATATTTAGGACTTGTTTAGTCTAATGATTTGATATTAATTAGTAGTTTTAATTTTACTAAGTAGTTGGCAATATAAATGCTAATCATTCGGTAAAACTTTGCATAGATGTCATTAATTGGTATGTCAAATCAACATTAATGTCCTTAATGGTATACTTTGTATTTATCATTATCACAATTTTATATTAAAAAATGATACTTATCTCATCTGTTTCACCTCTTATCTAATATACATTAAAATATTAAAATATTAATATTTTAATAATATTTTAATACGAACAAATTAATAAAAAAAGTTATTATTTTTTACACATTACAGTAATAAAACATTTTAATTAAGAATGTTCATTTACTTATAAATTAGTACAACTAACATTCATTTAATAATTATTTTTTAGGGTAACTTCATTAATAAATAAAGAAACTATGAAAATTAGTAGGATTCTTTAGGAAAAAAAAAGTTTCTTTGTAAAAATATATGTAAATAGATGAAACTATTCGCAAAAAAGTTTCAAATTGAAATTGATTAACATTAATTGTTAGGCATTCAACTAATTAATTAGAAGTTAAAACAAAAATGACATACACTATATTAGAACTTTTGACTCTGGTTATTATTGAAACAATGAATCATTATCCTTACGAATTAATATTGAAAATTGGGAATCTTAATTATGACACTCCCTTTAAGTGACATTTCAACTTACATATGTTCTATTTTCAAAAATGTCAAAAGCATGCAGACACTCTATATCTCCATTGGAAGTTCTGAACGTGACAATGCCTGTGTTTTATTGATGAAAAAGTTGGAAATTGATAAATCTGATGAAAAGAAGTTTCAATCTTTTTTCTTTTTGGCGAAACAAAACATTTCATTAAGAATTAGCAGTTACATCAGCTAATAACAATGCTTGAATCATTGTAGGTGGCTTCAATCTTTATATATATATAAGATCAAATTGATTTGCTAGGAGGGACCAAACGAGACGTACATCTAAATTTGTCAAAAAGCATTTTATTTTCTGACTTTTAAGATACGCAAATTTGAGGACACATAAGCATGACGAAATCTTCTCATATAAAATGTTTTGAATGTTTTTATAAAAAAACACAATAAAAAAAATTGGAAGAAAAAAAGTTGAGAAGATAAAATTTTTCAAAATGTATGGTGATTAGGCTCAAGTTCAAATATCAGATAGATATTTTATATATATATAAGAGAAAATAACCCAAATATATAATTTAACTCAAAATTATTTAAATTCAATATTTTCAAAAAAAATTATAACAAATAAATAAGATTAATTTTAATGTAAGCATCAAAAGTCAACATTTTTTTTTTAAAAAAAAATCAATATTTATGATGCATTTGAAATGGTCTGTGGTCTTCCATTAATTTCTTTCTTTCTTTATGGAAAGAAAAATGACCAACCCATGACTTATGACTCGTAAGCAGGAAGGAATATATAACTTGAATAAAAGTTTTAGACTATTTAAATTAGCCATGGGATAGGACACGAATAAGTGGTTGAATGATTATACCGAACCACTAAGTTTGTTACACATATAGTACAAATGTGTATTGTGGTCCTTTATAGAGATGAATTTCAATATATATTGAAGTAAAGTTTTTCAATGAATTAAGGTCAAACAGGTTTAACGGTCTAACTTTGGATTGGTAATCAATATTTTAAAATTAAAACATTCGGTTCAATTTTAAAAATATATATTTTATCCTCAATAATTTATTTAATATTTTTACAAATTAAGTTAAACTAATCATAGAATGTTTATGGATCAAACTCTTATACTTATGAAGAAAGGCAAAATAATCATATTTCCTCATGCAAATAATCATTTTCACTCAATAAAGCTTACAACATTCATTTTAAAATTAACCATCGATGAGTATTTATTAGAAAAGAAAAATACTATTTTTAATATTTTTTTTCTCTTAAAAAATACTCTCTAAAGCAATCAAAGGTGAATGCTTGGCAAATAAGTGTCATTAGCATTTGTATTCTAATACATTATTGCTATTGAACGAAAATGTATGAATTTGACAATTTTATATATGATCCAAAAATTAGGGATGGACACAACCCAATATATTTGAATGCCCATTTGTAAACATTAATGCCATTCTGAAGCCCAGCTTAGAAGGCTTCAAAGATGTAACATCATTATATTCACTTCACTTTTTGGTGGTCCAACCAAGCTCAGTAACCTCAGTTGAACTCTTTTTCCTTCTTATTTACAGGAAAACCCCATAAATAATTGGCTAGAAGTAGCGGTACCCATGAATAAAACATCGCCCGCATGCATTTTGCAATAAGCATATTTCCATAACAACAGAGTTTATCTTATATATATATATATTTAATACAATTATACTCTGTAATGTTTGAAAAATACTTATATACATTTCAAATATCTGAATTATTCTATACTAACAGATCATTTAATTACATATTTCTTAATGTTTATACTTTCCAATCACTTAAGTCAATTTTAATTTGGTACTAATTCATTAATATGATTCTTTCAAAAAAAAATATTTTCCACGCTTTATCAGTTATCTCCAAACTCATACATAATGTTTGTTTGGCCTGGACACGCTATGTTAGTAGTAATTATGGCAGTAGGTTTTTTTTTCATTAAGAGGTTTGGGTCGTGAGTTATACAATAGGAATAATTATTCTCTTGTACTCACAATAAATGTGTTAAACTAATGCTAATATTGGTGGATGATAGCGAGAAGATTAAATACGAGACAATTCTAATTCTCACAAGAAAGAATATCAATCAAAACACCATTTCATTGACTATGATAAGTAAGTTACTTTTTATGATTTTTCTAAGAATTATATGTATATATATTCTTTTAATAATTTAGTGATGCAGATGTTTAGAAAGGAGAGTACAACACTCTGGAGTTCAGTGGTTCATATGCATGGGGGTGAGCATATTCTCTTAGCTACAATTGTATATTTATAAATATAGTTCCATTATCAACCAAGAATATCACTTTAGAGTAGATAGGACAATAGTTTTGTTCCATTGTAGATAGGGGACCATTTGTTGTTTTAATATCTTTCCACCAATTAAAGATTTTTCTTTTCAAAGGTGTAAGTTTATTCTGTATCCATGAACTTTTTAATAGAATCATTAATTAACTTTTCAGCATCATTATAGTTATTCTAGTTGTTAGTTATTATATGTAGTTCAGTTACTGCTTGTCTGTGAGATCTATAATTGAACGATCGTTTAGTTTGCTAGTCATTCTTGACTCAACTAAAGGTTTAATTGTTCATCTTACTTGTTGTCCAATGCAATCTAGGTAGAAGATAACAATAGCACTCTGCATCATTCACTCACTGTCGCTCTACCTAGACACCTTCAGATCAACCATTCGCCAAAACGACCTTGTTTTCAGTGTTTTAGACGGACCACATACCCTTGACATTTTGAGCTTCGCTTACTTGGATAGAATAATTTAGAAATTATAAATTGGGTGCATTCAAAAAGAAAAAAAAGAAATTATAAATTAGGGAGTTGAGCAACTTTTACTAGTGTTTCAATCACTCAAGTCTCCACATCTACATTATGTTTAAAGGTCTGCGTCTACGCTTTTATTTGTGCATTCACTGGTTACCTTTTAAGTGCTACTATACTAGTAATGAGAATGGCAAATTAGAAGAATTGAAAAGAAATTTGATCCCAACTTTTTGTTTCTAGCTAGTAAATATTTCTTTTAGAAAATTTATTAGCCATTTATCTTTTGTGCTTATGAAGTTTGCTTATTATTTTTTTTTATTATTAAAATTATTACATTAACTGAAATATAATTTTTAAATAAATCTGATGAAATGTAACAATAGTTTGAAAGCTATTTTTCCAAACTAAAGTAAAATCAAAGTTGAGAAAGAAAAAAAAAATTCTTAATGAAGTGCCAAAGAGGTTTAGTGATTTGAGTAGTTGAGTTTTTCCTATCAAATTTTCTTTCTTTTTTTAATCAGAAAACAACAAATTTTATTTCATTCAATGGCTATAAATCAAATTATAGGTACTATAAATTACACGTCGGCCATCTTGGCTAGAGCCGAGGTTTTTATGTTTCGCCACTCCTTATGAATTGGCGCTCGCTTGAGCAGTCAAAGATATATGGAGATGTAAGTGAGCTTGTTGTTTCCACCTACCGGTTGGGTAAAATTAAACTCTGATGAGGCCATGTGTGCTAGTTGTGGGAGAGCTACCGCTGGTAGTGTTTTGAGGAATGACCGGGGTGTGTGGATTAGAGGTTATATGATAAACATTGGTATTTGTAGCGTCTGGGCAATTGAGTCTTGGGCATTGATCCATTGTATGAGGTTTGCTTGGCAACATGGCTTCAAGAGTTGGTTGTTGAAGTGGATAGTAAGCTTTTAGCATACATGATGAACCACAGAGTTTCCATTATTGATCGTCACAATGCTTTGATTCAAAAAATTTCCCAAATGATGACATGGAATTGGGAAGTAAATCTCAGACATATATATAGAGAAGCAAACCATATGGCTGATCATTTGGCTAACATGGGTTTTGACATGTCTCTAGGATACTATGAGCTAAATGATATTTCAGGGAGGTTAGAGAATTTCTTATAGAAGATAGGATGGGTATCTCCTTTTCTGAAATGTGTTTTGTTTGAAGTGGTTTTTATACTTTTTTGCCTCCTTTATAATTAAGAAATTATAGGTACTATAAAAATCATAAAAGCAACAAACGTTTTCAGTATTAATCCTATGTTTAGAAATAGATGATGCTTAGTAAGAGAATTCTAACCTCACGAGGCAACAAATCCACCAACCAGCTACAGACAACAACTGAATTTACAAAACCATTAAGGAAAAACAACACATATTTGCACTCACTAAAACATCATAACAATAAAAGGAAAAAATAAAGAGATCCATCAATCTCAAATTCCTATAATCTTCCTTTTACTAAGGAATCTACCATGAAACTCGTAAAAAAGCTTTATATCAATCCAAAACTCTCACAAATCATAGAGAAAAACACAAAAAAACAACTAAAACTTGTTTTTTGGGTAGATCTATCCAACATTTTAAAAAGATCTAAGAAAGTCAAAACGATGCCGTTTTGATATTAAATATTCTCACGCACTGACTCGTGCATTTCAAAATGTTTCCACTACTTCACTTCTTCACGACCTCTTCAATTTTAAACTTTTCCACTCACAGAGTTTACTTCATCAGTTTGTATAACTTTTATTGTAAGTTTTCTAGGTTTTCCATTGCAAAAAATTCTCAGACGACCGCTGTTGATAGAATTTGGTAACATATGATGACGACAATAGTGAATAAGATGAAAACTATAGTCACTCCTTCTAAAGAATCCTCAGACTCTCGAAAGTTATCTTCATCTTCCACTCCCATTGATGAAGAAGTATATTAGGTTAACTCTTTTTTAACCAAAAAGAATAATATGATCAAAGTATGTATTAAAAACCTCTTAATAGTAGACTTTAACACAATAGATTTTAGTAGATTAATTTAGGGTTTAGTGCCTCTTAGTAAAACATAAGTGAAATATTATCTTGTATAATTCTAATATACACTGTAGAGACAATATAGTTTATTTATCCTTTAGTAGTTTGGGTTTGATATATATTAGGGTAATGATATCTATTTTTAATTTGAAAATATCAGTTACAACCGTAAAGTTTAGAGATATTGTTATTCCAGACAATGGCGAGGTGGAGATGGTCGAACTTAGTGATCTTATAAAAATGCACGTTGACATATAAATACTTATACTTGATTGATCTTTAATGTGAATTATTACATAATATTTTATGAATACTTTTCTTGAATAACTTTTGGATATTTATTTTTGTTTTGTTAATGTCAATCCCAACTGTAGATATAAGGGAGAATTGATTTTTGATTGTTGTGGGGTAGAGATGGTGGGGAGTAATGATCTTATGATTGATATTTTTTCTTCCATTGTCTAATGATTTTGTTTATTTTTATTTGAGGTTGATGAGATTCCAAGATTGCAAACGAAAGTACCAAAAAAAGATTTTGTACCCCTTAAGCTTACAATAAGGTCTACCTTGGAGGACTTTCAAGCTCTGATGAAAGAAATACTGATTAAGAACCCTGATGTCTTAGAGGAATTGAAGAAAGGTATATTTGGAGCATACTTCGATATAATTGACTGTCATCACTTTTCTACCATCATGTGGAAGCTGTTTTTCAGGGAGTCTTATTTTAATAAGAACTAGGAGATGTGGTTCAATATTAATAGTCTTTTTATCATATACTCCCTTAAGGAGTTTGTTATCAACACTAGGTTGCGGTGCTCACACTTGACTTAGAATTGGGATGATTATCCCTTGTACAATGAAGATATGGATACAGACTTCATAAAGAAAAACTTTCCTATATTGGAGGAGTCGACAATTAACATCACTACGATGGGAAAAAAATTTTAAGGAGTTGTGCAAGAAGCAACAACAAGAAAGGAAAAAGGCCAGGGAGATAAGGTAAAAAAAAGCACGATAAGAAGAAAAAAGTGAAAGATAACTCCAAAAGAGAAGTAATTATTAAGCTGACACAAATATTGTTTATTGAGATGGTTCTACATAGAAGGACAAGAGAAAAAATGTTATTCCGGAATGAATTTTTTGAATTGTGTAGGATCTTAAATCTTTTGGAGTCTTTCCTTGGAGAACATAGCCCTTCCGATATTCAATGAGCAACTCCAGAAGGATCTGAATAATAAAATGATAAAGCCAAAGATAGATCCACAGAGATCCAAAATATATACTTATACGGGTTTCATTCTTTCTTTGCTGGTAAGTCCATACTTTGTAAACATTAGTTAACATCATGTATCTCCAAATGTTGTAAATTAACCTTTTATTTTTATAATTTTACAGATTTTAGTATACGAATGCATACCGAAAGTGGTCGTGTGGTATGAATAGATGAAGATTATTTCTAATGACTAACCAATTTCTTGTTTTTATAGGTGGAGGACAAGATTTGTCAAGAAAGGCCTGAAACATAGTGAGGTCTTTGAGGTCTTCAAAGGATCCAAAGTAAGTGTATCGCACAATTTAAAATTATATTCATGAATTGTGTTCTATTTGTTTTAAAATAACCGCTTGTTGACATCTGTTAAATACATTTATAGCGGGTGAAAAGTATTCTGATGCCAAATAAAAATGAGGTGGTCATGGATTGCAAGAAAAATTTTTTGGCACTAGAAACAACCTCCAACGAGGAGACACTTACATTAGTAAGTTGGAGATGGGGTATTCCATTAATTGGGAGGATGTTTGTGGTAAAGAGTGTGAAGATGGAATTAAATTCCTCCCAAATTTAGAGAAGGATGGTGCTGTAAAAGGACACATCATTTCACATGCAAAAAATGACTATAAAGAGACGTGTGTTGGAGGGTCTCCACCAGTAGAGAGTATCAAAACCCAAGTAACAGATAAAGGTTTAAAGAAAGAAATCAGAGCACTTGTTGCAGACTGTATGAAGTAGATTATACTAAGACAAACTGCAGAGTTAAGTTGTCAGATTGCATCGCTTAACTAACTTATTCGGGAGGTACATTCTTTGGTCCTTAGTCAAAAACCAAAGTGTCATTTGCCACATTTGTATGACTTTACTTCGAATAACAAAGTACACTTTATTGAAATTTATCTATCTTATATTGATTTTTAATATGAAACTGTCTAACTCGATCATAAATGGTAGAATAATGTTCATCCCGACTGTAGAAATTTCTAGAACATCAGATACTTACTTGTTAAGCAAAAATCGTGCACTTTCAATGCTTTAGGCAGAGACAAATTACTAGAACTTAACTCAGTTCCATAATATGAACGCTTTGATTCTCTTGTGATTGAACGGAGATGAAGAAAATTCCTTTTCGAGAATTTTCGAATTTCAGAGAAAATTTTTTGATGAAAAGTTATATCATTTCCTTCTTTTCATTTCATAAAGTTATATCTTTTCATAACTTTTTATATATAAGAAGATATGAGTCTGGGCTAGGTCAAACCCATATGGGCGGCCTAATACCACAAAACCCAACATCTCCCACTCGCCCAAAGTGGGCTTGGCTCAATCCAAAAAAACTTCATCTCACATCTCAAACTTAAATAAAAAGTCTTTCATACAAGCAAATGGACCGTGCGACCTGAAGCACACAATTTGCAAAAGCTCCAATACAAACTTAATTATAAGCCATATAGGAGACATCAGCCCGAAGTTGTAATTATTTTTAATAATGTGCTTAATTACCCCAAATACCTTTCTCAATATACTTAATTTGAGTATCATTCAATCCCTCATGAATTTATATTCAAATCATTCTTACAATCACTTGTATTCTAAGTTATTTCTCGCTTCATTAAGTGTAATAACTCCGGCCGGTGAACACAAGCTATGAGTGCATAAGCAAAGTACTTTTTCTTTTGCCCTCATATCAATCAGATTTAAATTAACTCATTTTTTTATGAGTGTTCCATTAAGTCGAATTATTTCATGACTATAGGATATATCCTAAGATAGCCAACATTAATTCATCACATCATGATTTAGTCAAAAGTCATAAAGGGTAAAAATTGTTTGAAATCCATTTCTAGGATTTCTAGGACTCACATAGCGAAGAAGCAGGGATCTATTCTTTCGCTTCCTAATAGGTCGTATAGCACATGCAGTATGAAATGCATGTTATGGTGGAGCTACTCTTTTCTTGTCAAAGATGAAAGAGTGTATGTCTTATTCTTAGTTCAAAATAAATAAACACCATATGAGTATTAGTCTTGTCGCTCCGAATGTGCCAAACTTTTTATTTATACATTCAACAATGTTAAATAACAAATTTCACACTCAGCTTCCTCTATATAGACATATGAATGGTAGGAAAGTCATTCATGTTGATTCTTATATATATAAAGAATCTCATCTTGATCCTCATCAAGGCGACCTTATAAAATTTGAATAAAACTAAGACCGCTCCCACTGCATCTTAGTCATTCACTTAATGCCTCTGCATTTATGGTCTCATCTTTGCTCGCTCCATAGCGCTAGAGGCGATTACTCATGTGAGTGAGTCAATCTAAGTCTATCGACATACTTATTCGAAGTGTGCTAACTGGTATTTACAATAATTGAAAAAAAAACATTAATCAATTAAATCGATATATCATTTGTAAAAATCAAATGATCTGACATAATATATATTGATTACATTCTACATAAGCCTAGGGATTTTACATGTCTTATAAACGTGTCCCTAGCTATTGGTTTAGTAAATGGATCTGCTACCATTTTATTTGTAGAAATGTGTTTCATAGTCACTTCCTTTTCCGCAATCATGTCTCTAACATAGTGATATTTAATCTAGATATGTTTGGTATTTCCATGATATTTTGGATTCTTAGCATAAGCTAATGTAGCCATACTATCACAATACATTGTCACAGGTTCAGATGCTAACTTGACAATCTCTAAGTGCTGCAAAAATATTTTCAACCAAACTGCCTTTTGTATAGCTGAGGAACATGCTACATACTCAGCTTCCATCGTCGATAAAGCTATACAAGATTGCTTCTTTCTACTACATGAAATTGTGCAATCATTAAGCAAGAATGCATATCCAGAAGTCAATTTGCGCTGATCTATATCACCTCCCTAATCAGCATCAGTATAACCAGTTAAGCGCAAATCATTTCCTTGATAACATAGAACATAGTCTGAAGTTTCTTTTAGATATCTCAATATTCTCTTGACTGTCATCCAATGTTTTAGACATGGATTAGATTGAAATCTGCTTACTAGCCCAATGGCATAGCAAATGTCTGGACGTCTGCACATCATTGCATACATCAGACTACCGACAACACTAGAGCAGGGTACTCTAGACATTCGTTCTTTTTCATCCAATATCTTGGGACACATATCTAGACTAAGGCTCAGATTCCTTTCGACAGGGGTATCCATGGGTTTACATTTATGCATATGGTAACGCTCTAACATTTTCTTTATATAAGTCTATTGAGACAAATCCAGAAGTCTTTTAGAGCAATCCCTTAGGATCTTAACACCAAGTACATAATTAGCCTCACCCATATCTTTTATTTCGAAGTTCGATGATAACCATTTCTTGGTAGTATCAATCAACTTCTTATCATTTCTAGCTATTAAAATGTCATTGATATACAAGGACATAATTATAAAACCATTGTTAGAACGTTTAATATACACGCAATGGTCTTCCTCTATCATCGTAAAACCATCCTTTCATATGGCTTGATGAAATTTAAGGTTCCACTGTCTTGACACTTGCTTAAGACCATAAATGAATCTTTTGAGCTTGCAAACTTTGCGCTCTTGTCCTTTGAGTTCAAATCCATATAGATCTTTTCATCTAGTTCTCTATTGAGAAAAGTAATTTTAACATCCATTTGATATAATTCTAAGTTCATTCGTGCTACTATAGCCAGAATGAGGCGAATTGATGCAAACCTTACTACAGGTGAGAATGTATCTTCATAGTCAATTCCCTCTTTTGTGTAGCCCTTGGCTACTAATCGAGCTTTAAATCTTTATATTGTCTCATCGGCCTTACGTTTTATTTTGGGAATCCATTTGTTCTCAATAGTCTTACAATCAGGCGGTTTCTCAACCAAATCCCAGACTTGATTGTATATCATCGAATCCATTTTCTCTTCCATAACTTTAATCCATTCCTTTGCTTTAGGACCAGAGAGAGCTTGTTGTATTGTTTTAGGCTTTTTTTCATATGAAGTAATCATAAAAGCTTCCCCCTAAATCTCAAATCGACAACAGGGAATCTTGTCACGATTACTACGTCGAGATTGAGATTGTTCATGATCTTGTTCCATTTGAACAAAATCTGATATCTTTTCACTCCCACTTGGTTCAGGAGGAGCATTAAATTCTTGCTTTATGAGTGCTAAATCAATTATTGTTGCACTCCCACTAGTCTTAGGATCTTGCACTTCATTAAATTGGAAATCCTTATTTATCTCACCTCTTTCAGAAAAGTCCTCTTCTAAGAAAATGACATCTCGCGACTCAATTTCTGTTACTCTTCCATTTGTGTCTTTCCCGAAAAATATATATCCTTTGGATAATTCTGAGTATCTTATAAAGATACATTTCTTCCCCCTCGGACCAAGCTTTCCATTTTCATAGGAAGTGTTGTGGATATAAGTTGCGCAACCCCATGAGCGCATATTGCTTAAGTCAGACTTTTCACTTTTCCACAATTCATATGGGGTGGAATGAATAGATTTTAATGGTACACGATTTAGAATGTAGGCAGCAGTCATTAATGCACCTTCCCAAAAAGAAATTGGTAAATTAACATGCGTCATCATTGACCTAACTATGTCCAATAGGGTTCTATTTCTTCTTTCTGCTACGCCATTTTGTTGCGGAGTAGAAGGAATAATTAGCTACCTAGCTATACCCTTATCCTCACAATAACTTTTGAATAAATTAGATAGATATTCACGCACTTGATCGGTCCGTAAAGATTTTATATTCAAATTTAATTGATTCTTGACCAATTTACTATAACGTACGAAGAAATATAATGCTTCAAATTTATGAGAGATTAAATAAACATGACCGTATCTGGTGAAATCATCTATGAAAGTGATGATATAGTGAGCATCATGTCTTGCTCTAACATTCATTGGACCACATATGTGAGAATGTATAAGCTGTAAAGGAAATGTGGCTCTTTTGGCTTTGCCAAATGGTAATCTTGTTGCTTTTCCAACTAGACAATGCTCACAAATAGACAAATCTATTTTTTTAACAAACCAACTTTTGCTAATATTTTTAAATGATATTGCCCAATGTGTCCTAATCTAGTATGACATTTAGTATCATCAATTAATATAGATTGCTTAACATCAATGAAAATAGTGTCTAGCACTATAAAACCATTCAACATATGTCCAGAACCATAAAAAACTTTGTCCAAAAATACTTTAACACAACCATTTTCAAAAATAATTTTGAAGCCAAGTCCAAGTAGAACAATAATAAAAACTAAATTTCATAGAACATCATGAGCATAAAGCACATTATGGAGATAAAACGTACGACCTCCCCGTAGCTCTAGCTTGTAGGAACTGATCCCAAACATGTCAATTGAAGCATTATTTTTCATATAGATTTTTCTACTCCCCTTTGGAATTCGACGAAATTCAACAAAGGCAGCTCAGTCCTTTGCTATATGGTATGTTGCTGTTGAATCTATAGTCCAATAAGGAACAGTTTCAGCTAACATCAAGCAACTACTAACATATAAATATGAGGGACTAATTTGGTCAAACAATACCTTTGACTCAATGCAATCATGAGCAAAGTGACCATACTTTCCACAGTTGAAGCAATTCATGTTCTTGCCTTTCTTTCTGCAGCATTTCTCACGCTTGCGCTTATTTCCACTATATTTTGTCTTATTTTGTCCATTGCCTTGCTATTTTCCCTTACCTTTCCATTTCTTTTGCCTAGAGCCAGAAGCCCTTTTGCCTCTAGACTTAGTCATATAAGCCTCTCCTTTAGGCTTATTAGCGAGAATGCAATCCTCCTCTAGCTTAACATGTTGAGCAACATCATCAAAAGTTTTTGTATTGTCATTATGGGTAAGGCTTTTAGAAGGGAGCGAATTATAGCTTGAACTTATTGCTCGTCAGTCATCTTATGGCCAACACCTTTCAGTTCACTTATCATGTTAGACATGACAGTAAAGTATTGCCTCATTGTATGATTAGAATTTTTCTTATAGGCATCAAACTTTAGAGTTAACTGACGCAACTTTGTTATTGAGATTTTACCAAACTGAACCTTAACAGAATCCCAAACTGCTTGGGCTGAGCGGTGCTTCTCAAAACGTAGCATCAAGTCATTTCTCATGCTGCTCAGCATCAATATGTGAGCAACTCTATCCTTGCGCTTATAGGTTTGATATGCTTCCATATCCCGCCTATGTTAAGCAGTGTTTCCATGCTCAGGAATGTGTTTCTATTGTTTCTAGTATATCTTGCAATTCTAAGAGATACTGAATTTTACGATGCCAAATGTCATAGTTTTTATCATTTAGCTTATCTCTTTAATTCAAGTCAGCAATAATGCTTTTTGTTGCAGTCATTTCAACTATTTAGAAACAACGATTATAATTAGGATTAGCATAATTCATTATTGCTTTTTATCAATTTCAAGTCACAATGCTTTAAATTAATCAATAATAACCTAATACAAGCAGTAGAAAAAAAAATTGTATATACAACTTAATCAATTCCTACTGACATAGTCCAGTTATCATTGCTTAATTTAAATATGTACCAATTAATTTTATATTAGATGAGATTCATCAATCTACCAGTCTAATATTCCCACAATACATTCATCATATAATGTAATATAACAATAATAATATATATGCATTAAAATAAAATGAACATCAATTACATGTTCAAAAAAAATAATATATTGTTACACATAAAAATAAATATTTTTCTAATATTGAGTTTAATTTATTCATCATCTGGTTGAACATGTGGTTCCCTCTCAGCAAATTCTCTTTTTGCCAATGTACCAGACAATTTTTCCATCCATGGGAAACTATTCATCGATTTACTAGATCACCTAATACTATCTTGTATACGACGCTCCAGTTTCCAATTCAAATCTTTTTCAAGATTTTCATAAGCACTTAATCTTTCTTTAAGCGTCTTCATTTCTTCTTCCCATTAATCAGGTAAGGAATCAAGAACTATTGACATATGTTGTTCCATAGTCTTCACTAAACATCATATAGAAAGTTCAAATTTTATACTACATCTCATCAATATGTTTTTCAAGAGAATATTTCAGATCTTTCTTATATGCACATAATCGCTCCAAAGTGCGAATCATCAGATTCTTCACTACAATTTGAATAAATTAAACCAACATTATACTCAATTAAATATCATATATTTTATGTGACACATAAAAAAAATTTGTACATGTAATTATATTCCAATTTGTATATTTTTCTCCAAATTCTTCATCAAAACAGTCACAAAAAATTTTGACAAATATCCATTAAACTGGAAATTAAAATTTGAGATTTTTAAAAAATTTTGACCAAAAATATTCTTTCACGTGCCCTCACATGCCAAACGAAGTTTGCCCATGTGCTCCATGCGCCTCACGCTCTACCACATGTGTCTTTCCACGTCAGCATTTTGTGGACCAACCAGAGGAAGCCACGTGGCCAAATGTGCCACATGTCATGGAAACATGCCATGACATGTGGCAAAAATTGTCAGCAACTGTTTCCCCTAACTTCTAGTTCGTGACGCGCCGAGGCGGCACGTACAGTACACGCGTTATCTTTCTGAGGTTGTTTTGCACTGTTTTTTCAAATTTTACATATTTTTGACGGTTTTAAAACTATTGGGACCATTTGTATTCCGTTTTAACATCATTTTGGCCCTGTTTGAATAACACATACAAGATCTGAGAGTGTGAATCATTTTAATGACATTTTTTTAAAAAAAATATACTCTGAAACTTTGAAAAATCATAAAAAATCAACCACTCATTAGAAATTATGCAAAAATACTCGTTAGAAAGCTTGTGTTGAGAGCTTTCCAACTATACCAAATTCGAACTATGAAACTAAAAAATTAATTTTACAAAAATTGAAGAAATTTCAATTTTTCATAGTAAATTTCTCAAAAATCATCACAATTATGATTTTAGCACAAAAATGCACCAAACAGGCTCTGATACCAATATAGGAATTTCTAGAACAGCGGATACTTACTTCTTGAGCGAAGATCATGCGCTTTCAATGCTTTAGGAGGAGACAAATTACTAGAACTTGAATCAATTCTACAGTACAAATGTTTTGATTCTCTTGTGATTGAACGAAGACGAAGAAATTCTTTTTTGAGAATTTTCGAATTTCAGAGAAAATTTTTTGATGAAAAGTTATATCATTTCCTTCTTTTCATTTCATAAAGTTGTATCTTTTCATAACTTTATATATATAAAAAGATATGAGCCTAGGCTGGATCAAGTCCACATGGGCGACCCAATACCACAAAACCCAACACTGACCATAAATGATAGAGATGGTGACTTTATGAGAAGATTTTTTGTCATTGATTGATCTTTATAATTGTTTAAACTTAGCATGCTTACTATTTTTCTACTACTCATTAATAAATAATTTGTTGATTAATTTTTTTTAGCTCAATCGGGATGAGAATATGAAGTTGCATGGTGAAACCATGGAAGATATTGGGACTAAGAATAATGAGTCGTAATTTGAGGTATGTACCCTATTTAACTTATGCTACTGAACTTGGACTTAAGATATTTAATATTTATATGTCTACACTCTAATGAAAATTGATTTCATTCTTTTTTTTTTAGCTCAATTGGTTAGTGGACTTGGTAGTTGGTAACGTGGTCAATGATGGATAAAATATGGATACCATCGCGGAGGAGGTAGGACTGAAAAGAATTAGCCTGACATTGTTGAAAAGCTATGAAGGAGGATGTGACTAAGAAGATTTGCATGAGACTATTGAAAAAGCTATGGAGGAGGATGTGGCAAAGAAGAATGAAGAACCTGAGAATGATGGGGCTTAAGATGGGGTTGAAGAAGATAAGCAGATTGTTGGGGCTGAGAAGAATGTAAAGCCAATTGACCCTAAAAATGATGACTTGAAAGATTGTCTTGAGGATGTTTCTATTAGGATAATAAAGGGTGAGAAATTTGTATCTCAGGGTGAGATAAAAAGACATGTTAGTAAATTAACGGGTTCATATTGGACTCAAGATCACGTGCTGTCAAATAAGAAAATTAAAGCTAATGTTCTACAAGGTTGTAGCATATTGAAAGTATCCAACGCATTTAAATTGAAAATCGTCGATAAGTTAATCCAATATATGTTCAAGGTTTAGTTGTCAATCAAGACCAACATTTGTGAAAGGGTTCAACAAACGTCAAAATTTTGGACAAATTTACTGATGTCCGGTAATTGGCTAGAGACCAAGGTAAGTCAAATTTATTTTGTAACACCCTTATAACACTTATTCTATACGTACGTTACGTGGGTAAATACGATTATAGCCGATGTATGCCAATTTTTTTTCTATCTTAATTTAATAACTATAATATTACCAACACTTAATTAATCCTTTTTACTTTTCCAAAACTTTCGGCAGCATAACGGCTATAAACTAACTAACCCACCTGCCAAGCAAACAATCCACAGCCCATTTTTGGGCACAACAATTCACACATAATGCAATATATTTTTCATTCAACCCCAATTCTCCATATATATAATAATTCACAAATATTCATTTATCAGAATATATACATAAATTCATCCATACAACACCGTATCTAAATCCATATATACATGTCATTTTATATAATAACTTACAATTATGTCAATATTCCGTTAACTCCCAAAAATTGTATGTCTGCTCCTGTCTTTCCTGCCGTTACCTGCACGCAGTCAAATAACTTTGTGCTGAGCATTAATATGCTCAGTGGTGATTACTAATCTAAAAATTTCCATTACTTGTATTTTCATGCAATTGTATTTTTAATATATTATTCAATTTTTCTCATTAATATATAATTCATTTTATTCTTTTTAAATCCTCTTTTTTTCTTTCTTCTTTTCAATTTTTTTTTGTTACAAATTTCACTTAAATTCTTAAATTTTTATTTATTTACAATTATTCCATTAACTATATAATATTTATACTTTTGCCACTAACATTATTACTTTTATTATTTTTATATTTATTTATTTTTATATTTATCTTTACTACACAATTTAATATCTATCCTGTATTTCTCATTTTCATTATTTTTCTTATATTTTTTACTTATTTCATATTTATCCTATTTTTCATTTTAATCACTTTTCTCATATTTTATTCATAATTTTCACTTTAATTATTTTATTCACACTTGCCGCTAGTTTCAATCCGATAGAAAATCTCCGGATCGGATACATGGAATGTGGATCCCAATAGTCCACTACACTGAAGAGTAATCCCGAAAGATCATCCGAGCACTATACTGTACACTGAATCACTGAATTACAATCACTGAAGTAGACCATAATTGGCTATATAAGCGAGTCGCCATGACCCTATGGCTAGCCAATTATATCCTGAGCTAGATTTAACCATCAGAAAAATAACTAAGGACATTATTTTATTTCTTCAATTCAATTTCTATTAAACCATAAATTTCATTATTTTTACATTATTAATCACTTAATAATTATTCTTTCATAACAATTTTATCATTAGCAAATGTTTTCACATTTTTTATTCTAATATATCAATTAAGTTATAAACTCGCTAAATATATTTTATTCATTATTTTTCATTACATACATAATATCATCAATAAATAGAAAAATATTCAATATTTAATTGAAAATTTTCAATAAATTTCTACATACTTAAAATCATATTCTCTTATATTTCATAACTAAATTTTCATTTAATTAGCAAAGAAAATATTAATATCTATTTTTTTGTCTATATTTAATTTTCATCATTAAAATTTTTCTTTCAATTTCTAATTATTCATTTCACTAATTAATACATTCATTATTCCATATATATCATAATATTACACTAAAATATTTTTATTCCTTAATATTCATTTTTCACATAATAAGGTCACATTTTACAATTTCCACTAATTAATTTTTTAATATAAATTAATCATTCTAATTCACCTTTCATAATTCATTAATCATGTTTTAAGCATTAATTTAACAATTACATACAAAATACACAAATTTCTAAGTTTCCATAACCCTAAATTATACTTAATTAATGGAAATAATTAGATTAAGAAATCACTAACCTTAATTCCTTAATTTAGGCCTTCCTAATTTTCCTTTTTCTTTTCCTTTCCTTTGGAAGCACCAGACCTTGCTTTGAACCTACAATGGACAAAAACTTTTCTTTATTAATCCACCATTAATTTACTTTTTTAGCTCAAATAAACTTCATAATTATCATCTACATATCTTAAACTACCTATTTGAACAATTAAATTAATTTAAAACCATAAATTTTTCTTACCTCAAATTAAAATCCTAAACTTTCTCCTTTGATTTCCTTCCACTTTAGCCGCCCAAATAAATATTAAAAACTTCTAATAGCTATTAAAAAGGCTGAAAATATTTTTGGGTGGTTGATTTTGGTGTAAAAAGTGAAGAAAATGGAAGAAAATTGAAGAAAAATGGGAAAGGTGGGGTTTTGGCCATCGAAGGGATTTGGGGAAGAAGAAGTTCCAGATTTCCTCTAGATAATTCTGATGTTGAGCCTATTTATAGTGGTCTTAAATGGGTAGGCTTGGGCCAAACAAAACCCAACCCATTTAGGCCCAATTATGTACTATAAATTATTTTTCACACTTTCCAAGCTAAATTTCATCCACATTTGATTCCATAATTCATAAAATATTTTTATATATCTACACATAAAATTTTAACTCAATCGGAGTTCGTTTCCTGTCCAGCTCACTTAAATCAGACAGATAATTCAATTTTCGGTGTTACCATAAAATTCTGTTTTCACTGTCAAATAATCCTAAATATTATTTAGAGTCTATCTATATCTTAAAATAAATTTTTGGATGTCGTTTGCTATTTTTCATAGCCGGATCAAATTACGGTCAACCAACTATTTAATTAAACCGGATTTTTTTTAATTTTGACTTTTGAGAACTTATTTGACCTCATTTTCACTTCAAATTTTACCCTCAGACTAGTTATAACCTATATTTTCCGATGATCAAATAAAATATTTTTCACTTACGAGTGTATTTTTGACTAACCCGGTATACTGATCAATCTCGGAAACTACAGTTTACAACTAACTCGGTATTTGGGTCATTACATGTTTTCCTAAATTTAAGTTTGTTATTATCTTTTTTTAATAAGTAATAATAAAACTGACTTATTATTCTTCTTTTTATAGCACTTTAAAGAATACTTACACCTATTAAAGAGGCTTCACCATGAATATCTAGATTCTATGAGGCAAGATACTTTGATATTGAATGAGAACTTCAACCAATTTATGGCATGCAACTTCCATGAAGACTCTTTCAATATCAGCAATAACCTCTTGAATTATATCAGTAAGGACAATGAACGCTCATATGAGAGACAGTGAAGAATGTCAAATGTGTCTACCTGCCGTATAATATAGAAAATAAATATTAGGTAGCAATGAGAGGTAATTTTGATACTAAATGTCTAATGGTATTTGATTCATTAAGGAATCTTCTCATGGATGAAGCACTGGGCAAAGACATGCAACCTCTTCGTAAGACATTCCCAATTTTTGCAAAAATCGAAAGTATTGATCCCTATAATTATGAATCCAAACCAGTATGGAATATCGAAAGGCTGTCTAATATTCCACAGCAGACAGATAGTGATTGTGGGGTGTTCATACTGAAGTGCATAGAGATGGGCGTTCGTCAATTAGAGTTTGGCAGCCTAGAGGGTCTAAAAAGAGAATGAATGAGGAAATTAAGGTAGGAGATGGCCTACTATATATGTGATGACTCCGAGCTTAACAATCCACTAAAGAAAAAAGCTCTTCTAGACTAGCTAACTATAATTTATTCTATCCAAATATGCTTCCAGTCTAGCTTTTCATTTCTTCTATTTTGTTGTTAATATCATGTGAACTTCAATCTTCTCATTAATATCATATGAACTTTTAAAATTCTATTTCATTAATTAGTGGTAATGTTGTTGATTATAACATCAAAATGTTTTAGGACTTGTTGTGTTATGAGTCATATATTTTATAATTTTAGAACCTATTGCTGATTTTTTGTTTATTAATTATAATTTACTGATTATTTGTTTAGTGATATATTTTTTGCATTTGCTAATTAAATCCTATTTAAGGATATCTTAGAAAAATAATTGCTTTTGTATTTTTGAAGTCTTCCTGACTATAGTGAGGCAGTGTACCGATAAATGACATAATTATCCCGATTTTCAGTTTCATATCCCAACCAAAATACAGATATATTTCGATTATCATTTTCAATCATATACTTGACCATCGTTCGCTCGCTACAAAATATCTAATTTTATCATCAATTGAATATAATCAATGCCAATTTGAATTCATGATTCATGCAAGATAAGAGTGATCTTATTACATCGAATTAAGTTTTTATTGATCAAAATTGGGGTTTTTGGACCTACAACATTCATTTTGCTAAATTGATTCAAAAATAATCTTATTCTAACTTTTATTAGTGCTAAGAAAGTCTCATTTGAAAAAATCATTGCCAAAATAATTATTATCACATTTTTTGCTTATTCACGACCACGGTGATTGTGTCATCCGACAATCAGTAATATTTTTTTAGTTGTCGATTATACGTTACGACTATATTTCTTCAACGTCACAATTGTTGAAATATTTGTATCCGGCCGTTGTTCATTTTCTACCAAGTATATTAGGGATTTTGTTGTAAGAAAATGTTATTATTTATGTGAAACATGTTATTTTGAACATATTTAGGGATCATCGTTCCAATTTACAGTTTCTAAATATTTAGTCAAGAAATTAGTGACATAACATTTACCTTTAACTTAGTATGTACGAATTAAGTGCGAGAAAATTGAGATTTTTAAACCTAGAATATGTATTTTTCAAATTAAACTAATATAATATCCAATTTTATCATCAATTCAAAATAATCAAAGCCAATTTAAATTCATAGATCTTTAAGATATGGATCCAAAGGTTCATTCTCTAAATAATATTTCATATTGTTTCCTTTAATTTTAGAGTCATTTATTTCAGCATTAGAAGCGATGTCATTTTGTTTAACTCCGACAATTTGCATATCTAAATCATGTGGTTGTCCTGTAACTTCTGCTGAAGTCATTATGACATCTTTTTATTATTGTCTGTTATAAGTTTCTGGTATGATAGTCTCTTGAGAAACAAATTGTGTAACCCATCTCATAACTGAATACTTAGAATGATCAAGAGATGTAGGCAGGATTCTAACTTTAGAGTTTAATGCAACATTTAATTGGCAGATAACTTTAGAGTTTAATGATCAAGAGATGATTGCCTTAAGAGTGCTATTATGATAACATTTAATTGGTAGACCTAGAAGTATATCCAAGCAGTAATAAGTAGAAATAGAAAAACTATTCGACAATGGGTCCACTATAAGGTAATGATTAAATATAGTCCAAGTTCCATTAGAGAGAGCATGAACATAATCTTCCTTGAATCTGAAACAAACCAAAAAAATATTCGTTTCCAAGTTCCATAACTGAGAATTCCGCCACAGGTTTCCACAAGGCACGCAATCTATTTACTAATTAAAGTTTTGTAGCCAACCATGCATCCCAAAAGTTTAATTATCATGAACTTCTCCATACTCTTGTTCAACCTCACCTCTATCTCGTCATAGAATCTAATTTTGTTCTTGTTCAGTATCACATAATCCTTCTCAATGCATATGACCTCTTCTTCTATTGAAGATTCGACCACAAAAAAAAAATTATGATTCCTTCCTATTCATTAGCATTTACTTGGAAGAAATTCTAAGAGCCTATCCTAACTTTGTATCCATAGCCTCATTCTCTTCCACAGTACTCTGTTTGTTCCTTATTGTCACATTCTTAGTAACTCTGGTAGGCGAAGAAAGAGGGGGATGATATTCTTTCTCAAGAGGATCAAAGAGAGCCATTTTTGGAGATGGATTCTCATGATTACTGTTTTGGTTTCAAAATGTATATTTTTAGATAAATAAAAACATTTGTAATTTTTGTAAGGATAAACTAAAACGAGATAATTATATTGCAAATCAAAAAATGAATTCGCTCTCCTTATTGGTTATTTTATTGCAGCCAAACAACTACTAACATTTCATAATTAAAAGAAAAAAAGTCTTTTTTAATTATAATTAAAGACAACAAAGAAAAAGATATTATAAAAATTAAAAAAAAAAAAGTTCCAGTGAGTTTCCAATTTGCAAGTAATGATCCTGGCACGGTTGGATCCTTTGGTCGGAGAACTTCCACAACAGGTAATGTTTGGATACACTATGAACTATGAAGAATGAGGCAATAGACGAAAAGTATGGAAAAAAAGCCGAAATTTACCCACCAAAGAAATAGAAAATATGTCATACATTGACCAAACTCAATCTAGCCATGGAAATACCAGAATTCGACAAATCGACCCTCTGTCCACTCTGCTAGCGACATTTAAATATACGTTATTTTAATAATTATTTATTTTTATATTTACTAATTACGAAATTTAATTGTAAGGAAAAAATTTTAAAAATCTTAATGTATATGAGTATTTTTAGTTTAAGTTCTAAGATTTTTTTTTTTTTACTATCAATTAAGACCCTAATGTTTATACTATTTTTAATTCGGGTTTGTCTAATTGAAGGACAATATGATAAGTTGATACATTGATTAGCATTAAAAAGCTATATTGGATCATTGGTTATGTCACACATTAACTTTTTTTCAAAATGATGAGCTAGCATACTGTAAACTTAATTAGAGAATTTGGCAATGTATTTTGCATATTTTTTCGATTCAGTGTGATCATATTGTGTCTTTCAAAGACCGGATTTCTGAAAATTTACAAAATAAAAGCTAGATATTTATAATGGTAAATGTAGAGACTTTTTTGGGATTTGCTTATGGTGGATATGGAGGTGGAGAAATGATATGGAGTTTAATAATATTTCTCATAATTGTGAGTTCAAAGTGAAGTGGGTTCTAAATTACATGAAAGATATTGCTGAGTCTTTTAACATACAGCTTGTAACAGGTTTGGATCACAGCTATGTTACAACTTGGGTTGGGTGGTCTCCTCCATTATATGACTGGATAACTTTGAATTCAGATGGTTATTCAAAAGGTGGCAATGGACTGGCTGGTGGTGGAGGTTTGTTTAGAGATTATACAAGTAAGTGGTTGTTGAGGTATGCTATTAATATTAGGATTTGTTCAGCTGTTGAGGCAGAACTTTGGACTATCTTTCATAGCCTTCGACTGGCTTGGGATGTTGGATTTCGCAAAGTAATATTGAAGATTGATTCATTACTAGCTACCCAATGGCTCATTGATTCATCAAATGTGAGAAGCAGTTGCACCAATCTACTACATTAATTATTTTCTCTTATTCAACGTGATTGGTGTGTGAAGATCACTCGTGTACATAGGGAAAGGTATTGAGCCACTGATCTTTTAGCCAATGTTGCTCTGACGTATGATAGAGGTTTGATCATTCTCCAAAGGCCATCGTCAGCTATCCGCGCCATTTTATAGTAGGACTCGATTGGGACTTATTTACCTAGAAAAGTAAGATGTAATTTTTGAGTTTTTTTTGGATTTTTCCCTCCTTAGTATCAAAAAAAAATTAATAAGAGTATTCTGTCAAATTGAAAAAACTTATTTATGGATTCTAATGAAGAGAATAATATGTGACATAGTTAGTGGGCTAAAATCTTATTCAATCTAAGCTTTGCATTTTATCTTTCAATAATACAAATTTTATCATGAATCCGGGTATATGATAATTCTTGTGTCATTACTTAGTATGATACTATTTTTTAACTTTGTATTTATCATATTCTTTTTCTTTTTCAGTGTATTTTTTTTCTTATTTTTTTCTTCTTATTTTTAGAGATAAAAGAAAAAATATGTATATTTTAAGTTTGTTTTTAGAGATAAATTTTTTTAATTTGTATTTGATTTTATTTTTAGTATTTTTGAATATTGTAATGATTGTTATTATTTTTTGAGATTAAAAAAAATATTTAATTTTGATAAAAAAAATGGTTGAAAGTGAAGATATTTGAATTAAAAATGAGTAAGAGAAAAAATCGAGTTGTTGGAGGTTGAAGACGATAGTTTTGGTAAAAATAATGAACATGTAGGTAACATATGTAAATTTAAAAATAATGAGTCTGTAGTTTTAAAAAATTGAAATTGCAAGTTTAAAACAATAAATTTTCAAGTTATAAATGATTAATCTGTAAATATTGAAATTGTAAAATCTAAACAATAAACATATAGTTTCAAAAAAATGAATCTACATGTAAGTTTAAAAATAATGAATTTATATTTTCAAAAGGATGACCTGCAAGTTAAAAATGATAAATATATAAGAAATAAACGATGAATATGTAAATGTTAAACCTGCAAAATCTAAATGATGAACCTGTATTTTTAAACTGATGAACCTATAACTTTACAATGATGAATCTGTAATTTATAACAGATAAACTCATAAATTATAACTGATGCACCTATATGTTATAACTGATGAATCTACTTTATATTCATTAGTTTACCAAAATTCATTTCCTGAAAAATGCGCACTTTTGTAAAAAAATGAGATCCATAATACAATATAGATCCGGATCCATGATATAATAATCCAACGATAGAAGGATGGATCGAGAAGATGCTAATCGAAAAGAAAAAAAAACATTAGGGTTCAAATCTATAGAAAAATACATTATGGTTTAAATTGAAAGTACCCCTATATGTTTGATTTTTTTTTGTAATTTTTCCTAATTGTTATAATAATTTATTATATTTCATTCGAAAAATTATTTTCTTTTATTTTCTAATTTTGGCGTTGATTGTAAAATTTATTGCTTAATCAACTTTAAAAGTTGAGCTAGTATACTATAAAATTAATTAGAGTATTCTGCCAGATTAAATAAACTATAGATTTTAATGAAAAGAGAGTCAATATGTGACATAGTTAGTGGGCCACCATTTTATTCAACGTACTAGCCTGCATTTTATTTTTCAATTGGATGGTAGATGGATGGATCTAGAAGATGCAAAGTGAAAATAAAAAAAAAACATTAGAGTTTGAATTGTTGGTAAAAAAAATGTTATGGTTTAAATTAAAAGTACCCCTATATGTTAAGATTTTTTTTGTAATATTTCCTAATTGTTACAATAATTTACTATAGTTCATTCTAAAAATTATCTTATGTTTTTCACTTTTGCTTTGATTATAAAATTTGGTGCATAAATTAACTGTAAATTGATCATAGAACCGTAAGAATTTTGGAAAGAAAAATGAAAAAAAAAGGGCTAAAATTAGACAAATTGATTACAATTCAAAACTATATATAAAAAAAAAAAAGATAAATTGATTACAAATTAAAGTTAAATTATAAAGATAAATCGATCTTTTAAAAGAAAATTATACAGCAAATTCACCCCCATCCAAAGCTATTAATTACTACTGAGAATTTTGGCCTAATAAAGTGGATGATTTGCTTCTTCATACGTACATATGATCGAATTTGACAGTATAATCACAAAACAATAAATTGATCACCCATTGGCCGATGATAATTGTTGTTTTGTTCTAATAAAAAAAAAACTGAAAAATGCAGTTTACCAAAATTTTTCTTATGATAAGAACACCTTACTGGAAAAATAATAATTGAGTCAACAATATTTAACCTATAATTGAATACGTAGGAGGATCATTCTATTTATATGATTAATGTTGATTAATTACATTAATCACAACTAAATAACCAATTAATTGACTAATGAACAGAGTAGAAGATCTAAGAAAAAGTTTTTTTTTTTAAGGAAAAAAAGAAGAAGTGAACATTCAAATCAAATACCTTATAATAGAATTGTGGAAATCGTACGATTTAACCATATTGGTTATCTAAAAATTTACAAGTTGTTGGTGTTAGAGACTGATGCGAAAATTGTTGTGGATGCTACCACTAATCCTCTTTCTGATCTTTCAGAGTTTGGTATTATTATTACGGATTTTTCTTCTTTGCTTTTAGCTGATATTAATTTTTCTACTAATTTTATTGAATGGGAATCGAATTGGACAGTTCACCGTTTGGTTAGAGCTTCTCACTATGATGAAGTCCTCCTTTGGTTTTGAAGGAATCCTTAGCTGTCGATATATTTAAATTTTAAGAATAAATTACAGTTTACTACCAATTTTTAACAAATTATAATTAAACTAACAATTTACATTTTATCATTTGATAAAATATCAATTTATTTGATATTATACGAATTTTAAACATTACAATATAATATACCGCATAAATTTTTTATATTTAAAATATTTTTATATAAATTTTTTAGAATTTTATATGTACTCTAATCACTAGAATTTATATTTATTACAAACACTTGTAATTTCAAAACAATTAGTATAATCAAATTTCAGTTTTTTTAATTGTTATTTTAACCAATATTTTTATAAAAAATATAAATAAATTGTTAATTTATTAAAAATTTATTTATGTTATAATTTGTTAAAATCTAGATAATAAACTGTAATTTGATGAAATTTTAATGAAGTTCCCATTTTCTTTCGACAAAAAAATTACAAGTCATCGTCAAATAAAATTTGTTGAATCCTCTTCTATCTACCTAACGTATGTTGTTGCGTTGTTACCATTGCCAACTGTTAACTACTCACTGACACCCAACTCATGTCTCTCAAACAACAACGTGTCACGGACATATTCTTGTCGGCGACGCAACTGTCACCAACTGCACCATTGATCTTTTGCCAGAAACTCAAGCAAAGAAAAGAACAGAAAAAAAAAATGGAACAAACTCTAAAAATAGGAGACTATGGTAGAAATATTCAGAGCCCTACAAATATTCTTTTCTTGACATCCTTCTTTCCTTCATTTTCTCTTCACCTTCTCCTTTCATTTCTCACATCACGCCTTTCTCTTCCTCCATCTCTCTCTCTCTTAGTTTCTTAATTTCTCCATTCTTATTATTTCCCAAATATAATTAACCACAACAAGTAATTAATACACACCCTCTCTTTCCATATCGATTAATCTATCTTATTAAGGCGGCGAGGCGGTGGACAATGGCGCCGCGTCTCTTCGCCTGCTTTGGGAAGAGCAATTCCGGCTCCGGAGAGAGAGCGGGAGGAAAGGGGAAAAACAACGTGACGGTGGATGCAACGGCGGAGGAACAGAGGAGGGCAGGACCTATATTGGTGGAGCTGTTCTCGTCGCAGGGGTGTGCGACGTCTCCGGAAGGGGAGCTGCTGGTGTCGAGGCTAGGGAGAGGGGACTTTGCGCTGGAAACGCCGGTGATAGTGTTGGCATATCATGTAGATTATTGGGATTATATGGGATGGAAGGATCCTTATGGATCGAGCCAATGGACAGTGAGACAAAAGGCGTATGTGGAGGCATTGAAGCTTGATACTATGTTTACACCGCAGGTTGTCGTTCAAGGTAGGTCTCAGTGTGTGGGAAACGAAGAAGAGTCCCTTTTGTCTTCCATCATGCATGCTCCCAAATTTCCTTCTACCACTTTTAAGGTTAGCATTGCCCTTTAATTCTCTTTATTGTTATTATTGAAAAAAAATATATTATTATTAATATTATGAAAGCAAAAACATAATTTTTTTTATTTAATTTTCTTTTTCTATATTAAGAGTTAACATCATGGATGTTGGCTAGTTAAAAACATTAAAAAAAAATAATAATAATAATTCCCATTAGAAATGAAGTCTTGAACAGATAAATTTATTCAATGAATAGACTTAGCAGTTGCAATGAATTGTGTTGGAACAGGCAGCATTCCAAAGGCCAACATCAGATACATTGCAAGTGAGTTTATCAGGGGCTCTAAGATCAAAAGTGGACAGCAATGGCGCCCATATAATGGTAGCTCTGTATGAGAGTGGACTGGTGATGGACTGCTCGAGAGGAGAAAACAAAGGCCGAGTCCTTTCCAATGACTACGTTGTTCGTAAGCTCGAAAACCTTTGCACTGTTAAAGACATCTCTGCCAAGAAAATAGTTTCAGGGACTGTTACTTTTGCTCTGTGGGACACCTTCAATGCCAACAAATGTGGTATTGCTGTCTTTGTTCAGGACAAATCTAATCAGATTTTTGGTTCTCAAAACTTTCTGATTCCAGATGGTATATGACGACTGTATTCTGATTCATTTTCGTTATGCCTTTATATTCTGCTACTACTATATCTTAGTCCGATGCTGCTTTAGATATATCGATTCTTTCTTTCTTTTTTTTTTAAATATCTATTTATGGAAAGAGACTTTTTATGGATGCTTAGAGGCTTTTTAGCCATATATGGATACATACAATTCCAAATTATTGGACTAGGGTTCATAAAATAAGTATATAAAACAGCTTTTGTGCTATTCAAGGGCTTAATTTATAGGAATTTTATCCTGCTCTGATCATTAGGCATATCGTAATAACCATATGAATTTGTTTATTTTGCTCAATTGGCGCCCCAACAACTCAAGTAGAAAAACATCCTCCAAGTTTCCTCTGCTGCCAGGCGCCTGTCTTGATCATGACAAGTTTTCTCACTTCTCTTTGTTGCACCAGAAGAACTTGGAAAAAGTTTAACTTTCACTGTTGATGGCCCAATTACACTCTTCTGCACAAGATTAGGAGATTTAGGTGTAATGATCATATGATCTTTGAGGCAAAATGCAGCCCCTAGAGTCAAAATAATGCAATCCTTTTTTGTAAAACCCATTTTTAACTGGACAAATTTAAAGAAAGAAATTTAATTTGATATGAAAAGAAAAAATGGAAATTGAGAGAGAGTAGTATAAGTTTCTTCAAAGAGGATTGAGTATTATATAGAAATGAAATGGACAAGTTGGAACTCAAGTGGAAAGTGGCAAATGGTTGTACGAGATGAAAAATATATGGGCAAAAACCCACAAAGAGTGACCCAAATTTTCTCTTAGAGATTACATCTCCTATTCACTTGGATGTGGAATAAATGCTATGCATTGAATATAGATTATAGTATACTGGTGGGTCTTTCTTATTATATTGGTATAATGTTTCAAAAATCCAAAGATATTTCTACTAATCTACTCCTTGGACCTTGCCCAGTAGAAGTCCATCGTTTTCCTTGAAATGGCGGGTCTTCTGATTACATCTCCTATTCACTTGGATGTGGAATAAATGCTATGCATTGAATATAGATTATAGTATACTGGTGGGTCTTTCTTATTATATTGGTATAATGTTTCAAAAATCCAAAGATATTTCTACTAATCTACTCCTTGGACCTTGCCCAGTAGAAGTCCATCGTTTTCCTTGAAATGGCGGGTCTTCTGCTTACAAATCGGAAAGCGGTCAACAAACTAAAAAATCCAGCTTTCCGTTGCCGGGAATCGAGCCCGAGTCTTTCGGATGAGAGCCTAATATCCTAACCGACTAGACTACAGGCAATATCTTATTTTAAAAACCCTAATAGCAGATTATTTACTTTTAAGCTCTGATTTAAAAAGAAAAAGTCTTTTCCAAGAGTCATGTATTTCATTCTAAAATTGTAATACAAATCAAATAATATAAAAAGAAATTTTGAGGCTACAATAAATTGGAAAAAAAAAAACTAGCTAGGTTCTAAATATTAATTTTCCTAAAACAAAATTTTATGATTTAAGTACTCCCTTCATTTCACTTTAAATATTCATTTTTACTTTTTCATATAAATTAAGAAAATAGTTAATCACCATAAATTTTATAAATTTGTCATTATAATTTTTAAACAATTTTTTAACATTATCAAAAAGAGTGTAATTTCAATAAACAATAGTAAAGTGGAAAGAAATGTATTGAAGATTTCCTTTATTTATGAAATGAACATTTAAAATAGAACAAAAAAAGTATAAAAATGAACATTTAAAATGGAAAAGAGAAAGTAATTTAAAATTGAAATGATATTTACCAAATTAATTTGTTCTTCTAAAAGGTTAGAAGTATATATTCTCTCAAAAACCCAGTAAGAGAGTATTTGAAATTATTGTATAAAATAAAAAATATATATTTAGAGTTTTTTTAATTTAATTGATTGACTTTTTTTAATTTTTTTATCAACTGTATTTCTCAAAATTGTTTGTAAAAAATATTTATTTACTTGATTTTCTTTAAAAATAATTTCCAAAATTCAAAAAATAAAAAATAATTTTTTTAAAAAAATATTTTTTTTTTCCAAATACAATATAAAATAAGACCTAAATAATTTCATTATATAAACCTCACATATTACATATTCATTGGGAATTAGTATAAAGGTTGCAATTGATATTTAAACAATATCAATATTAAAAACAATGATTGTATAGAAATTTCAAATAATCATCAATAATTCAACTTAAATATATATATATCACACTAAATCTAATTTTCAAGTTCGAGAGTCTTTGACTGATAAGGGCATGTCCCATGGGCCTCAAGCATTTGCATGGAAGGAAAACAATATAGATGAATTTTGCTTCATTATTGAAAGAAAATAAGCATTCTGTTTTAGTTAACCAGAGCCAAAAACACATACAGACAATTTTTTATTCTTTTTTTTTTTTTGAATTTCAAAACACATGCTGACTTATTTTATAAAAAAAAATATAAAACAAAATGCTTATTTTCTTTCAATAATGAAGCAAAATTCATCTATATTGTTTTCCTTTTTTTTTTGAATTTCAAAACACATGCTGACTTATTTTATAAAAAAAAATATAAAACTTATTTTAAAAACATTGTCTAAGATACTTTACTTTGTTGGCTAAACTGATAAATATGTAATTATTAATAAGTTTATAAAAAATGCTAGATACTCATTATTTTCTTAGTTAATGGAAATGAGAAAAAATTTAAGAATAATTGATTTTTTTTTCTTTCCTCATCAATAAATAAGTATTAAGCAATAATTTGAAAAAGTGATTATTAATAGCATTATTTAAAATTTTAATATATATATATATATATATATATATATATATATATATATATATATATATATATATATATATATATATATATTGATCTTTCTAATTCAGTCCATGTTAAATCTGAATTGAATGGAATCTTAAACTAGTGACTCTCAATCCTCACTGGAGTCAGGTCTGGTTCTGAAATAGGTGCATGAGCATCGATCACTATATCGCCTAATAAAGAAAGGAGAACAATTGGGAGAGAAATGTTTTCTTCTTTTTTTTTTTCTCCTCAAAAAATAGTCCAATGAAAAGATTTGATTCTGCGGGGAGGGCTGCTGAAGGCTGAAGCACGATTAACAGCAACAGACGTGCCACCAAAGCATCTTTAGGGATTATATCCTTTTGCAAATAGATATACCTGCGACAGCTGTATTTGATTTTGATGCCTTAGCAAACCAAAAATTCCAAAAGATAATTATTCTAATCCAAATCTAATCAACAAAGCAAAACCGCGTAAAAGGTGATGAAAATGATATGTGTTTTAGTAAAGGTTAAGCTGATACCCAACAACATTCTACCCCACTAGGTCCTCATAGTAATTTAATCGCCAAATGTTAAATTAGCTCCCAACTATATTGATTCTGAATTTTAATTTAATACTATTAAAATTTATATTTTTTAATTTTTGTATATAAATAAAATTTTAAACTATTATGATATTTATCTGATAAAAATTATTAAAGAGGTATTTAAAATTATTATTAGATGTCTGAAAAAATATGTTTATAATTTTTTTATTTTAATTAGCTTTTTTTTATTTTTTTTATAAACTATTTTTTACAAATTTAGTTCTGAAAAAATATCTATTTACATATTTATTTTAAAAAAATAATTTTTAAAATTTAAAAAAATTAAAAATAAAAATTTTCTCTCCAAACTAATTCTAAGTTAATTTAATTTAGATATCAATTATAGAAACACTTTTATCTCAACAAAAGAACAATTATTTTTTCATTTTTATAAAAAATTAAATTATATTAAAAATTAATTTTTTATAATAAAATGTTAATTTTATTGCTCCTCCTTTCCCAAATCAATCCTACCCCTCCTTTTTCAGTAAAACTGCAAATTTTCAGTTTCTCTCGAAAATCCACAATGCCAAGTTTGAGAGCTTCGGCAATTGCTTCACCCAGAGTCTTCTCTAATCCGTACAACGACATCATGTCGAAGCTCCTGTATCCCAGCCTGATGGCGTCGAGAACCGCCGATTCGTCCAATTGGTCGACAACTGTGCGTCGAGAAAGGTAGTGTCGAAGTGCCTGTTTTCCAGCATTTCTCCTATTTTCTTGTCCCGTTGAGAAACGCTGGGTATAGGAAATAAGGTTTTTGGGGAGTGGATTCAACACGGATAATTTAGAAATTTATTTATACCATATCAAAACACAAAAAAAAATTATTATATTAAGTACCGAACTCAATATGAGTAAACTTGAAGTCGACTCGTTAAAATTTATTACAAACTCAAGTTCAACTTGAGTTCAGTTCGTTTAAAAATTATCAAATTTGCGAATAACTCAAATTCGGCTTAAAAGAAACTTATTTACTATACTTAATGAGTTTAGTTCGAGTTCAGCTCGTTAATTAATAATGACAAAATCCCAAATTTAACTAGTTAATTAATAATAATAAAAACTCGAATTCGACTCGTTAACTAATAATGATAAAAGCTCGAATTTAGCTCGTTAACTAATAATGATAAAAATTTGAGTTTAGTTCACTAACTAAAAATAACAAAATTTAATTTCGATAACAAAATATAATATAAATGAGTTTTAAATGAATATGTTTATGAAATTTTAAATAAACACATTCGCAAGTTTTTAAATGAATATTTTCGCGAGCTCGTAAATAAATATGTTCTTAAATTTTTTAAATGAATATATTCATGAATGTATTTGCGATGTCATAAATGAATATATTTGCTAGTTGACGAATCAAACAGTATTAAGTTCAAATTTAAACTCGAACTAGATAAGATTTTTGAAATCAAATTTGAAATCAAGTTTAACTCATTAACAGTAATAAACCATTTCGAATGAACTTTTTTTCTAACCCAACTCCACAACTTGGTTCATTTATAAATCTAATAATAGCTTCTACTCCCACTGTAACACCCACAAATTACTCTAAATTAAAATAAGTATGTGGTATATATAGAAAACATATGATAGATATAAAAAAAATAAATAAATTGAATATATGGCTAAATTAGAAATTAAAATAAATTAAATTTATTTTCATAATAAATTTGATTAAATTATACCACATAATTAAATAATATTTTTGTATAAAAAAATTAAAGATATTAGATATAAGGAAATATGTGAAAATGATAATAATAATAATAATAATAATAATAATAATAATAAGAAAATAAAATAAAATAAAAAAAAGAAAAGTGAACAGTGAACAGTAAAAACACTCAGCACAAAAAACAAAAAGACTAAATCGTGAAAAGGGGAGGAGGGGAAAGTCAATTGACTTTGCCCCATTTCTTCCAACTCTATCTCTTTCTCCTTCTTCTTCATCATCCCATTTCCTTCCTCCATATATCAGCCCAAAATCTTCATTATTTCTTTCAAGTTTTACATCAAAAATCAGTTCAAATAAATCTGATTTTGGTAGGAAATATTTTTTCAATAATTATTGTGTTATTAGAACTTTTTGAATTATGTTCTGCAGTGTATTTCGTTTATTTTTTTTATTATCTTGTGAATCGAATTTGGGAAAGTGTTAAACATAAAATTTGTTCATCTATGTCTTGTGTATCTTTCTGCCAAATTTTATTGAATGATTTTGAGTATTTGAAGAGATATGGTCATTGGGGTGAAATTGGTTCAGGGAGACATATCAACTGAATGACCTACGGTTTTTGTAAAAATTAATAATCTTAATGGATTAATTTGAGATTTTGTTGTAGATATATGTGTTATTTAGGTCTCTGCCAAATTTCGTATAAATTGCTTCTATGTAGGTTGAGTTATTCTGAAATGAACTATGACTGTTACTTGATTGAGCTGATTTCATATACCTGTACAGTTCCAGTAATTTCGTCCTTATATTTCACCTATTTTTAGATCGAATTAGCCAAAGTGCAAAACATGAAAGTTTTACTCCTATGTTTTATCTAAATTTCTGTGAAAGTCTCACCTTCAAATGTCATGTATGGTATGAGTTATGAGCTGAACAATTAAACTGGTCGGGTTAATACTTCATGTTAAACCAGTTATATATCCTCTAATATTTAAGAGCCATAGAGACCGAATCTGGAAATGAGGTAAACATGAAAAATGTTTCAAATTAACTTATATAACTGTATAACAATTGAAGCTACACATTGAAAAATATGAATTTTTAAATGTGATACCCCGAAACTGCCTAAATGCAGAGAACATAGCAATATTTAAAAATATACCAAAAATCGTGTAATAGTTCAAAAATTCTAAAATTTTAATATGTTTTAGTTTTAGATGTTATATTGAATCAGGATCAAGAATCATATAAATTGATTAAGTGTAGAAAAAGTTATTCATCCAACAGTCCTAAAAGGTCCTGTTCTAGCTTATAAGAAATTGTAGTTATTTATTTAGACTATATTAAAAATAAATATTTTATCAATATATTGATTATTTATATTTTCGAATTAGAGTCTCAACAAGAAGAAGAGCAATAAAAGTAGGCAAGTTTCAAATTTTAGATTTTGGAAAAAACTCCATTGAGGTTTGTACATATATGCATTTTAGTTTTGCATGCTTGTATGTTAATTAAATAAGTGGTATATTTGAATAATGTATTAAAATATGTAAATATGAAATTAATTGAGTGCTTAATTAATGAAATTTCATATTAATGCATGTATAGACATATGCATAAATAATTGATTGATAAAATGTAGGAAATTTTAGTTTACAATATGTAACATAATATATTTTTCAATATATATTAGTATATGATTGATTAAAAATGGGATAATTATTAATGGTAATTATTGAATAATTAGGACAATAAAGGGTGAAGTTAGAAAGTCATATATGACATATGTATTTGATATGAAAAGAGAGATTATATGGCATACTTGGACTCATAAAGTTATTATAAATTTTGGTTTTATATTAAAAGATTTGTTGGTTTTGATTTAATAGAAAACTAATTAAAGTATATTAATATTACTTAAATAGTTATATATAATGGAATATCATATGATTATATGATTTTAAAATTTTATAATCATATTTTCATTATAAATATAATGAGAATATTGATTCCAGCAAATTAATATATAAAGAAAATAATTAAGTAATAACATTAATTGCTCAGTTCTCAACCTGTTGACTAATTAGGGATAGATGGTGCACTATTGCGGGGGCATTACAGTACCGATATTGATATGATCTAAGAACATTGTGGTATTAACTCCGAGAGCACCTCTGTTCTAATTGTACACAGATGATGTGATTATACTCGGTCATGAGGCTTAAGCTCCGCGAGCGCTCTTGACTTGAGACTATAGTGAGTAGGGTACTTAAGCTTCACGAGCGGCCTTACTACACGCCCTATATCCAGACAGTCCGGGAATGAGATTTCAGTTATTTATATTTAAATATTATATATAAAATAATTAAAATACATACATATATTTGTTGAAAGATAAAATGTGTGAAATAGCATGAATTATAAAATATTTATTAAGGTAAGCTAAAATTTATAATTGAGTTATATATATATATATATATATTATCAATGAACTTGGTACTATTGTATAATCATGTGGTTGTCTCTGTATAATGTATGTTAAAATATTTATACTTATATGGATTGAGATTTGAGTTAACTAAACAATCATAATTTTAGAGAAATTAATTAAATTAAAATGAGTTATGGAAACATGAGAGGAGGTAGAATGCTTAATATTTTATATATTATATATGGTTGATTATATACAATTCGTTTCCTAATACAAATATAATGATGAAATAATACAACAGAAATTTTATTTTATTATAATATTTTCTAAATTTTATACAATGATTTATTTAAATTATATCATGATTATTATGACATGTGTTTGCGTGACTGCATGAGAAAACTTAAATGCTTATATGTACCACTAAGTTAGAAATGACTTAGTGTGAGTTTTTTCCGCGTCGGAACTGGAGCTTGCAAGTAGTAAACTGTGAAGTTGATAGAAGAAGTACAAGTTCATACTAGAGGAGACACATTAGAACTGGTTGAGAGTCGGATGCATATTATTTTTGCATTTTCTTTATTATTATGCATATGAATTATTAGACATGTCTTATATATAGTTAAGAACATATTTTGTATTTTGGTATTATATCTATATAGTTAGATATAAAATAAAAAAAATACTATTAATTTTGATAGTTATAATGAAGTATAATATTTATGTAAATGATAATGTATTTGATAATTGAATCCATTTGTATATTTGAATATTAAAAAAAAATATCAATTTAGTTATTAAATAAAAATTTTAAATTCAAACTAGTTTTATTCAGATTGTGTATGTCATTTCGCTTATGTAATGGAATTATTCCTATTATATAGACAAGATGTCACACCCACTACACCAAATTAGAAAATCTCCATCCTTCCAACTACCAACTGGCTTAGATTTTTAACTATTAAAAAATATTACAACATTATAATTTTATTAAGGTAATACTCATAATTAAACTTTAATATATTTACGACTTTTTGCAATATAATTTCTATACAATTATTTCGATAATTTAAATACGTATGTTATTATTTTATTAATTATAACAAAGTTTTTTACTAGTTGAACTTGTAGATTTCTGAGTTGAAATTTTTAAAAATATATATTAAAAGAAGCCAAAATCAAATAATACATATGGATGATATAAATAAAAATATTTGCTAAAATTATTGGCATTAAAATCAAACAATGAAATAAATATAGATTGTATTAAAGCATATAAGTAAATTTATAGGGATCATAATAGAAACATAAATATAACTAATTTTGTAGCACAAATATAAGATAAATCATATGAATAAATATACTGTTTAAAATTTTAACAAATTACAATTAGAAATAAACCCTAAAAAACCTAAAAAAACTAACAGTTTATAAATTTCAAACATTATAATTATTATAATTTTTCTATTTTTCATATACTTTTATATAAATTTTTTAATATTTCATGTGTAACCTAATAACTTTTTTATAAGAATTTAAAACATTTATTCATTTACTAATAATTGTAAATGCAACACAATAAACACATTCAAATTACAATTCTTAATTATTATTTCAAATAAAATTTTTATCAAAATACATAAACTGTTAAAGTTTTTTAAAATTTTATTTCTAATTATAATTTTTGTTATATATATATATATCACATAATAAGAACACAGATCGAACACGATTCCAAAAATATGTACAGGACCTAACACTTCAAAAGAAAACCTCATGAGCCCATATATTATTGATCGAGTATATCTCCCAATGCACAAGGCTAAAAGGCTGACAGAATTACAAACCTCAGCACCCCATCCCTGACATATACAAAATAAAGTTGACTCTATTTATTTATTATCCTTCATAAAACAAAACCAAAATCCATATCTACAATCAGGGTAGTAAAGCCCCAATCCTGCATTCTGATCTCTATGCCGTTCATCCAACAAAATATCAGCATATCACACAATTGTTCTCCCCCTCGCACCAGACAGCCATTAAAATCTCCTACTCACTCACAAGAAATCCACAAACTGAGGCATCAAATTGAGCCAAAACAATAACCTGCCTGAAGCAGCTCAGGCGAGAGCAATATCCATCTCATGCTGAGTCTATTGCTTCAACCTTTTGTCGAGCCAAATATTTTTCTCTCCGCTCTTTCTGAAGAACAGATTTTAACAGGGAAAACAATTATATAAGACACAGCAATTACAAACTGAGCAGTTGCCTGAAATAAGATAGCACACATACCCATTCATCTATCACAAGACCTTCCCCAACAATGCGTGCCCCAGTGTCAGGTGGAGGTTTCTTTCTTGCTTCAAGAGCAGCCTCAGCTTCAGCCAACTGACGCTTCAGTTTTTCCAATACCTTAAAAGAAGCAAAAAACTTTTAAGGTCATTACCTTGAACATGTATTATGCGTGTTATTCAAAAACACGGAAACATAAATATATAGTCACTTACAGGACTAGGATGCTCCACATCCAAAAAGATAACCCTTAGTATTCGTTCCACTGTTACCTGATCCTTCTGTTCATCAAACTGCAAGGGAAATACTAGATTCATGTTACCAATGATTTATCTCCACAAAGAAGTGTGACAACTATTCACAAAAGTAATGCAACTACAGCATTCATAAACATATAAGAGAAATAAAAGAAACATGGTTCTACTAATGTTATTGAGAAGTTATAAACAATAAAAAAGGCAAGACAGTTTCCAGCAAGCTAAGGAAGATCAAAATGTTTAGAAGATTTGCATTATTTTATAAAGCATTTAGCATACAATTACTATGACAGATTCCTAAAATAATTGATACTAATTGCCAGCTAATCATTGGCCATAAATGCTTAAGCAATTGAACAATGGCTAACAATATATAACATGGACCAACACTCTTAACCAACTTCTCAATTCAAACAAGTCCAAAGTAGAACCATAAAGAGGCTTGCAACTTTTTTAACCAAAACAGAGGGTTCTACCTACCTAGACAGACCAACCTCAATTAACATTTCCATTCCAAAAAGTTTAGATGCTAGTAAATGAGGCAATAATGCATACCAACTCCCAAGACCCTTAACAAGGCCAAATTTACTTTTACATAAGGGAATTAAAAGGGTTCTAGTATTAATATTAGGATGAAACTATGAATTAACAAGTAGCATATCAACAAATAATCATCCATGAGCAAGTTAAACAGTATACATTCATTGGCAACACACTAATCAAATAGCAAGAATGTCCTACTACCTGACTTGCATACCCTTTTGACTAGAAAAAGCTCATATATTGTCTATTAAAATCACGTGACCAGAGATACAGCAGCAGTATTCTCATTTAGCATCATAATATGAACACGGAAATTAGTACTGAATTTCAAATCAATATCATTGAAATAAATAGTAGATAAATTTTCGAAATAGAAATAGTTTCAATGGCATCAAGATCTTAAATTCTGTACACTGATTCTGTTAGCTTCCAAGAAGAAATAGGAGCAAAAGATTTGTTTCACATGAAAAAATTATTTTGCAATCTATACCATTTACAAATTATTGCACAGCCTAAAGAAAAAAAAAAACTTACAGATTCCGTTTCAATTTGCTTTAGGCCATCAAAAACAAAACTCATGAAACAGAGACTAGCATCCATGTTAACAATGCCAAACACTTCAAAACAAAATAATAACACAAATAGCAGATAACAAGGGACATACCAACTCAGGTACATATTCTATTCCTCCTTTCACCTTTAAACTCATGATCTTGAACTTGACCTTGCTCTTCTGGTCTATTACTTTTTCATTGTTCTCTGGAAGCTCTACAAACTTGAACACTAGCAAATTTAAAATAAGATAAATGTCAAAAAATTTACCTAGCAAGTACACACAATAAATCAATTAGTATATTAACACAATAAATCAATCAGTATATTAACACAACCTATGCCTGCATGTTCCCTACCAGTAAAATTGGAAGTCCCAGAGAAAAGTACAACAAAGAAAAAAGCAGGAGAAGGGGGGTATATTACCAGTAGCAATGAGGCTTTCTCCTGGAGCAAGGATGCCTCCCGGGGGTCGCATGAAACAACTCTTTGGCGCAGTTGTTTGAAACTAGAATGTGATAAATAAACCAATTTAGAGACTTGAATGAAGTTATGGAAACACCCACAATATACTTCTCTAAATTTAGGTGTTTCAAACATTTATCAGAATTCGGAAATAAACAATTACTCAATGCTTTACTTAATACAAGGAGGGAAACCATCAACAAGACGCCACATATATATACAGCAAATATTCAAAAGAAAATGAAAGAGAGAGATTAGAAACGAATAAAAATGACAAGGGAAAAAATATTCATTTTCTTGCAACCAAGGGAATTGGTAGGATTTTTTTAAAATAAAAAATGGAACACAAAAGACTTATTTAAGTCTTTGCAATTATTCTTTTACTTCACCCAATTAAAAAGACATGAACCAGCGAACCTTCCAACGTACACAATATTTAATGCGCCCATAAACAGATAAAAACAAAAGTGACGTAATGCATCAACATAACACAATGCCTTTTCCTGACTTAACTAAATACGAAGCAGAAGCAGAAGCAGAAGCAGAAGCAAAGTAAAAGTAAAATTATTATACGTCTCATGAACAGTACGTATATACAATCATCCTACCAATTCACAGAATAATTCAAAAGAAATTACCTTGAAAGCAACATGAGACCTGCTTGTGTTTTTTAACCTGACTGCGCTCCTCACTTGTTTTCCTGGTTCATCTGCAACACAAAATAAACTTAAATCAAAATGTTAAAACAGCAAAATTAACACAAAGGCTCATAGACCAGCGTAGAATAACAGAAAGGAGTCGACCAAAGTAAGAAATACAGCAAAACAGTGAAATTACTCATCTAAGTTAATTAAAAATGAATATAACATTGAAATTTCCAGTTCTTAATTTACATAGAAATTCATATTAGCCAAATGATTGCGAGAACAATTGGAGTGGACCAAAGAACAAAGTCAACTTGGAAAAATGAACAATATAACTAAGTAAACGACGACGTACAAGGGAAGTAAAGACTATTAGCAGGGTCAAGGCGGAGTCTTCGCCGAGCAGGAAGAAGAGATCTGGCAACGGACACCGTTCTAGAAGACGATGAAGATTTCGAGCAGTCTTTCGCCTCTATATCACGGTTACTGGTGTTGCCGTTATGAGTATCGTTAAGGTTCTGAGTGGAAGAAGAAGAAGAAGAAGAAGACGAATTGGGCCCGCTCTGCCAAAACGGACATAAACTAAATAGCTTCTTATCTCTGTGAGACTTTTGCTGGTCGGCGACCGCCATAGTTCACCGCCTCGTTGCAGGTCGCCGGTCACTGTTCCTCTCTCTAGAAAAACTTGTATAAATTAAAATAAATAAATAAAAATCTGTAGTTGGATACGAGAAGTGGTGTAAAGCGTGGATTAGTTTGTTTTTTTGTAAAGGGAAGGTGTCTTTCTCACGAGTTTTAAACACAGGGGTGTCGTCGGATTTGAAATGGCTTTTTGTAAACTAGAAGTTTGCGTTGGAATTCAAGTCCGCGCATAAAATGAATTGTACGTTTGGATAAATGGCGTTATTAAAGGAAAAGAGAGGGTAGTTTGGGTATGAAAGGTACAGGTGGGAGATGCGTTGGAAGTGCAGGCTCCTCCTATATAACGATAATGGGGGCATTTGGTGCGGTTTAACTGCCAGAAGTCTAGAAGGAAAGAGTGTATTAAATGTTGAGAAGAGTCATTAGGTAAAGAATAATATACGGCATTTACGCCTGTCGGCTAGGTTTGTTGGCGTGGGTTAGTTGGGAAGGCGAGTTATTAATTAACTGATTAATGACATTCTTAATTCTTTTGTTGGTAAATGTAAAACTAATTGATGGTTACGATTTTGAAAAACATACACCACCTTCATATAATTTTTATGAGTAAAACTACTAACCATATTCCATTCACTAAGGGCCAAGGGGCTTGGTGAGGATATAATTTATCAATTATTAAAAATATCAAGTTGGAGTCTACTTAATTGTAAATTTGTTGTTCTTACTTAATAATATATCAATTATTAGTTTTATATATGTTATTTTTTTTATACATTTTGTAAAAACCGAATAATCTCCCGCCTTTTTTATAACTATTTAATGAATGAGAACTAAATTATTATGGAATAAGCTCTTTTTGACCCCATAATTCAGACTTTGTTTCTAATTATAATTTTTTTTTCATAAGTTTGGTGAGATCATTCATGATTATTTAAGTTCAAAATTATAGGTTCTCTAGCTTGTCCTTTTTTTTGTTTAGTCATTCTGCAGATTTAATGACTCGTTTTTTAATTCAATTCTTCTGCAGATTTAATGATTCATTCTTAAGTTGAGTGTATTGGGAAAATTTGTTGTGCAAGATTAGTTGTTCCTTTGCTTGTTTTTCTTCCTTTTGTTCTTACTTTGCTTTTGCTTAGTATATTCTCTAATTTCAAAAAAAAAAAAACTAAATTGTTATTTAACCCCATAATTCAGACTTTGTTTTCTAACTATATTTTTTAAAAGTTTGGTGAGATCATTCATGATTATTTAACTTCAAAAAAATAGGTTCTCTAGCTTTTTTTTTTTTTTGGGTTCAGACATTTTGTAGATTTAATGACTCATTTTTTGGTTCAATCCTTCTGGAGATTTAATGATTCATTCTTTAGTTAAATTAACTAAGCTATGTGCCAACTTATTGTGTACAAGCTTTTTATATTTAGTATGAATTTTTTAATATTTTTTGTTATGTTCTTGAATTCAATATGTTTTTTGTTAATTTGGGTTTGAGCTTTGATCTTAAATTGAATGTATGGGGAAATTTTGTTGTCCAAGATTAGTTGTTCATTTGCTTGTTTCTCTTCCTTTTGTTCTTACTTTGCTTTTGCTTAGTATATTCTCTAATTTCAAAAAAAAAAACTAAATTGTTATTTAATACAAATAGAACCTTAAATAAAATAAAGTTATTTTGTAATTAGTTGTAACTGATTATATAGAGGATTCCTTATAAAAATAAAGTTATATAGGGGGATAGTATAAGTATAAAAATATCATCAAAAATTTGTCTAGCTTATAATGTTCTCACTAATAATTACATATTAGAATGTAATTCTTGCCTTGTGTTAGAATGTAAAATGTGTGAAGGAGCATGAACAATATTCACAAATCAATGAACTTTAGAAAAGTGGTAATAAATATCCACATATAAATAAAGATATTTTTTTTCTTAATAGTTTCATCTCAATACCAATTTTAACCTTTATTTTTATACTAATTTTTAACTTATTAGTTTATCATATTTTTACATAATATTATAATTTTTCATATATTTACTTTATTTGTATTTTTTAAATGAGACGCTTTTTAAATTTGACTTTTAAAATATGCTAAACAATTTACCCTTTTTCCTTGAAAGTTAACGGTAAAAAATAAATACAAATACTTATTAATTCCATTTTTTTCAATCACCTTAATTAACCCACCTGAATTTTTTTTCCCTTTTTGTCAGCTCTCATATAAATATGTAAGAAAAATAAACTATGGAGTCAATACACACACTATCTATAATTTTATTTATGAACATAACTTATAATGAAACGTCACGTTTAAAAGTAATTTTTAGAAATTCTTACATAATAATATTTTATAAATGGCTCAGTTTATAAAAAAAAGGACAAACTAAAATGAGGTAAGAAATTTCCTTGATATTAAGTATAATTACACATTAATATATAGAAATTTTTTGAGTATATACTTATGATCAATGTATTCAAGTTTCTATTATATATACATTTGTGAAGTTATGCATAGCATATATTATTATGAGATGTTTTTACTCTCTGATTGGGTGATGAAATTTAATTAGATGGATTAAACGATTGATGTTGAAATCAACATAATTAACAATATATGGAAATAATATTTATTTATTTTTAATTAAAATTGATTTGGACTTAATCCATAAAATTAATTTTGAACCTTTTTATTTTTTGATATGAATGTTTTTGTCTTTATATTGCATTGCAAGAGTATGAGGGAGGAATGGGATATCGATTTTCCTTTCTTTTTTTTTTTTGTAATTTATTGAATTTAGTAGTAAATCTTATAATGGTATTTTTTTTCAAATAATTCTTTTCAAGAATATAGTCCCAAAAAACTCACTGAAGTCACAAAAATGGTCACACATACTTTAAAATGAAGAATGGAAAAAACAAAATGATAGCTAATAAGTGTCTTAAGCTAAACAGGAGGATGAAAATGTCATTTTGAAGAATATATTCTTAAATAAATAAATAAATCAGCAGTTTTTTGTGACTATATATATTTGTTGGTAGTGTGTTATTTTTTTTATCATTAGAATATGACAATTAGATGTTTGTTGAGGTTATAAGAATTTTATTATGTAAACGCTTCCTGTTTTTTTAAGAAAAAGAATAATTTAAATCAAATGAATTTAGTTTATCATATTTTTTTCAAAATAATGTAGTTTTATCAAGTTTTTACTTTATTTTTTTATGATATACTTTTTAAAATATGATAAAAAAATTTTTGTATTTTCTTCCTTGAAAGCCAGCAGTAAAAAATGAATTCAACAAAAATAAAATATCATATCCTTATAAGAAAAGTATAATTTTTATTTTCTATTTTTTTATTATGAATGACCACCATAAAAAGAAAGAAAAGTTATAGATTTGGTATTTGATTTCACTGAAGGTCAAAATAATTTATGAGGTAACTTGTCTTATGGGATTTTGTTTTTCCATTTCAAATTCATTATATATTAGCACTTAGATGATTAAAAATGATGGTTTATTATCAAATAAATTTTGAGTGCAATTTTTTTTTCTCTTTTATAAACTGTTGATACGAAGAAAATCAAAAATAAAAAGTGTTTCTAATAAAAAAATCGAGTAAATCAAATTTTATGTAAAAAAATCTTTAAATAAATCAGAATAAAAATCATTGATAAAGATAGAACTATAAAAAAAATTATAATCTATTTCTAAAATTAAGGAAAAAATAATTATACTTTCTCTCAAACAATTAGGAGAGTAACAATTTTTTTTTCTTTTTTTACTCTCTCTATCTCTCTATTTTTTTTTCACTCTCTATCTCTCTGTTTTTTTTCTCTCCTTAAACCCCTCACTGCTTTTGTTGCTCCTCACTTGTGCCTTCAAATGCTTGTATATAAAATCTATTTATAGGCATAAAATTCTTAAAGATATGTTCAAAGAATGGTCAAGATATGGCCAAATCTTTACCACAAAATTTTCTTCAAATGATTGGTGGTGGGCTACCAAATCTTCCAACAAACGAAGGAGCAATGTATTGCTATTGTAAAGACAAAAGAAAGCCCTTATTTTTTTTATTAGTATGTAAGGAAAAATGATGAATATTATAGGAGGCAGCTTATCATTCCAATATGAAGATTAAATTCTCCCCCAACTATTGGCCAGAGGTCTAAAAATGCATTAATTACCTCGAGAGATGAACCGGCAAATTTTGGGAGAAGATTTCCCTCAACTTCAAAAATGGCATCATTTGGCTTCAATTGAACATTAACACCAAATCAAGTGGTGTCGTTTCCCGTGTGGGTAAAGAAAAAACCACTAATATGACGTCGTATAACTGGAAAGAGAGTGCAATGTACTAACTACAATACCAAGCATCCTTTCTTTTAATGTATTTATAGATTATTGTTTACATCAATACGAAATGGGTTTCAATCTAATTAGTTCTAGAAGGCATGAATTCGATTGAAGTTATAATTAGTATAAGATGAGGATAATCTTGAGCTAAATCTAAGAGATAAAAGTCTAATCCCTCTAGATATATATTGTTTGTACTTGATTAGGATAAGGATAATTATATAGATAAGACTTCTACCAGGACTAAGATTGTTCTATTATAAATACTATAACTTTTTACCAATAACACGTCTTACACTTTACACAAACCAAAACTTATTTTCTTTACCTTAGCTTTAGTAATTTTTTTTATTTCGTGATTCATTGTTTGTTGTACTGTGTTTATTAATAATTCTAGTCTCAAGATAATAATTGGTTGCTTATTACAGCCCATATAGGTACTAACTTTATGACTTTGTCCTTATTTAATTGTCTTGGTATTTTACAAAGTATTGAACTAGCAAACCTTTTATTTTATAAGATCTTATTTTAGCAATTTTAGGGTAAATATTTTCACATCTGCAATTTAAATTCTGACCATATACGTATACTATGGTTGTGTATACTGTAGTATAGAAGAGTATCGATCAGAGTTTAAATACGGATAAATAAATATAAAAAAATTATGTTAATATGATAATATGAATTGAAAGTTTATCAAATGAAACAATTCAATTTCGTGTTATGCACGCAAATTGAGACGACAGACCAGATCGAAATTTGGATTTTTCGCTCGGTAGTGAAAATATAATTTGAGCATACCAAAATATGAAAAATATTATTTTAAGATCATAGGTGGGGTTAAAAGGTGAGATTTTAAGTTTAAGGGTTTGAATTGTGGAAATATAATCTTCAATGCAGGTTTATAGCCTGATTTTTCAGATCGGGGGTTAGAGAAACGTGTTCACGATTGCAATGAGGTCGATGTGATCGAAATTAAATTTTAAGATTTTTAAAACTGATAAATTAGAAATCGGATAACGAATAAATTTTAATGGGTTAAATTAATAAAAAAAATGATTAAACCGTAAAAACGTGATTTTCGCACTGGATGTCATTTTGCAAGATCAAATAAACTGTTTTGAAAAGAAAATTATTTTATAATTTTTGGTATATTTAATTTGATAGAATTAAGTTGTTTGAAGGTTAAATTTTAGAGAATTAAATTTAATTGTGAATTAAACTGAAGGAAAATTTGTGATTGGTAGAAAATTTGTTTAAGTCAAAATTAAGTAAATTTTGATTGGGCCATATGCCAATATTAGGGGATAATTAATTATACTATTAGCCAAATGAGGGAATTTATTAAGGAATTAATTAAGATTAATTAAGTTAATTGGGGGTATAAATAGGAAGTTATCTAGAATTCTCTACAAAACAAATAAATCTTCATCTTCTTCCTTTTTCTCCACCATGGCCAAACCTCTAATGCTTTAATCCCTTAAGTCCTTCAATTTTTTCTTCTTAAAATCATATTGATTCAACAATCAAAAGGATTAAGGTAGTATTGGTGTGAAGAAAAAGATAAAAGGGGGAAGTTTTGGCAAAAACAAAATCAAAGCTTAGCTTAATACCCATTTAAAGAATGTGATAATTTTATTCCTTTCTCAATTTAATTTTGTTGGTTTGATTATTGTCATATTTATTCTTTTGAGTTGTGGTGTGATATTGTTTGGATTTGATTGATGAAAAGTTAGGGTTTATAGAAAAAATATTAAACAATTAGATAAAAATAGGAAATAAAAAGAACAAGGCTTGAGGATGATGGATATAGTAAAGAATTGATGAAAATAATTTTTAGAAAATTTTGTGGAATTTTTAGAGAATTTCCATAATTATGGTTAAATTTTTAAAAAACTAATTTAGAAGGATTTTGCCTTAAATTAAAGATAATGAAGTTGATTGGAGTATTTAGAAGTGGAAAATAATTTTTTGAATGGAAGAAATATTGAATAGAATTTTCGGTGAATTTTTAGATTATTAGCCTAATTATGGAAAATTTTATTAAAAGTTATTGAATATTATTTTGGTGAAATTGATGATGGAAAATAAAAGAAAATGAGTTAAAATAATTAGAAAACTTTATTTGGAATTTTTAGAGTATTTATTGAATTAATGAGAATTTTTGAGTTGGAAATGGAATTAGATGAATAATAGAGAAAAATAGTTTTGGAGAAAAAATAAAGAAAATAAAATATTATAAAGAAAAAATAATATTTAAAATTTTTGGTGGCATGAAAAAACGTATTGATGACCAAAACTGTTATCTATGCATTAAACACACATAATGAGAAAATGTTAATTATAGGATCTCGATATACATGAAAGCGGGGAATCGTCGAAAAGTTTAAATCTTGTTAGATTTTATATGGTGTGAGCTTTTGTAGTTAATTAAAATCGTTTATCTTTTAGGAGCGACGTCGGGGCAGACACTATCTCAATACAAAGGAAAAGAGCAGGCAGACACCGATAAAATATAAAGAGATTAGTGCAATTGACATATATATATATATATATATATATATATATATATATATATATATATATATATATATATATATATATATATATATATATATAAGTAATTAGAGAAAATCGGAAAATTATGAAGTAATAAGAAAATTCTTACATTCAAATATTTATGTTATTTTATGAAATATATTTTATGTGAAGATGCCATTATTGAATTTGGAATATTTTTATTTATTTTTTGAAAGAATTTAAATGTTAAATATACTGTATGATGGTATTTATTTGGCATGAAAAGAATATTTATTGATTTTATGAAAAATAAATTGAATTATGAATATGAAAAATTTTGTCAATATGTTAGCCTAGACGTGAATTAGGGTATTGTTGTCATGCCAATAGAGTAGAAATTACGGTATTGTACATTTCTGTGGACCGATGAGATATTGTGATCATATGCATTTATGTGGATCACCTGATACATTTTTTAGTCCTGTGCATTTTTGTGGGCTAAGTAATATTATATTTAGATATTGTGCATTTTTGTTAATCCTGTGTTGATATGTGATATGAGACCCATTTGATTCCATAGGAACAAGTTTAGGATATTATAATATATAAGTAGATGAAAAATATATTATAAAAAAAATCAGAGATATTATGTATCATGAATTCAAATGGATAAAGAAAAATGATATTATATTATTACCTTTAAGAAAATGAATTTAAATTTTTGAATTGTTTTGACTTTAAATTTATGTGATAATCCAATGACTATTATTATAAGGTTTTTGCACTACTGAGTTATATACGGTTATAGGAGTAGTTGGTAGTGTCTGGACTTGTAGATAAGAGATACTGCGTGGTAGACTCACATGATGGAGTCTAGCAGTACCAGTAGTAGCCACCCCAAACGGGTTGGTCTTTTTATTGTATGGTGATATAAAAATGAGTTGTGATTAGGGAGTCTATATATAGTATTATATTTTATATACATATACATATACACTTTTGAATTTCATTATGATATATATATATACAGATATAAAAATGGATTGTGATTAGGGAGTCTATACATAGTATTATATTTTATATACATATATCAAATTTCGTATATATGACAGGTATAAAATTTAAAAAATGTTTTTGAATTTTTTTTATTTTCTCTAGCATTTTTTATCCGCCCAGTATACAGAAAGGTATACGGAAGGGTAAGAAGTGTTACAATTTTATTGGTATTAGAGCATGACTTAGGTGGTTCTAGGATAGCAAAGGATGGAATCAAGATTGTCTACTCATGCATTAGTTTTTTAAAAAAAAATTTAAATGTATAAATATAACTACTACTGCTTCCTAATGTGGGCCACTGTTGTGGTTTATAACATGATAGATTCCAATTATAGAGGGTTAAAGAAGAGACTCTGGGTATTTATGAGCCACTTAACGCTGACGCTTCATACCCTTCATCCCAACAGCAGACAGTTGAAGGTAGTGCATCCACCAGTAGATTTGATAGACCACATTGATATAAGAGACATGCTCTAGTTCCGAGTTTAGCTAGAGAGGAGCTGCTAAAGGATATGGCTGAGATCTTACGTCGTTCTGCCAGACCAGTCATTATTGAGATGAGTTTTAAGAGGCTTTGAAAGTTGGGAGCTCCGAATATTTACGGCCATAAGGAGGATGACGCGACTACTGCAGAATATTGGCTGGAGAGGGTAGAGAGAGTGTTTCAATAGATGGATTGCACGTCTCGAGAAAAATATAGATAGTGGAGTCTCTACTGTAGGAGGGGGCTTACGATTGGTGGAAGACAATACTGCAGTGACCTCAGACACCGGATCCACCTTCATGGAAATTCTTTTTAGAGCAGCTTAAGGAGAAATACATCCTTAAGGCTTATACTGACCGGAAGAGATAAGAGTTTCTTAATCTCTGGCAGGGTGATATGTCTGTGACTGAGTATGAGAAGGAGTACACCTGCCTTAGTAAGTATGCAGGGGGTGTCATTAGTGATGAGATTAACAAATGTAGAAGATTCGAGATGGGGCTTCGACCGCCTCTTAGAGCAAGAGTCATGGGGTCTCAGATTAAAGACTACACCAGTTTAGTGACAGCAGTGAGGCAGTAGAAGAGGAAGTTGCTATAAATTTGAAGACTGTAGCCCAAAGCCAGAGTAAGAGATCTTTTTATTAGCAAAGTGCAAGTTTTTCAGCTGATAAGAAAGCTAGATTTTCTAATGGTCGATTTTAGAACGGATTTAGAGGTTTAGGTGCACCAACTTGGCAGGGCTAGCCCGCAAGATCAACACCATCGGTTGCTAGTACACCAAACACAGTTAAGGGAAGACCCGCTACATCTATAACATGCCAGTAGTGTGGCAAGTATCACACTGTCTAGAGCTTGTTTCATTTATGGGGCAAAAGACCACTTCAAAAGGGATTGCCCATACCGAGATCAGAGTGCAAGTTCTACAGGGGCAAGATCAATTTCGACACAAGGATCAGTACCTACTAGAGGCCGAGGCAGAGGTCAGATTAGAGAAGGTCGAACTGGATCAGTACAAGCTGAGTCGAAGACTGTTAGTAAGCCAAACGGTAGCCACACCGCACCTGCCAGAGCATAGCCATAAGAGCACGAGAGGAGCATGATGCTCCAGATGTTATCGTTGGTAAATTTTCTTTATTTAGTTTTGATATATATGCTTTAATTGATCTCGGGTCTATATATTCTTACATATGCACTACACTATAGCTTAAGGAGCATTTAGAGATTGAGAACTTAGAATTTGATATAGTAGTGACGAATCACTTAGGTCATAGTGCCAGGGTTAACAGAGTGCACCGACAGCTACCCTTAGTAAGTCAGGGTGAGCTATATCCTACATATCTAATTGAGTTACCATTTCATGAATATAATGTCATATTAGGGATGAATTGGTTAGCTCGACACGGGGCAGTAGTGGATTGTGCTGCTAGAAAGATAATTTTTAAAAATTCTAGTTGCAAGGATAAAGTGGTATAAGATATTAGAATGAAGGTGTCATCTAATGTTATCTCTATTATGAAGGCTTAGAGGTTGATCATGAAGGGAAATAAAAGCTTATTTGACATATATGGTGGATACGAGGAAAGTGAGTCCTAGGCTTCAGGACATTCCTATAGTTTGGGAGTTTTCTGATGTGTTTTCTGAGGAATCGCTAATATTGCCTCCAGACAGAAGAATAGAGTTTGCCATTGAGTTGCTATTTGGTACTGCACCGACATCCATCACACCATACCGAATGGCACCAGTAGAGCTTAAAGCATTGAAAGTACAATTGCAAGAGTTGCTGGACAAGGGGTTTAATAGACCCAGTGTATCACTTAGGGGTGTGCCTATATTGTTTGTGAAGAAAAAGGATGGCACCCTACGACTGTGCATCGATTACAAACATTTAAATAAGCTGACAGTGAAGAATATATACCCACTACAATGAATAGATGACCTATTTAATCAGTTGAAAGGTTCATGGGTATTCTCTAAGATTGATTTGAGATTGAGATATCATCAGTTAAAGGTCAATGAGAGTGATGTGCATAAAATCGCCTTTAGGACTCAATATGACCACTACGAGTTCCTAGTCATGCAATTTGGGTTGACAAATGTGTTGACAATATTTATGGATTTGATGAATAAGATCTTCAGGCCCTATTTAGATCAATTTGTTATAGTTTTCATTGATGATATTCTAGTATATTCCAGGAATAGAGAGGAGCATGATTAGCATCTTCGGATTGTGCTTTAGACACTACGTGAGAAGCAGTTATATGCTAAGCTATCCAAATGTGAGTTCTGGCTTGAGGAAGTTAGGTTTCTGGGTCATATGGTATCAGCAGATAGGATTAGAATGACCCTAATAAGGGAAAGCCATTCTCAATTGGAAACCACCTCAAAATATAACTGTGATACGAAGTTTTCTTAGGTTAGTAGGCTACTATAGACGATTTGTGAAGGGTTTCGCTTCTATAGTTGCTCCTATAACACGATTACTTCGTAAAATGTTAATTTTGAATGGACAGATAAGTGTCAAGAAAGCTTTGATCGGTTGAAGACTATGTTGATAGAGGCATCAGTTCTGACACGACCCGCTGTAGGAAAATAGTTTATGGTATACAGCGATGCTTCATTGAATGGGTTAGGCTGTGTACTGATGCAAAAAGGTAAAGTCATAGTGTATGCCTCTAGACAATTGAAGCCGCGTAGAGGAATTTTCCTATGCATGATCTATAGTTGACATGTAATATCCGCTAATTTAGGTTCCGAGTCGCACGTGTTGCGACATTGACGCTTTTGACCGATCGGAGTTTAAGTTCGGATTTTTACAAAAATTGATTAAGAAATGACTAAATTAAATAATAAATGCCTAAATAAGTGATTACAAAGTTTAAAGAAGTTGATTTATGGTAAAGGACTAATTTGCAAAATTTGATAAGTTTTGGGGTCAAATTGCAAATTACCAAAAATTGGAGGATTAATGAGATTAATTGATAATCAACATATTAATTTTGAGCACATTTTGATAGTGTTGGCCGACCATGATGTTAAAGGAAGATGATTAATATTGATTAAGTGTTACCTTTCGTTACCACTTTGTGGAAAATCATTAGGTATGAATATGTTAGATACCTGTGACTCGATTGGTGAAATAGTATCTCTCTCCAAAAAAGCATGTTTTTTTTTACCGCCGCACAAAGAAAATATTTTGTTGCGAATGAACAAGATATTGAGGAATTGTCCATACATAAAATCAGAATTCTTGATACGGGCCTTTTCCACATAAAAAGGGAATCTTTTGTTACAATAGAAGCAGAAGTGATGTAGATTATTCAAGAATCGAAGTCGATTTGCTTTATAAAAAGAAGATATCAATGAACTTCTATGAAATGGTTTCACGGGATTCAGCCAATTGTCTTGATCGTGGGATATCATTGAGAAATAGGAATCCGTGTTATCAAAAGATTTCCTGCGATTAGTTCTAGTATGGAATGAGTCAATCATCCACTTTGGTATCTTATTGAACAAAAATGGTGATATTGTTCCTCCATTAATCAAAAATTTCGATTTTTGGGAAGTATCATGATCATCCAATAAGAAGGGTTTCAATTTTTTCAAATGAACGATTTGAAGACCTATTGGTTCTAACAGCTGATTGCAGAGTTGATCATTCGGACCTTTCAATTCATAGATATGGATTTCGGACCTATGAATGGGGATATTCCCGAAACTCACAAAGAATTGGGTGAAAATGGTCAAATGATGGGTCCCACATGAAGACTTTTTGGATACCTATTTAAGACTTTCTTTTCTTCTTCTTCTTCTCTTCATTTTCTGCTCATTCTCTCTTTTCTTTACCAGTCACGCCATCCACAACTTCTCCTCCATAGCTCACCTTGATTCTAGAGAGAGAAAGGAAGGGAAAAGAAGGAAAAGAGCAAGACAAGGTGATTTTCATGTTCCATAACTCATAAGGAAGCTGGAAAAAACAAGAAAGAGGAAGAAAAATCAAGTTTGGTAGAGAGAGAAAATCTCCAAAGTGGTGATCAAGTGAAGAAAAGTGTAAGGTAAGAAGTATTTCTTCTTCTTCATCATCTTTTCTAAAGGAAGTTCGAATTTTGAACTCATCTAAGACTTATATGGAAAGAGAGAGAAACTAGGGTTTTGAGAGAGAAAAAGAGATTTTAGGGTCTTGAGGAAATCAGATGATGATGATAATAATTTATGATGTTGTAAGAGTTCCAAATGACAAGGAACAAGCTCTAAGGAGCAAAGGAAAAGAGAAAGCTACCTAAAAGAGTGAAGGCGAAAGATTAAGGTTTGTGCATAATTTAAGGCAATAGCCTATCTTTGTTTGAAATAATGCATGCTGAACATGATTGTAGATAAATGTAATTTCAAGAATGATGATGATTATGGCATGAAACCATAGGATTAGACATGTATGAATGAGATCCTTGTGTGACTTTGAATTAATGATGCATGTTAGAAAATCTTGTATGATCAAGGCATGTACATGTATTGAAAAGTAATAAGTTGAGTAAAAAGCCTTAGAAATGCATGAAATAGAATTTGGTATGTTTTGGAGGATGTTAGAATGAATGAAAGGTGAATATGCAGATTTCCTGTTGAAAGTCATTGGTGTGAATATTGAGTCACAGGCGTGAACTTGAGGGTTCACGGTTGTGACTGATTGTGTCACGGTTGTGAATTTCTAAGTGGAAATGGTACTATTCATTCCAGAAGCGTTCACGGGTTGAAATCACGGAAGTGAACTTATTCACGGGCGTGAATGAGTAATCACGACCTTGAATGCTTTTGGGCGATTCATTCCAGTAGCGTTCACGGCTTGAGATTACGGGCGTGAACTAATTCACGGGCGTGAAAGTAGTAATCACGACCGTGAATACTCTGTATTTGAAACTATGAATGGGGTTATTAAATGAGGAATTCAGGTAATTAAATGAAAGTTATTGTCTATCCAGAAAAAAATAAGAATGATATGGATATGGATATATATATATATATATATATATATATATATATATATATATATATATATATATATATATATATATATATATATATATATATATATATATATATATATATATATATATATATATATATATTGATGTGAGAATGTGATATGTTGTGATATAGAAAAATGAATTGATGTAGAAAAAAAATGAATTGTCATGGATATTATATGAAATCTGATGCAGAAGATAAACATGAGAATATTGATGAATCTAGTAAATGAATGAAAATATGTATGAGTATGATAATATGTTTGCAAAACAAGAAAATTGAGATGTTGATAAAAATGAGAATATTAATGTGTTGAAATTTGAGAATGATGATTGATGTGAAAATAATAAAGAAGCCCATTACTCTACTTGCGGACTAGAATTAGGATAGATGACATGTCATTAAAGGGCGAACGGTACCGTACTATACCTCAACCAATGTAGCTAAAGCTTGTGTGAGTGCCATTGGTTTGGGATGCTCAGTCAGTGTAGCTAAAGCTTGTGTGAGCGCTACTGACTTGAGAGAGCTCCAATGAGCACATATAAATGAGGACAAGGTGTCATAAGCTTGTGTGAGCGGCCTTGATCCGGTTATTCATTGATGATGAAATTATACTCAATCAATGTGGCATAAGATTGTGTGAGCGCCATTGATTTGAGAAGCACTTATGAGCCAGATAGTGGACAGGGTGGCATAAGCTTGTGTGAGCGCTCCTGATCCATAACCCGTATCCAGTCAGTCCAAAAATTTAGAGTGATGTGGGCAAGATAATGAGGATATGTCGGAAAAATAAGAAAAAGAAAGAATAAGAAAATGATTATGATATGAGATTGAAATGTAATGATAAAAAGATTTACAGAATAATTTGCTATTAAAGATAATGAAAATAACAATGTCTATATGAGCATGACATTTATACTTTTATGAAATAGGTATATGTTGATAGTCATGCATGCAAACATTTTAATGCACGAAATGATAATTGTTAATGCTTGTTGCATGATATAGTATATTGCCTTCTTTATATGCACCACTAAGCTTAGAGCTTAGCGTGAAGTTTAATTTCCACGCAGATATAGAAAGGTAGCTGAAGACGCTAGATAAATCAAGCGGTGATCCCATTCAAGTAAAGCAGTTTAATCTTGAGAAAGTGGGTTACAAGTTTTGAAATTTTGTATTTGACTTCTATATTAAAGAAATGTTTGAGTTTGTAAAACTTACTTTTAAAGTTTGTTAAGAATTATTCTGATGTTAAAAATTACTATTTTATGTAAATAAATTGTACTCTGATTTTATTTATATCCATATATACATGAGTAAAAAAAAATGAAGTATGAGAAAGACAGGACATTAGCGCTCCCTCATCCGGGCACGTGCGGTTCGGGTGAGGAGGCGGGTGCTACATGGCATCTATTGTATTTGCTTTAAAGATTTGGAGACATTATCTGTATGGAGAAAAGTATTATATCTATATAGATCACAAGAGTTTAAAATATTTACCTTCATAAAAAAAGATGAATTTGAGACAGAAGCGGTGGCTAGAGCTTGTTAAAAACTACAACTGTGTTATTGACTATCAGCCTGGAAAGGCTAATGTTGTGGCCAATGCTTTGAGTCGAAAGACTCTGGCAGAGCTTTGGATCCTACCACATTAGTTCTTCGGATCAAGGATGCTCAGAAGCAGGATTCCAAGCTAATTGAAATAAGAGAATCTATTTCTAAGGGGGAGAAACCTGAATACCTAGTTGGAGCTGATGGTAGTATCTATTATAGAGACAAACTATGCGTGCCTGATGTCTTAGGCTTGAGACGAGAGATATTGAAAGACGCATATGAATCGGTTATTTTCATGCATCCCGACAACAATAAAATTTATCAAGATTTGAAGCCTTACTATTGGTGGCCAGGTATGAAAAAAGACATTACAGAGTATACTACTAGATGTTTGACATGTCAGCAAGTAAAAGCAGAATACCAGTTGCGATTAGGGTTACTACAACCTATTGTCATACCGGAATGGAAATGGAAAAGAGTTACTATGGATTTTGTGTCAAACTACCATTGACTCAGAGAAAACATGATGCAATATGGGTGATTGTTAATAAGTTGATGAAGTCTACACACTTTTTAACAGTAAAGATGGACTACTCTATGGATCGATTAGCAGAATTGTATGTAGAAGAGATAGTTTAATTGCATAGGGTGCCATTGTTTATCATTTCAGATAAAGATTCTAGATTCACCTCACATTTTTAGAAGAGCCTATAGGGATCTTTGGGTACTCGACTCCATTTTAGTATGACATTCCATCCTCAGACAGATAGACAATTGGAGCGAGTGATCCAATTACTTGAGGATATGCTTCGGAGTTATGTGATTGAGTTAACAAGAAGTTGGGATAGGTACTTACCACTGATGGAATTTGCATATAATAATAGTTACCAGACAAGTATTGGCATGACTTCTTATGAAGCACTGTATGATAGAAAATGTAGAACTCCAATTTATTGGACCGAGCTCAGTGAACGAAGGATAGTGGGACCCGATTTGGTTCAACAAACAGAGGAGACCCTGACTGTATATGTGTATTACGGTTGTGCATATTGCAGTATAAATGAGTACCGATTAGAGTCTAAAAATGAATACATAAATATAAAATAAATTCATATTAATATGATAATATGAATTGGAAGTTTATTAAATGAAATAATGCAATTTCGTGTTACGCACACAAATTGAGACGACAGACTAGGTCAGAAATTGAGTTTTTCGTTTGGTAATGAAAATATAATTTAAGTATACTAAATATAAAAATATTATTTTAAGGCTATATGTGTAGTTATAAGATGAGATTTTAAGGTTAAGAGCTCGAATTGTGGAAATATGATTCTCAGTACAGGTTTATAGCTAATTTTTCTGATCGGGAGTTAGGGAGACATGTTCATGATCACAATGAGGTCAATGTGATTGAAATTGAATTTTAAGATTTTTAAAACTGATAAATTAGAAATCGAACGGTTTTACGGGTCAAATTAATAAAAAATGATTAAACTGTAAAAACGTGATTTTCGCACTGGATGTCATTTTGCAAGATCAAAGAGACTGTTTTGAAGAGAAAATTATTTTATAATTTTTGATATATCTAATTTGATAGAATTGAGTTATTTAGAGGTTGATTTTTGGAGAATTAAATTTAATTATGAATTAAAATGAAGGAAATTTTGTGATTGACAAAAAATTTGTTTAAGTTAAAATTAATTAAATTTTGATTGGGACATGTGCCAATATTAGGGATAATTAATTGTGCTATTAGTCAATGAGGGGATTCATTAAGGAATTAATTAAATTAATTGGGATATAAATAGGAAGTTATCTAGAATTCTCTACAAAAAGCACAAATCTTCATCTTCTTCCTTTTCTCCACCATGGTCGAACCTTTAAATGCTCTAATCCCTTGATTCTTTCAATTTGTTTTCTTCTTTAAATCATATAGATTCAACAATCAAAAGGATTAAGGTACTATTGGGGTGAAGAAAAAGAAACAAATGGGCAAGTTTTGGCCAAAAAGAAAATTCAAAGCTTAGCTTAATACCCATTTAAAGAAAGTGATAATTATTCATTTCTCAATTTAATTTTGTTAGTTTGATTATTGCCATATTTATTCTTTTTAGTTATGGTGGGATATTGCTTGGATTTAGTTGATGGAAAGTTAGGTTTTATGACAAAAATATTAAACAATTAGATAAAAATAGGAAATGAAAAGAATAAGGCTTGAGGATGATGGATATTGTGAAGAATTGATAAATAATTTTTAGAAATTTTTGTGGAATTTTTAGAGAAATTTCAAAATTGTGGTTAAATTTAAAAAAATATTTTGGAAGGATTTTGCCTTAAATTGAAGATAATGGAGTTTATTAGAGTGTTTAGAAGCGGAAAATAACTTTTGGAATGGAAGAAATATTGAGTTGAATTTTTGGTGAATTTTTAGATTATTAGCCTAATTATGGAAAAATTTATTGGGAGTTATTGAATATTATTTTGGTGAAATTGATGATGGAAAATGAAAGAAAATGAGTTAAAATGATTGAAGAATTTATTTGGAATTTTTAGAGTATTTATTGAATTAATGAGAATTTTTGAGTTGGAAATGGAATTAGATGAATAATAGAGAATAATAGTTTTGGAGAAAAAATAAAAAATTATAAAAAATAATATTTGAAATTTTTTGTTGTACGAAAAAATATGTTGACGACCAAAACCGTGATCTATGCGTTAAACATGCATAATGAGAAAAATTTTAATTATAGTATCTCGATATACATGAGAGCGGAGAATTGTCGAAAAATTTAAATCTTGTTGGATTTTATATCATGTGAGGTTCTGTAGCTAATTGATATTGTCTATCATTAGACGCGATATCGGGACAGATGCCATCTCGAGATAAAAAAAAGAGCCGACAGATATCAACAAAGTATAAAAAGGTTAGTGCAATTGGTTTTATAATATTAGCCATATATATATATATATATATATATATATATATATATATATATATATATATATATATATATATATAAGTAAGTAGAGAAAATCAGTAAATTATGAAGTAATAAAAAAATTCTTACGTTCAAATGTTTTATGATATTACTTAAAATATATTTTATATGAAAAATTGGAGTTTTTACAATTATTGAATTTGGAATATTTTTAGTTATTTTTTTGAGAGAATTTAAATGTTAAATATACTGTATGATGATATTTATTTTGGCACGAAAATAATATTTATTGATTTTATAAAAAACGAATTGAATTATGAATATGAGAAATTTTGCCCACATGTTAGTCTGTATGTGAATTAGGGTATTGTTGGTATGCCAATAACGTAAAAATTACGGTCCTGTGTATTTCTGTGGACCGGTGAGATATTGTGATCTTCTGCATTTCTTTGAATCACCTGATATATTTTTTAGTCCTTTGAATTTCTGTAGACTGAGTAATATTATATTTGGATCCTGTACATTTCTGTGGACTGAGTAATATTATATTTGGATACTATATATTTCTGTGGATCCTGTGTTGATATGTAATATAAGACCTCTTTGATTCCCTAGGAGCAAGTCTATAATGTTATAATATGTGGGTAAATGAAAAATATATTATAAAGAAATCAGAGATATAGAAAAATGATATTATATTATTACCTTTAAGAAAATAAATTTTAATTTTTGAATTGTTTTGGCTTTAAATTTATGTGTTAATCCAACGACTATTATTATAAGGCTTTTGTACCACTAAATTTTATATAGTTACAGGAGTAGCTGATATCGTATGGACTTGTAGATAAGAAATGTTGGATCGACATGATGGAATATAGCAATAGCAGTGGTAGTCACTCCGAGCGGATTAATATTTTTATTGTATGGTGATATATATATATATATATATATATATATATATATATATATATATATATATATATATATATATATATATATATATATATATATATATATATATATATATATATATATATATTAGATTTTGTATATATGATAGGTATAAAATTTAAAAGAATGTTTTTGAAAAATAAAGTTTTATTTTCTATAGCACTTCTTATCCATCTAGTATACGGAGATACATAGGGAAGGTTAATGAGTATTACAAATATATTTTTAGCGACCATAATAGGAGTTGTTGTATAACACATTTGTATAATTCCAGATGTAAAGATCGACTCAAGAAATTAGCCATGAAGATATCTAAAAAAGATGTCATTAATGAAGAGAAAGGAAGTACAAAAGACAACCCAACTACTACTATTGCTAAAGACTATTGCTTTGATTTAGAATTTAGAAACGAGAATATGATTGCAGAACCCAATTGATCTAGCCATCTTGGTTGTCTACAATAGATTATTTGGCTATTGCAAACAGTGTGGTCAGGAAAAGCCATTTAATGTTTAATGACATGATTGCATAAATGATTTATGGTAATAAGGCCCATCTAAGACTGAACATAGAGCAATTAGTGGGATATCGAGGCATCTATGAAAGATCTAGAGGAATCCTTTGAAAGAATTCTGCATTACTTAAGGACGTCCCTAAGATTATAATAGACAATCACAGAGTCACTGATAAGAACATAATGCATTTTTCTTTAAGGAAGTTTAGATCCTAAGAAGGAATGAGGAGAATCAGAACCAAGTAGATTAAATCCATACAAATGATTATCCTAACTAGGTAAATAATCATGTTTATCATGTTAGGAATGAGAAAAATGATTGCCATCAAGAAATTTGGCCACATTATGAATATCAGTCGTAGAATATGAGACAAAATTATCTCATGGGGGAATTAGAAAGGCATGAGGTTGATATTTGGCCAACACCAAGGTCGTCTTGTAAAAAGTACTACCCTAATTAGATGAATTAACTCTATCCCTTTCCTATAGGTTTCAAAATCTCATACTTCACACTATTCTGAAGGGAGGAAAATAAGTTGACTAATGAGCATAAAACATGGTTTTTTGGTCTAATATGGAGAGGCTCCAACAAATTATTTATGAAACTAAGGTTGTTCAACAATTTATTGACTTAAGTCATATTTACGTGGTATACAAATCTCTCTTTTAGTTCCATTATGAATTGTCAAAAACTAGAATAGAAGTTCCACATTAAATTTTTTATGACCCAACTGAAAGTATCTTTAGTCGATTTGGCTTGAATCCAACAATTATCAGGGGAATCAATTGAACAATATGTCTTCAGGTTTAGAAGGTTGAGAATGGCGTATTGAACGACCATCGTTAAGGCTAATTTCAAGGGGATTAGTAAAAAAAAGGGCACTCTTTAACCATTAGAGAGCATTTTGAGGGCCGTAAGCCTGAGACATGTTTGATTTAATGACTACTGCATCCAATTATGACAGGCTATTAAAAAAAGGAACCAAAATAAATTTTTTTCAAAATGAACTTATTATAAAGATCAAATGAATATTTTAGCTCCATGTGAAGCTGAGTCAGATAGCAATGAGGAAAATTATTTAGCTGAATGGAAAACTAACAAGCCTTATAAATATCCAACTTTAGTTAAACCTTAGGCTAACAATAATAAAAATAATAAGAGAAATGGAAATAAAATTCCTAAATATTATTCATTTCTATAAGGATCAAGTGATCAAAAAGCTAGGTACGTTCATATTGAAACCATTAAGACTAGCAAATGGGAAGGCATAATCCCAAATAGTATGTATTTAATTGGCTTGGTACAAATCTATTGAGTAGGATAGATTTTAAAGGGGATATGCATAAATGGACCCTGAAGCTTAAACAACCACCACCCCTTCAGCTGAAACAATAGATAAGTAAGACCAAAAGTAGAGGCTCCAAAGATAACAATAGTTAGCTAGAATGAAAAAACCCAGTGCAAAGGAAAAGGAAATCCAAGCTTTAACTTTAAAAATCATTAGCACTAAAAAGACAAAATTGGGCTTAGAAAATAAAAGCCCATAAAGGAATGACAATGAGCATGTTGAAAGAAAATAAAATTGAAAGCCCATCAAAGGCTTAAAGTAAAGAGTTGGCTGAAGCAAGTTCCAAACCAAAAGAAGCCAACCCAATAATTGGCTCTATATGAGTATCTACTTGCATAATAGGAACATTGTCTAGAATAGGGGTGTAAACAAGTCAAGCTACTCGTGAGATACTCAAGATCAACTCGAAAAATACTCGAATTCGACTCAGAGTTAATCGAGTTGAGCTCGAGTAGCTCGAGTAGTTAGTTGAGTCGAGTTTGAGTATCATAATACTCAGCTCGTAAGACTCGTGAGTGTAATCGAGCTTAATCGAGCTCAATTAAATTATATTTATACCCTTATAATCGAACTTAATCGAGGTTAATCGAGTCGAGTCAATTGCAAGTCGAGTATATTATTTATTAATTTTTTATTTATTCAAGTTTTATCGAGTCGAGTTCGAGTAGTTCGAATTTTTATTGAGTCGAGTTTCGAATATTTTAAAAAAACTCGATTGAGCTCGAGTCGAGTTCGAGCTTCGAGTATTTTAATCGAGTCGAGCTCGAGCCTGACACTGTATCGACTCGATTCGATTACACCCCTAGTCTAGAAACAATCATAGAGTTCCATGTTGGTTGGTGAAAAGGTCATATCCATATTCCAAGAGTAATGTTTCATCGCCAATTAACTGATCTACAACATTGTCATCAAGCAGGAAAGTGGTTTCAAGGGAATGCGATCTAAATATTCAATCCTTACGGAACTTGTCTATGCATCCAGCTTTTCATCATCATCAAACACTTCTAAATCAAGGTTGATTCCCTTAAAGAGACCATCAGCATCCATATTTTTTGCATGATAAGAATCATAACTCTATTCGGCTGGTTGCTTACTAGTTCCAGAAAAGGGCAATTTTTGCATGAGGAATCACCATGGGATATTCGGTTGGGATTATAAGATCAATAGATCACTAAACTGGAATAAAAGGATGAATAATTGCAGTTTCCCTAGTCTAAGTAGGCAAAGCTAAGGTGGGCATTTGCACCAGCAATGTAACACATCCTCATATAGCTAGGAAATTTTCAACTATATAGGGATATGTTACTTGACTATATGTTTGTACCAAAATGAAATAACTTTTAGAAACATTTTTAATATATTATGACCATAATGACTACATTTTAAAATTCATATAAACATGAATGATATAACCAATATATCAATTAAGAGTTTGGGCTTTCACTAGCCCTAAGAGATTACAAAAATATCATCAATTACAAAATACATTTTTGCTTGGAATAGCCATAAAATAAAAATTCCAAAATATGACATGGATGAATATGAAGACTTTACAAAAGGTGACCAATGTGGTATATGCCTCGTATCCTCTATAGATTCTGTATATTGCAGACTTTTTGTCTTTTATGACTCCTCTAGCTTTCACACTCCACATGTGTGAGAAACACAAAGAACTCCCATGATAAGCATATCGCTTAATGGTATACAATTGCGATACTAGATAACAAGCATACAAATATTTCATCATCATATAACATTATAAATTTTAGTCCTTGAACTAACTTCATATTAATTCTCAATATAAAGTATTTCAATCTAATACCTATAAAACATGACATTCATTCACTTTATTATTTAAATAAGCAAATACTCATCGTGTGCACTTAATTCAACATATAACACATTTTAACTCAAACAAGGTAATGTTTCACACCATGTATCTTGTTTTGCCTTATAAGATCCTAAACCTAAACTAACTAGGATATTGGTTGACTGTTGTAGCCTAAGAGTTTGTCAATTGCCAACTAGAATAAAGATGTTTATAGCAGGCCACCAAATGACATGATTTGGTTATTTATAACAATAGTACTATCTATACTTTTAATGACATGACATTTATCCTAACTCTAGTTCCAAGTTAGATGTTATGGACATATAAAGACCGAGTTCTCAAATCTTTCTTTATGTTATCATTTGTGCTCCATGTGCTTGCTACTAGTTCAATCATCATAACATATATTATTATAACATATTTTACTATCTCATTCTTAGCTTAATTCATATTATCAAATATCATGCTAAATATTTTAAGAAGTTGAATGATGTTATAAGCTCATTTTCCATTTTTACATGCTCTTTAGTTCGTGTTTCGAATGATGCCTAACATCTTTATGTCATTATTTGTGTTATGTTCATCAATATATAACATATTGCATTTGCATGTACTCCATTTTACATTTTATTGATAAGTATAATCATTCACAGATTTAGAAAACTAATAACATGTCATCACACTTTGTTTGCAACTAGAATTGCCTTAGCTTAAGTTTAAAATCTCATATTTAACAGCATTCACAGCAATGACCCAATGGTTCATGGGCATAAAAATGGCCTTCACAGGTTATAACCCATGAAAATGGTCCCGACTCTACTAATGAAGATTTTGATTAAACCACAACATACAACCACCCATTCATGGGCATTACAATCAACTTTCATGTGTATGAAACTATGCTTCACAGCCTTTAAACTGTGAAAGTGCCAAAACTTGCAATATTGTGTAATCATGATTCACGACTATGAACATCCAGTAACAAGCATGAATCTGGAAATTCCAGCACTTCCATTCGTGCCAAAGCAGAGCACTCAACCAACCACACATAAAGTCTCTACAATTAGCCATGTCAATTACTCCTACCAACATACATTCTTATAAACACTTAAATTTTAGGTTTTGCACATTTTAAACACCATTTTTACCGTTATTCATACCATATTCGAAATCAATCTTCATATTCCTTAACACAATAACATTTATAACACCACACACAATTCTCATTAATATTGAGCACCTAACTCATCAAGTGAACATTTGACATGACACATGCCATCTATATATTTTTTTTATTATCCATCATTTATGGCATCAAGAGAGCATGTATGGAACATAACATAAAAACACACCAAAAGTGAAAAGATTGCCATTGTATATAAGCATTATATGGAGCTTTACTCAAAAACACTCATTTCCTCAAGTTTAACCCTCTCCTCATTCTTGGAGGTTGCCTCTAGCCTTTTAAGGTGTTCCTAACACAAAAAATAACTATTTTTACATACTTATCCATATCAACATTATAGAACTTTCTCTTAAATCCTAGGTTCCAACCAAAGTTCTAGTTCTTATTATTCAACATAGTTCAAGTCTTCTTTTTTACTAGTTAAATGGGTCATGAGGTTGAGTTTCTTCAATAAAAACCCTAACTTGGTTAGGTAGCTCAATTTTTTCTTAGGATCTTAATTTGAAAACGAATTTGGAAAAGAAATAGAAGTGAAAGAGGAGAAGGAGTAGGACTTTAATGCACTAAAGATTCTCATTGAAAGGCTAGATGTACCCACAAATTCAACTTCAACTCTTCCTTTTGTCTTCTTAAATATGTCCCCTATTCCTTCAACTTTTTGTTTTTCTTCTTATCTCCCCCAACTTAAGCAATATTTGAAGATTCAACTTAGGTTTTTATGATTTAAAAGAAAAAAAAAAGATAAATGAATTGAAAAGGTAAGGGTTTGGTATTAGAAATTATGGGAGAATGAGTGGGTTTTGCAGACTTTAGAGAAGGCAGAGAGAGAAGAAACACTTTTTATATTTTCAAGACTAGATACAATTCACGGTTGTGATAGAGGCTTCACGGGTATGAATCAAGCATTTTCATCATATGTAAAATCTTTGATCAATCTTCTCCCTTTTAACTATTACCCATCCTTTATTTATCTTTTTGTCATTCAATAATATATTATATGCCTAAATTAGCAGGCATTATAGGCAAAACTATCATGCCCACCTGCGTGGATGTTGATTGACGTGTGCGTATCAAGACCAAAGGCATGGGTTGACCAAAATCTCAGCGCATTTGCAATCAAGATGATGCTGATAAGATTGTGATTTAAATTTAGACATAGTAAAAGTGATAAAATGAAATACATACTTCTAACGTTATGTAATTACGCGAAATTGAAAAAAAAGTAAACCATATAAATGAAAATTTTACTTTAATATGTGAATTGAAAAATTGATAACATTAGGACATAATATACTTTATGACGAGATCACTTGTACATTTAATTGCCAAAATTCATTCATTTAGGGTATAAAATTGAAGAAATAAAATTTAAAATGCAGTTTTATGGAAATAATAGATAGATTGAGGACTAAAATTGAATTATGGGAATGATTAACAATAATTATAATTAATTAAAAAAACAAAAGTGTAATTAACTAAAGCCATAGATGCATCACGTCACATGTTGAACATGCATGTTAATAAAAGCTTAATCAACATATAAACGGTGGCAAATTAGGGACATTTCATATAAGAAAATTATGCATCATTTCTATTTGGTGCGATGACACCACAAGAGCTCGACTTAGCTAAGAGCAAGGACCGCATGGAAGAGTGAAAAACCTAGTCAGGTTTGTACAAGCTTTATGACAATAGCCATTAAATCAAAACTATCACAAGAACAATAATAATGATATATGCATATGTGTTTGCTTAACATTGGTCTATTGTATGATAATATGCTTAAGTCTATTACATTTGTATGTCTGCTACATGCCTGCTACTTGAAAAATGTGTATGTCATGCCAGTTAATTTTAAGTCTAATAAAAATGTCCGTACATTAGTACAAATTCAGAAAGTAAGAATAAAATAAGTAGCAATAACAAGTACACTTATGCAAATTCACAATCAAATACGTCATATTAGATATAAAGTAAATGCATAAAAAAGGAATTGTTAAGTTGTATGTGTGTTCTATGTTATATGTTTGCAATCAACTATATATGTTAAAAAAATTGGTATGTGTAATGCCCTCTAATATAATTAGGAGGATTCAACTATATAAGTTAATGTTATTGTTGAACCTTGAGGGGTATTTCCATAATTTTGATGATAACAAATAAAATAGCAATAATGTATTTAACATACTTATTTTCTAAGTCTATTAAATAAGGTATGAAATAAAATAGCAAGAATAAAATAAGTAGCAATAACAAGTGCACCAAAGATTAATCTTCAAAAGATAAAATTCAAGAAGTGGCATGTTCACGCCCGTGACCCTATGTGTCACGCCCGTGATGAAGCTAACCGCCAACAAACTAACATTTAAAGTTCACGGCTATGAAGGAAGACAATAAACGGTGAATGAACATTTAAGTCATGCTCGTGAAAGACATGTCACACCCGTGAACCTACATGACAAATTCTTCCAGAGAGCTTCACGACCAAAGTCACCATTTGGACCATGGCTTGGAAGGTTGTCACGCCCGTGACCTAATATTTCAAATCCTTCCAGAATGCTTCATGGCTAAGATCACTTCAGTCACGGCTTGGAAGAACAGTTACGACCGTGACAAACAGAGTCACGCCCGTGAAAAATGAAAAAGAAAAATATCAGGCGCAATTATTAGGGTTGGTGCAATGGCTAGTTTCGTATTAAATGCATTCTAACAGCTATAATTCACCACAAGTCATTTTTGCATTCAGCACAAGAGGATAGCTAATACTTTGAATCAAAATCTTGTTGTAAGCTATTTGTACATTTAATACTTTCGAAACAAATATTTATTCTCTATGAAAATCTTTTTGCTCATCATTTATTGAGCAATAAACATTTGTAAGTGTTTCTCTCTGTAATCATTTCTTACTCAAGTGAGTTTTGGGTATTTCTGGGTTAAGAGTAGAACACTTATAAGGGTTAGTTGTGTGAGCCTCTAAAACACAAAGAAAGACTGTTTGTGTGAGCCTGTAAAACACAAGATAAATGTTGTTTGTGTGAGCCTGTAAAACATATGGTAAAGGTTGTTTGTGTGACCCTATAAAACACAAGGAATTGGTTATTGTGTGAGCCATAAAAACACAAGGGATTTATGGGTTAGGTGTGACCATTGTGAGAAAAACCATAGTTGGGAGTGAGATTGTAAAACTCCATTGTAACACTTAGTGTGTTAGTAAAACTCCCAATTGTGATTGGGGAGAGGAGTAGGGTTTGTTAACACCCGAACCTCTATAAAAATCCTTGTGTCAAATTTCTCTATCCCTCATAATCTTAACTTTTTATTTTTGCACTTTAAAGTTAAATTTTTAAACTCCAATTCAACCCCCCTTCTTGGCTCAATATCTGGGCAATAGTTATGATGCATATGTGAAAAATAGATAAATTCAAAATCTTTATATGCATCATGACTATGATGACTCTTTAAAACTTTACAAAAGAAAAAGCATAAAACATATGAAAACTTTAATAATATTATAAAAAAAGGTTCGGGCTTTCACTAGCTTGAGGTTTACAAAAATATATTGTTAAGAAAATTACATGTTCCCAAAGACATCTCTAAAATAAATCTTTACACATTTTCTCATGACATAACCAAATTCAAAAACAGTGTCATGTATGTATCACCAACCCTTCAATGTGTGGTTTGTCCTTTGACTCTTAGGCGGGCTCGTCTTTTTTTCAACTCCTTTTAGATGAATCCAAACCTGCACATGAAAAACACACACACACCAAGCAACCTAATACTTAGTGGTATATATGTGCATAAAATTCTAAGGCATTCATTCCATAATAAAGCAACATGCATTCCATAATCGCGATATGTTCATGTTATCATACTTTCATACATATGTGCAACTTACCATGCCAAGTCTACTAATCCATATATTGCTATTATAATCCACTTCATAACAAGAATAATAATCATATCATCCAGCAAAGTGGATAAATCACATAGTTGAATAATGGATAAGCTTATTATTTTGCCTAATTACTCTAGGTAAGACTACTGGATCTGGGGTAAAGGACCAAAAGTGCTCATACAACTTAAAATCTCTTGTCCATTATCTATTTATGCTCACTTGAGCTTCTTTCAGACCCCCTGACTTAGTTTACGAATGTTTTGTACCATATGAATATTATTGTCTTTTTCCTTATTATATCTTAATATGATACCATTACATCCCAATGACATGCCACTATCCTATTTCATATCTTATGTTAGAGTATTAGACATATAATTTGTGTCTAATATCATATTTGGTTGTTTCCACACATATATATTGTCACATATTCTCACATTATGATTCTATGACATAAACACATGATTAACATACCATAAACATCACCATTTATATTACATCATTTAGATGTTTATCCATTTAAAGTTGTGTGTATCATGTCAAAATATACCTTCTAGCACATACAAGCCTTGTATATTCATTAAAATCCATTTTACACTTAATTTGAGTCATTTAAATCATACAGAGGGAACCAACACTCATCGTGCTCGCAATAGAGCCTTACTGGCTTCTCTCACCGAGGTGACAGAAGCGAGGCTTTTACCAATGTCATGCCCTAATGACTTGTCATGCATATGACTGAGGCTGCATCAGGCTTTGTCATAGATGTGACATAGCTATCACAGCCACGACAAGGCCTTTCTTTGCACCCTTTGCGTTTTAAGCCACATTATCATACCAAACCTAGATTTTTACATTTCTAATGCAAAATAACATGCAAATCTCTATGTTAACCAATATTAACACTCCTATCAATATGCAACCAACACTTTAATACTAAACTCATGCCAAAGTCCATATAACCATTTCTTATCCATAAACATGTCAATAAGTATATAGAACGTCATCTTTAAACATTTAAACACCCATTTCATATGCACAACCATTTCAAAGCATATGGCATAACAAGAATGCAAAAAAATGAAAAAGAATTTACATGCACATATGTACTAACTTCAAAATGGAGCCTTTACCACTTCCAAGCTTTTCAAGTTTGTCCTTCCTCTAGGTGGTTATCTCCACCATCTCTAGCACTTTCTAAGACATAAAAATGTCTCTTTTAAACCATATGCAATATATATGTAACAAAAATCTAATCATAAGCTCAAATCCAAACTTTAATCATCAAGCTACCACTTTTAAGCCTTAATATATGTCAAGCTCTAGTTTTTATCCATCTAGATGTTTAAAGGAAAGGTTTTGACTATTAAAAACCATTACTTGACATAAAACCTTATCCATTTGAAATGGGTCTCTACTATACCGGAAAATGGTTGGAAGAAGAAGAAAAGAAGGTGAAAGTGAATAGGAAAGGCTTCTCTTACCATTTCCTTTACAAAAGAATATGGGTGTGGGTATTTTCTAGCTCTTTCTCCATTTTTCTCTCCAAACAAAGGTCCAAGTATGCTCCAAAAGGTCTCCTTTCAACTTTTCTCTTAATATCTTGCCATGGAAAAGTTTTTCTCTTAAGTTTTAGGTGTTTGATGGTTTTAGTTGTGGAAAGAGAAAAGGAGAATGAAGAAAGAGAAGATGGATTATGTTTTTGAGAGTTAGAGAGAAAGAGAGAGATGGGTAGAAATGCAAGAAAAGAAGAAGAGAAAAGCCATTATATACCCATTAGAAAACTTGTCACTTAAATCTCTCATTGCTTTTGCTAAATACCCCAAAAAGTTCATTGTTTTTATATTCATCCTTTTAACTTACCCAACATGTTCTTCTATAAAATATACATATACTTAATATTCTTTTTATCATCTCTTAACCAAAATTTAGACTCAAATAATTTTAATTGCGATCCTAAGGAAAGCTAATTATCCTGGCCTAATTGATGAGCATTACATTTCTCTCCACCTTAAAGAAATTTTGTCTTTGAAATTTACCTAATGGGTCATTTTTAGTAACTGGGGGTACTGTGTTCGCATCACTTCCTCATTTTTTTCATATGTGTTTTTTGATGGTGTGTTCCTCCATAACATCTTAATTAATGGTACTCGTTTGTTCCTTAATTCTTTGACTTTGCGAGCCAAGATCTTTACTAGTTCTTCCACATATGTGGAGTCTATTTTCACTTCGATACATTATGCCATAATGATGTGGAAAGTATCCAATCTATATCTCCTCAACATAAAGATATGAAAGACATTGTATATCTGGCTTAACTCTATTGGCAAGGCTAGCCTGTAGATGACTGGCCTAATCCTTTTTAAGAGTTCATATGGTCTTATGAATCCAAGGCTTAACTTCCCATTATTCCCAAATCTAATGACTTTCATCTATGGGAAAACCTTTAGAAAAACCTTGTTTTTCACTCTATACTCTATGTCCACTCTTTTCAAGTCTACATAAGAATTTTATCTGTTTGAAGTTGCCTTCAACCTTTCTTGAATAAATTTTACTTTTTTCTCAGTCTATTGTACTAACTCTAGTCTTAAAAGATTTGTTTACTAAGCTTGGTCCAACATAAGGGTGTCCAACACTTTTTACCATAAAGTATCTCATATAGAGCCATCTTAATACTAAACTAATAGCTATTATTGTAGATAAACTACATCAATAGTAGATACTTGTCCAAATAATGTTACGATGCATATGATTTGAAAAAGCCATAAATTAAAACGTTGGTGTACCATAGCCATGATGATTTAGAAAAATCATAAAGCAACACTAAAAGGCTTAAATACGAATAAAGATTTAATAATAACAAACGGGCAATGCACCAGCACAACAATTTTACAAAAATGGATAGTTATAAAATTATATGTCTCTAAAAATAAAAACATATATATCTATAACTATCCAAACCCAATAAAAAAGGCAAAATACAAAAATTTTATCATCCACCCCAAATCTATATCTTTGACTCTGCTCTTGGGCGTCATCCTTTGTCAATCAAGACTTAAGCTCCGAACCTACTTATGGGAACACTCATACGCTAAGCAACCTAATGTTTAGTAGTACATAACCACATGCAAAGCACAACATATATATACAAAATGCACGATACACTTACTATCATACCAATGTGACTTATCTCATCGTTTGTTTATACAACATACCATGTATTTATGATGCCATGCCTTAATGTTCTCTACATAATACTCAATCATGCATAGCATAACAATATAAGCAACCATCAACATACAAGTATATACTACGCATAGAAATTATTAATTACCTTTTTCCTTGCTCGTTTTACTCATAAGTATACTAAATTAGATACGAGTAATCTATGACTCTCATTTGAGCCTTCAGGACACCTGCATGAGCTTTCCACAACACCTGTATGAGGAAAAAAGTGTACATATATCAATCATTGAGGGAAGCACACCTGGCTTGCCCCTAGCCTCAAGAATCTCAAATGTGACCAACCTAGGTCAATTGGTACCAATCTCCCCTCACTAGCGTGCCATCTCTCCTAGCTCTAGTCCTAGTCAGAGTAGATCTATTTTCATAATGTACATCATCCATGATTCTCATAATCATAACCATAACATTCATTCTTGTAACATGCTAAAACCATACAATAGAGGTACTCTGTCTCAAACCAAATAAAACTCAATTCACCTGCAAACAAACAACTTTGATAACTGTGATTACATTTTCATAGTCATGAAAACCCCTTCACGAGTAGTTTACCAGTAAATCAAACCATGATACACCTATGAATTAGCAACATGTTCACGGTCGTGATCCACCATTCACTAGCATGGACCAAACCGTGATCTCTACTATGAAGCTACCTACGAATGGGTTTGCTTCATTAGCATAACATATCTTCACGATATTCACACTCGTGAACCACCAGTTCACACCCGTGAATCTAGAAACCTTTCTAGAAAATAGAGCATCAACAAAGCATCCAACTGTGACATGCAATATTACTACGATTGACCAATGTCAATGCCTCTATCAACAATCCAACATGGTATCTCACTACAAGCATATCAAAAACCAAACATCAACACTTTAAAAACATCCAACATATGAATTTCAACACAAAATCATTATAACACAACAATCACATATTTGACCCCCAATATGTCATATAACCAACCCTATACCCTTTATAGCATGCATTAACAAAAATAGCACATAAACATGTAACTCGAGTCTTTGAATTGTGTTATGTATAAACCTTTCACCTAGGATGGAGACTAACTAAAGTTTTAGCTCTCTAAACTTATCCTTTCTCTTGAGATGGACTTCCATCAACTTTACCAGCTCCTAGTAATAAAAAAAAATGTCTCTTTAAGCTTTTCTAGAACTGGAACCCCAAGTAAGAACACAAAAATGAACTCTTTTCTTACAACTCACAACACTTTATTTTTCACTCTTCTCACTAACTTTATTCTCATAAAACTATGTATTTAAGCTCTAAAAATGGAGAAGAAAGGTTTCTAGTTATAAAAGGGAATAAAGGTGATGTGTTTGTGGTTAACAAGGAGTGGGGAACAAATTTTAAGGGATGGCATGGTGGTCTCACCTGCCCTGACTACCCAGGATTCACGGCCATGACTCATCCTTCATAGGCATGATCCACCCATTCATGATCGTGATTGACCTTTACGGTTTGTTCACTAAAGATTCGACATTCACAGACATGACACCGCTAGTCACGGGTTTGAAACAACTAAATGAACAACTTTAAAACCTTTTAAATATTCTTCTTAACTCCTAACTCTCACTAACCATTAGCATAGCCCATAAACATTATATACAGACATTACACAATTCAACTAGCTTGTTCAATGGGTAGTCCCTTATGATCGTTAAGAAGTGAGTTGATTTCATTAATCTGTCTATTATCACCCATACGACATTATGCTGACAATCCAATCAAAATATTCATCATTATCCTATCGCATTTTCACTTTAAAATAGTGATTGGTAGCAACAACCCCAAAGGTGCTTGATGTTCTGTCTTGACTTGCTGACATGTCATACATCTAATTGTCTACTATATGATTCCTTTTTCATTTTTGACCACCAATACTTCCTTTTCAAATCCCGATACATATTGTTGCTCCCTAGGTGTATAGCATACTTTGTCTCATGTTCCTTCTTTAGGATCCTTTGTCTTAAATCTTCCACATTAAGCACACATAACCTTGATTGGTAATACAATCAACCATTTATCTCGAATAGAGACCAAATCGACTATCTCAACTTACTTAACACCCTATTTCTGAGCATATGTGATCTCTTAGTTGAGAGTAGGATGGATGTGTAACTCCATCAAGGTCTTTTTGCTTAATGCATTGATCACAACATTGGCCTACTTGGATGGTAGTCTATCACACGATTGTTATCTTTGATAAACTCTAACCAGCTTCTTTACCTCAATTTCAACTCTTTCTAAGTAGGGAGATACTTCAAGCTCCTGTGGTTGGTGTAGATAAAACACTTCTTTCTATACAAATAGTAGCACCATAGTTTTAAAGTGAACACAATGACTGCCAACTCTAGGTCATAAGTCAGGTATTTTTTTCTCATAAGGCTTTAACTATCTAGAGACATATGTAACAACTTTCCCTTCATACATCAAAACACATCCCAATCCATTATCACTGTAGATGTCGTATTCCTTATTAGGAACAGGTTATGTTAGAACTAGAGCTTTTACCAATATTTTTTTGAGTTGATCAAAGTTGTGCTGGCACTTGTCAGTCCATTCAAATTTGATATTTTTTCCCACTAACTTTGTCAATGGTAAAGCAATCATAGAAAAATGCTTTATAAATTTCTGTAATTCCCTTCAATACTAAGAAAACTTCTGATTGTTGTCATATTTCTGGGAGGCTTCCAATTCAAGATCACCTTAATCTTATTGGGGTTCACTCTAATACCCTATGCTTGCATAATATGTCTAAGGAATGCAATTTTATCTAATCAAAACTCGCATTTAGACAACTTAGCATGCAACTTTTATTCGTTGAGGGTCTTCAAAACAATCTTTAAATGTTGATCATGCTCTTTCTCGCTATTGAAATACACCAAGATATCTTCCAATGGTGATACATTGACCTCAAATCTATTTTGGAGAAAGCTCTAGTATGTTTCAGCAAATCAAACAAATTATCTATTCGAGGCAATGAATACTTATTTTTTATGGCCACTTTGTTCAATTGTTTATAGTTTATGCACAAACTCATAGACTCATTTGTTTCTTCACAAATAATATCGGTGCACCCCAAGGAGATACATTTGGCTTGAGAAAAACCCTTATCTAATAGTTATTGCGATAGTACTTTCTTTCAACTCTATATGTGCCGTTTTGTATGGTGTAGCTGATATCGGGGTCGTACATGCAGTGAGCTATATAGAAAATTCAATCTATTTATTTGGAGGTAGCCCTGGTAATGTTTACAAATTTAAACTCGCAAGTGCATGAACCACGATAGTATGGCAAGACATTTCCGAGGTCGATCTTTCAAGCAATTGTTCAACTTAAAAACCTAATTAACTGTAAATTACTAATATATAAGAAATTAAAACCTAAACACTCTAATCAAGTTTCAGTAAATTCTTAAGTTAAACTAAGTAAATTAAGACTAGAAAAACTAGAAAGCAATCAAATTCAACGAACTAAAACCAATAAGATAAAGTAGGTATTTAGCTCACCTCTCAAATCTGTAATCCCTTTCTTGACTCAATTAATTATGATGAAATAAGTTTTCAATGGCTCTTGTTTTAATTTACTAATTACCCAAACTAATGGTGTAACTAGTGTTAAACCCAATTTTAGGTTAAACTAAAAAAATGTTTTAATTAATTTAAGTCTAACATGTTCATTCCAAATTAAAAAAAGGTGATATATCAATTATTCAATATAAAAATAAATAAACACAATTAAAAATGGAGAAGAAATCATACTTTATTAATAATAAATGCGAAAAATGATACAAATTGGGTTAGCTTACTGAACACCCAATAAAAATATAGCCTAACATTGATATCACAATAATCATGTTAATATCAATAACTAAACTAAACATTACAGTAGAAATAAAGAAATAAAATAGAAACTAAACTCTCCTGAAATTGGTATGATGAACCTTTTAGAATGATTGATCCTCACTTCTTCAAACACTTAAAATTTGCTAATCTTCAAAAACCAATTTCAATTTGCCCAAATTGAAAATCACAATTTATTGGAACTCCAAAATAAAAATAGAAAATAGTGGCTAACAATTATTTCTTAATTCCACTTAAGTATGAATTTATACCTAAATAAGAATTTTAATTGTAATATAACTCTTATTTACATTATTTCCTTAGTATAAAATCATAAAATCCCTCAAATAGAGACTCTCCTCCAATCAAAATGGATCTCACAAGATTTGTGCCCCACTTGCATGAAATACATCTTTTGTTGCATGTTGGAGTCTACAAGGTCATGGAGTGTCATGCATGCGATGATGGTGTTGCACTAACGACAGATTGTGCTGGTGCAAGAATGACGTTCCCTTGATAAATTGATGTGCCCCAACATAATGTTGGCAAGGTGGAAGGCTTCTAAAATGTCATGCCTACATTAAATCATCATGCTTGCCCTGAATTGCCACGACAATACTGAAACATCACATGCTTGCGACTAAGCCTCATTTGTGCAATCCACTTAACCAATCAACTATAATCTTTATGAAAACACCAAGTATATGTAAAGATCCATCCAAAATTAACTTTATCTCCTATAATCATTAAACAACCTATTAAGTAACATAACACAACATAGATCAACACAAAACTAACATTATAACATTAAAATCACTCAAATAAACAATGACACAAATAAACACATCACCTAGTTGGTCATTAGAAAACACATTTGAAAATTCTCTAAATGTTGGAATATCCTTTAGATCAGAACCTCCCCTTCTCATATCAGTTATGTGAGCAAAGTACGCCTCGCACCCCATTCTAGTCATCTTCTGAGCTCTCATTATGGATATTACTTATGTTGGTTAACCTTTCACCCTGAACTATCAGTTCCTCTTTTCTTAGGGTTTTGAGAATTACTATCTTAGATCGAAAATCTACTATTACCTTATACTAAGAGAGCCAATTCATGCCTAAAATGGCATCATACTAGTGGAATGACAACTCAATCAAATATGAGGGAAATTATTTCCTATGCACTCTTAAAAAGTAACATTTGTATACTCGATTAACCTTTACATTGTGCCTTAAGGGGTTTATGACCTCAATCTTGTAGTCTAATTTTTTAGTGTGATACAATCCTGACTAGGTGTGCTTGTGCATATATATGTATGTGTTGAGTCAGGATATAAATCAAAATAATGGAAAAACATACCAACAATCACATTTGTGGCCCCCTTATCCTCCCTAGCCCTCATGGCATAAGCTCTAGTAGGAGTCTTACTAGGTCTAAAATACTTTGCCTCCTCTGGTCTGGTTATAGCTTTGGACCTGGGCTAACCCTATAGTCTGTGTATAAGCAACATTGGTTACCATCAGACAATCCTTTCTCAAATAATCACATGTTTCATATTGAAAGAAAGCTCCTTTAGCTCCCCTAACATTCTTCTCAGTGGTTCTTTCCATAGCTTGTACAAATTGGCATAGTCTCTCCCTGGGTCTATATCTGGGTACTAGCATATGCAAAAGCAACTTTAAAAGGCAGTCTTTGCCTAAACAATGTCGTCTAAGTGTGGCTCTATCCCCGCCCCCTACTTTGGGACTGCCCGAAGAGAATCAGGCATTCTTACTAGATGTCTAGGCCATATTAGCTAATGGTCTCCAAAAATCTCTTCTAAATGCTTTTCAATCTTCCTCATTCGTCTTACTTGCTCTACACTAATGGCAGAGGAAAACAACTTGGAAAAATCTTCATGCTGATGGAAGGCCATTAGATATCTGATGTCCTCATCGAGGCCATCTTTGAATCTCATGCATCTATTTGCTACATCTTCCATAATTTCAACTGCATACCTGCTTAACTGGATGAACTCTCTTTTGTACTCGAATATAGTCATCCTTCTATATTTCAAGTTGAGAAACTTTTATTTTTTCTTATTTATGTGAACATGTGACACATATTTCTTGTTAAATTCCACCAAAAAGAATTTCCATATTGGCAGTTTTGGAGTCCATGGTTTTGCTAAAATTGTGATCCACCAATCTTAAACATGCTCCTACAAAAGAGAGACTGCATATTGGACCTTTTGCTCATGTGAATACTATAGTTGCTCAAAAACCCACTCTATCTTCTCTAACCAAAATTCAGCAGTAGTTAGGTCATCACATTTCTTGCCCACAAAGTTTGTGGTTTTATACTTTCTCAGTTTGTCAAACAAAAGCTTAGGCTAAGGTGGTGGTGATGGAGGTGGTACAATTTAAGCTATTCACTACAATAAACTCGCCATCTGCTGCATAAATGGCATTTGAGCTTGATCGGTTTGCCTAACAGCCGATGGTTATGGAATAGGTATGGTATCCAAACCCAAAATACTCGCAAAACTAGGTTGATTATGTGCTTGAAAGGTAATAGGGTTGTTACTCTCAACCATATCATATGGTTTTATCTTTATAATATCTTTCTAAACTTACGATTTGATAGAGAATAACTCTTGTCAGAGTCATGCATGACACACTTGGTATGCATGATACACCTATAATCCACTTAGGTCTAGAAACACTTAAACCTAAGCTTTGATAGCACTAAATATAATGTCCTCTTATATAATTAGAAGGATTATGATGAAAAACTGATGAATTCAAAACCTTTATACACATCATGACCATGATGATATTTTAAAACTTTGCAAAAGAAAAAGCATAAAAGATATGAAAACCTTAATAATATAATACAATAATGTTTAGAGTTCCACTAGCTCGAGGTTTATAAAAATATACTGTTAATAATTTTATATGTTCCCAAAGACATGCACAAAATAAATCTTTACACCCTATCTCATGACATAACCAAAACAAAAAATAATGTCATGTATGTATCACCAACCCTTTAATGTCTGGTTTGTCCTTTGACTCTTAGGTAGGCTCGTCTTCTCATCAACTCCTTTAACATGACTCTAAACTTATGTATTAGAAAACTCCCACACATTAAGCAACCTAATGCTTAGTGGCATATGCATGGAAATCTAAGGCATTCATTTAACAATAAGGCAACATGCATTCCACAATCATAATATGTTCATGTAATCATACTTTCCAACATATTTACAACTTACCATACCAAGTCTACTAATCCATGTATTTCTATAATAATCCACTTCAGCAAGAATAATAATCACATCATCCATAAAAGTAGATAAATCCCATAGTTCAATAATCGATAACCTTATTATTTTGCTCGACTACTTTAGGTAGGACTACAAAGATCTGGGGTTAAGAACCAGAAGCACTCACACAAACTTAAGAATTTTTATTCACTATCTATTTATGCTCATTTGACTCTGTCATGTCATGAGTTCTCACACAAGCTTCAAACCCCCTAACTGAGTGTATGAATATTTTGTACTACATGTGAATGTATATAAAGGGTGCACATATAAGCTTAAGTCCCCTTGTCCAAATATTATTGTCCCATTCCTCAGTATATCTTATTACAATACCATTACACTATTAATGGCATGTCATCTATCCTACTTCATGTCCTATGTTAGAGTATTAGGTATATAAGTTGTGTCTCATATCATATTGTTTTGTTGCTACACATATATATTCCTCATATGATCTCACATTATGATTACATGACATAATATATGTAATATCCGCAAGTTAGGGCCCAGAAATAATAAGTTAATAAAGGTATATTGAGAGTATATGGGAGGTATATAGTGCTTAAGGGTTTTGGTAATATAAAATTAATGAAAAAAATAAAAAAAAGAAGAAGTTTATAGCATTCATGCTCATGACAATGTTATCACAGTCGTGAATGTAGTGAAATTTAATTTTTAAAGCTAAGGATCTTCACAGCTGTGGCACTATGGTTCACGTCCGGGAAGCCCTACAGGTTTATATAGAACAATTTCATGTTTTAACTAAAATACATGCAATTTCAATTTAAAACCCTAGCCACCATAATCTGAAACCTTAAATAGATTTCCCTTCATTCTCTTTCGATTATGATTTATTAAACACAAAATCCCACCATAAATGAGGTTAAAACATATTAAAAATAAAGATTTCGGTATAAGAATTGAAGTCAGAATCTAAGAAGGATTAGAACACATTTTGAACCCTATTGCCAATCTGTAATCATCAAAATAGAGGTAAGAGAGGATATTTTTTCATTAATCTTTGATTGTTTCAATTCAATTTAATAGGAGAGTTAGATTTATAAGATTAAAATCAATGAAAAGTTAAGGTTTTAATAGTTTATTACTTAAATAGATACAATGACATAAATATAATGTAATATAGTCTCTATTTTCATGTTAGGGATTGAGACCAATGGTGGAGAACCCCACCAGAGGTTGTAGACGTGAGAGTATCGAATTTTAGAATTCCAATTAACGAGGTTTGTACATATATGCATTTTAATTTGAACATATTATGCTTGTGGTATGAATTATGATTTTGGTATGTTAAATGGCATGAAATGTTGATATGCTAGTTGTCAGTATTGAGGTAAATGGCTTATAATATTTTGAAATACATAATAAGGTTGATATGTTGATAATTGAGTATGAATTAATGTTAGGATGTTGACAAATAAGGCATGGAGCCTAGTTTGAATGATTGCATATGATAATATGTATATGTATGGTTGATTTTATATTTTGGAATATGGGAAGTATTGATAGGAGTGGCTAAAATTAGTTAGCTTTAGTACATTCCATGTTGTGTGTGGAATTGGTTAAAAACGGTGTTGGACTTATGTTTTTTTTTAATGTGTCATGCCTGTGAAGTCAATCTTTAGGCTTGTGAATGTATGGACATAGTATGGTCATGCCCGTGAACAAATGTCCACACCCGTGATTGATCACAAAGCCAGTCATGGGTAGATAACCTGTAAATATACCGCATATGTTGTTTTTATATTAAATTATCACGTATGAAACAAGAATAAAATAAAATTCATGTTTACAGCGAGAGTAATTTTTTTTAACTCATCTCATATTATCAACAATAATTTTACAATCAATACGGAAGCTTTAATTATAGCCTATAACATCACATATATTAATAACTTAAAAATTGCGTTTAAAAGTTAGTAAACTTGCAAGTTGAATCCATTTATATATGTATGTATATGTATATGTGTATATATATTAGTACACATTCATTGTAATTATACATATGCAAGTATTCAACCCCAAATATAAATGATATGTTCTTATGCTTATGTGGAATGCAATGAGAGAAAGTGAGGAGGCTCGGCCGGTGACCTTTGATCCATGACTTTTATATGCACCTCAATATGAACTACTAATCTTCTCTACCTGAAAAATGATGCAATTTGGTGAGTTGCGACTCAGTGAGAATAACCATCAAATAAGTTCTAAAGCACCAAACATTTCATAATAGCAAATAACAAGTATAATTAATACATACTTTATACTCCATTTCATCAGTCAATAATATATAAATATAGATAAAATCAAGTATTCAATAATTGTTCTTTACTTATGCTTATGCATTTTATTTTTTGTGACTAGGTTAAACAAACATTGCCCCGGATTTCCATGTGAACATTTGTCATGTGAACATTTGCATTTGCATTTGCTAGCTAGCTTGATCATTTGTTTCATTTGCACATTTGTTGGGTCATAGGCCTCTTCTTTTGCTTTGTAATATCGATTAACTAGTCACAACGTCTTTTAAGTCATTATGCATATGCACTTGTACTTACATATTCATCAACCATTGTATCTTATCACATATACCATACATATACCACATATATACCTTATATGTCAACACATATACCTTGCATATACTATACATATACCATGTATATATATCATATGTCAAACATATACCTCAAATATACCACAAGTATACAAACTTATATGTACCACAAATGTCACAAATTATTTATCATCATATTATCAAGGAAAAATCATCACAATCATATGAATCACATAGTAAGCAACATTCATATGCACTAAAGAATTCAATTGATAATTAGACTCACATTTTTCCTTTGATTCCAACCCTTAAGTTATTGTCTACCCCCTTCTTGTGTATCTCCAATTTGTCTTGAGCCTAGTATTGAAATATAATTGGTTAATTTATGACTAGAGAAACTTAATATGGCTTAAACAAATTAATATACATTATTCATATCAATAATTAAAATTTTTCCTATGAGGCAGTGTGACCTTATGGGACTGATTTGACTATAACATTTTCTATACTTGACAAATTAATCTAGTTCTTATTGCTAATTAAAATTAACATATAATTATATAATATATTAAAATATCAGACCAATTGGATCATTATACAAGTTTTGGTGGAATTTCAAAACGTGTTCTATTTTCTGCCCTGTTTTCTGCCTTAGACAGTTTCAGGGTACTAACTTTAATTCATCATAACTTATAATATATAAGTCATATTTTAATGAAACTTTACAGAAACTTATATGAGTTTAAATGGAATATTTTTCATGTTTACAACTTTCATCATTTATATATCTAAGGCCCTTAAATTATAGGCAACATTTTACTGCTATAGAACAGAGTTAGTTTTCAGGACAGTATGACTTGTAACGGCCATAACTTACTCTATACATAACATATTATTATGCAATTAGTACCTAAATTTAGATAAGACATATACCTATAACTTTTATGTTTTTCTAATTAACATAAGCTATCTATAAGAAGCTCAAAACAATTAAACAATGTTCTGGACCTGTACAGGGCACTCAGTAGGCAGTTCAAACCATGGAACAGTCATGGTTCCATTCACAATAAGTCAACATTTACAGAACATATGAACCTGAAATTTGGTATACAGATATATAACACATATATCTACAAATTTTTGAGATACTTCCAATAATGGCTTTATCATATTCAAAACTAACAAATACAGTAGCTAACTTACTTAGGGTTCACATCCGGACCAGTTTTAGTTTAGAGAGGATATCTCACTATATACACTAAATCTTGAAAATATGTTTACATATCCATAAATCTAAGACATAAATGAATGATTGTTGTGTTTTAAGCTTTTTCATATTCGATCTCTAAGATCATCAAAACCATGACACAATATACTACCTATTTATGAACCCTAAACACCATAATCAAGCTTAACACAAAATAATTGTTTACTCACCTATAATCACCCTAGGCTAACCTTGTTGTTGGAATTTCAAAAAAATAGGCTGAAGGAATGAAGCAAAGAAGACGAAGAAGATGAGAAGGAGGAAGAAGAAGACTTAGCCTAATAAGTTAAAAATTTGTCTTCCTTTCTTTTTTTTTTTCACTCTTCCCTTTTTCTTCTTCTTCCTTTTTTTTCTCTTCTTTTGCTATATGCTTTTTTTTAATTTTATTAGTATTATTATTTTTATTATCATCATATATACATAAATATACATACATTCATGATTACATATAAACATTTACCCAATTTTACTAACCAATAATAAAAAAAATAATTTAATCACTTATTTTAATTTAATTAAATTAATCATGTCAAATTTTTATTAATTCAATCTGGTCTCTTTATTCACTTACAATTGTAAAATACTTGAAAATAAACTAATTGTGTGTCATGAATATATTTAAATAAAAATGCATATTATGCATGTGTTCAAGTGTTATATATGCAAAATGCATATGCGCAAATGAGATGATGCAGAAATGAATATGGAAAAAGTCAAGGATGTTACATATAATGTTTACATATTATGGTGGCTTAAGCTCCGGTAAGAGTGCTCCTTATTTGAGATGCAAAATTTCAATACAAACAAATACAGATAGTGAGCAGGGTGGCTTAAGCTCAGGTAAGAGCGCTTTGGTTTCGCAAACCACATCCGGGTAGTCCAGATTTAAAGTATTGGACTAGGATACCAGAAATTGATAACACAATACATAGAAATTTTAATACAATGTACATAAATTAGTGAATCAGAAATTTTTATCAATACAATAAATTAGTGTATGTATATATATATATATATATATATGAAATCAATATTGGTATACTTGCAATACATGACAGAATTCATTGTGACTATGATGATATAGAATTACGATAAATGGCATGTATTGTTGCTACGATGATAAAATTACTTGTACAATGTATGTTTTATGAATATGAGATGTGACATTTAATATGTGAATGCATGCTAGAATTTCAATGCTTATATATATCATTAAGCTTTCAGCAGCTTTGCATGTGGATTTCCCTACATGCAGGTCTGAAGCCAGTAAACTGTTGAGTTGACAAAAAGAGAAGATAAAGGAGTCAAAGTTTACCCATGTGGGTCTGTTATTTTATCTCATCCATTTCATTATTGATTATTCCACATGACATGGGATAGAGACAATTTTTCTTGAACATGGTATTAATGAGGATGTATAATTGATTTTTAATTATGGTTTAGTAAGGCTGATCTTGCAATAAGGGCGATTATTGCCCAAGCCAGATTATGGTTTGATTTCGGTTAATATCTAGATACATATATGGTTTTAATACAGATTATGTCGGATGAATATTTAAAATTTGCATAATGTATAACATGATGATCTTGATATAGGGATAAATTAGAATTTTTTTAAGATAGATTTTATATAGATTCAGTTGTTTGACATCCGTCTGTATAGTAAATTTTTTCCTGGATGTATGGAAGGGTGTTACATTTAGTGGTATTAAAGCTTAAGTTTCAGCGGTTCTAGACCTAAGTGGATTTTGGGGTTATCATACATACATACATATGTCTCGTTTAACTCTGACTTTGGCTTACTTCTCTGTCAACTTGTAGGAATAGAGTGAGATGGTGTCTGAATTGAATGATATGGCTAAGAGCCAAAACTCTCCATATAATGGGCCATCGAATCAGCCCAGTACAACTAGTATTGAAGACCCAGGTACAGTACCAGTCCTTAACCAACAAGCTCCTGAACAAGCTAACTAGGACCAGACTCCATTGATATAGTAGATGGCAGGATTATTGCAATAGATAGCTAAAGTAGTGCCACTAGCACCAGCTTGCTCTAGCTTCTCCAACCCACCACTAAGGCCAAGGGTACAGCTAGCCCGTGAATAAACATTTCCAAAACCTTCCAGAATGCTTCACGGACAAGGTCACTACTTAAGTCACGACTTGGAAGAACAGTCACGATCGTGATACACAGAGTCACGCCCGTGAACGATGAAAGAGAAAAATGTCAGGTGCAATTATTAGGGTTGGTGCAACAGCTAGTTTCATATTTAATGCACTCTAACGGCTATAATTTGCTATGGAAATATAAATGCAAGTCATTTATGCATCCAGAAGAAGTAGAGAACAAGAGAGTGAACAAGGAGAACAAAAGAACAAGTGAATTGAAAATATTTTGAATCAAAACCTTGTTGTAAGCCATTTTGTGCATTTGATATTTATTTTATGTAAAAGTCTTTTTGCTCATCATTTATTGAGCAATAAAGATTTGTAAGTGTTTCTCTCTGTAATCATTTACTCAAGTGAGTTTTAGGTATTTTTGGGTTAAAAGTAGAACACTTGTAAAGGTTAGTTGTGTGAGCCTCTAAAATACAAAGAAAGGTTATTTGTGTGAGCCTGTAAAACACAAGATAAAGGTTGTTTGTGTGAGCCTATAAAACACAAGGAATTGGTTATTGTGTGAGCCATAAAAACACAAGGGATTTTTGGGTTAGGTGTGAGCTATTGTGAGAAACACCATAGTTGGGAGTGAGTTTGTAAAACTCCATTGTAACACTTAGTGTGTTAGTGAAACTCCCAATTGCGATTGGGGAGAGGAGTAGGGTTTGTTAACACCCGAACCTCTATATAAATCCTCGTGTCAAATTTCTCTATCCCTACTAAACTTAATTTTTATTTCCGTATTTTAAAGTTAAAATTTTTAAACTCCAATTCAACCCCCCTTTTTTGGCTCAATATCTGGGCAACAATTGGTATCAGAGCTTTGTCTAGCATCGAAGCCTAAAAACCGCTAATAAAGATCAAGATATGGACAGTGAAGGATTCCAAAGTCTCAAGCCTTACTTCGATGGAGCAAACTATGCTCATTAGAAGTTTCGGATGGATACATACCAGGATAGTGAAAGAATTGAAGTCTGAGATAGTGTACAAAAAGAATGGACACCACCAACCAAAAGAGGAGCTGATGGTGAAGAAGAAATCTTATCAAAAGATGATTGGACAGAGCCTCAAAGAAGAGCAAACTTCAATAACAAGAAGGCAATGACAATCCTCTCAAGCTCATTATCCATTGAAGAATGTGGCAGAATATAACACTGCCCAACAGCCTACAGCATGTGGAAGACATTGGAAAATTATCATGAAGGAATTAAGCAAGTCAAATCCAAGAAGATTCAACTTCTTACTTCAGAATATGAGCTCTTCAAAATGAAATCCAATGAGTCAATCACTAGCATAACCAACCGTCTTCTAGCTATCATAAATGGAATGAGGAAACTTGGGAAGCATCTATGCTTGGAAGATGTAAACAACAAAATCCTGAGAAGTCTTCCTCTTAAAGATTACGGTTCAAGAGTTGTTGGTATAGAAGAAGCAAATGAAGACATGAGCATTATAAATACTGATGTGCTTATTGACAAACTTCTCACACATGAAATGGCAGTGAAAAGAGATGGAGAGCTTGAAGCAGAGCTAGAAAAAAAAAAGTCTTTAGCACTAAAAGCCTTTACTTCAAAATCTCAAGAAGAAAGTGAAGATGATGAAGAAATGAGTGATGATGAGAATGAGGACATTGCTATGCTCTCAAGAAGGCTGAAAAGAATCATTGAGAAGAAAATTCAGGCAAATAAACCACAAACCAATTTCTAATGATGCAAAAAGAAGTAAAGAAAAGGTAAAGTGCTATGAATGGGAAAAGAAAGGGCATATTAAACCAGAATGTCCAAGGCTTAAGAAGCATAAGAACAAATACCAAAGAGACAATAGGGAGAAAGGTCACAAAGCCACATGGGATGACGAAAGCTCTTCAAGTGAAAGAGATGATAATGAAAGCAAAGAGGTCAACCTATACTTCATGGCTATTGAGGATCACATCTCGGATAAGGTAAGATCACTACACTCATACTCTTTCAATAATGATAGTAGTGATAACGATAATGATAGTGATAGGGATGATGATGATGATGATGAGCAAAGCCTTATAAAAGAATTAAATTTAGAACTAGAGAAATATATGATTAAATTCAGTACTTATAAGAATAACATTTCTAATTTAAAAAACAAAATAGATGCTTTAGAAAAGAAGAATTCTAAGCTTAAATCATGCAATGAATCTCTTCAAAAGTCATTAGATGAATACTCATCAAGACCCTCAACAAAATCATTACTTAAAGAAAATAATACTTTAAAAAATGAAGTTGAGAAACTTAAAAATTCAATTTCTAAATTTCACAAAGGAAAAGAGAGTTTAGATACTCTCATTGTGTCTCAAAGACCACCTTTAATTAGACATGGTCTAGGATTTAAGGACACATCATCATCTTCTCACAAAACCATTTTTGTTAAGTCTAGTGAACCTCACATCGCCACACTAGCTGGAACAGCACCAAGGAATAAGTACACTAAACCTTCTATACATAAAAAGAATAATCATGAATTTATGTATAAGAAGCATCTATCTTGGAAAACACCAATTAATCATAATTGTGCATGCCATTATTTTCAAAATCAATCTAATAGAAATATGGCATTCAAAAATATTGTAAGACCAAAAAACAATGTTAAACCTATGCAGTGTAATTATTGTATGAAAATGGGTCACATAAACAAACATTGCTGGATAAGGAAGGCTTATTGGGAACCTTCATGTGTTAATCTCCAAGGACCCAAGCTCATTTGGGTAACTAAAAATCATACTTGAATTGTGATTCTATAGGTATGCCTCAAGTCCACAATAAACACAAATGTTTGGCTAGTAGATAGTGGATGCTCAAGGCATATGACAGGAAATAAAGAACTCTTCAATGAAATCAAAAGTATTGATGGAGGTAAAGTTACCTTTGGAAACAATGCTAAGGGTAAGGTAATTGGATTGGCTCTATTGATATTAATGGTACTTGCTAAGTGTTAGTCAATTATATGATAAAAGAAACAAAGTAACCTTTACTTCCAACGAATGTCTTGTAACCTCTAATGATGGTCAAAAGATATTTAAAGAAAATAGAAATGTCAACACTTACATAATAGACTTACACAAAATATCTAACCATTCCTCTAAGGGTCTTGTGACTACTAGTGATGAATCATGACTGTGGCATAGAAGACTTGGTCATACGCACATGGACTTAATTCAAAGCCTCAGCACAAGAGAACTAGTAAAGGGACTGCCAAAAGTCAAATTTGAAAAAGACAAGACATGTGAACCTTACCAAATAGGGAAGCAACACAAGTCATCCTTCAAAGCCAAAAACATAGTAAGTACCTCAAACCCTCTACAACTCCTGTATTTAGATTTATTTGGACCTACTAGAATTGCTAGCTTTGGAGGTAAACATTATGTCTTTGTCATGGTAGATGATTACTCTAGATTTACTTGGATAATTTTTTTAGCTTAAAAGAGTGATGCTTTTGAAAATTTCAAAAACTTTGCTATAAAAGTTCAAAATGAAAAAGGATATTGTATTTCAAAAACAAGAAGTGACCATGGCAAAGAATTTGAAAATGAAAACTTTGAAAGTTTTTGTCTTAAACATGGCATTTCGCAGAATTTTTCATCTCCTAGGACACCTCAACAAAATGGGGTAGTTGAAAGGAAAAATTGAACCTTAATTGAAATGGCTAGAACAATGCTCAATGAGTGTGGTCTACCAACTTATTTTTGGGCAAAATCTACAAATACTACTTGTTATATTTCAAATTGAGTTTTCAAAAGATCTCTTTTAAATAAAACCTCATTTGACCTATGGAATGGAAGAAAGCCCTTAATATCATACTTTAAAGTATTTGGATGCAAGTGCTTCATATTGAATACCTAGGACAACCTTGGAAATTTTGGCTCAAAATCTGATGAATGTATCTTTTTAGTATACTCTACAACTAGCAAAACATATAAAGTATTCAATAAAAGGTCATTAACTGTTGAAGAATCTATGCATGTTATTTTTAATGAATCTAGTAGACTTGATCTTGTGAAAGGTAGTGCTCTTGATGATGTTGTATGAACTATGGAAAGACTTGATCTTGAAAATGGAAAAGAAGAAATTGATCAAGAAGATTCACATCAAGATGATTCTCTGCCTCAAGCTTAAGAGGAAAACATGCAAGAGCTCCCAAAGGAATGAAGATTGATAAAAGATCACCCCAAGGAGCAAATCATTGGTGATCCTTAAAGGGAAGTAAGTACTAGATCTCATTTCAAAAATTTAGCCACTGACCTTGCTTTTATTTCTCAAATTGAGCCTAAAAATGTTGATGAGACTCTTAATGATGTAAGTTGGGTGATTGCAATGCAAGAAGAACTCAACCAATTTGAGAGAAGTAAGGTATGGACCTTAGTACCTAGACCCAAGGATCATCAAATTATAGGCAGCAAATGGATGTTTAGAAATAAACTAGGAATAAGGCTAGATTAGTTCCAAAAGGATATAATCAGGAAGAAGGAATAAATTATGATGAGACTTATACTCCTGCAGCTAGATTAAAAGCCATAAGAATACTTTTAGCATGTGCATGTCACATGTATTTCAAACTCTTTCAAATGGATGTAAAAAGTGCATTCTTAAATGGTTATATAGAATAAGAAGTGTATGTAGAACAACCACTAGGTTTTGAAAGCTATGATTTTCCCAATCATATTTTTAAACTTTCAAAAACCTTATATGGTTTGAAACAAGCCCCAAGAGCTTAGTATGAAAGACTAAGTTCTTTTTTCTTAGAAAATAACTTTACAAAGGGGAATGTTGACACTACATTATTCATTAAAAAACATAAGCATGATATTCTAATTGTTCAAATTTATGTTGATGATATCATATTTGGTTCTACTAATGAATTGTTTTGTCAAGAATTTGCTAAGTGTATGACTAGAGAATTCGAAATGAGCATGATGGGTGAATAAAACAAGGCAATGAGGGCATATTCATCAACCAATCCAAATATGCCAAAGACTTACTTAAGAAATTTGGAATGGAATGATGCAAGAATGTCAAGACTCCAATGAGCACATCAATAAAATTGGACAAGGATGAAAAGGGTAAGAGCATTAATGAAAAGCTCTATAGAGGTATGATCGGATCACTTTTATATCTTACTGATTCTAGACCTGACATAATGTATAGTGTATGCTTATGTGCATGATTTCAATCATGTTCAAAAAAGTCTCATTTAAATGCAGTAAAAAGAATTCTAAGATATTTACATGGCTCATTGCATTTAGGTTTGTGGTATCCTAGAAATTCATCTTTTTACATTGTAGGATATTCAGATGCTGATTATGATGTAGTCTTTTAGATAGAAAAAGTATTTCAGGTACTTGTCACTTTATTGGAGAGTGCTTAGTTTCTTGGTTTAGCCATAAACATGTTTCAGTTGCTCCTTCTACTGCTGAAGCAGAATATGTAGTAGCAGGATGTTGTTGTACACAAATCCTTCAAATGAAACAACAACTTAAGGATTATGGTCATAGTATGAATCATATACCTATTAGATGTGACAATACAAATGCTATAAATCTATCAAAGAATCTCATTCAACATTATAGAAGTAAACATATTGACATTAGACACCATTTTATTAGAGATTATTTTCAATATGGAGATGTTGTATTGGAATTTATAAGCACAGAAAATCAATTGGCAGATATATTCACTAAGTCTCTAAATGAGGAAAGATTTAATTTCATAAGAAGAGAACTTGGTATGATTGATGGATTATCTTTGTAATTGCCAAATTGTCAAACCTTAAGTAATAATCTTGTTTTTGTATCAACTTACTAGATATAAGGTAGTAAATTTGATGAAAATTTATATTATAAGGGATAAAATCTTCATATAAATGCTTTAGTCTTGTTTTAGGACTTAATTTTATTTAATGAGAATTTTAGGTAGTTCACGACCGTGACATATGTTCACACCCGTGAACTAAGTTGCCAAAAGAACCAGTAGCTTTCACGACTTATTTCACGACATAGTTCACGGCTTAAAGTAGTGAAGCCCATGTTCACGACTTCATTCACCCCCGTGAAATGCCCTGTTCACGCCCGTGATGTATTTTCACGCCCGAGAACATTTTCACCAAAAACTTACAGAAGCGTTCACGCTCTATGTCACGCTTTGTTTCACGGTCATAAGTAGTGAAATTCAACACTTCACGCCCATGACCTATTTTTCACCACCGTGAAAGTTCATCATTTACACCTGTGACCTTCAAATGTCATGACCATAAGTAATTTCACGCCTTTCTTCACGGGTAGAACACCCTTTCAGCAAACTGTGAACATGACACTTCACGCCCGTGACTACGTTTTTCACGCCCGTGAAGAGGTCAGCTATATAACGTTTCTACCGGTTATTTTTCACATTTCACCTCTACAACTTCTTGCAACTGCTCTCATTTATCAACATTCAATATCACATTACAGATTCTGGCCCCCTAGTCATAAATTTCATCTATAAATACCATCAAAAACTTCTTTCATCATCACAAATCATCTTTCCTTAGGGTTTCCTCTCAAATTTTTGTCAAACTTTTGTTCCCTTCAAAAGTTTATTCTTCCAAATCAAGATGGAAACCGGTTCATCAAAGGGTACTAGGAAGAAATCTCATACTCCCAGAAGGTATTCAAATTACCTAATGAACATAATTCCATATCATTGCCATCCTAGGTACTTTGTGCTTAAGAAAAGGCCTCTCATTTCCTCAAGGTCATTTGAGTGGCAGACAGTACGTACTCTTAGGCTTAAGACAACGATGATAGAGCAACTCCAGGCCTGTCATTTGAAGGATTTTATTGACATTCATCAGCCCACCTTGAGGGAGCCCACCTTGGAATTCTTAAGCACTCTGCAAGTATCACTTACTGACACGGTGAAGTTTCAATTGTGCAAGAATCCGAACACCCTCTCTGCCACAGAATTCAGAGATATGTTCAACCTACCCTCGGATGGGATCCTGAACGACAGTGAAGTAGAGATCTATGCTACTCAGGCATGGACTCACTTCGGGTTAGATTGCAACTGGGATGTTAAAAAGATGAAGAGCACTCATCTTTTGTCCCCAGTGCATAAGTATCTGCATTGGTTTCTGACCTATAGCATATTTTCCTGAGGAGAAAGCAATGGCACCATTAGAAAGTCTGAGCTTTTTCTCCTGGAGATGGCCCAAAGAGGCCTCACAGTGGCACTATCTCGATGGTTTGCGAACCATCTCCTGTCCATTGCCACAAGCCCTCCGGAGACATACTTATTGGTGGGTATGTGACCCACATTGCCTTGAAGCTTAGATATCTGAAGCTGGATGCACATCATTACAACCTCATCCCAGGGCATCCTGGAGACCGACTGGATGTCAAGTCTTTCATCAAAATGGGAGCGGCTGTTTGAATGTTTTTAAAGAACAACATCTACTACCGCTTCATCGACAATGCTGGTGAGATCATTTGGGAAGATAATGACTCAGAGGACTTCAAAGCTGGCCTCCAAGGTATCCAGCAGAAAAAAATGGCTCGAGTTGAGATGGCACCTCCTGAGGTTGAGCAGGACATCGGACAATCCTCTGCCCCCACACCAAATTTGGCTCAGCAGGTGGTTGACCTCCTAACACCACGATTTGTGCAGCTGCAGACTTCTATGGATGAGAGGTTGGAGAATCTCAAGGACTTCATGGAGTCTAGGATGGCCAGCCTCGAGGCAGAAGTTGCTCGTCTTAGGGATAGGATGTCCAGGTAAATGTTAGGCTTTATGTTAGCCTTGCTATGTTTGTTTCTTGTTTGTTTGTAGGAAATTTTAATTTCCTTTCTGACTTTTAATTGCTTTTGTACTTGGTTTTTCTTCAATTAATATGATTGCTTCTATTTTTCCATTATGTTTATCTTTATTGATATTCTTTTTGTTGATGACAAAAGGGGGAGAAATTAGCAATAATATAAGATAAGTGCTAGCAATAATACTTAATTTTGAATCAAAATGGAGAACCTACCAATATATTGAGTTAAATAGGGAGAAACTAACAATATATTGAGTTAAGTGCAAAGTTAAGTGCAATACTTCAATTTTGATTCAAAATAAATATGCAAGTATGCAATTGAGCTTTATACACCTTAAATATATCTTAAGTATACTTTGCATATACCTTGATGCAAGTTACATAAATGAATATGCACTTGATATACTCTAAATATACCTTACATATATTTCATGCTTTAAAAAGAATTTTCGTATACATTGGATATACTTTGCATATAACTTGCATATACTTAAAACTAGAAAGTTTATTTTGATGCTACACTTCATCATTCTTTACAATTCTTACACTTCATCATTTTTTATCCTAAGCATCTTTTGAGGGGGAGACTTCTCAAAAGCACATATTGCTAGATTATTTGTCACCATAAAATTGTTGAACCTTGAAGGGTATTTCTGTCATTTTGATGATAACAAATAAAATAGCAATATTGTATTTAACATACTTGTTTTCTAAGTCCATTGAACAGGGTATGGAATATGATAGCAAGAATAGAGAATGGAAGAAAAGATAAAATTGAAGAAGTAGCATGTTCACGCCCGTGACCCTATGTGTCACGCCCGTGATTAAGCCTAGCGCCAACAAACCAATATTTAAAGTTCATGGCCATGAAGGAAGATAGCAACTGTGAATGAACATTTTCATCACGCCCGTGAAAAGACATTACAAATTCTTCCAGAGAGCTTCACGACCAAAGTCACCATTTGGACCATGGCTTGGAAGGTTGTCATTCCCGTGAAGATATATGTCATGTCTGTGAACAAACATTTCCAAAACCTTCCAAAATGCTTCATGGCCAAGGTCACCACTTAAGTCACCACTTGGAAAACCAGTCACGACCGTGACACACAGAGTCACGCCCATGAACGATGAAAGAGAAAAATGTCAGGCACGATTATGAGGGTTGGTGCAACAGCTAGTTTCATATTTAATCCACTCTAACAACTATAATTTGCTATGAAAGTATAAATTCAAGTCATTTATGCATCCAGAAGAAGTAGAGAACAAGAGAGTGAATAAGGAGAATAAAAGAACAAGTGAATTGAAAATATTTTGAATCAAAACCTTGTTGTAAGCCATTTTGTGCATTTGATATTTATTCTCTGTAAAAGTCTTTTTGCTCATAATTTATTGAGCAATAAATATTTGTAAGTATTTCTCTCTGTAATCATTTACTCAAGTGAGTTTTAGGCATTTCTGGGTTAAAAGTAGAATACTTGTAAGGGTTAGTTGTCTGAGCCTCTAAAACACAAAGAAAAGTTGTTTATGTGAGCCTGTAAAACACAAGGTAAAGGTTATTTGTGTGAGCCTATAAAACACAAGGAATTGGTTATTGTGTGAGACATAAAAACACAAGGGATTTTTGGGTTAGGTGTGAGCCATTGTGAGAAACACCATAGTTGGGAGTGAGCTTGTAAAACTCCATTGTAACACTTAATATGTTAGTGAAACTCCCAATTGCGATTGGGGAGAGGAGTAGGGTTTGTTAACACCCGAACCTCTATAAAACTCCTAGTGTCAAATTTCTCTATCCCTACTAAACTTAATTTTTATTTCCGTATTTTAAAGTTAAAATTTTTAAACTCCAATTCAACCCCCCATTTTTGGCTCATTATCTGGGCAACAAGGAGCTACCACCTTACAGAGAGGTTGAGTTCTCTATAGAGCTCATCCTATGAATAACACCAATATCAATAATGTTATACAAAATGACACTATTATAATTAAAAGAACTTATAGCTCAATGGCAAAAATTGTTATGTAAATAGTATATCAAGCTGAGGTATCTCTATGAGGTGCACCAATGTTATTTATGAAAAAGAAAGATGGGTCTATGAGACTATGCATAAACTACAGATAGTTGAACAATTACCTATTTGATCAATTGAAGGGTGCATATGTGTTTTCGAAAATTGATTTGAGATTAAGTTATCACCATTTGAGAGTTAGAGTAAAAGATATAGCCAAGACAACATTCAAAACTAGATACGGGCACTATGAATTTATTATTATGCCTTTTGAATTAACCAATGCTCCAGTAGTTTTTGTGGACTTGATGAATAGGATATGTAGACCCTACCTAGACCAATGTGTTGTAGTCTTCATTGATGATATTTTGGTATATTCTAAGACACATAATGAGCATGATCATCACTTGAGAATAGTGTTATAGACACTTAGAGAGCAGAAATTGTATGCCAAGTTCTCAAAATGTGAATTTTGGCTTGATGAGGTAGCGTTTTTGGGACACATTGTGTCATCAGATGGTATACAGGTTGATCTTAGCAAGGTAGATGTTGTTATGAATTGGAAGCCTCCCCACAATGTGAAAAATATCAAAAGTTTTCTTAGGTTAGCTGGTTACTATATGAGGTTTGTTAAAGGATTTTATATGATTGCTTCTCCTTTAACTAGACTACTGAAAAAAGATGTGAAATATGAGTGGACTGAGAAATATCAGGAGAGTTTTGATAGTTTGAAGAAGATGTTAACAGAGGCTCCGATTTTGATACAATCAGTTCCTAATAAAGAGTATGTCGTCTACAGTGATGCTTTTCACAATGGACTAGAATGTGTTTTCATGGCATATACATCTAGACAGTTGAATATTCATGAGAAAAATTACCCCACACATGATTTAGACCTTACGACCATTATCTTTGCATTGAAGAAATGGTGTCACTATCTCTATGGGGAGAAATATTCTATCTATACAGATCATAGGAGTCTAAAATACCTTCCTACACAGAGAGATCTTAATTTGAGACAAAGGTGGTGGTTAGAGCTGATAAAAGATTATAACTGTGTTATTGACACCACCCAGACAAGGCCAATGTAGTGGCTGATGTATTGAGTAGAAAGATGGTGGCCAAGTTACACATCCGGCCTACACTGAATCAATAGATTATTGATGAATAGAGAAAGAATAGTAAGATGATTGAGACAGTTGAGTTGGTCTCTAAGGGGGAGAAACCTAGTTACACAATTGAGACTAATGGTGGATTATACTACTAGGGCCATTTATGCATATCCAGTGTTATTGAACTAAGACATAAAATATTATAGGAAGCATATGAGACCAGGTATATTATGCACTTGGAAAGTACAAAAATGGATCTTGATCTAAAGAGTAAGTATTAGTGGGCAAGTATGAAATGAGATATCACAAAGTATACAACTAAATGTCTGACTTACCAACAGGTCAAGGTAGAACATCGGGTACCATCAAGACTACTGCAAGCTATTATTATACTAGAATGGAAATGGGAGCGGATTATTATGGGCTTTATGAGTGGGTTGCTAATAACTTCTCATAAATATGATGTTGGATGGATTATAGTGGATAGACTTACGAAGTTAGCTCTTTTTGCCTATCAGGAGGGCATTCCTTTTGAATAGGCTAGTAGAGTTTTATGTCAATGAGATAGTGCGACTATATAGAGTGTCAGTTTCCATTGTTTTAAAAAGGGACCCCAGGTTTACTTATCAGTTTTGGGATAGTTTGTAAAAAGATTTGGGTACCAAACTCAGCTTTATAAAACTTTTTACCCCTAGATAGATGGGCAATCAAAGAGGGTAATATAGATCATAGAGGATATGATGAAACGTTGTGTGATTGAATTCAAAGGTAGTTAGGATAAATATATTCCATTGATGGAATTTTCTTATAATAACATCTATCAGTTTAGTATCGAGATGGCTCTTTATAAGACACTATATGGAAGAAAGTATCAAATACCTTTGTCTTGGACAGAGCTTAGTGAAAGAAGACTAGTAGAGCTAGACTTGGTACAGGAGAAAGAGAAAAAGATATAGATTATCCAAAATAGATTGAAGGTAACATTTGATAGACAGAAGTCTTATGCAGATCTTAAGAAAAAAGATATAAAGCATGCGGTGGGAGACACGATCTTCCTTAAAGTTTCTCCATGGAATAAGGTCTTGAGATTTGGAAAGAAAGGCAAGTTGAACCTGAGATTCATTGGGCTTATAAGATTTTAGCAAGAGTGGGACCAATTGCTTACAGACTTGCTCTACCACCTGAGTTGAGCAAAATCCATGGTGTGTTCCATATCTCCATGTTGAGGAGATACATATCATATCATTCTTATATTGTTTCAGTTGATAACATTGAGGTTAGATAGAATTTGACATATGAGGAAGATCTAGTTCAGATTTTGGCCAGAGAAATCAAGGAACTCATGAACAAACGAGTACCATTAGTCAAAGTATTATGGAGAAACCATGCAATAGAAGAGGCTACATAGGAAGCTGAGAAGGTGATGAAAGCCTAGTAACCACAGCTATTTCGAAGCAGTACATCCGATAATTTCGAGGATGAAATTCTTTAAGGGGGAGAGAAATGTAATATCCATAAGTTAGGGCCTAGAAATAATAAGTTAATAAAGGTATATTAAGAGTATATAGTGGTTAAGGGTTTTGATAATATGAAATTAATGAAAAAGATAAGAAAAAATAAAGTTTATAGTATTCACGCCCATGACAATGTTAATCATTATCGTGCATATTGTGAAATTCAATTTCTGAAGCTGAGGATCTTTATAGACATGACACTATAGCTCATGCCCATGAAGCCCTGTAGGTTTACATAGAATAGTTTTATGTTTTGATAGATGCAATTTCAATCTAAAACCCTAGCCACCACACTCTAAAACCTCAGAAATAAATTTCCCCTCATTCCCTTTTGATTATGATTTATTAAAGGCAAAATCCCTACCGTAAACGAGATTGAAACAAATAAAAAATAAAGATTTTGGTATAAGAATTGAAGTCAGAACCTAAGGAGTATTAGAACACATTTTGAACCTTATTGCGAATATATAATTGTCAAAACAAAGGTAAGGGAGGATTTTTTTCATTAATGAAAAAGTTAAGGTTTTGATAGTTTATGGCTTAAATAGATACAATGGCAGAATATAATGTAATATGGTCTCTTTTTCGTCTTAGGGATTGAGACCAACAGTGGAGAACCCTACCAGAGGCGATAGACGTGAGAATATCGAGTTTTAGGGATCCAATTAATGAGGTGTGTGCATATACGCATTTTAATTCAAACATATTATGCTTGTAGCATTAATTATGATTATGGTATGTTAAATGGCATGAAATGTTGATATGCTAGTTGTTAGTATTGAGGTAAATTGCTTGTAATATTCTGAAATGCATAATAAGGTTGTTATGTTGATAATTAAGTATGAATTGATGTTAGAATGTTGAAAAAGAAGTCATGGAGCCTAGTTTGAATGATTGCCTATGATAATATGCATGTGTATGGTTGATTTTATATTCTGGATTATGGGTAATATTGATAGAGTCGCTAACATTAGTTAGCTTTAGTACATTGCATGTTTGTATGTGGAATTGATTGAAAACAATACTCGAATTATGTTTCTGTTTGATGTGTCACGCCTGGAAAGTCAATCTTCACACCTGTGAATGTATGGACACAGTATGGTCATGTCTATGAAGTAAAGCTTCACGTCTGTGAATGTATGAAATCACATGGTCATGCCCGTGAATAAATGTTCATGCCCGTGAATGATCACAAAACCAGTTACGAGTAGACAATCCGTGACATAAGGCTTTACGCCCATGAATATACCATTCACGCCTGTGAATGCCTCATATCTAGAAATATGCAAATGGATTTATATTATGCAACTATTTGAGCATGATATACACACACACTAAGAATGATTAAATGTGATTATATACAATATAATGACATGATTATGGAACATGGTTCCGCACTAGGTGCTATGAATTACCGGATATGATGTTCTAATTATGTGAAATATTGGAATGTGACATAAATGATGTAGATATATAGAAAGTAAAAATATATGTCCATTCTTTATACAAGAACTAGCTAGGATAGGTAACATGTTATTGAGGGGATTACAGTACCATTGAACATTTATGCATACAAATTTTATATTTACTCATCAAGGTAGCTTCAGCTCGGGTAAGAGCTCTCTTGATTTGAGATGCAAAATTTGCATATATGCATGTAGTTATTATGTTTACTCATCAGGGTGGCTTAAGCTCAGATAAGAGTGTTATTGATTTAAGATGTGGAATTTGCAATACAGACAGATACAGATAGTGAACATGGTAGCTTAAGTTTGGGTAAGAGCGCTTCTGCTTCACAACCCATATCCGGATAGTCTAAGGGGGTGTTTGGGATTGTTGTTAGGTGTTCAAAAAGCAGGTTTAGAATTTTTTTTATTTAATTGACTGATTTTTTTTAATTTTTTATAAACTGCTTTTTCCAAACCTACTTCTGGCAAAAGCATCTATTTACCTGCTTCTCTGCAAAAGCAGTTTTCAAAACTCAAAAAACTTAAAAATAAAATATTTTTCTCCAAAGCGTTTTTGGCAAATACAATGCCAAACAAGGCCTAAGTTTAGAGTATTGAGCTAAAATGCTAGAAATTGGTAACACAGTGCATAGAAATTGTAATACAATGTACAGAAATCAGTGAATTAGAAATTATCTATATATATACTTACAATACATGATGGAATTTTCTATGACTATGATGATATAAAATTATGATAAACCACATGTATTGTTACTACGATGATGAAATTACTTGTATAATGTATGTTTATGAATATGAGATGTGACATTTAATATGTGAATGCATGCTAGAATTTCAATGTTTATATCTACTACTAAAAGCTTTGTAGTACATATAAGGATGTGTAATTGATTTTTTATTATAGTTTAACAAGGTTGATCTTGTAATAAGGGCAGTTGTTGCTCAAGACAGATTATGGTTTGATTTCGGTTAATATCTAGATACAAATATGGTTTTAATACATATTATGTCAAATGAATGTTTAAAATTTGCATAGTGTATAACATGATGATCTTGATATAGAGATAAGTTAGAATTTTTTTTTTAAATAAGACAGATTTTGTACACATTTAGTTATGTGATATCCGCCTATACAATGAGATTTACCCTTGCTGTATGGAGGGGTGTTACAATATAAATGATCAGCATACCACAAAGATCATCATTCTTATTGCATCATTTAGATGTTTATCCATTTAAAGATGTGTGTATCATACAAAATAATCCTTTTTGGGACATACATGTCTCGTATATTCATTAGAATCCATTTTATACTTAATTTGGAGTCAATTAAGTCATACAGAGGGAAATAGCACTTACTGCATGTGTGATGTTTCGTTGCGCCTGTTATAATGCCTTACTAGTAAGCTTTTGCCCATGTCGCACCTTGACAACTTGTCATACGCATAATAGGAGCTAGGTTAGGCCTTGTCCATGTATGACATTCTTGTCACACTTACGACAGAGCCTTCCTTTGCACCCATTTGCATTTTAAGCCATATTATCATACCAAACCTAGATTTTTGCATTTTTAACACACAATAGCATCCAAATATGTATATTAACCAATGTTAACACTTTTATCAACATGCAATCAATACTTTAATACAAAACTCATGTTAGGTTTTGAACACGAATCTCATTCATAGATACGGCGGAAAAATAAAATTTTTCAAAATTCAAAACAAAAGATCATTATGTGCCATTAAAACTAATTTATTAAACACGAAGGTTAGAAATTATACCTTGTAATTTCTTGATTTGTTATTCAAATTTTTATCTTGTTGGATTATAGCAAACCACAACAATCCACACTAGGATGTCTCTAATGATAATCCATACACAAAATGAACAAGAAACTAACAAGATGAATGGTTTTAATAAATTTCAAAGTGCTAGCTTTGAATTTTTTCTTGAGAGAATTTTTGTATCTAAAAAATTATTTTTCACTAAAATTTTTTTTTATGTATCTTTTCTACTATTTGATGTATTTTCAAATTGAATTATATTAAAAAAGAAGATTAAAATTCAAAAATGGAGAAAAGTTTATTCAATGAATAGTAATGGTCATAATTAGCTAATAAAAACCAAAATTAGCCTACGGCCACATAGCACGCTGCAACGCGCAGTACCGCACGCTGATGGCTTGCCTGGATAACGATTTTTTTCCGTGATCTCATCGCGATATGACTGAAAATAATTCTCTCATATTTTTGAATCATATCCAAGACTATTTTACTTATTCTTCATATCTTTAATGCGTGTGACCCATTAGATTCTCTGTTATATTGGCCACTTAAATTAACAATTAATTTAAGCAAGTCATGAGTAGTATCTAGTAACACATCATGACTCACAATTGATCGAAAAGTTAATGGTTTGACTATGAATTTTTTTATAAATAATTTTCGTGCAATTATTCCTTTCACCATTCTATACCTCATTTGGTTCAGAGTATGGACATCAACTTCTACTAGACTGACTACATCACATCTAACCCAATTAATGTTAGTTACTGTCCTTAAGGCTCATTACTCTATTAGACATGTTATTGAAGACTATCTTCATGAAATTTCTACTTTGACCACCCAATAAAAGGCCAAGGGTATACACTCCTTGTGTCAGGAGTGGTGAATCCTTTGTTGGTTACCCAATTACCTTCGAATACCTCAAGTTGCACCCAATCACCATCCAATAATCAACCTTCCTGAGGCAATAAAGAATCGTGTCAAAATACATAATTAGTATCCAATATATCTTTGAGTACCTCAAGTCTAATGATACTTGCACCATTGCTATGATGAGATTATCATTGACATATGAATAGATTATCCAAATAATTGTCTCATTGCATGTCATCCAATGTACTTAGCTACACTTAGCAAGCATCCAAATATTAACTCTAAATATCTCATGTTTACAGATTATGAGATATACTGTTTGATCCAATTAAGGAGTATCACATGTACTAGTCTGTCTGGATTAACAATATCTCATCTCATTAATTCTATGACTAGGGATAATTTAGATACTAACATAATTATACATTATAAGAATCTGAATATCATGATCTCATCATAATTTTCTTCATGTTATTTTGTGTATCAAGGACTTCATTAATTAATTTAAGATTAATATCAATTCATATATCAAATAAACATCAAATTAATGAAAAAGTCTTTTATTAATCAAATAAATTTGTATAATAAGTACTAAAGGTGATTACCTATAGAGCACTTCTCTAACAATTCATGCCAAAGCCCATATATAACCATTTCTTATTTTTAAACATGTCAACTTATCTTTAAATATGTCAATAGGCATATAAAACATCATTTCAACATTTAAACACCCATTTCATATGCAAAACCATTTCAAAGCATGTGGTACAATGGGAATGCAAATAAAATGAGAAGGAATTCACATGCACATATGTACTAACCTCATAGTGGAGCCTTTATGACTTCCAAGCTTCTCAAGCTTGTCCTTCCTTTTGGTGGTTATCTCCACCCTCTCTAAAATATCCTAAGACATAAAAATGTCTCTTTTAAACCATATACAATATATATGTAGCAAAAATCTAATCTTAAACTCAAATCCTAACTTTAATTGTAATGTCCATTTTTTAGGGTTGATGAGTTAGGTGGGTTGTTGTAAATGAGTGTCAGTAGTTTGAAAAGTTTGAAATAGCTAAAGGGATGCTTTCATACTTGTGAATAAGGGTTTCACAACAGTGAATATTGTGTGTTAGATTTTCCTATGAAATGTTTGTCACATATGTGACAGAAGAATGTTCACGCCCATGAAGAATTCTTCACACCCATGAACGATGGTTAGTAGAGTTGTTGAGCAGATCCCACAATTTTCTTTCTCTCCCATAATTTCTTCTGTTACCTATAGTCACCTTATGTTCCCTCTTTCCTCTCAAACCATACCTCTTTCTTTCATCATTTTATTTTTTTTTTCTCTGTTTTCACTAAGTTTTCAAAGATCACAAAGGGGTAAGTAAGTGAGAGAGTGAAGTGAAACCTAAACTATGGGTTGTAGAGTTTGGTGTTCATTTTTTTAGAGATTAAGGAGCTAATAAGACATTTTTCTTATGGATAGGAGCTAAAGGTAGAAGTGAGGCAAGCTTGAAGAGCTTAAAGGGTTTAGGCTCCATTGTTAAGGTTAGTACTATATGCATATTAATGCCCCTATTTTGTATATTGTTGTGTTATATGCTATGAAAATGTGATTAATGTGTTTTTGAAACATTTTTAATGTTAATGATATGGTATAATTTCTAGAAATTTCACGAAAATAGGTTATGTTGGTTTTGTTGCTTAAGAGAGATTTTAGCATGAAATGTGTTATGAATGTTCCTTTTTATGTTAAAGGTATATTGCTAGCTTGATATATGGTTAAATTTTGATAAGAGTGATTGACATTAGTCAATCTTAGAGACCCTTGCATATGGCTTTGCTATGCTCTGTTTTCATATCTTTAAAATCTAAGAATTCACGCTCGTGAATATAACACAGACACATTTTCATGCCCATGAAACATGAACCCAGAACAAGTAGGAACATTCACGCTTTGCGTCACGACTAAAGAAGTCATGAATGTATGGGTTTACATCCGTGAACAGGTAGTCACGACAGTGAGTATCTATTTCCAGTTTTTTACCCCCAGTTTTCACAGTTTGACCATGTTCATGAATGTTTGGTTTCACACCTGTGAATATATAGTCACAACCATCAATGAAGCATATTTGGGGATATAATCTTTCACATGAACGGTCATAGTTTGGTTCATGGGTAAAGGAGTACCCATGAATGTCTTTCATGCCCATGAACATGTAGTTCACACCCGTGAATTATCTATTATTTTACATATTCAGTGTATGGTTTTAATCGAGATATGGTGGTTTTGCTTCTAAATGCATATAGATAATGTAAAAGTGATATAAAGGATAAATATGATGATGCATGAGAAGTAATATGATGATGTTATGAGAATGGTTCTATGTACTAAAATAGAAATTAGGTAAAGGATAAAGAAATAAGTTATAAGAACCAAAAATACCTTTTTCTCTAATCTAAGACTTGGCCTTGGATAGATGGCATGCCATTGAGGGGGTTACAGTACCATAAAATATTATTTATATGAGGCTTTGGTAGCTGAAACTCAAGTTAAAGTGCCTTTGGTCCTCAGTTCCATGCAATTTTAAGGACAAGATGGTTGAAGCTCATGTTAGAACGCCTTTGATTCAGTTTATACTTAGTCAAGGTGGTTGATGCTAGGAGAGCGTCTTTGACTGGAGGAGCTCAAGTGAGCTTTTACAGTTACTGGATAAAATGGTTGAATCTTTTAAAGCGCCTCTATTCTACAACCTACATCTGGATAGTCCGACTTAGAGTTTTGGGTGAAAATATTTTTAAAAGGGAATTATGGTAAGTTTTAGACTGGGTAATGAACTAAAGGGAACTAGATTAAGAAAATTGATAACGATAATTATGAGGTAAAATAAGAAAAAGATTCTACGAACCGGTTGTATGAGAAAACTTGTTATATGTAATGTTGATATGAGATATGGTGATTGTATTGTCATGCATTAGGATATTGTTTATGATATGATAGTATACATGAACATACATAATATGTCATGATATGAATTGTATGATTGTATATTTGAATTTTTATATCTATATGTACCACTAAGCTTTCAGTAGCTTAGTATGTGGATTTTCTGGACATAGGTTGGAACCTAAAATATATCAGTAGTTGACTCAAGAGAAGAAGCATCCATTTTGAGAGTCAGTGATACATGTCATCTTTGTTTCTTTTTGTATATGACATGGTTTTGAGTTTCATGTTTTGTATAAGTTTCCATATTAAATAATATATATTTAATTTTAAAGTTGTATTTTTGTAAACAGTTAGCCAGTTAAGGATCCTTATAGATCAAAGTTTATAAAATTAGTTTTGTAAAGAAAGTTTTAATTTCATAGATTTTATAAAATAATAACCGGTAGCATTCATCTAATTAGTCGGGAGTAATCATGATAGTTAGGTGGGTGTTACATTAATCATCAAACTACCACTTTTAAGTTTTAATCTTTGTCAAGCTATAGTTTTTATCAATCCAGATGTTTAAAGGAGACATTTTGACTATTAAAAATCAAAGCTTGACAACCTTAACCATTTGAAATGAGTCTCTACCATACCTGAAAATGGTAAGAAGAAAAAGAAAAGAAGGAAAAAGAGAAGAGAAAAGGCTTTTTTTACAGTTTCCTTTACATATGAATATAGGTGTGGGTATTTTTCAGCTCTTTCTCCATTTTTCTCTCCAAAAAAAAATCCCTTTATACCCCAAAAAGTCTCCTTTCAGCTTTTCTCTCAATATCCAGTCATGAAAGAGTTTTTCTCTTGAGTTTTAGGTGTTCTAAGGTTTTAGTTGTGGAAGAAGAATAAGATGGGTTCTGTTTTTTAGAGTTAGAAAGAGAGAGAGGGGCAGGTAGAAAATAAAGAAAAGAAGAGGAAAAAAGCCTTTATATACCCATTGGAAAAATGGTCACTTAAATTCCCTTTTGTTTTTTTCCAAATGCCCAAAAGGTCTTTAGTTTTATCTCCATCCTTTTAACTTACTCAACATGTTTATTTCTTCCGTAAAATATTCATACACTTAATATCATTTTTATCATTTCTTAACTCGAATTTAGATTCCGATAATTTTAATTGTGACCCTAAGACACCCTAATTATTTGAGCCAAATTGATAGGCATTACATCATAAGTAAGAATTTGATCCATGTGTGCACATGTATGCTTACTTGTTTGAAGAGATATGAGTTAATGAGTAGAACACTATAAGATAGGATTTAATAAGGCAATACTAATAATGTAGCATGTTATATATATGTATACGTATGATATATGTGTAGTAAATATCTAGTATATATTTAGTATATTGCGGTTATATATATGTGTGCCTGATGTATCTGCTATGTATATATCTGTTATACGATAAGTTTGTTGTATGCTAACCTAACATAAATTTCTGTAACATGTATGGGATCTATATAAAGTATGCAAAAAGCATAGTTTGGTATGATGATGGTATAAGTAGTGGCAAACAATATCACTAATTAACTCTGTAATAAAATGTTCTGGTAAGCAAAGTACGCCAACATTAAGACTATTATACTGAAAAATGTCATTTATATCAATGGCAAAGTAGAGCCGACAACATTTGTCCAGAGAAAAAAGATAAGACTCAGTTTTGAAAGTAAGTGCCAAATTTTCATGTAGCTGATGAAAGACCTAGTTTGGTTTGGAAACTTGAAAAGAATTTTAGAAGGTAACTCTCTCATAAAACAGTTGATTGGATAACTAGAATAAAAAAAGTGGTTAGGTCCTATAAATTGTGGTTAGGTCCTATAAAAATTTCGTTTCTAAGATCCTAGGTCATTTTTGTATGAATATCGATGGGGCTATTTTAGACTAACAAGGTATATAAAGTTGAAATCCCTCAAAGAAAATCTAAGACAAAGACTCAGAATATTTTGATTAGTACTAGGGTATCGACTGAGTACCTATTGAACATCAGTGCTGGGATCTTAAAGGTAAAGGCCTTTTTTAAAAAAAAGCAAGAGGAGTTTCTTGGCTACTCTGGGAGTTAGATTTTATTCACGTCAACATTTTGAAGATCCATTAAGAAAGTAAGAGAATCATGAGGGCTCAAACACAGGAAAAAAAAAATCAAATTACAATGATATTAAAAATCAAAACCTATAAACACTAACATGATTGCAGAAGAACAGTGGCTAAGACTGAAGAACTGTGAGATGTGCTTTGAAGATTTCATAGATTTTGGAAAGCTTTTGCTAACAAGAAAAACTTGAGTAGAGTTGAATGAATGGTAAAAGAAGATTTACATGGAAGGCAAAATCATAGCTGTCAAAAAAGATTAATTGCCTCTTAGAAAACGTGGGAACGTAGAAAATCATGGCTTTTCAGTTACCTTAGATTCAATTATAGCGAGGTAATCCTACAAAATTTTTTTGTTGCTTTCTAGTTAAGTTCAAAGCCTTAAATCTCATGTATTCAATATTCAGCTTCAAGGGAGACATTATTTACACAAGTACAAAATGGATTTTAGCCTAATTTATTCTAAAAGGCATGAATCCAGCTGTAGTTGGAATTGGTATAGAACAAGGATAATTTTGAGCAAAATCTTAAAGATAAAAGTATAATTCTCTTGAGTGTATATTGTGTATTTGGTTAGGAAAAGGGCAATTGTACAAATAGGACTTTTTATCAGATCCATTATTTATTATCTTGTGCCTGCTGCTAATTCTGGCTCCAGGATAATAATTGGTTGCTCATCACAACTATAGATATTAATTTCAGAATTTATTTTTTTCTTGGTGAATGAACCCTATAAATTTAACCTGCCATGATATTTTACAAAATACTGGGCCAGCCAACCTCTTATTTTATTAGATCATACCTTAATTTTAGGATAATCAGTTATATAGAAGTATAAAAATAAAAAATAAATTACATGTCACATAATCACAAAAACTGGATTTTAAGCATCAATTTTCTGGATAAAACTTGTTCTCTCTTAACAAGACAAATAGTTTATAATGTCAATTAATTAATTTGTGCCATAATCATCATTGTCAACTGCAAAATAAATTAAACAAAATTGAATAATCTCAACAGCATATAATATATTTTTTCCTAATTTAAATAAAAAATAAATAATCATATATATAAATAATTTAACTCTAATTAAATTAGAGAGATAAGATTAATATAGCATATAAAAATTAGCTCATAATATTAAGAGCTCGCCCAATAAATAAATAAAATAGAAAATCAGTTGGGTCCAAAAAATCAAATGGAAAAGCATTTCAGCCTTGTCTTCACTTCTCTTAATCTGGTCATGATCATTGTTGATTCTGACCAGGGACTGGTCATTATTTGCAACAGCAGATCCGCCAATTCTTCTCGGATTATTGGCTGCAGCAGATTCTGTCACCCTATGTATGTTTGTCCTCTGCTCCATGGATTTGAATGCCGTCTCTAATTTACATACTCTTCTATTGTTCCCCATCTTTTTCTGATAAAAAACACAGAGGCAGAAGCAGATGCAGAGCTACTTCAAAGAAGGATGAGAAAAAATGGTAGTCAGACCAATTAGGCATAGCATATTAATAGTTATATTTATAGTTATGTAAAGACCCATAAAAAAATAAAAATCAAATGAAAATAAAAAAAAAAAAAAAGGAATGAAAACTATGGTCTGTTTGTTTTCCAGAGAAAGGGAGGATTTTCTTGGGAAAGTGGTTTTCATTTTTGAAAGAAGGGAGCTCCCAGATTTGGGGGTGCTGGTTTTCTTAATTCCAACTGGTGACTAATTTAGTGGTTTCTTTTTTTTTTTTGTCAATTTATTTGAATAATTTGATTATTATGTAATCACTAATCACGTGATAACAGACTAAAGATTTAGGATTGATTGATACCTGAGCTTCAGCACACGGTTATTATTTAATAATGTGGTTTTCCAATTTCCACCAATCAGCAGTCACCATGTTCCGGAAAATGTCCTATTTCAGTTTGAAATAAGCATAGAATAAAAGAAAAATAAAAGCAATGCGCCCACATTCCATGCTATTTTTTTTTTTCTTTTCTTTTTGGGAAAACTAACGGCGTGCAAAAAAAAAAAGAAGTAGAAATTGTTAATGACAGTAAGTAATTCTTATGTATGTTTTTTTTTTTTGTCAAAAATTACATGGGTCTCCGTTTATATATATATTTTTAATATAAATTTTTATTGAAAATTTCAAATTTAAATTTATTACTTTCTCCACCAACCCTCTAGCCAATAATTTTCCACCTTTATATCAGCAAATTATTTTTCACTAATTCTAACCAACGATTTCTCACCATTCCTTCCATCAATCATATTCCACCATATGTAAGGCAACAACTTACAAGAAATTGCTTAATAAAAAATTTTGCCACATCATATATCCCTCAATTTTTGTGTTTTAAGTATAAAAGCACACAAATGTATATGATTCATACTATGAATTATAAAATTTTAAAGTAATACTATAATACATATATTAAATATAATATATTAGTAATTTAATGTACATGTTTATATCATTTTATAAGTTGTTAAACAATTTCATTGTCTAAAAACAAGAAATACATTTATAATGCATAAAGATTCAAAATTATAGTTTTAGTTAACAGACACACAATTTATGTATTTATTTAATATTACAATAAAAAAAACACATATGTCATATATTGATATTACTATAAATTTATTTACAATATTATTAACAAAGATATTTACAAGTTGAGATATTAAGTCTTTTTTTTTTCAGGAGGTCAAAGGTTCAAATTTTATTTCTTATATTTTATTTATTACTTAAATATATTTCTTAAAATTCAATATGGTTTACATATGTTTAAATTCTCAATTTTAGATCTTATGCTCAAACAAAGCTTTATTATGGTTACATTTTTAATACACAAATTAATAAAAATTTATAAAAAAAATAAAAAAATTATAATTTTAATAACTTTAAAATTTAGTTCGAGTTAGATTTTGAGTATTTTGGGGTGAGATGTTCAATTTTTGAGTTTGGATCAAGTTCAATTCTAAATTTTGCATGTCAAGTTCAAGTTCGATCCTAAAAATTTGTACAAATCCAAGTTTTGATTCTCGAGCCTTATCAGAAATGTCAGGTCTAATATTTAACTTTTTTAGTAATTATATTCTTTATTGGCAATAATTTGACATCCATAAGTGCAAAATCGTAATTAATTCGGATAATATATACTGAATATATATATATATCAAGGATAAATTGAGGATATTTATAATAAAATCCAACTAAAAATTTGAGTAATTGTTCAAATGCAAAAGATAATTCATTATCCGTATAATTTAGAAAAATACATTCTGAAAGAATTTAAGTATTGAAATTAAGATCTGATTCCTCGAATAATTCGAACATTTGTAAAGACCTAATTTGCTGGTCAATATATGAAATTTTAAAAGAAAAAATTGGCAGTAACATCATTTGTTGATGCCCGATTTTTAGATATAATCAGTTTTATATATTATTTATAAATTAATTTAATTACATAATATATATTAAATTAAAAATTAAATACATGTGATAAGTGACAAACCTTAAGCGGCCATCTAGAGGCTTAACTCCGTCTCTCCCCACTTAAAAAAACAATAATAATAAAATATGTTTAAATTTTTTATTTTTTTATTTTTTTATTATCTTAATTAGGCTTTTCCTTTCTCTAAAATTTATTATTTTATCTTAAATAGTTCACCTAACTTTTAGTTTCTTTAGACTTTTATTTATTTATTAAATAATTTTTTAGCTTCTTTGGGAAGCATTGTTTCTTAAAAGAAATAAAAACCTGTTTCCATCATCTCCAATCCAAAATATTATTTTGGTATAATTTTTGTATCAAAATAGTATAATTATAATAAATTTATCTTAAATACACTAAAAAAATATATTCTTATTTATACTTCATTTTTATTACTTTCTGTTATTTAATTATTTTACAAAATAAACTTTGTTTTTCGTATTCATCCAATACAATAAATTTGATTTTTAATAATTTTACAAAAATAAAAATTTGATTTTAATGTCACATGTCATAAAAAAATATTAAAAATCGGCATATGATAGATTTTTAATTTTTTGAAGAACTAAATAGACTATACAAAGTAAATTACAAATATCTGTCAGCAATTATATGAAAAAACAAAGCAAAAATCATATAATTGCTATCAATTATATAGTAATATATAAAAAAGATGACATATAATTGTCAATAATTATATGAATGAGTAATACAAAAATAACATAATTAATTATATGATTATACATATAAAATAACATATAACTGTTGGCAATTATATGAAAAAAATTGTTATATAATTATATGAATGAGTAATACAAAAACAACATAATTAATTATATGAATGAGTAATACAAAAACAACATAATTAATTATATGATTATACATATAAAATAACATATAAATGTTGGCAATTATATGAAAAAAAAATTGTTATAATTATATAAAACAAAACAAAATGAGTCTTTTTTTAATTGTACAAAAAAAATTAAAAAGAAAAATAATATAATTACAGTATCACACTAAATATATCGTGGTACAATACTCAATGTCATTTTTGGCAACTAAAATAATATTTAGTTGGAGACCATCAATATCTATTGATATATTTAAGTTTGGTTCCCCTCTACATTAAATTTCTAGATCAGCCACTACATGTCAGTCTGTAATTTAATTAGTTTACAAATAACTTGATATACCAATAATATTTAAAAATTTCTCTAATAAGTGTTGTGTTTAAAATATCATTGTGTTGAGACTTTCTCGCATAGTGCACCTTAAAGATTTGTTTTTCTTTTATGATTATTTTTAATTTCCTAATGTGTTGGTGTTGGTCCATGTCAGGGTATATATTGACTCAATTAGTCTTTCAAATAATGAAATCCTTCAACATTTAAAGAAGATTTATTGGGTTTACTATGAATAAATCTCTGTCGTAGAAATAACTTGAATTTCTAATCAATGCATTAGAATGACTCAGCACAAACGCTGGGAAATAACAATAGTTTATAACAATCAAAGGCAAGTGCATCCCTTCATTTAAAAAGAAATAAATAATGAAAAAAAGATGGGAAAACAACATGAACTAGAGCAAAAGCTACTAGTAGTATCTCATCTTTCACGTGCACGAGAAGTAAATATCACGATAATAATAAACATATTCTATAAATAATTACATTTAAATTATGAAACACTTAATTGAAAGAAGTTACAATATTATATCAAATGAAATGATTTCTCAATTTGAATATTTAAAAATGTAAATCGATTTTTATCATTTTATTTTTTTTGTAAAATTTACCAATAGGGTACTTTGTACTTTTAATATTTGGACATTTAAGTTTGTAAATCGATTTTTGTCATTTTATCTTTTTGTAAAATTTACCAATAGGGTACATTGTGCTTTTAATACTATGAATAGGGTACCAATAGGGTATATATTACCAATAGGGTATATATTACTTAAAAAGATGAAAAATAATATTAAAAAAATAGAATAATTACTCCTTTTTTGTGTGTAAACCACAAATATCCTCATAAAAATTTAAAATCAATTATGCTCGGAGGTTAATTATAATTAAGCCTCTTCATCCCTTCCTACATATGTATTTAGTAGGATTTAAACTTAATCTCTTCCCAATAAATTTAGTCTATATTGTCAACTGAGTCACCCATAAGTAATAATCACTCATTTTTTATTATATATATTATATATACTTTTATTATGCATATTGTATTTACATAGAATAAAATTTGTTAAAAATATCAAACTTTATCGTTCGAATAGACCAAATTTAAATGCGGAGGCAGAATCCAGGCCCAACTAAACTTGGTCTATTTGGACTTCGCTTAAAATGATCAAACTTGGTAATACGGTATTCTGAAGTTAATGTGCATTATTTGATATACAACTCGCCCCCCCACAACTAGACATCCAATGTAAAATATATGAAATTTTTGCAGTAATAGATAAAAAAATTAATAATAAAATTATTAGTATTATAGAGACCGTAGTACACAATATTAGTAAAATGTTTTACATATTATGAAAAATGTTAATAAAGTGTTATATGGAAATAAAAAGAAAACATAAAGAATCTGGGTGTTGTGAAGATTTTGCGACGTCGTTTTAGTCTTGATTTAGAGGAAAAAATAATGAGAAACAATATCGCTTTGTTCTAAGGGTATTTGGCCACTACATTGCAGTACTACAGTGCTAACAGACTTAAGTTTAATGTATTAGATAAATAAATTAATAGATATGGATTCTAATAGCATTTCATTTAAAATGATGAAATATAAAGAAAAGAAAAAATTTTAAAATTTGAATTCTGATGAAATATTTATATCGATTTTTTATCAATCAATAAATAAAAACTAACAAAGGAATTGCATTATAAATTATAAAAATCAAGTCCGAGTCAATAAGAAAAATGGATAGAATTTAAAGAAAAAAACACTCAAATATTTACAATTTCTAAAGAATATTTTATCTACTCAAAATATATACCTCATGTAAACGTTCGAATCATTAAAAAAAAAAAAAGGAAAAGAAAAAAATCTAAGTCCCACTACTTCTCGCATTGTCATCTTCAATTATTTATTCTCTTTTTCATATAAAAATATGATTAAACGGCAACCTCATCATCCCTTGTCACTTTCTCCCTTCTCCCTTAGACAAAACTTCTCCTTTCATTCTACTCTACTGATACAAAAACACAAACAATAAAGTAGACACTGTTTTAACCGATTCTCTTGATAAGTTAATTAAAAACAAACGAACAAAAAAGAAAAAACAAAGAAAAAGAAAATCTATTAATTTTCCATTTGATATCATCTCAAATCTTTCCTTCATATTCTTCTCAATCTTCATTTAAACTTTATTTTCATTTTTGCTATGAATGATATCACCCTCTGAATATAAATCCACCAAAATAAAACCCCATCATATACTCTTCCATTTCTTTTTGACTAATTGTAATTATATTTTTGTTTTAATAATTTAAGCCTTTTATCTAATTATTTCTATCCCCTTCACGACCCATTTCTTGCTTCATCTCCATTCCTTTTCCTCCCTTTTCCTCTATACCAAAACTCACAAAATCAGCCATGTTGGTATATCCTTTACTTTATTCATTCACTCTTTCGGTTTCTCTTTCTTCAGTTTTGTCTATTTGCTCCTCAAATTCTTCTTCCTCCTCAAATCCCATCTCAAATTTCTCTTCACCAAGAGCTAAATGATCTTGCTCTCTTTCAAAAAGTCATAAACTCCCTAGAAAAATCTCCCATTTATCCACCAAAAATTCCACTCCTAAAACGGCTTTCCTCTTCCTCACGAACTCTCAATTCATTTTTTCTCCCTTATGGGAACGCTTCTTCCATGGGAATCTTCATCTCTATAATATCTATATCCTTGCAGATCCAGTAGCTTAAGTACCAATAACAATACTCTAATTTCTTAACCCAATTCATTCCAAGCAAAAGAATCCAAAGGAATCTCCATCTCTAATCTTTGCTGAGCGTAGGCTTCTAGGTAGCGCCATTATTGATGACCCATTAAACTTTTACTTCGCCCTTGTATCTCAATACCGTATTCCTCTTCACCCCTTTCAATTTATGTACAATATCCTTTTCGGCTCAAACAATTTCTTAGCATTTTCGACCCAATCTCGCTATCGGAGCTTCATCGAGATAATCTCCAATGATCCCAATTTGGAAGATTGGTAAGGGCAGCAGGAGTAGAGATAGATTGAGGGAATAGAGTTCTGCATAATATTGAGGGAATAGAGTTCTGCATAAGGGTTTGTATAAAAATAGAAAAAGGTTTTGAGTTGTTTGTTAATGGAAAACGATGTGGTTTTTCTGAATGGGTATATACAATATTTACTACAGTAATAAAGCTTTCCGCATCTTATATATATAAATAGATTAATAGATTTTGAAGAAAACAATTGGCCTGATTTTTTTGAATATAAAATTAACAGATGATGATTAAAAAAACTTACAGCCATCATATTATATGGATCAAAATTCAAAATCAAGAATTTCATAAACAGAAATCAGGAGGAAAATTTAAGGGGAAAAAAAAAGCACAAAGATCACATAATTGCAGACAAGGATTTCCTTCATTCTACAACAGATCAAAATTGATAATTTAGTTTCCACAAGATTTCTCATTAGATATAAAAGGATCCATCATCTATAGACAAAATTAAGATCAGAATCTGATAGTAGTAGGGCCCAAACTACAGAGCTCCATAACTTTATCCATGGAAGCCTCTTTCTTCTTCATCTTAGCATTCCTAATTTCATTACTCATCACCGCTGAAGAAGATCCGCATTCAGACCCAGAAGAAGAAATCATCTTGGCTTGAGCAAACGATCTGATATTGTTCTTGGCATGTTGTTGGATTGATCTAATAGCGTAATTCCACCTGCAAATTCCTTGGTCTTTCAGTGCTTCTACTGCCCCAATGCTGGCTGCCACAATCCATGCTTTTCTTGTTGCACTCATATTTTCTTAAATCTTTCTTTGGAAGAAAAAAAAAAGGGGGGGGGGGGGTATTTTCTGTTTGGTGGGAAAGAAAATGAAATTGGGGTTTTCTTGTTAATTGAAAATTTTGTGGGTTGGTGATGGAAAGATATGGAGTGGGGAGCTTTATATATAGCGTAAGATAGGGAGTAAAAAACCAGAGGCAGTGGAGTTTTTATTACCGTGGAAAAGAATCCATGGATTTTGTATTAATTAAGGCACATGGCTTGCCATTTCTGCTGTTTTTTCCGTTTCCTAAGTTGTTTCGAGTAAAACTGGGTGCTAAAGGTTGCTTCGTAGAATTTAACGATGGCATATTATTATTATTATTATTATTATTATTATTATTATTATTATTATTAAATAAAATTACTATGGTAATTTTTATATTTTCTTAAATTGGGCGTGTCCACTCGTTATATACTAGCTCCGTCGTCAACTAGTCATTGCTTTAAAATAAATAAAAATTATTAAGCTTGCGAAGAAATGTTTACAAGAATATCTAGATATGAGCATCTCTTGCTTTGAATAATAATACGAGTATTTTTTTTTTCTCTCTCTTATGACTATCTAATTTCTGTGTCTTGCAAGCCATTTGTTTTATGAGTATCTAATTTCTGTGTCTTGCAATTGCCGTTTGGAAAGAAATTGCGTGTCTTGTACTCTGTTAACTGTGAGCAAAATGGTTCAGGATTTCTATATTAGTGTCACATGGAGCTTTATTTCTCACGAAATATCTCGGGTTGGAGACCTTCCTCTTATCAGTATAGGTGGCAAACAAAAAAAACTATGAGCAAAATGTTAATTATACTAAAAAAACATTATTTTTTATTATTTTCAACTAAAATGAAAATCTGTTTTCGAAGTTAGGTTACAAACAGGAACCACGCCCACCAGCTAAAGTAGGAGAATTCATCATGCAGTTATTAGCTTAATCACCAAGCAATAGATTGAAAAGCGCACATGATTTGAGAAAAATACCATTTCATTAAGCAAACAATTTAGACTTATGGATTACAATCTCTCTTAAATATATATATATATAAATCTATATATAAACCATATTTTCAGTTGATCAAAAAGAAAACTATATATATATATATATAATATGGATTACAATCTCTCTTAAATACACCTTTTATTACACAAATTAAGAGAACCTAATTTTGAATGACTACATAGATTAAGACTAATTAAAACCTAATTTTACTAGGGCCCCAACAGCCCAAATGCATAACTTTCTGCAAGGGCACATCTGACATCTTCACATTAACATCTCCAATCATTGATGAAGAAGAAAATGAAGAAAAAGAAGAAGCAGAGAAAATAAAGGGCTGAGGCAAGAATCTGAAATTGTTGAGAGCATGGCGTTCAAGTGATCTTATCATATAATTCCTTCGGCAAATTCCATGATCTTTCATCACCTCAACTGTGCCAATACTAGTTGCCATTATCCAATTCATAGTTCGTGGTTTCCTTCGCTTATTTCTTAATTTTTATATTAAGAAAAATAATAAAAAGGAAACATAAGTGTTATCACCCATTGTTTAGGAAATTGCTTTTGCTAAACCTTATTCTATGTCCAGCTCTTGACAGCTTTGTCTTTTATTGGGACCCAAGTGAATTTGTACACTTTAGGGAATCAATAGGACCGATGTCTACACTATATATTATAGTGTAATGTACAAGAGAAGAAAAAGTTGTAAAGCAAAATTCCCCCCCTCATATTTGCCTTTCCCAATTCTAATATAAAAATTACCTTATTCATATGTAGTAAAGCAATTAACATATATTATTTTTTATCCTTTTCAAATTTATCTGAAAAATTATTTCAAATTTAAAAAATTCAAATGAATCGATTTGAACTTTTTTAGGTCTGAGTTCTACAATTAATATGACCTATTTAACTTATACTTTTTTTAAAAAAATTCTTTTTTCAAGAGAGCGGTTGGCAGATTGAACCAACCCATTTCAGAAAAGATAATCTTCATATCTGTTTTTCAACATGTTCCATATATATATTAATAAGAATATATTTTATTTATAAGCATTTTTATTATATATATCTCTAGATAAAATATTTACATTTATACATAAGAAAATATTCTCATCATGATAAATAGATAGATTTACTTTCCTTTTCTAGCATAATGATAGTTAATTTTTCTTTTTTAAAAACATAATTATTTATTAATTGTATCTGTGTAATATACCTTATTATTCATAAATATAAATTATCATAATTTAATTTTTTAATAATTTCTTTAATTTATGTACAAATATTATGAAAATGGTATAATTTCTATCATATTATTAAATTTTCTTAATTTATATATAAATATGTTTTCTTGTATCGGGCTCGTTATACATACCTATATAAAAATCTGCTATTACCAAATAGAATATCTGTGTGTTTCTTATTTTCTTGTATATGTTTGGATAGAGTTTATGACCCATTTTTAGAACTGCAATTAAAAAATAAAGAAATCAAAGCAATTAAACTAATATCAATTTATTATATATGTTTTGGAGTTAAAACTGTATTTTCATCTCCCCCACTTTATAAATTGTTAAGGGATCGTTACAAGTGAAAAAAATAAATTGACTATGATAAAGATTACCATCACCTTTCCTAACAGCCTAGTAATAATAAACAGTATTTTTCTTATAGATCAAGTTAATATTGTTATCAAGCATAATTAAAAAGAAATCAACAAGTTGATTTTTTATTCCTTAAATTTATTTGTTAGTGGGGTTTATTTAAGAGTTCATACTGATATATCTGATTTCAAGTTCATCAATAATTAATAAACAACAATTTCTTTTCTCGAAATATTAACTGAATGTAGTCTATATATATATATATATACCCAATGAGAAAGTAAATGAAATGATAATTCCATATTATTTTTTGACAATGATTTTCTATTCTACTTTTGACAAAAACAAAAGAAGAAAAAATTGAAGCCATAATCTATATATTTATATACATATTTCAAAATTGATATAATTACAAGAAGGTTAGAGGGATCAATAATTAGGACCCCAACAGCTTAAATACATAACAGTTCTGAGTGATTCTTCAGATTTTCTAAGCTTTTCATCTCTAAGCTTCTTAGATAAAGCAGAAGAAGGAGCGGAAAGCTTCTTAGCCTGAGAGTAAGATCTAATATTGGACTTGGCGTGGTGTTGAATTGATCTCAACGCATAATTCCATCTGCATAAACCTTGATCTTTCAGTGCCTCTACTACTCCTATGCTTGTTGCCACTACCCATGCTTTGCTTGTTGAACTCATTTTTCTTCTTTTTTCCTTTTTAATTTCTGATTCTTGATTTTTTTGCTTTGATATGGCAAACGGGGTGTGTGTTTTTTATATAGAGAGAGTGATGATAAAGAATATCAAGAAAGTGAAACAAGTTGCTAATTTTGATTTGAAGTTACAAACCGGAGATGGCAAAAGTGGTTTTTTATTTATCAGCCACTTGTTTTGCTCATTGCTGACATTGAATGTAGATTTTCCGTGTGCGTGTGAGGAGGTAAATATGACAGACAAAATATGTGATTATGATAGAGCAAAGTGGGGTAGGGTTAACTATAATGATATTTTTTTTAATACTTTGTTAGAATCTAGGCAGCTGGTAGTTAGATATAATCAATCCATATTAAAACTATAATTAATTAAAATAAAATAAATAAAATAACTTTATTAACCTCTTTCTAAAATAATGAAATTTTTTTAGCACATTTTTTCTTATTAATCTATTATATTCACTATTCTTAATTAAAAAATTTGTAATCTCTTATCTATATAATGTTAAATATAATTATTTTTTCTCTTCCTGACTAAAATATTAAAATTATTTTTTTATTATTTCTCTTTCCATATCTAATATCACTCTTTATTTGTTTTTTTTGCACTTTTTATTAAAATTTAAAAAATATATAGAAAAAACTAAGAGAAATAAAAATATTTTTAGTCTATATGTTATATATTAGGTTGAACATAGCTCAATTGAATTTTAATTATCCATTTTTTCTTTTTTTTTTCCATCTTACGGCATGTGATATAATTATTATCATATTTGAATTTATAATTTTGTCAAGAATTTAGAGATAACCATTTGATATTTGTAATTTATTTGAAGGATGTCAATGAAAATTTGTTTCCTTTCATAAATATTCTAACTAAGAATGGATAAAAAAAACTGTCCAAAATTTTTTGATGTTTTTATTTTAATATCTGGAAAATTATGATTGGTAGACGATGAGATTTGAAATTTAATATCGATTTTCATAGTCTTATATTTTATTTTTAGATTATGATAAGTTACTAATCTGATTCAAATTATTATTCATTTTATCTACATATCTCAATTTATTATTAAAATAACTAGGTGATGCATTCTTTTAGAATGTTTTGGTTAGATCAAGCTAGTCGCATATTTATTTTTGAATCAAGCAAATTGTCTAACATTATTTTATAAACATAATATTGATTGAAAAATTTATATTTTTTTATGATGATCATAAATTATTAACTTAATTTATAAATAAAGATATGAATCAAATTTAGAAAAGATTAAATTTATTTTAAAAAAAAAATCAATAGGAGTACACTTATATGGTAAAAGAGAAGCTCAAACTTTGGAAGGGGATGTCCTTAATCAACACTTTGCCACCTTATATATTAGAAAATATTTTTTTCCGAACTAGAAACCGTATGACTAATACAAACAGAAATCATAATCAAATTCGATAAACATTTAGAAATGATAATCAAATTCGATAAACATTTAAATAAGAATAAAACATACGGCCATTGTTGGATCATATGAAACCATAATTATTTATTTCTAGAAAAACTAAGAGAAATAAATCAGTCCAAAAATATCTTTTTTATTTCTCATAATTTTTTATATATTTTTTAAGAATTTTAATAAAAAAAAGTGCAAAAAAAAATGAATGAAAAATGATATGAGATATGAGAGAAGAGAGAATAATAAATAAAGGTAGGTTTTAATATTTTAGTCATTATAAAAAAGAAAAAAATCACTATATTTAATTTTATCTAGAGAATATGTTACAATTTTATTTTATTAAAAATAGTAGATATAGTAGACCAATGAAAAAGAGAATATTGGTGACAAATGTGGCTAGCATTCCTCAACAAGAGAAGATTCATGAGTATATTAGTCATTGAAACTATCTAATTATTTTATTGTCCTTAGTTAATAATAGAAAATAACAAAAATATACATTTTAGCTAGCTAGTTTCTAGCCAATCATTTTTTTGATTTTTTTATTTGTTCTGAGTTTTGAAAATAATTAATTCTTGTCTCAGGATATCTGGGAATTAGAGAACCAGTAATTAATTTGTGAATTTGATTTTGTAAATTCAAATTTAATAAATAATGTTGCTAATACCGTAATTAATCTTGGCTGAAGAGCTTGATAATTTAAGTTGGACAATTCCATTAGACTCGTTTATAATTTTTGATCTTAGAACTGGGAATCATTTTATAACATTTTGAACTTGCAATTGGCATCAATCTTCTAGTCTTACAATTGGTATCTATTTGTTAGATTCAAAATAAAAACAAAAAATAAGAAGTTTTTATTTTTCTATTAACTTATACAATCTAAAAAAAATAACATTTGACATTTTTTAAAGTAATTCAATAACATTTGAATTATAAAATTTTAAAAATAATTCCATCCTTTTTTTATGAAAAAAATTAATAAGGGGTCTTTTTTTACCAAAATAAAATTTTTTTGGGGACAAATGCTTCCGTGGGTCGTGGGTGGAACAAGCAGACAAATCATGTCATCTTGTTCTATCAACGGACATAAACTGTTATCCGCTTTTTTAAAAGATGGACGGTCATTTATTAGAGAAATGTATAATTTTTCTTTGGTCTACATCAGCATTTTTCACTCTAAAATAGTAAATAATTTTCAAAATATTCTAAATCCAAAATTTTTAAAATATTCACTTTGATAAATATTTTATTAAAAATCATAAAAGGTAAACAGCCCATCAACTTATATGGTGTTCATTGGAAAATGTAAACCAAAAATTTCATTTGATGAAAGCAAAAAAATAACAATACAAAAGGTTGGACTTGTAATTTATCTATATCCTTCCGAACATATATATATATCTTCACAAAGTTTTGTTTTAAAGTTTTATTGTAGATATCGAAATAGTTCAAGAGAAAAGTGAATTGAGATTTTGAGACTTTTTAGTACTTATAAAATGACTTATATTTTAAAAGTATTATGAAAGTATATTAATACTGGATAAATAACATATACAAGGATAATATAAAATTTATTTCTATATAATTAAAGTTTATGACTAAAAATATTTATCAATTTCTAAATTTAGTTTTTGTTAAATAAATCACCTTTTTTATTTGTAATAAAAATTTCAAGCAAATTTAAGCATAAGTGGTTTTTTGCAACAAAAAAAATTATTTTTAACACATTTTCATATAAAAATCAAATCTGAAAATTTTTCTAATAAATCAGAATATCAAACTGAAAATACAAAAAGAAAGAATACTTGACATACTTGAATTTACAGTGATTTGGCTTCTTGATTACATTTACTCCTCAAGGCACAATCTTAAGAGTTTTCATTCACTAATAATTATTTTCAACGGCAAGAATCAAACTACATACAATACTAGAGTTCTAACTCTGTGAAACTCAAATCCAAGTTTTTACAAAATAAAAATTGAAAACACTTGATTAGTTTTTATCCCAAATATGCTAAACAATTCAACAATCAAGTTTCTAAGTTTAACTTGGAAAATAATCCAGAAATAAATCACTCACAAACTCAGAAATAAAATACACAATGAAGAACTAAAGCCAAATGAAAGATATATAAGAATGAAGATCAAATTGATGGAAAATATTTCTAAGAAATGAACAACAAGTTTCTTTTGATGATTATTTGTTTTTCTAACATCCAAAATGTTTTTTCAATAAGTATTTACAGTTTTGAGGTGAAAAATTAGCTAGTAGGGATAAATTTTTGTTTTACAAAAAATTAGTCGTTATTTCATCTTAGTGAAATCTATTAATTATAAAATAAGAATACTTGATTAGAATAATATATTAGAATATTCAATTAGAATACTTTGATATAATACTTTGTTAGAATATTATTTTTTTGACTATTAAAAAATCTTCTATCTTAAAAATTTTTATACTTTGAATTTCACATTTAGACACACAATATACTAATTTTATATTTATATCTTAATACATTTTTTTTATGTACATGTGCCTATTTCTTGAAGATTCATCTTTTTTTTTTAACTTTTTGTACATTAAAATATGAAATTAAAGCAATAATATAACAAATTCTAGTACTTAAATCATGATTTTAGAATTATCAAAATTTGGGATACAAAGATTGTAACCTTTGAGCCAACAATCTCCCTATTTTTCATGATGATAAAACCTTGATTATGTTACATAGAAAATTTCCAAGTTAGCCCAACAATATCTCCCCCTTAATCCATGCATAAGGGTATAAAAAAAATTTCAATAATGAACCCCTATAATATATGCAATTTCATTTAAATTTTGAAATCTAAATTCTATCAAAATACTACTTATAAAGCAAGAAGTTTTATGTTAGAATTTAGCTTTATTCATGCATTTTCAAATAATTTAATCAAATCCAATTCACATATAATTTCAATTCATAACTTATTTTAGCACAATAGTCTCATAGCCAAAATGTGCACATTTTCAATTTCAATCAATAATTCACATATTTCTTCCTATTTTTGTTATCAATCATATAGGGGTGTGCAATCACAGAACAAATTATCAACAAACTATTTTAAATAGATATAATATAACACTCTTTTACACTTTTGTTTTACAGTTATGTAAGATGATGTTTCTGACTTACCAACTGATATATCTGCGCATGACTTATGGACATACAATATACATAACATAATTCATAACTCATGATAAAAATAAAAATAAAAATGTCCCCTATACATATGTGAAATATACTTTTACAAACATATTTTTTCTATTTAAAAATATGCATGATGCATGTTTATTTTTTTTATGAGCATGTGTGCAATCACAAAACAAATTCTCAACAAACTGTTTTAAATAGATATAATGTAACACTTCCTTACCTTTTTGTTTTACAGTTAGGTAAGATGGTGTTTCCGACTGACCAACTGATATGTCTGCACATGACTTATGGACATACAATATACGTAATATATTTCATAACTCATGATAAAAATAAAAATAAATATGCCCCATATATATGTGAAATATACTTTTACAAACATATTTTTTCTATTTAAAAAAATGCATGATGCATGTTTATTTTTTTATGAGCATGACATGATTACCACTATTACTGTTACTGTTATGCTCATCTGGTGAAATCACTGATTCTGCGAACTCTTGTCTACCCATATACTGTTTTTCTACGACACTAAATCTATGCAAGAAAAAATAAACTCTCGCATTGAGTCATAAACTCAGTGGTATAATAACTTATAATAGTAGTTACATAATAGAAAACAAAACATAAAATTTTAAAAAATCACTACAATTCAAAGAAATTTCTATTTTCAAACTCCTTTATAATCCTCTCATGTTATAATAATAGTAATGAAAAGAAAATCTACCACAGTAAATATATGTAACATTAAATTTTCCATAACCAAAACTAAATATATTATAAAAATCATCTTATTAATGATACCAAAATTTTTCATAAAAATTTCATAACCCACCAGATCTATTTACTAATTAAAATTCTTATCATATCTATATATTAAGACATCATAGACCTGCCCTTAGAAAATTAAAGGGTATTGTATACTAAAGACATCAATCACCGGGTCAAAGATGACCACATGACCCAAAAATATATCACATGGTCTAAGATAACCACATTACCGAAAATAATAAACACATGATCCAAGATAACTATATGACCAATATAATATCATCTCTCATGATCAAGATAATTACAAGCCATAGAGTCACTACTATATTGACATGTCAATAACTTCCTAGTCCAATGTCTAGGCTAATACATGAGTTAAAACTTACCAGTTTTTCATAAAATAAATTATCAGATTCTTTTTCTAAATAAATTTCAAACTATTTAAAATTACATTGCATAAAATTATTTTCTAAAATACAATCCATTTCTTCTCTAAAAATATAGTTCTCAAAATATATTTTACAAAATCATTTTTTGTTGCATATAAAAATTTATTCTATAAAATTTTCATACCAATTTATTTTTCATGCCCAATATTATATAAAAATTAAATTAATTTAATTAATGACCATTAATATAAATCAATGCACAAACTTGACGATGAAAGCGATTCCAATAATTGTTTTTTTCATTATACCATTGAGGCCTCTGCCTTGCCTTTCTCTCTATCTATTGCCTTCCTAATCAAGGATATGCCTTACATGACATTATCTCATTTTAAATAATTACTTAACAAGATATGGTTTTAAATAAAATTCTAGCTATTAGAATATTCTTTTTATTTACTTAGCTTAAATTCGAGCTATACTTTTATATTTACTTAAATCTGTCTACTTATGTTACTTACGCACCTATAATTATTGATTTACTTCTATTAAATCTTAAATCACTATTGTCTCATAAAATTGTCGAAGTTTTAATTCAGTTCAAATTTGTTGAACATTGAAGGGTATTTTCGTTATTTTGATAATTAAAAATAATTTTGCAATAAAAAATTTAACTATATTTTATAACACCTCTTGTCCTTCTATACCTTAGTCAGGTAAAGTGGTGTCTTTGACTGCCTAATTGATGAATCTATATAGGACTTATAGACATATTATATATAAACTAATTTAAAACTACCAATAAGAACAAACACATCTTATATACATACATGTAATGTATTTTACAAACTATAAACTGACATATGCTTTATTTATATACATGTATTTATTTTTAAAATATACATAGTACTTATAAATAATTACTTTATGAGCATGACATGATTATAATTGTCCAATCACTATTGTACTCTTCTGGTGGGATTATTGAATATGCAACTCTCATATATCTATCCTCTACTTTCGTTGCATAAACTAACATGCGCGAGAGAAAAACAACTATAACACTGAGTTTTAAACTCAGTATTGCAAATCTTATAATAATAATTATTTAAAATATAACTTTGAAAATATTATTCATTTCAATAACAATTGCATTGTAAGAAATAATTATAAATAAATTTTCACCTTTAAAATACATAATTTACTAATTGTAAATGGATGGATCACACTGTCGTTTAAACATAAAAGCTCATTTTATATGTATATAACATATAATTATTTGAATTTAAAAGTTCATTTCATCATTGACATCCCAAATTATAGAGAATTTATTAAAGAAAAATTACATTCATTCACTTAACAAATCTTTCATCATACCCATATATTAAAACACCATAAACATGTCCTTAAAGAATCAAGAGGTATCAAATAATAAAAATATCAATCACATGGTTAAAGACATTCATATGACCAAAGTTTATTTCACATGCCCCAAAGACCATAACAGGACCAAAGATAATTTCACATGGCCTAAGACTTTCACATGGCCAAAGAATAACCACCCTATTGGCATGCCAACAAAATTCTAATTCACGTCTAAGCTAATATATGGGCTAAAATCAGAAAAATCTCAAAAATTATTTCATTTTATTTCAAACAGATATAAATTAACAAATTTTCAATAATCATTTCATAAATTCATTTCAATTCATATAATCATTTTTCAAAACAAAAATTCATTTCATAACACATTTTTATTTCATAACACAAATATATGTAAACTTTGAAATTACAATAAGTGCATGAAAGGTTATTTCATAATACTTGCTTAAACCCATTTCATAATAGAACACAAAATATATTTAATATTATAATCAAATTACTATGTATTTGACCATTACTATAAGAGTTTGTACAAACCTGGATATAGGCTTTTCTCATATCTACTGGTCTTTACCCTTGTCCTGTACGATTTATGCATACAAGTATAAGAAAACATATAATAACATTACATGTATGTAAAATGGCAAATAGTTGCATATTGCTTGTAATATAGTATATATTTTTTATTTATATACACTACTAAACCTAGTGCTTAGCGTGAGAGTTTATCTCGGTAGATATAGCAAGGATAGATAGGGGACAATAGAAAAAAACAAATGGAGATTTATCCAGTACAATAGCTACAGTTCCATATAGTGGGTTTCATATCTTGTATTCTTTTTGTTATGTATTTCCTTTTACAATAATTGGACACTAAACTCTGCATTTTGCATAAGTACAAATGTTTTGTAAATAAAGATTTTGTATATAAAATGTATATGATTTCATTTATTTTGCAATTATTGTGTGTGTGAAGTTTTTTAAAAAATAAAATAAATAAATAAAATATTTGTTCCATTTTTTAATGATTTATAAGCATATTTTTTACGGGTAGCATAACATTTTCTTATCTGGGTAGTTGCTAATAGGGTAAAATGGTGTTACAAAACTACCCCTAAAAATTTCAAAAATTCGAGAGGGGCCCAATGCCCTTCTTGACCTTATTGTCCCTCCATCAATGATCCATAGCTTAAAAGAGAGGGGAGGTAGGTCATCAAAGTAGGAATCATTGGTGTGAGAGTGAGGAGATGTAATGTCCAATATTTAGGGCTTATGAGATATATTGGTAATATAGACGTATATAATAAGGATATTAATATATGAAAGAAGATTTTTAAAAAAATGATCATGGATATGTATGTTGGAATGTCACAGGATTAACCGTGAATTATTTGTCATGATCTTGAATAGCATGGTTTAAGTGTTCACTTCCATGAATAGTTTGTCATGGTTGTGAATCACATGGCACAATGATTCACGTTTCTAAAGATCGAATCATGACCGTGAATGCCTGATAGTCATGAGTAGATGTAGAGTCATATTTTTCTCTTTCTTCCAAACTTTATCTCTACCACATACCTGCTCTCCACTCCCTTTTATCCATCCTTACATGCCAGTCCCTTCTTTTCCATCTTTTCAATCTTCTTTTCTTCCATTATCACAAAGCTTCAAAGATTAAACATTTATAAAGTTTGAAATCAAAGGGATTAAGGAAGAGTTTTTGAGGTTGAACTAAAGTTTGTCGATAAATGGTTTTATGTCCGATTTCTAGTTTTATGGTCTAAAAGACAATGTTTTGCTTTGTTAGGAGTTAGTAGAGAGCTTGGGAATACACCCTAAAAGGAAAGACAAACTTAAAAAAACTTAAGAGTTGGTTAAGACTCTATTTTTAGAGATATGTACATATAGGTATTTAAATTCGCAAATTCTTTGAATTTGACATATTTATGGGTGATGAAATGTGTTAAATGCTTGATGGATGATATAAAGACATGTTATTTATGAGAATACCATTGATGTTGTAAGATTTAAGATTAATATGTCATTAATGTTATCCATAGAAAATGAATGAGTTTAAGATGAATTTTGGGCATGATTATTGTTCAAAATGTGTTTTATGGATGAAATAACATGTGTGTTTGGTATGAAAAATACACTGGATTGTTAATAGGAGTGCGTTGTGCTTCATGCTTTATTTATTAGATGATTTTCTATTATGGAAAACCTAGATTCACACCTTAACAAGGGGTTGATGGCTATGAATCATCATCCAAGTAATGTTCAAATTGAATAGATCCTTTCACGACTTATTTTATGGTTGAGCTTACAACATGTTTCACACTCGTGAATGATGCACTTAAAATCCAGTAGCGTTCACGACTTGATTCACGGGTAAACCACCCGTGAAAGACATCTCCACGACTGTGAATGGGCAATCATACCCGTGAAACAGAGTAATACTATGATATGCATATTTATGCAAATGTAACATGATGGGTATGATTAAACATATGTTATGAATTACTTGAGTATATGAATCTTCACACATGAATGAAAAACTATGACTATGTTAAATGTTTATGAACATGTATGTGATAATTGAAATCAGAAAGGAAAAGAGATGATTCTTAATACCCATTTCTCTAATCTAAAACTAGATATAAGATAAATGACATATCATTGAGATGGTTACGATACTGTAGAATTATATGATGATATGAAAAATATATTATGAGGACAAGATAACTTAAGCTTGGGTAAGAATGTTGTTGATCCTAAATTGATAGCTGTCAAAACTAATCAAAAATAAATTCTTACTCTTTTAAAATATATTTTGTAAATAGGGAGAGTAAAGTCGAATCCACATGGATTGTGCAATTATAAAATCTGAATTTTTTAAAAACAAATAAATAAATATTAGGGGATTTCAAATATGATGAAAATAAAATGCAAAATAACAAAATTAAATCAATTAAGTAAACATTCAGCCAAGGAGTATCTTAGAATTAGTTTAAATATTTTTCTCATCTTTATACGCCCTTGGCACATACTATTTCTTTAACTCGGCGATAAAGAAATTCTAGGTACTTGACTCTAGAATCTACGAAATCTACAGAATCAATTTCTACCAATCATAGGTATGCTTTTGGAGAAGTGAAACAACATACCTAACCTTGTGCTCCTAGGCATAATCCAACTTCTTGAAAACCCTCTTGGTCCTTTCTAACCATAACTCAGTAGTTGTGGACCATCCTCAATACTGCATATGAAGTTCGTAGCTCCATACTTTTTCAGCCTGTCAATCTAAACCTAAGTCTTAGTGGCGATTGAGGAGGTGGTGGGGGGTGGCGGTGGTGGAAGAGGTGGTGGCAGCATAGACTGTACCAATCATTGTAGCAGAGCAGCAAGATTCTGCATCAGAGGATCAGATGCTTAATCCGTTTGACCATCCATTGATTATTGTGAAGGAGGTACATCAGTTGGCCTTTCCACACTAGGTTGGCTCGACTGATTCTAAGCCTATATAATGGGAGGACTATTACTCTCAATCGACCATGCGGTTCAATCTCCATACTCATTCTTTAGCCTATACATAGACAGAGAACAGTCCACATCAAAGTCATACAAAATAACACTCGCACACGTGATACACCCATCCTACTTAGGTTCAGAACTGGCTAAACCTAGGCTCTGATATCACTAAATGTAACACCTTTTGATATAATTAAGAATAATTCCAATTATACCAAAAGATACTATGATGTTCATGGGTTAAAAATATCATAGCAATAAATGTAACACCCTTCAATATAATTAAAAATAATCCTAATTATATAAAAAGATGCTACGATGCTCATGAGTTAAAAATATCATAAATTTAAAACTTTGATGTACCATGACCATGATGACTTAAATAAAATAAAACATCATTAAAAGCTTGAATAAAATTAAGGTTAAATACATATATCAAATGGGCAGCACTAGCCCAAAGTTTATACAAAATGAGTAGTTATAAAACTACATATCATTGAAATACAACATGTAAAACTATAACTATCCAAACCCACAAAACAATAAAAAAAGTACAGCTGTGTATCACCCAGCCCAAGTGTATATCCAAGACTTTGATCACTGGGCATCCTCCCCTATCGATAATCTCCTAAGCTCTAAACCTACACATGAAAAGTCCATACATTAAGCAACTTGTGCCTAATGGTACATAATAATGTGCAAGACATACAACAAAACATATATAATATATATGATATACTCATTGAGCTACTACAACAAACTTACTTTGAAGTCCGCACATGCGCTAGAATGCATATTACAGGACATACCATCAGGATTATATATATATATATATATAATGCACACCATTACATGGTATATCAAATAATCACCCAATATCATACAAGTGTTTACCACACATAATATAATTAATTATCTTACATTTGCCCACCTTACTCATAACTAGACTAAAATGGATATGGGTACTTTACCGCTCTCAATAAAGCCTAAAATAACCCACTAAAGAAGCTCTCACTGCTTATCTCTGGGCCTTCAAGTATAATCCATCGAGGAAGCTCTCATTGCTAACCTATGGGTTTTCAAATATAACCCACGAATGAAGTTCTCATTGAGAACCTTTGCATTGTCAAATATATCAACATAAATCAACCGAAGAAAAATGAGTGCATGGAACAGCTATGAAGGAAGCCCATCTGACTAGACCCCGAGCCTTCTAAGCATCTCGTTAATCTTTAAAATCTCTCAATCGTGACCAATATATTTCACGCGGTGCAGATCTCCACCCTTAATGGCATGCCATTTATTCTAGATCTAGTCCTAGTCAGAGTATTGAGCTTACAATTTCACCACATGTACCACACATATTTCCATATATATACCATAATTTCCACAATCATTTCCATGACATATATTCCATACCATGCTATAAGCATACAACCGAAGCCTACCACTTCACAACAAATCAATCTTGATTCATATACAAACATACAAGTTTTTCAATATTAACAGCTTCATGCTTATGAAACACTACTTCACGGTTCTTCTTTTTGTGAACCAAGTCGTGATTTAACCCATAAATCAGCACACGTTCACGACCGTGATCACTCTTTTATGGGCGTGAACCAAACTATGAACTCAATCGTGAAACTACCTGTGAATGAGTTTGCTTCAGCAATAAAATACATTTTCATGACCTTAATGCCTGTAACCCATATTTTATGGCTATGAATCTAGAAAATTTTCCAAAAAAACAAAACACACAATTCATGCCATTTTCAAATGCAATTTATACAAAACGAGTAGTTATAAAACTACATGTCTCTAAAATACAACATGTAAAACTATAACTACCCCAACCTATAAAATAATTAAAAAGTACAATCGTGTATCACCCACCCCAAGTGTATATCCAAGACTCTGATCATGAGGCATCCTCCTCTGTCGATCATTTTCTAAACTCCAAATCTGTGCATGGAAAGTTCATATGCTAAGCAACTCGTGCCTAATGGTACATAACAACATGCAGGACATACAATAAAATATATATAATATGCATGATATACTAATTGAGCTACTACAATAACTTACCTTGAAGTTCATACATGCACTAGCTCGTATACTACATGGCATACCATTAGGGTTATATATATATATATATAATGTACACTACTACACGGTATATCAAAAAATCACTCAGTATCATACAAGTGTTTATCACACATAATATAATTAATTATCTTACATTTGCCCACCTTACTCATAACTAGACTCAAATGGATATGGGTACTTTATCGCTCTCGCTATAGCAAAAAATAACCCACTGAGAAAGCGTTCATTGCTTATCTCTAGGCCTTCAAGTATAACCCACCATGGAAGCTCTCACTGCTAACCTTTGGGCCTTCAAATATAACCCACTGAGGAGGCTTTCATTGCTAACCTTTGGGCCTTCAAATATAACCCACCGAGGAAGCTCTCATTATTAACCTTTGGGCCTTCAAATATATCAACATGAATCAACCAAAGAACAATGAGTGCACAGAATAGCTATGAGAGAAGCCCATAACTTATTTAGTCTTCGAGCCTTCTAAACATCTCGTTAATCTTCAAAATATCTCAATCGTGTCCAATATATGTCACCCGGTACTGATCTCCCCTCTTAATGACATGCCATCTATCCTAGATTTAGTCCTAGTCAGAGTATTGGACTTACAATTTCACCACGCATGCCACACATATTTCTATATTATCCATTTTCCATATTATATATATATATATATATATATATATATATATATATATATATATATATATATATATATATATGCCATGATTTCCACAATCATTTTCACAACATATATTTCCATACCATGCTATAAGCATACAAATGAGACCTACCACCTCACAATGAATCAATCTTGATTCACATGCAAACATATAAAATTTTCAATATTAACAACTTCACACCCATGAATAACCCTTCACAACCATGAAACACTATTTCATGGCTAATCTCTATGTGAACCAAGTGGCGAATCAACCCGTGAATCAGCATACGTTCACGGATGTGATAACCTCTTTAGATCGTGAATCCAAACGTGAAGCTATCCGTGAATGGGTCTACTTCAGCAACAAAATACAATTTCACGACCTTCACGTCATGAACCCGTCCTTCACAGTTGTGAATCTAAAATTTTTTCCAGAGCATCACAACATCATGCCATTCTCACATGCAATATTTATTACGGTTGACCAATTTCAACCACCCTATCAACATTCCAACATGCATTTAAGTCATATATCATAACCATATACTTTTTAACCATTAATATTAACCAGAAAACCCATCAAAAATCTCAACCTAACCATGTACATATAAGTTTCCATCATGCATATCAATCCCACATTTTATCATTTAACTACTCACTGATCATTTACATCATGTATTTAAAGCAAATAACATATAAACATCAATTAATTGCCTTAAATGTTGTTATGTACAAAACTTACATCTAGGATGGAGATTAGCTAAAACTTGAGCTCTTTAAGCTTGTCCTCTCTCTTGAGATGGACTTCTAGCTACTCTAGCAAATTCTAGCAAGATAAAAAAAATGTCTTATTAGCCTATAGTACTCGAACCAAAATCCATAAATATGAAAATTGGGTTTTTTTCTCTCAAAACTCACAAACTCCCTCTCTCACTTAACCTTCAAGAAACTTGATCTTCCAAGCTTCCACAATGGAAGAAAATGGAGTCTGGAGGAAGAAAAAGATGCAAATAACATGTTTGGTTGGTTAACAAGGAGTGGGGAATGAAGTTAAAGGAATGGCAGGAAAGAAAATGTGATTGCCTCATCTGGCCTAGCTTCACGGCCATGACTCATCTCTCACAGGCGTGAACCTCTCATTCACGATCATGAAGAACCTCATGACAGTTGCTAACTAAAATCCGATATTCAGAGCCGTGACACCCATTATCACGGGCGTGAAACAACAGATTTCAGCAACTTTCAAATTTCTAAAACTCCACTTAACCCCAAACTCTCACTAACCAAGAACGTAACTTATAGGTCATAATTACGGGCATTACATAGGTGTTAGGCTAGTTTTGACCGATTACAAGCAATGTTGACGGAGGCACTAGTTTTGACACAACCCACTTATGGGAAGGAATTTGTAATATACAGTGATGATTCTTTCAATGGTTTAGGTTATGTACTAATACAAGAAGGCAAGGTAGTTGCTTATGCCTCTAGACAGCTAAAGTCACATGAACGGAATTATCTGATGCGTGATATGGAATTAGCAGTAATTGGATTAGCTCTAAAGACATGGAGATATTTTCTGTATAGAGAAAGATGTTACATCTATACAGATCATAAGAGTTTGAAGTACCTACCCTTATAGAAAAAGTTGAATCTTAGACAAACGTGGTAGTTGGAGCTAATTAAAGATTATGATTGTATTATTGACTACCACCATAGCAAAATGAATGCAATGGCTGATGCTTTGAGTCAAAAGACTCTTGAAGGTAAATTCGAATACTAAGTAAGATTAGTTGCTTGAGTTCATTATAATAATATATTATAAGAGGACTTACCCTTAAATTGCAGAGCTCTAGATCCAATCTACATTGCTACAAAGAATTAAGGAATCTCATAAACATGATCCTAAGCTTGTAACAATTGGTGAAACTATATCTAAGGAGGAGATACTTGAGTACTCAATGAAGGTAGATGGTAGTATTTACTTCAAAGGCAGATTATATGTGTCTAATATGCCAGAGCTGAAAAAACAATTCTTAAGAAAGCACACTAGACAACTTACACTATGCATCTCGACAACAATAAGATGTATTAGGATTTGAAGCCTTATTATTGGTGGTCGGATATAAATAAATATATTACTAAGTTTACTACCAAATGTTTGACTTGTCAACAAGTAAAAGCAGAGCACCAGTTATCATCAGGATTATTGCAACCTATCTCTATACCAGAGTGGAAATGGGAAAGAGTCACTATGAACTTTGTGTCGAGGTTACTGTTGACTTAGAAGATGCATGATGCAGTATGGGTTATTGTGGATAGATTAACTACATTTGCACACTTTTTTCTAGTATGGATGGACTACTAACTGGATAGATTAGTGAAAATATATGTGCAAGAGATAGTCTGGCTACATGACATACCATTGTCCATTCTTTCTGATCGAGATCCTAGGTTTACTTCCCACTTTTGGAAAAGTCTAAAAGGATCATTGGGTACTCGAATCCACTTCAGTATGGATTTCTATCCACAGATAGATGGACAATCAAAATGGGTAATCATGTTACTAAAAGATATGCTTCAAAGTTGTGTGATCAAGTTTGTAAGAAATTGGGACAGATACTTGTCTTTGATGGAATTCGTGTATAATAATAGTAATCAGACAAGTATTGGCATGACTCTATATAAAGCATTATATGGTAGGAAATGTAGATCTCTAGTTTGTTGGACCGAGCTCAATGAACGAAAGATATTGGGACCTTATTTGGTTCAACAAACAGAGAAGAAGATTAAAGTGATTAAGGATAAACTCAGGGCAACTAGTGATAGACAGAAGTCTTATACAAATTTGAGATGTATGGACATTGAGTACGAGATCAGTGATAAGGTGTTCATGAAAGTGTCCCATTGGAAGAAAGTTCTACAATTTAAAAGAAAAGACAAGTTAAGTCACATATTTATTGGTCCATATAACGTGATAAAGCAAGTGAGACTAGTATCTTATGCCTAGCCTCCAGAGCTAAAGAAGATTCATAACGTGTTCCATGTATTTATGCTCAGAAGGTACCGATCGGATCTATCCCATGTGATCCAAGTGGAAGACATAGAGGTACAACTAGATTTCACATATGAAAAAGAACCAATAGTTATTCTGGTAAGGAAAGTAAAACAACTTTGAAATAAGCAAATACCTTTAGTGAAAATCCTATAACAAATACAATCAATTGAAAAGGTAACATGGGAGAGCAAAGAGGTGATATGGAACCAGTACCCACAAATTTTCCATGACAATCAATCAGGTATGATTTTGAGGACAAAATATTTTAAGGGGGAGAGAATTGTTATGTCCGAAATCTAAACCCTGATTGCATACGCATATTGCAGTCATCTGTACTCTAGTATAGAGGCGTATCGATTAGTATCTAAATGCGGACAAATAAGTGTGGAAAATATAATTTTATATGATAAAAAGATGTTTAATATGAATATTGAATTGAATTGATGAATTAATGCGATTTTTTGCTTGGCACACAAATTGAGGTAACATACCGAGTCTGAAATATACAATTTTTGCCCGACAGTAAGAATATGATTTACTCATATCAAAATATAGAAAATATTTTTAAAGGCCTTAGATGGAGTTACTAAGTGAGATTTTAAAATTTAGGGTCCAAATGGTGGAAATACGATCTCTAGTGCATATTTATGATCCGATTTTCTGATATGGAGTTAGAGAGATGCTTTCATGATCAAATTGGTACTGATGTGATCACAATTGAATTCTAAGATTTTTAAAATTGATAAATTAGAAATCAGACGACGGAAGAATTTTTGCGGGCTTGATTAAGAAAAATCATTGTACCGTAAAAATGCGATTTCGTACTGGTTGTCGATGTGTGAAATCGAAGAAACTATTTCAAAGAGAAAATTATTTTATAATTGTTGGTATATTTATTTTAAATGAATTAAATTATTTGGAGGCTGAATTTTGGAGAATAATATTAATTCATGAATTAATTTGGAGGAAAAATTGTGATTGGTGGATATTAAGGAAGGTCAAGGTTAATTAAACTTTGATTGGATCATTTGTCAACTTAAGGAGTTAATTAAATTTTAATTGGCTAATAGTATTTTGGATTAAGATTAATCAACACTAATTAGCCACTAATTGAGATATATAAAGACAAATTGGATTTTTATCTATCATTTTCTATTAAAAAAAGAACATATTCTTCCACTTTCCCTCTCCATGGTCAAACTCCACATCTCTTCTTTCTCTTGATTTCTTAAATTTTTCTCCCATATATTTTCATAATTACCACCATCCATGCATAAGGAGCAAGAGGAATTAGATTGGGGTGAAAAACTAATTTGTGGAAATTTTGAAAAGCTTAGCTAAATTCTTTAACTTATGGGAAAGGTGAGAAATTTCTCCAATTTATTGTTTTTCTTCATGGCACGATGTTGTTGAATTTGATTGTTTTATGCTATTGCAAGAATTTGGGAGAATTTGGTGAGAATTTGAATGAACCATAAGTTAGGGTTTGATGGAAAAATGGAAACTTTATGGAATTTAATTAAGAAATGAGTTAATTGGAGGATGGGAAGAGTAACAGTGATGAAAATTGAAAAGAAATGAATTTTGTGGATTTTTGGCATAATTATTGAAAAATGTATTGTGAATTATTGAATATAATTTGGTAAAATTGGTGATGAAAAATTGAACATAATGGGTCAAAGTAATTATAGCAATTTAATTGGATTTTTTAGACCATTTATTGAATTCATAGAAATTTTTGAGTTGAAAATAAATTTTTAAAGAAAAAATAGAAAATAAAAATATGAAGGAAAAATTAAATAAATTGAAGGGAAAATTTAGAAGAGAAAATGAAATTTTAATTAATTTGGAATATTTGAAAATAATTGAAAATTTTGCATTAGTAGTGTGTAGGATAAAAGAAGACCGATTAGAAAACATTCATAAACGTGAGAGCCGAAAAAATTAAATGGGTATTTTAATTTCCATTAAAATTTAGTAATTTTTATTGACTCGATAACCAATTAGGAATTTGATGATTATTTAGGTGCACCATCAAGACAGACACCAAAACTAGATAAAGAGAAAGAGTTGGCAACTTTCGGCAGACTACAATAGAGATTTGTGCATTAACTTATAATATATGTCATTAATATTTTAAATTGATTTTATATGCTTTTTTGGATAAAATATTTTATGAGAAATTGATTATTATAGTATTTGTGAAATATAATAATGATAATAAAAATATTCTTTCATATGAAATAAATTTGTCATTTAGAAAATAGTTTTATATAACATTTATGAAAATGTTAGATGTTTGTAAATTTGTTGGAAATATATTTCACGATAAAAAAATATTTTAGTATAAAAAAGTTAAATTGGTAAAATAAATGATTTAACATTGTATGTATGATTTTAAACTCATATATTAGTTTAAACAGTGAGCTAGAGAATTGTTGGAATGTTAATAGGGTAAGAACTCCATAACTTGTGGTTATCTTGGTCATAAGAAGTATTGTATGATTCATGTAGTTATCTTAGATTATACATATTATTTATTTACTGATCCTATGATTATCTTGGATCGAGACTGGTCATATGACTATCTTGGATTAGATGATATTATTTGGGGTCATGTGGTTATCTTCGATCCAAGTCATGTGGTTATCTTGGACCTTATATTTCCATTGATTGATGGTACTCCTCGTTTCCTAAGAGATGTCTCTGTGGCATCTTAATATATGTGTTGAACAAATTTTATTTAGTAAATGAATGTGATTATCTCATGCAAACTATAAACCTCCCTTCTCATTCTTGTAGTGAAATAAAAGAACTTATCAGATTGTTTATTTGTAGTGCATCTGATGGAACTAAAGGTTTATCTTTAGTTACTAGGGATAACATTCAGAGAACTAAGAATGGTGGGGGATTGGGTCTGCAATCCCTTCAAAGATTGAATAGTGTTTATGTTTTGAAATTAAATTAGACATTATTGTCTTATTAACAGAGTCTTTGGGTTTAGATCTTTAAAATGAAGTATAAAGTGGTTGTCTCTCATATCATAACTATTCAACCTCCATCTTCTTGCACACCTATGTGCCATTTGATGTGTGCTAACTAGGAGTTGATGTGCAACAATGTTTTGGGGGCTTTAGGCAATGGAAACATGCAAAGTTCTAGTTTGATAATTGGCTTCTAGGTACTAGTAATAATTTACTCTCTTTTGCACAAATCGAGATGTCAGACAATCTCATTCATAAACCAATTTTCCTTCTTTATTTTTGATAATGGAACATGGAGATGGAATATACTTTTAGGTTATTTTCTTTGTTCTATATTGTTGTATATTGCGGCCATACTACCTCTCAATCCTAATTTGGAAGAAGATATAACTTTTTGGGCTCTTTCTTTGTCTTGTTCTTTCTCTATTAAGTCAGCCTATTCTTTACTTGAGATGATAAGACGAATTAAGGAAATATAAATATATGATTAAAGGTTATGGTATATGAAAAGAGTTAAAAAGAAACAAGAAAGTGAAGTGGCACGCAAATCGAGATGTTAGACAACCGTGAAGGCATTATCACGGGTGTGAACCATCATGAGTTGTAATTTTGGGTTCAAGCAGATTCACGGCCATGAAAATTATTGCCATGTTTGCAAACATCGCCCAATATAAAAAGAATAAATTTATTCTTTCCTTTTTCCTCATGATTTTTCTAAAAATCCTAGCCTATGTTCCTTTGTTTACACACCAAAAATATTCTTCCATAAATTTTCTTTGATTCCTAGCTCAAAAACACAATACTATAAGCCCAAGAAGACTATAAAATTTGACCAAGCTCATTAGAAACTGTGGCTAAAGGGAGTTCTTTCTAGAGATGGATAACCTATAAGAAGAGGAAGGAAGTTATCACGTAGATTCAGCTTAATACATCATTTTATATACATTTAATTATTTTATTTATATTAGTTGATAATTAATGACTTTATATATATATCACTGTATAATTATATTAATTTACGGATAATGTAATAAACTAAATCTACAAGAGATACATCTGTGAAATATCATTTTTCTAAGCTATTTGCTAACTCAATCGCATATTAAATAACTTAATAATAACAAACAAATAATGTGCAATCCTACCTCGACACTCATTATATTATAAATTTTTAATCCCCAAATTTATTTGGAATTTATTGTTATCTCTTCATCTTTCTTTAAATACTGACATTGTCCCCTTCAATAATACTTGGAGCTTGTTTTACTAATATCCCTACATTGCTATAGAAACTATCGGCTTCTTTAAACTATTGGTGACTAAAACCTCTAGTAAAATCTCAAAAAATTTACTTCATCTCCATCTTATCATTAAATTTATTTCCACACCTATTCCTTATATATAAGCAATAAGTCATATTTCCCATGTCAAAATCACAAAAGACAACACATTTCTTTTCCTACCCAGTGCTAAAAGTCTTACATGAAACTTGTTTCATTTTCAAACTCATCAAGGAAAATGTGCTCAACAAGCAAAGCTTGGACGGTGACATCAAGTATAGGGGTAGTAGAGGCATTAAAAGATCAAGAGTTATGTAGATGGAACTACACACTTAGGTCATTTCATCAATATGGTAAGAACTTTATCGGATCTTATTCTTTCTAACACCCTTTTACCATACTTTTAAATTCAAAATTTTTTATGCAATATCTTATGCATTTACTCACAATTTCATGTCAACAATTATCAAACAACACACAAAAAATTGTAAGATAGACAAGTCAAAGAGTATGCATAAACTTCAAGTTTGGTTTTAGACTATGTTGCTCAGATATTGAGCCAAGAGGGGGGGTTGAATTGGAGTTTAAAAATTTAACTTTAAAGTGCGGAAATAAAAAGTTAAGTTTATGAGGGATAGAGAAATTTAACATAAGGATTTTTATAGAGGTTCGGGTGTTAACAAACCCTACTTCTCTTCTCAATCGCAAGTGGGAGTTTCTCTAACACACTAAGTGTTACAATGGAGTTTTACAAGCTCACTCCCAACTATGGTGTTTCTCACAATGACTCACACCTAACCCAGAAATCTCTTGTATTTTGATGGCTCACACAATAACCAATTTCTTGTGTTTTACAGGCTCACACAATAACCAATTCCTTGTGTTTTATAGGCTCACACAAACAACATTTACTTTACATTTTACAGGCTCACACAAACAACCTTTCTTTGTGCTTTACAGGCTCACACAAATAACCTTTCTTTGTGTTTTAGAGGCTTACACAACTAACCCTTACAAGTGTTCTACTCTTAACCCAGAAATACCAAAAACTCACTTGAGTAATAAATGATTACAAAGAGAAACACTTACAAATCTTTATTACTCAATAAATGATGAGCAAAAAGATTTTCATAGAGAATAAATATTTGTTTTGAAAGTATTAAATGTACAAATAGCTTACAACAAGATTTTGATTCAAAGTATTAGCTATCCTCTTGTACTGATGCATAAATGACTTGCATTTATACTCTTATGGAAAATTATAGCCATTAGAATGCATTTAATACGAAACTAGTCGTTGCACCAACCCTAATAATCGCGCCTGATATTTTTCTCTTTCATCTTTCACAGGCGTGACTATGTTTGTCACGGTCGTGACTGTTCTTCCAAGCCATGACTGAAGTGGTGACCTTGGTCGTGAAACATTCTGGAAGGTTTTGAAATATTGGGTCACGGGCGTGACATATATCTTCACGGGCGTGACAACCTTCCAAGCCGTGATCCAAGTGGTGACTTTGGTCGTGAAGCTCTTTGGAATAATTTGTCATATTTGTTCACAGGCATGACATTTCTTTCATGGGTGTGACTTAAATGTTCATTCACGGTTGCTATCTTCCTTCATGGCCGTGAACTTCAAATGTTGGTTTGTTGGCGGTTATCTTCATCACGAGCGTGACACATAGGGTCACGGGCGTGAACATGCCACTTCTTCAATTTTATCTTTTGAAGATTTAATCTTCCATTTTGAAGATTTAATCTTCCATTCTCCATTCTTGCTAACATATTTCATACCCTGTTCAATAGACTTAGAAAATAAATATGTTAAATACAATATTGCTATTTTATTTGTTATCATCAAAATGATGGAAATACCCTTCAAGGTTCAATAATCTCCCCCTTTTTGATGGTGACAAATAATCTAGCAATATGTGCTTTTGAGAAGTTTCCCCCTCAAAAGATGCTTAGGATAAAAAATGATGAAGTGCAAGAATTGTAGAGAATGATGAAGTGTAGCATTAAAATATAGTTTTTAGTTTTAAGTATATGCAAGTTATATGCAAAGTTTATCCAATATATACCAAAATTCTCTTTAAGTCATGAAGTATATGTAAGGTATATTTAGAATATATCAAATGCATATTCATTTATGTAACTTGCATCAAGGTATATGCAAAGTACACTTAAGATATATTTAAGGTGTATAAAGCTCAATTGTATACTTGCATATTCATTTTGAATCAAATTTTAAGTATTGCACTTAACTCAAAATATTGTTATTTTCTCCCTACTTAACTAATATATTTGTAGGTTCTTCATTTTGATTCAAAATTAAGTATTGCTTGCATTTATCTTAATATATTGCTAGTTTCTCCCCCTTTTGTCATCAACAAAAAGAATATCAATAAAGATAAACCAAAATGGAAAAACAGAAGCAATCATATTAATTTTAAGAAACAAAAACAAGTACAAAAACAATTAAAAGTTCTGATAGGAAATGAAATTCCTACAACAAACAAACAAGAAACAAATATAGCAAGGCTAACATAAAGCCTAACACCTATCTGGACATTCTATCCCTAAGACGAGCAACTTCAGCCTCGAGGCTGTCCATCCTAGACTCCATGAAGTCCTTGAGATTCTCCAATCTCTCGTCTATCGAAGCCTGTAGCTGCTCAAATCTTGGTGCTAGGAGGTCAACCACCTGCTGCGCCAAATTCGGTGTGGGGGCAGAGGATTGGCCAATGTCCTACTCAACCTCATGAGGTGTCATCTCAACTCGAGCCCTTTTCTTCTATTGGATACCTTGGAGGCCAGCTTTAAAGTCCTTTAAGTCATTATCTTCCCATATAATCTCGTTAGCAGTGCCGATGAAACGGTAGTAGATGTTTTTCTCATGGACAATTCGAACAACCACTCCCATCTTGATGAAGGACTCTACATCCAATTGGTCTCGAGGATGCCCTGAGATGAGATTATAGTGATGGTCATCCAACTTTAGATATCCAAGCTTCAAGCCTATGTGGGTTACATACCCACCAATAAATATGTCTCCGGAGGGCTTGGTGGCAATGGACAAGAGATGGTTCGCAAACCATCGAGAAAGTGCCACTGTGAGGCCTCTTCGGGCCATCTCCAAGAGAAAAAAGTTCAGACTTTCGAATGGTGCCATTGCTATCTCCTCGGGCAAATATGTTATATGTTAGAAACCTATGTAGATATTTGTGCATTGGGGACCAGAGATGAGTGCTCTTGGTATTCTTCACGTCCCAGCTACAATCCATTCCAAAATGAGTCCATGATCGAGTTACATGGAACTCCACTTCGTTATCGTTGAGGATGCCGTTCGAGGGTAGGTTGAATAAATCTCCGAATTCTGTGGCAGAGAGAGTGTTCGGATTGCTGCACAGTTGAAATTTCACTACGCCAGTAGGAGACACTTGCAAAGTGCTTAAGAATTCCAAGGTTGTCTCCCTCAAGGTGGGCTAATGAATGTCCACAAAATCCTTCAAATGACAGGCCTGGAGTTGCTCTGTCATCGTTGTCTCGAGCCCAAAAGTGCGTATCATTTGCCACTCAAAAGACCTTGATGAAATGATAGGCCTTTTCTTAAGGGTTGAGTACCTAGGATGGCAATGCTCTGGGATTTTATTCATTAGCTAATCTGAGTACCTCCTGGGAGCATGAGATTTCTTCCTAGTACCCTTGGATGATCCGGTTTCCATGTTGATTTGAAGAAATGAATTTTGAAGAGTTTGAAAAAGTGTGACTAAATTTGTGAGAAAACCCTAAGGAAAGATTATTTTTGATGATGGAATGGGTTTTTGATGGTATTTATAGAAGAAATTTGTGACTAGGGGGCCAGAATCTTCAATGTACCATTCAATGTGTGTAAATGAGAGCAGTTTCAAGAAGTTGGAAAGTTGAAATGTGAAAATAATCGGCAAAAATGTTATATAGCCGACCCTTTCATGGGCGTGAAATATGTAGTCACGGATGTGAAGTGTCGTGTTTATGGTTTGCTGAAGGGGTGCTCTACTCGTGAATAAAGGCATGAAATGGTTCACGGTCGTGACATTAGAATGTCATGGTCGTGAATGATGAACTATCACAGTGGTGAACAATGAGTCACGGGCGTGAAGTGTTTAATTTCACTACTAATGCTCGTGAAACAAAGTGTGACTCAAAGCGTGAACGCTTCTGTGAGTTTTTAGTGAAAATGTTCACAGACGTGAAAATTTGTCATGGGCGTGAACAAGGCTTTTCACAGGAGTGAATAAAGTTGTGAACATAAGCTTCACTGCTTGAAGCCGTGAACCATATCGTGAATCAAGTCGTGAAAGCTACTGGATCTATTGGCTATTTAATTCACAGGCGTGAACATATGTCACGAGCGTGAATTGCCTAAAATTTTCATCAAATAAAATTAAGTCCTAAAACAAGACTAAATCATTTCCATGAAGATTCTATCCCTTATAACATAAATTTCCATCAAATTTACTACCTTATCTCTAGTGATATGATACAAAAGCAAGATTATCACTTAAGGTTTGACAATTTGGCAATCACAAGGTTAATTCATCAATCATTACAAGTTCTCTTCTTATGAAATTAAATCTTTCCTCATTTAGAGACTTAGTGAATATATATGCCAATTGATTTTCTGTGCTTATAAATTCCAATGCAACATCTCCATATTGAACATGATCTCTAATAAAGTGGTGTCTAATGTCAATATGCTTACTTCTACAATGTTGAATGAGATTATTTGAAAGATTTATAGCACTTGTATTGTCACATCTAATAGGTATATGATTCATATCATGACCATAATCCTTAAGTTGTTGTTTCATCCAAAGGATTTGTATACAACAACATCCTGCTGCTATATACTCTGCTTCAGCAGTTGAAAGAGCAACTGAAACTTGTTTCTTGCTAAACCAAGAAACTAAGTACTCTCCAATAAAGTGACAAGTATTTGAAGTACTTTTTCTATCTAAAAGACTACCAGTATAATCTGCATCTGAATATCCTATAATATAAAAGGATGAATTTCTAGAATACCACAAGCTTAGATGTAATGAGCCATGTAAATATCTTAGAATTCTTTTTATTGCATGTAAATGAGACTATTTTGGATATGATTAAAATCGTGCACACAAGCATACACTATACATTATGTCGGGTCTAAAAGCAGTAAAATATAAAAGTAATCCGATCATACCTCTATAGAGCTTTTCATTAATGCTCTTACCCTTTTCATCCTTGTCCAGTTTTGTTGATGTGCTCATTGGAGTCTTGACATTCTTGCATCATTCCATTCCAAATTTCTTAATTAAATCTTTGATATATTTGGATTGGTTGATGAATATGCTCTCATTTCCTTGTTTTATTTGTAGACCAAGGAAATATTTAAGCTCTCCCATCATTCTCATTTCAAATTCCTTAGTCATACACTTAACAAAACAATTCATTAGTAGAACCAAATATGATATCATCAACATAAATTTGAACAATTAGAATATCATGCTTATGCTTTTTAATGAATAATGTGGTGTCAACATTCCTCTTTGTGAAGTTATTTTCTAAGAGAAAAGAATTTAATCTTTCATACCAAGCTCATGGTCCATCCTAATGCTAAGAACTTACTCTCACCATTAATTAATCACTTTTAGCCCGTCAGTTTTCTATAGGTAAATTTTTCATATTTTTACTTCTTTATTTTTATTCAATTACCAAAAAACCATTTTATTTCACCACTCTACACTTTTGCCATAATTTTTTTTAATATTGAATTATGTAGCTTGCACAAAGTGAAATTGGATTATTTATTTTATGGAATTATTTTGATTTAAAGGATGTGGGTAAAGGGGTATACAACTTGGAGATTGGGAACATAAACAACAAATTTCATTTTTTTTTCTCCATAACATAAAGAAAAGCTTTGATTTTTCTCCAAAATTCAAATGCTATTATAGTTTACATTTACAAATAAAATATGTAATCAGTAATGACAATCATTGAAGAATTCTGCATTACTATGAAATACGATTCCATTTACATTTAACAAAGCTTTCCACGCACACACAACTTTCGGTTGATCAAATCTAAATATTGATAATATTACTAATCGTAACTGCATCGAAAATTATCGATTAATCGAACAAATTTAACCTAAAAAATCGATCAATTCAGTCTATTAAACAATTTAATTAACCTAATTTTCAATTTCAAATTTCTTTTATTTTTAGATTCATTTTCAATTTAACTATTTAATTTTAGTTTAACTATTATAACTATTTCCATGTGTGTTAAAAAGTCGACAAGTACTAATCTGCTGATAAAAATGATAATACTCCACAAATGACATTAGAATCCAATTTCCACTATTTTTTTAAAAAAATTATATGATACATTTGACTAAAAAATCTAATATAATGAGCTGGCTTAAGTTTGTCATGTTGAAGAAAAATTAAATTCCTTTAAATTTTGATTTTTTTCTTTTCATAAAACAATATGATTTTTAAGAAGTTTTTATTTGTTTAACTTCAAATTTTTAGTTTACTTAATGGAACTAAATTAATAACTGAATATAGTTAATTATTATTTATTAATTAATAATTGAAATGAATTTATAAATAGTTAATTTTCAACTGATCAATTCTATTAATTAGTTCTAACTAAATTTAGCAGCTCCCTCCTATCCAAATATAATAAAAGCTTATAATTAAGGTGAAGATAATTTTAGAACGGTTAAAGTCATTTTGAATTAATTTATGGTCAAACCACAATTAGTAAGTTAGATTTTCTAAATTCACACAATTCTAATTTGGTATCAAAATTATAAGATAACCCACCACCGCATGTCTATAGATTCTATAGATAATATAAGACTCAATAAGTAGAAAGTACTAAATTAAGGATTAAGCTTGTAGTTCATGAAAAGAGAAAAAACTCATAAAAATAAAAATATTAAAATTAAATAAATGACAACTGAATCATTATACACGAAGAGAAATGCTACATAAAATCTCACATTAAAAATTTAAGAGATATAATAATGTTTTATAATTGAGATAAAACTAATTTAGAACAATTTAAATTATTTTAATATAACGATAAAAGTCACAAGAAATTATTTTGCACATTGTGCATCAATAATAATGATGATTTGAATTAAAAAATTAATGACAATTTATAGAGCTCACAATTTTGAGTATGACACGATATGATACGAATTTAAATATATATATATATATAAATTTGAACAAAACAAATATTATAAATAGGTTTTACATGTCTAGCATTTTATAATACGATTAAATACATTTAAAATTTTATAAAATATCTAATAATTTTAGTGTTATTTAATATATATATATATATATCACAATATTAGTGTGATTACATTAATTATATTAATATATGTGAATAAATATTAATAAATTAATTGTGCAATAGTTATTTATTAACTTTATTATATTAATATATTAATTAATTTATGTTTGGATGAATTAATATACTATATTTACTTATGTGTGTGTGGTTTTTTTAAAATTTTATTGTTCAATTTATATAATTTTCGTATTTTGAATATAATTATGTCATTAATTGTATTTAAATATATATAGGTTATACATGTCATATTGTATAATATGTACACGAAATGGTGCAGTATGGTATTAATACGGATTATAATCTTAAAATTTTTTTCATGCAAAGGGTTAGCGCCTAGCGGGACTCTACTTGGCGCCAAAGATCACGAACTTTCTTCGTTGTTTTTACGTTCTTGCTTCTTGCTCCCTCCAATTCTGTACGCCCATACGTAACCAATAGGAAACTTCCATGTTATTTCTAATATAAAATTCAGTTCAGTTATCCAATTAATATTTAATTGATTTAATCATGATCCTTGCCACATCATCATCGATTAAATTAATTCCCTTTCCAGCGCGTTACCTTCTCACCTAACCTAGCATAAACGAATGAGCTCTGTCACACAGAATCAATAACTACCAACTACAGATTGCCATGTGCCTTTGGCCCAGATGGGAAAAGCCAATTCCGTTTTCCCTTCGAAGCCTTCATTTCAGTTGAAATGGTAAAACGATGGAAACAAAAACATTAAGAATTATTATGATTATTCTCTTCTTGCTTTATCTGTTTCACTTTATGCACGTTCTCCTTAATCGTGTTGTTAATATTAATTATTTTATTAATCATGAAAAGCCGCAAGCCGCGTTTTCCTTTGAAAGAAAAGTATTGAGTCAGAAGAAGAATCGCTTGATTACGACCTTTTCAACAAATCCCTGATCCTTCCTGTTCCTTAACCATGTGAATCTTTCTATATCTGCATATTTCATTATTCTGTTCTCTCTCTTTTTCAGGCTACGAATCTTATATCTGCATCTCCTTTATGCTGTTTGATTGGCGAGAAAATCGAGGGAAACCGAAGCGATTTTATTTCTTTGTTATTGATTAGTTGATTTCCATGACCAAAATGGAATTTCGTAACAAATTTTCTTCTAGTTCGCCTAGTTCGCCTAGTTCGCCCTGTTCCCTTCGTTCTGCTAGAATTAGTTTCATCTCTATGAGGTTCGATTGCATTCTCCGATCTTTGATCCTTCTGTGGTGTATTATTGAAGAACTTTTCGCTATTTGTATATGTTTTAATTCCAAACGACTCGTTGGTTTTTGTTTGTAATTTAATTTTCTAACTTCAAAGGATTATTTTTCCTTTTTTTTTTTCCCACTTAATCAGTCACGAAGCTGTAGGGAATGATGCGAAATCTGAGAATGTATTAAAGGATTTCTACATTCCAGATTATATTCTTGTACCTGGATCTTCGAAGGATGACAATGCTTCTGATACTCCTTCCTGTCCTGTGATTGTGTTCATCAACTCAAAAAGTGGGGGCCAGCTAGGAGGGGATCTTCTTGTTACATACCGTACTCTTCTTAACAAAAACCAGGTGCATCTATTGCGTATCAAGCAATTGGATTATTGCAAAAATTACATAATTTTGATAATGATGTGTCTAATCAGTCATGATTATTTTGCATTCACTTGCTTATTGAGGGGGACTTGTATTGTAGGTTATTGATTTAACAGAGCAGGCTCCTGATAAGGCCCTCCATCAAATTTATGCCACTTTGCAAACACTAAAGAACAATGGTGATGAATTGGCTACTGAAATTGAGAAGCGACTGAGAATTATTGTGAGTTTTTTTAGCTATCTGACCAATCTTAACATTAGCTTGTTTCTCTCTAGTAAATGGGTATTTTCTGCTTTGTATGACCTTTTTTGGACCAGGTTTTCTTTTTTTTTTTTTTCTCTCATATATAATTGCTTCATTAGGTTGCAGGTGGAGATGGTACAGCTGGTTGGCTACTTGGTGTAGTCTGTGATCTCAAACTACCTCAATCACCACCAATTGCCACAGTACCTCTGGGAACTGGAAATAACCTTCCATTTTCATTTGGCTGGGTATGGTCCTCTCCTTCACTGAACTAATCATGTATCATTTGGTGATGATTTCTGTTAAATGCTTTTTGTTCTTGTAGTTCTAGTTTCCCATGTAATATGAGATCACAAATTGGTTCTAGTTGGACTGAACGTCCTTTTGCATTTCCTCAGTATCCTTCTATTATTACTAAAATATTGCACAAAAAGAAATCAGATTAATTTCAGTTGTTTTCTGGTAACAACTTAAGTATAATTGCGTCTTAGTTCTATTCTTCATAAAATTTAATTATCCAGAATTGAATTTCCGATCTATTTGCATTTGGTTTCTAGAGAGGAGCTAAACATATATGTCAAATCAACCATTTCACGAGTAATAGTGTCTGGATATTGAGGCATACCTCTGGAAGCCATGATTAAATTCTGATTTAAAATATTGTATCATCTGTCTTCTTGATTTACAGGGAAAGAAAAATCCAGGTACTGATCGTTTATCTGTTGAAACATTCTTGGAACAAGTAAAGGCTGCCAAGGAGATGAAAATTGACAGGTGAGACAACATTTGTGTTCTAGTTTATACATAGATAAATGCATCCAAGCAAACATGTAGACCCAGAGGCAGAGATAGAAATTGAACTGCAGATGTGTCTGCCATCAGTATTAGGTGAAATAAAGATTACTGCAGTCAAGAAACTAGTTGATGGGGAAAGTACAATTCTAAAAAATTCACAACTACTAATTTTTTCTCCAATAATTTCATGACATCTTAAACATATTCATAGATATTTAAGTTCATTGTGCAAAAGCAGTGGGAAACTGCTTTAGTTCCTTTAAGAAAACCTCATTCCTGAACATTTTTCTTGGGTTATTTTTTGGACTCAATGTCTTATGGTTAATATTTTCTTTTCCCTGTCTTTCCACTTTCTCGGATTTTCTCGCCGTCAGGCTCAAATGTTATATTATATACCCTGGTCTCTGGTTCAGTGAATCTGATCAGAAGAATGAAAGTAATTCACCGTGGAAAATCAGTGCAAAATTAAAATAAGCCTGAACTTTTTGAAACTTAACCAAGAAGACAAACAGAAAGAAAATAATGAGGCAACATGTTTGGATAAATGGTTTTATTCAGTGTATAAAATATTAAAAATGCAAGTTTCTATATATATTTCTGTCCTTATTAGTCCATTTCATTTAATTAGATTAAGTATACTTTAATTACTAATCTGCTTGAGGGTGAGGAAAGTTCAGGAACAACCTGTCAATTTATAAATTTGGGAATATAACATTGAACCTATTTTCTGTTTTCATTTCCTAGGAAATTTATGCAGTTCCATTGTTCTTCATTATCTAGGCATAATGTTGCATTTACCCCACCCCCTGTCACCTCCTAACTCAACCTTTATGTTATTTTTATTTTCATCTGGGAACTAAAAATGCTTATTTTTCCCCCCTTAAATCAGCTGGCATATTATTATGAGAATGAAATGCCCCAAAGAAGGTCCTTGTGACCCTGTTCCACCTCTTGAACTACCCCACTCTCTGCATGCATTCCATTGTGTCTCTGAATCGGATTCTTTAAATATGGTGAGTTCTTAATTACTTTCTTTGTATGGATGTATGTGTTCACATGTTTTGACTTTTGAGCCACAAATCTATTTTCACTTCCAAAAGCATATGAAACTGATCCTTGATGCTTGTCATCCTCCTTATGGTGAAAGGCCTAAGTGAAAAATTGAAATATTATTGTCTAGATAATTATGTGTCATTTAAACCTGCAATTCATACATGGTGGATGTTACAGAATTAGATAGTTATAAAGTCAATCTGAGAACTCATATCATCCAACTTTACTATTTGCTTCCTTTGATGTTTGTTTGTGCTTCCTATTTGGATTCTACTACATGGATTGATTCCTTTTTCAATTTTGGTATATCTTCATGTGAGATGAGGCTTTTCACCATTTGATTTCCCTTATGATGTTCATTTTGCTTCACGTGACACTCTGACTTGCTTATTTTCAAACTTTCTTTGGCTATTATCAGGAAGGTTACCACACATATCGTGGGGGATTTTGGAACTACTTCAGTATGGGTAAGAATTTTAAACATTCCTGCATTAATTTTTCATCTGCATATGAAAGAGGGATAGTGTCCCATTTGTCCTTAAGGCAAGATCTGGGGTTTAAGAACTACTAAAACTGACATCAAAATACAAGTAAAAATAAATGATGGATTGGCATGGAAAATAAAATGGGAATTTTATTTCAGTTAATAAAAAAGGAGCAAAAGATTTTATTTTATCTCAACATGTCAATACTAGATTATTTAATACATGATTATATTGGCCCCATTCTTTAGTTAACCATTCCCTTCATCAATCTGATTGGATGCGGTAATCAGCTTATTTGAAAAACTGCAGCCATCAATGAAATGATTTGGGACTGTTGTTTAAGGGAAGTGGAGTAGATAGCATGATTTTAGCCATGCTTCTGGTTCTACTACTGATATCTTTACAGTATCTGCGTGGAAATAGCTAACTTTCAAATTAGAAACCTTACTTTTGATTGAGAAGTTTAATAAAAAATAATGCGTTTTATGTTGTACAGGAATGGATGCTCAAGTATCTTATGCCTTTCACTCTGAGAGGAAGTTACACCCAGAAAAATTTAAGAACCAGTTAGCTAACCAGGTATCATATGACATATGATGCATTGTTTAGGAGGCATGATCTTATGTTTGTTTCCTTTATTATAATGCTCCTTGTAGTTCTAGTAAAAATTGGGTTCTACAACAATATTCATGATTCCTCAATTTTTTAGTTTAAATTCTTTATTATAGCTATTTGCTTTTTTAATTTTGTGTAAGGTTCTCAATATGTGAAAATAATGTTCGTTTATCAAGTTTTTCCACTTAAGCTAGCATGTTTTTTAAACAAGCATTAACTGTTTATAATTTTATGGTAAGTGCGATGAATGCCAAAACAACAATCATTGTAGAGAACAAAGGCTAATGATAATTGTTGTGTGAGAAATAATTTATTGTGAACCAATACATTATGAAGTTTATATAATAATGCTCGAATTGTTTCTGTCATGTAAATTAATGTGGCATATTATTGAGATGCAATTGGTATATATTGGCACACAATTAGAAAGCTCCAACATCTTCAAAATCTCGGTTCGGTATCTGTAGGGTGTGACAGTGTGTGTTCACTATCTTCAGCTTCTTTTATTTATTTATTTCATGTTAGTCATAAACTAAATCCTGGAGAAGGGAGACTGGGAAAAGAAAGTTAGAGAGAAAAAGAAACTGCTATAAAAGAGAACTAGTCAATTTTTCTTTTTAAAACGTATGTTTTGTCTGCCCATCTATGGAAAGCGATAATGATTATGACATTGGCTTTATTTCAATAGTGGGTAGATGATGCATATGATGCAAAATGGTCTAATGGACTATTCTTTCCTACATAGTTAATAAATCTACATAAAAGTTATGTTCCTTGCACCAACATTGCTTTATATACATTATCAATTTTGATTTTACATTACCAGAATAATTTCAATTTAACATTTCTGTGCACCTGATGTCTTTCCTTTTTTAAAATCCCTGTGAAAATCATGTTACTTAATACTTTTCGTTTATCTTCTTGTGGACTAGAGTACTTATTTGAAACTTAGATGTACTCAAGGATGGTTTATGGCTTCTCTTTTTCATCCCTCTTCAAGGTGAGTCTCTTATGTGGTTGATTTATTCTTGCAGTCAGTTTGTTTTCATTTTACTGTGCTATATCGTTGATTTATTATGCAAGCAGTTCTTTGTTTCATTTTACTGTGCTATATTGTTAATTTACCTTAATACAATTGTAGCCTAGTTTTTAGAACAACTTTATCTGCTATAGTAGATAGTTCACCCCCTTAATTTATTTGTTTGGAACTGAGTTAGAGAACTAGAGAAAACATATCACTTTTGGTTCTTGCTATGGATGTGGGAATGAGGATTATTGCATCATTAGGGAGTCATAAGGTTTTGAAAACATGTGTAATTTACACACTCGAAAAACTTTTAAATCATAACTTTTATTTTAAGTTAATTTTGAAAACAGAGGCTCTGTTTGTTTCTTGTACTTTTTTAGGACCAACAGTAATGATTGGCATAATTCCATATTTGTCTAAGTTTAAATGTAAAACCTTGTGAAAGAATTTTGTGAATCTATTCTGTGAAGGCAGAGGCCGTGTTGTTTGCGTGATCAGGATCTTGGTTGTAACTCTTTCAAGATCTGTTGATAATTTGATTGCAATGGTATTGATTTAATCAACAAATTTGTGTGACTCTTGATTGAGTACTTTAATGTTGTACCATGCATCTTGTCCTCTGAGCATGTGGCAGTCTAGTTATGAACTTTGTCTTCTCATGATCTTTTTATTTTTCCGGGTACTTTTTCATACTTCAAGTGGATCTTATGTTTGCGTTCTAGATATGGTAAACGAGCTGCATGGATTGCGCTTTTCTCTTCTATGATATTGGCATGTAGAGTAAATGTTTCCTAAAAGAAACTTTTTTCTTCCCTCTCAATTTCACCTGCTGCTGCATTCTCACTGTTGATTCAAAGAATGATTTGACTCAACTGCTGTTATTGGCTGCTTTATGAATCTCTGATCTCCAGAGCCTGCCTGGCCAATGATTGTATAGCATCCAAAAATCTCAACTAGCATGCAGTGTGCAATTTCGCCTATTGGAAAGATTTGCAACAATGTACTGTCATCAGCATTAGGTATTGGTACACCGGAGGCAATTAAACAAACAAAAGCTATAACCTAATTTTAATTATGTACCTTTTCATTTAGATGTGAGGTTTTCAGACTTTTAACTTTAGATCTACTGGAAATATCAGATGATCCACTATCTTTAGCATGACCAATTGATATACTGGAGACATTTTAACAAGCTAACTAAGGCTATAAGCTAATCTGAAACTACATATGATACCAGTTTAGATGCTAGATTTTCAGTCTTAGAACTACAGATTGATGGTTATATAGAGTTTATGCATAATCTGGCAGAGTAGTACGTAATCAAACTTGACTAAGCAGAATTTTATAGAAATTGGATAAAGTGTATGAATCCACTATTCAATTTCCACTGCTACAAAATATTAAATTTTATCATATGAAAGAATTCGGTGCTTCATTTTTTGATGTCGTTCTATATGCCTAAATATCTTGAGTCCTGTTCAGTCGAGTGTTTATTGAATCTGTTGGCCTTATGGGAGAATTACTTTTATCAATGCAGGAACATAGCACAACTGACAAAGGTTAGAATTATGAAAAGAAAAAGTCAGTGGGAGGACCTTACCATACCTAGCAGGTGATACATGATATACTTCGCATTGTGCACCAGTCTTCACAGTAATTAATGGTATCAGTTGCACACACTTTGATCAAAGAACTTCACAGTAATACAACATGAGATAGATTTTTGTATGGTAGATGGCCAATTTTGTGCTGTTTTGCTATTTCAATGTACTGCAATCTCAAAATTTGAAGTAGAAGACAGGTGTAGAATGATTAATGAAATAACGAGTATGAAAATTGAAAATAAATAATTTGACTTCTTTTATTTCTTCTTTAACCATGTTTAATTGTTTGATTTTTTGTTCCTTTTCCTCTTTAATTTGTCTAACCAAATTTGATCTCATGTCACTTGTTCTTTTGTTTTGGTTACAGTATCAGGTCTATTGTTTGCCTCAACTTGCCCAGTTTTTCTGGAGGACTTAATCCTTGGGGAAAACCCAATGGGAAGAAATTGCGGGATGTTAGTTCTTTCTCTTTCTGTTTCTATGTGCTAACTATAGCATTTCTTATCAATACAATTTCTAACGAATGCTAGAAAATTCTTCCTTACAGAGGGACTTGACACCTCCATATGTCGATGATGGTCTTATTGAAGTTGTTGGTTTTAGAGATGCTTGGCATGACCTTGTTCTGCTTGCTCCAAATGGACATGGAACTCGTCTTGCACAGGTATGAATCAATCTCCGTTTCCTTGGTGAAATGATATCGAAGCTTCTTTCCCTTGACGCTCTTCCCCTTTCAAAGCTTAATAGGATCAAGATTGGAGTGAGAGATTGTGGCATCTCTATAGTAGAAAATAATACTGAAAAAGATACATCTGCTGATTAGAAGCTTATTTCATGATTAAATTGAATCCATTTTGACATTAACTCCTGCTTTCTCATTGTATTTGTGAGAAGCTGACTTTTTTTTTAATCACACTATATTTACGTTTAGGCACATAGAATTCGTTTCGAGTTCCATAAGGGTGCAGCTGACCACACATTCATGAGGATAGATGGAGAGTCATGGAAACAACCACTTCCAGTTGATGATGATTCAGTAGTTGTGGAAATTTCTAATCATAGCCAAGTGACCATGCTTGCTACCCCATCATGCCGATCCAAAAGTATGTACGATCCTGCTTTACCTGTTAATCATGATTATGAAGATAATAGTGATGAAGAAGATGAATCCACTGAAGATTCGGAAGAACCAAGGAAATTTGGAGCTGCTGATACCTTCAAATTTCCAGATGATTTTGACATATCTCAACTTAGTTAAGCCAAAACACAAGGATTATGTATTGTTTTTTGCCTGCCATTCTCTATGTTTTTCCTCTCTGCTGATTAGCCTTAGATTTTGGATGCATTTTAGGTTAGGTTATTAATTTGTCTATGGTTACCAGAACCGACATCCTTATACAATGTAAAGCTTCAAAAGTTTTTATGCTAGATATTAGAAAGAATTGATTCACACAATCATCAATTTACCTCCATGTACATCGAAATCCTTGCCATAAATGTCAGATATAACTTCATTATGATATGCTGGATGATAAAAAAAAAAAATATGGCAGTAAGTTTCATGTTTATGCAATATCTTAACTGGCCACCTAAAAAATCATAATTAACTGGGCATGGTATTAACTCAGTTTTGTGAATGAAGTAGTTAACTTTACCATATAATCTCAAAGAAATTAAATTCAATTCTGTTGTATTGGATTTTTTAACTCAGTATTTTCGGTACATATTGGACTTTTTTTTAATTAATTAAATAAAATAATATTGTTATTTTTTTACTTTTTTTTGAATTAATTTTGATTCAATGAACTAAAATTAATATTTAGAAATTAAATAAATACAATAAAAATTTAGGGTGTCGAGATTTTTTTAATGGGTATTTTCAGTTTGAATCTAAATTAATTTACAGCCTCTAAATTGTAAGATACACCTAAAAAAAATTTTAAGACTCAAGAAAAAATGTAATAATTAAGAGACCAAAATGCATATGTTTTTTTTCAATCTATACATACATACATACATAGAAAACGTGATAGAAAGTTACTTTTCTTTTAACAGTATTTTTTTTCAACTTTGCCCCCATTTTTAAAACGATATCTTCCTTTTTTGCCCATTTCAGCTCACATGCCTATTAACCAGCATTGCTTTTATGATTAATATTTAACTAGATTGTTCATTTACTCTGAATTTAATATACCATGAGTTTAACCTAATTTGTGATAATCTCAATTTTTAAGTATGAATTTCATTTAAGTATAATTTTTTTATTATATATAATATATAAGACAAATACCATAAACAATTATTGCATATGGTTTTTGTCTTTAGCCTACACCATAACATCACTAATAAATAATTATCAATTTCCAAATATACTAAATTTCATATTAAAAATTGTATAAAATAAAATACTTTTAGAATTAAAATGAATAAATTTTGATGAATTAAAAGTTACATGTCAGTTTAATTTTTTTTAAAAAAACAAACAAATTAAAACAATGTAAAAAATTCAAAGATCAAATTAATACGGTATTAATTTTTTTATAAATTAAACTAATAACAAAACAACATATTTTTATCAATTTTCAGAATATCCCTTTTTATCATCATCATGTTATTAATTTTATAATATTTAAGGAGAGAAAAATGAATGATGTAATGAGGGACAAGAAATTAAAATGTCAAAATATTTCAATGATATGTAAAAAGTTGCCAAATTATTTATTTATTGAGTAAGATAAACCAAAATAACACCCATTTTATATTAAATTAATTGTTTATTAAATTTATCTTCTGATACTTGAAAATTTCAATAATTTCATTACATGTGAAATTTGAGAATATTATAATTTTTCACCTTTTCATTTTATTTAATTTTATATCATAAACACTGAATCTCAACATTTGATTTAGATTTTTATTTTTAGATTAGTGTAAAATCTTCCGCTTTATTGAGATTCAATATTTATTTGAATTATTAACTTAAAATTTTATTATCAATTTCTTTCTTTTTTATAAAGTAAAATAATGACTTTATTTTTTTAACTATATTTTTCAAGAGATTAAATTATATATACTTACTTTTATTATAAAATTATATTATTTATTATATTTACCTACTAAATTTATCCATTTCGAAGCAGGGGACTGCATACTAGTTGCCATTAAAAATTATTACTTTCCAATTAGGCTGCTCATGCAATTCTACCCCCCGCTCATTATTATAATCCCCAGATTTATTTGGTATGCCTTATTCTCTCATCTTTCTGTGCATCGCTGTCTCCATTCAGTGAAACTTGGAGCTTGTTTTCCTAATACCACTGCTAAAAACTGTTGGCTTCTCTCAACAATTGGTGACTAAAACCTCTGGTAAAATCCCGAAAAGAAAATCCCCTCCATCTCTATCTGATCATTAAATTTATTTCTACAACCACTCTATATATAAACAACAACAAATCCCATTTCCTACAGCAAAGTTACGAAACCATCATATCTATCTCCTTTCCTACCCAGTTCTAAAAATTTCACATCAAACTTGTTTCATTTTCAAACCCGTAAAGAAAAAATGAGCTCAACAAGCAGAGCTTGGATGGTGGGAGCAAGCATAGGAATAGTTAAGGCATTAAAAGATCAAGGGATATGCAGATGGAACTATGCATTCAGGTCACTTCATCAGTATAGCAAGAGCTTTATCAGATCTTATTCTCAGCCTAAAATGATCTCTGCAATTTCTTCTTCTTCTGCTGTGGTGTCTAATAAGGTGAGAAATGATATGTTGAAGCAGTCTGAAGAATCATTGAGAACTGTTATGTATTTGAGTTGTTGGGGTCCTAATTGAGTGAATCCTCGTTAGTTTTGTCAAATGTAAATATGGTTTTCCTTCATTAATGATATCAATACCTTTAGCCCTTTCACGGCTGCAACTTTAGTTTTGAATTAAGAATCTATGATATTGCCATTTCCAATTCCATCATATCAAAATGGTAATCAGCTTTCAAAACTATCTTGCTGATAAGAAAATTCTCAGTTGCACAGACATCTTTTTCTAAGAAAAGAAATATAGGAGTGGAGCATGGGAGGGCAGCTAATGTCGTTTCATGGTAATTTTATCAAGTGTACAGATATGTTAAGCCAATATGTTCATTAAGATGACATTGTTTTAGCTTACCGAGTTTGAACTCTGTTGTAGTAGATATATTTCTTTCTTCCCTTAAATCTAAATAAATCTGGATTAGAGAGAATTTCATTATTTTCTGTACTAAATCTGTACATCTTGTTTGGGAGGATGATCTTGATGCAAATAAAGGTCAATTTAAAGTTTTCAGACCATTTATCTCTTGAAGCTATGGAAAGGAAAAGTAGAGTTTCTTCAAGTGGGATGATCTTCAAACTTAATGAGTTGTTGTTAAGGGCTCTTTATCTGCTGTTTGTTTAAACAACCTCTTGCAAAGTGAAGGACAAATTTATTGATCTGCTTGAAAAAGACCTCAAAGTTTTCCCTACATTTTATATGTGCTAAAGTTTTCTTCTTGGTTGGAGTAGTTTAATTTGGGGACGGGAAGCTTTACCTAAAGGTCTTAGAAGAAATATAGGAGATGGGCTACAGGGGTTTGGTCTGATCCGTGGTTCCATCCCTACCTTCTTTTGGAATTCACCCTGTTAGGCCTATAGGTTGTGACGTTACCTTGGAGTCTCAACTTCTTAGACCTGATCATAGACAACGGGATGATCAGAGGCTTCACACTCTTTTTTCATCCAAGGAAGTTAGTGCTATTAAACAAATCCCTTGTTCCTATCTTTCTATGAATGACTCCTACGTCTGGCACTTTTCTGGTTCTGGGGAATTTTCGGTTAAATCTCTTTACGGAATTGGAATCAGATGGTGCTTTCATCTCACGCCTTCTCTTCTTTTCAAATTCCCTCATCTTATTGGAAATTTGTTTGGAGTCCGAATTTTCCTTCTAAAATCAAACCGTTTGCGTGGAATTTGTCAAAGAATTATATTTCTTGTGGTCAGATGCTTGATAATAAACATTTGCAACAATCAGACCTTGCGGTATCTGTTTTCAATGTCCAAAGACTATAGAACATACGCTATTCTTTTGCCCATTTGCTGCTGCGGTTTGGATGAATGGTGTATTTGTTATACAAGTAAATATCATCATGGGTGACCGCGCAGCGGCTTCATTACAGTCTTTGTCGTATTTTTTACAGCACGCTTTACAATATGAAAAATTATCATATAAAATAATGTCATTTTATATACATTTAATTGTTTTATTTACATTGATCATATTATTTTATAATTATATTAATTTACGGATAATATAATAAACTAAATCTATTTAATAATTTCTCCGTGGAATATCATTTTTCTAAGCTATTTGCTAACTTAATTGCATATTACAATAACTTAATATTAACAAACAAATAATGTGCAATCCTACCCGGCACTTATTATATTATAAATTTTTAATCCCCAAATTTATTTGGAATTTATTATTATCTTCTTATCTACATTGTCCCCATTCAATGATACTTGGAGCTTGTTTTACTAATATCCCTACATTGCTATAGAAACTATCGGCTTTTCTAAACTATTGGTGACTAAAACTTCTAGTAAAATCCCTACATTTCTAAACTATTGGTGACTAAAACTTCTATCTTATCATTAAATTTATTTCCACACCTATTCCTTGTATATAAACAATAAGTCCTATTTCCCATGTCAAAATCACAAAGACAACACATTTCTTTTCCTACCCAATGCTAAAAGTCTTACATAAACTTGTTTCATTTTCAAACTCATCAAGGAAAATGAGCTCAACAAGCACAGCTTGGATGGTGACATCAAGCATAGGAGTAGTAGAGGCATTAAAAGATCAAGAGTTATGTAGATGGAACTACACACTTAGGTCATTTCATCAATATGGTAAGAGCTTTATCGGATCTTATTCTTTCTAACACCCTTTTACCATACTTTTAAATTCTAAATTTTTGATGCAACATCTTATGCATTTACTCACAATTTCATGTCAACAATTATCAAACAACACACAAAAAATTGTAAGATAGACAAGTCAAAGAGTATGCACAAACTTTAAGTTTGGTTCTAGATTATTTTTCCCAAAGTTGTCTCATTTTCTCCTCTTTTCTCCTTTCCACTTGTTTGTTGTCTTCTTTCACTTCTTGTGTGTCTATAGCTATTTGCTTTTCATCAAAATTCCATCTATTTTCTCTTATGTGCTCTACCTCTCAATGATGCAGTCACCTCTCTTTCAAAATACACATTCATTTATTAGCACCTTGCACAATCACACTAACTTACTCTAGGCACTGGCTACCTTGTATTGCACCTAATTTTTAACTTATCAAATGACCTCCTTTGAGATTGAGTTCTTCATGAAAGTTTAAGGTCTCTATAATAACTTTGTATAGTAATCAATCTCTATTCCGAAATGAAGTGGGAAGGAATTATTGTGAATTTTATATTCGACCCACTCGTAACACAAAAGATGCAAGGTGTTAAATGGATAGACATGAATTAATTTATCAAATAAAAATAATCATTATTCCAACTTATAATTTTTCAAAATCAAATTTCTTTTTTTTTTTATAACAATCTAACTTATTATACAAAATCACAAATTAATATTCAATAATTTTTTTTTCAAAGTTTTCATTTTTTATAATATATTAGTTGTACAAATTTATAATTTACACAAATTAATATTTCATAAGTTAATATTTTTTTCTCAAAATTATCATTCTTTGTAACTAATTTATTTCCCAATTGTTTTCACTTATTTCTAATTTAATATTTTTTTGCTTCATTTATAAATAAATTGATAGGTTAAATTATTTTTTTGCTTCAAATTCACCTAACAATTAATTTTAATTTCTAAACTTTAAAGTTTAACAATTTTAATTGTATTTATTTATTATGTTAATTATAATTACAAATAAAAAAATATTAGAAAAGGTCAAACTGCTGGTTCATGAACCGAAACCGGCCGGTTCCGAAACGGCGCTTCTCCGGTTCTGATCCGGTCCCATATTTCTAGGACTGCAGAACCAACAGTTCCAAACCGTGACCTTGGCTAGTAAGGCTAGTCGATAAGCTACTGGTCTAATTCTCTCCAAAATTTCGTAAGGGTCACTGAACCTCGGACTTAGCTTCCATTTCTTGATAAATCCTAGCACTTTCTTCCAAAAAAAAAACCTTCAAAAATACTTTATTACCCACGACATATTCAATGTCTTGCATTTTCAAGTTAGCGTGAGATTTTGGTTAATCTCAAACTGTTTTCAATCCTTTTTTAATTACTCTGACTTTTTTCTCTATTTGTTGTACTATTTCTGACCCTATTAACTTTTTCTCATTCAACTCAGTCCAATAAATTGGTGTTATGTATTTCTCCCATATGAGAATTTATATGGTGATATATCAATGTTCACTAGATACCTGTGATTATAAACAACTTCATCCATGAAAGAGATGTAACAAAATTGTGTCGAATGTCCAGGGCTTGTTTCAAGCTATTCCAAAATTATGATGTAACTCAAAGGTCACAATTAGATATAGTGGAGATTGGCACGCTCCGAAGTCAGACTATCTCTTTTACAAACACTTGTGCCAATTAATTAAGTAGATGATTTTGTCAAGTAAAAGGGCAAACTGATTTGTTAATAAGTTATAAAATTATAATTAGGTTCAAAACCTAATCAATTTAATTTTTTTATTTTAAAAAATAATTTAATTATAAAAGTTTGAATTTATATTTAAAAAATTATAATATTAATAATTGGGTTTGAACTTAATTTTTTTACCATTAATTAAGTTGTCTATGTATCATCTAGGGATTTAGATGAATTAAAACTCATGTAGTTCTATTACTTTTTAAATTTTAATTGTTGACCTCTTTTACCTTTTTCTAATCGGAACTGTTAGTGCCGGATGTGTCAGCCATTCCTTCGGCGGTGAAGTCATATTGATATTCAAATTGATGTTCCTCTATTTCTTGTTGTCTTTATGCTACTTTGGTTCAATCATCAATACATGCTTGAGCTTCTAGCAATTCGGGAGTTAAGCTAGATCGTATCTCATCCAAAATATTATCTTTCGTGCTAAAAACTTGCTCAATCAGAACAATTGAGATTTAACTTGAAAAAATTTATTTTACAATTTGAGAGAGTACTAGATAAGTATTTTGATGTCGACTTCATTAATCAAAAACTGAAATTTTTTTACCTTTCCTACTATCACCAAACTCAAATGTAATTATTAGATAAATATCAAATTTGGATAAACCAGCAGATGATCTTGTTTTTTTTTTTTTTATATTTTTGCATCATTAAATGATCACCCCTTTTGATTTTTATCGATTCACTTGAACCTTGATGATCTTGGTTATTTATATTTTTACATCATCAAATGATCATCCCCTCTAATTTTTATCGATTCACCCGAACCTTGACTAGCAGTGCCACTACCAGTAGTAGTAGTAGGAATATTATAAATTAAACTAAATTCTATAAATAAATTATAAGTTAATTTTTTTACATCATTAATTATAGTATCAACACTAATATCATCACCTAAACTTAATAATGGATAATAAAGACTCAAATAATTAAATAAATCATATATTTTACATTTAGGATAAAAAAGACAACATACAAGATTAATCAAATGAATAAATTTAAAATAATTTAACCATTTATTTTTCATCATAAAAATAGAATCATACAAAATTAGTTCATTAATATAATCTTAAAATGTATCAACAATATTAATACATTCACACAATAATAAATGATATGTTGGATAATAAACATCACTTAAAATATATGTCCCATCATTAAAAAATTTTAAAATATTTAAAAGTCGTTGACAAATATTCTAATGTTATGGATATAAATTAATTTTTTGGCACATTATTAGAAATAAATGTGCATAATAATTTTCTATATCCATATGACTCATTGAATGATTCATATGTTGAATTCCAATGGGTAGGAACATCATTTGGAAATCTTTTAGATTTTTTATCATTTTCACAATTCGAGCCTATAATATATTTTATTGTTTGTAAATGTAACCATAAAAATGAAATTACTACTTTAATTAGAGTAATTATACCACTTAAAAATTTTAAACCATCTTAAAGTACATCTAACATGAAAAAATTTATCTCTAATGTTATGTTGACATAATACTTGAAGGTTTTCAATTGAGACAGTATTTTCCGCTGCATTATCAAAAGAAATTGAAAAAAATTTATAAACTAATCTTTATTCTTTCAAAATATTTTTTTTATCATTTTAAAAATATTATCGGCGGTATATTAATCATTAAAAACTGTAAATGCATGTAAGTTTTTTTGTAATTGTCATTCACCATCAATTCAATGATATGTAAGACCCATATAAGAATACATTTGCCAATGATCACTCCAAATATTACTACAAATACAAACACGTTTATTCAAATAAGAAAATATTTTGAATAATTCTTTTTTATTTTCTTAATATAAATTAAATAAAACACATTTAAGGATATTTCTAGGTACATGTTTAACAGATGAATTTAATACATTTTGACAATAATTAACAAAATCTATTTTTTCACTAAAACTAAAAGATAAATGTTTCATACTTATTATTTTTGCCATTTTTTCTTTATTTTTTCATCATTATATTGAAATAATTGAGAAGTAGAAGAAGGTACACCCAAAATTTTGACTTTGATTTTTCTGTATTCCAATATGAGCAGTATATTTGTTTTGCAAGTGTTTTCGCAGTATGTCATAACCACCTCCAACTTTAAATTTATATGTTTGTACATAATAATTGTACACAACATCAAATGACCCATCATTTTTTTTGAATTTTCTTGTAATGAATATGAAAAATGTTAGATGCTCAAATTTTGCTTCAAATGATGATACTGCTGTTGGTGGATCCAGCTGTTCATCACCCCTATTTCTTTATCTTTCTTCAGTTGGAATTTCGAACTCCTCCTCATTTTCCAAAATTTCAATAAAAGTTTCTAAATCAACAATATTTTTATCAAAAAAATTTCTCCATCCACTATAGCTTACCATTATTTATGATTAAATTTGTGAAAAAAATTAAAAAATATTAAAAAAAGTGTAGAGAAAGATAATGAAAAAAGAATTGTAGTATTAAGGAAAATTTGAGAATTAGAGAGAATTAAAGAATTGAAGGAAAAATTGAGATTTTGTAGACGTACAATTAGAAAGAAATTAGAGAGAAACAATAATTGAGAATGTAATTAGAGTGAAATTAGGAATATATGTGTTAGAGAGGTGCTCTAAAGGCAATCACCTTAGACACTTAATGTACTCATCTATTATTAATAAAATACACTTTCATTATATGGTAGTCATTGCATATGAATTGATATAGATCTTAGACCATTTAATGAAGTCCTTGGTGTGTAACACAACATGAAAAAAAATCATGATGAGATCATAATGATGAGATTCCTATCATGTGCAATTGTATTTATACCTAAATAATCCCTAGTTATAGGATTAACAACACATGACATTGTTAATATGGATTCTACTCCTTGACTAGGTTAAGTAGCCGATCTCATAAGATGATAACATGAGAAGTTTAGTGTTATCATATGGATTCTTGTTAGAGGAGCCTAGTACATTGGATGACCTACTATGAGGCAACCATATAGGTATCTATTCAATATCAGTAATAGTCTCATCATAACAATGATGCAAGTATCCTTAGACTTGAGATACTCAAGGTTATCTTTGATACTAAATACCATACTTTGACTCCATTCCTCTTAGAGGTTGCTCATAGGGTGGTGATTGAGTATAGCATAAGTTATTTGAAGGTAGTTGAGTAATCAATAAAGGATTCACCTCTTTTGATAGAAGGATAGTATACCTATGACCATTTTTAGAGATTATTACTCAGAAATCCTTGGATGAGGTTGACACGTCTTGAAAAAGGTCTTCAACAGCATATATAATCAAGGTAATGAGTCTCATAGATAAGAACCAATATCATTTGGACTATATGTGATGGAATCAATCTAGTGGGAGCTGACACACAGACCATGCTCTGAACCAAATGAGGTATAGTTTGGTGAAAGGATAAATTACACAGTAATTGTCTATGGAAGGGTTTATAGTTAGACCACTAACTTTCTTATCAATTAGGGGTCATAATATGTTGCTAGATACCATTCATGATTTTTTTGAAATCATGTGATGATTTGAGCTGCCAACATAACTAAAAACCTAATAGTTCACATGTATAGAAGGAATGAAGGAAATGTGAAATAGGCATTAGATTAGATCCAAGACATGAGAGAGAAATGATTTGGCCATGCACTAGGTGTCATAGCCACGAAAAAGGTTGTCTCGCTCGTGGAAAAGGGGATTCACGACCATGACACTATTTATGGTCCTGAAGGCCCCGATATTCACTTTTGCAATTTTAGATTTTCTATGTCGAATGAAATTCCTATGCATGGAAAACTTATGTCCAAACCTATATGATTAGAGGACATATAAATAACTCATTTAAGGGCCAAATTCATAGCTTCCACCTTGAGAAATAAAAGTTATTCTCTCTTCTTCTTCGCTTTCAAGTTGAAATACTATAGCTAGCACCTTGGTGCTTTGATACCCCATCACCCTTGTGGTTGTTTTGTTTGTTCCTTCGCATGGATTATTGTTAGAGATAATAGTGCATATGCATATGGACCTAAAAGGCGTTGTGACTAGTTAATCGATATTGTAAAGCAAAAGAAGAGGCCTATGACCCAACAAATGTGCAAATGAAACAAATGATCAAGCTAGCTAGCAAATGTAAATGTTCACATGGAAAATGTTCACATGGAAACCCGGGGCAATGTCTGTTTAACTTGGTCACAACAAAATGAAATAAGCAAAACATTTGCATACGTAAGGAGTAATGATTATATGTTTCAACTTTATTGATATTTATATGATACTGATGAATATAATGGAACACATGGTATGTATTGGATTTGTGATTTATTATTATGAGTTATTTGGTACTTTAGAGCTCATTGGATAATTATTCTCACTGAGCCGCAACTCATCAATTTGCATCATTTTTCATGTAAAGAAAAGTGATAGCTCATTTTGAGTAGCATATAGAAGACATGGAGCACAGGTCACTGGTCGAGCCTTATCATTCTCTCTCCTTGCATTCCACACTAGTATGAAAATATGACATTTGCATTTTGTATTTACATGTTTGAATATGTATAGTCATTTTGGAATGAGTTTTAAAAATGTATAAATGAAAGCAACTCGTAAATACTTATGTGCAAAGTTTATATTTTAATATATGTGATATATTTTATTGTGGTGAAAACCTCAGTGATGACTTGCAAGTCATTGAATGATATTACAGGATATGAAAAAAAAAATTTACTACCATTGTTAACAGGGTATTTTACCTTTCCAGTATGCTATGTGTGATTCTTTGATACAGGGATAGGTTGAACTCAAATGTATAAGATGTGGTCTTATATTCCGGCCCCCTAGTCACAAATTTCATCTATAAATACCATCAAAATCCTCCTTCATCATCACAAATCATCTTTCCTTAGGGTTTCCTCTCAAATTTCTGTCAAACTTTTCTACTCTTCCAAAGTTTATTTCTTCAATCAAGATGGAAACCGGATCATCAAAGGGTACTAGGAAGAAATCTCATGCTCCCAGAAGGTATTCAGATTACCTAATGAACATCATTCCAGAGCATTGCCATCCTAGGTACTCTGTGCTTAAGACAAGGCCACTTATTTCCTCAAGATCATTTGAGTGGAAGACAGTATGCACTCTTGGGCTTGAGATAGTTATGACAGAGAAACTCCAGGCCTGTCATTTGAAGGATTTTGTTGACATTCATCAGCCCACCTTGAGATTGGAATTCTTGAGCACTCTGCAAATATCACCTACTGGCACGGTGAAGTTTCAATTGTGCAAGAATTCGAACACCCTCTCTGCCATAGAATTCAGAGATATGTTCAACCTACCCTCGGATGGCATCTTGAACGACAGTGAAGTAGAGTTCTATGCTACTTAGGTATGGACTCACTTCGGGTTGGATTGCAGCTGCGATGTTAAGAAGATGAAGAGCACTCATCTTCGGTCCCCAGTGCATAAATATTTGCATAGGTTTCTGACCTATAGCATATTTGCCCGAGGAGATAGCAATGGCACCATTAGAAAGTCTGAGCTTTTTCTCCTGGAGATGGCCCGAAGAGGCCTCACAATGGCACTATATCGATGGTTTGCGAACCATCTCCTGTCCATTGCCACCAAGCCCTCGGGAGACATACTTATTGGTGGGTATGTGACCCACATTACCTTGAAGCTTGGATATCTGAAGTTGGATGCACATCATTACAACCTCATCCCAGGGCATCCTCGAGATCGACTGGATGTTGAGTCTTTCATCAAGATGGGAGCGGCTGTTTGAATTGTCTTTGAGAACAACATCTACTACCGCTTCATCGACACTGCTGGCGAGATCATTTGAGAAGATAATGACTCATAGCAATTCAAAGCTGGCCTCCAAGGTATCCAACAGAAGAAAAGGGCTCGAGTTGAGATGGCACCTTCTGGGGTTGAGCAGGACATCGGACAATCCTCTGCTCCCATACCAAATTTGGCTTAGCAGGTGGTTGACCTCCTAGCACCACGATTTGAGCAGCTGCAGGCTTCCATGGATGAGAGGTTGGAGAACCTCAAGGACTTCATGGAGTCTAGGATGGACAGCCTCGAGGCAGAAGTTGCTCGTCTTAGGGATAGGATGTCCGGATAGATGTTAGGCTTTATGTTAGCCTTGCCATGTTTGTGTCTTGTTTGCTTTGTTTGTTTGTTTGTTGGAAATTCTAAATTTCCTTTTTGAATTTAATTACTTTTGTTGTACTTCCCTTTTATAATTAATATAATTGCTTTGTTTTTTTCCATTATGGTTTATCTTTATTGATATTTTTTTGTTGATGACAAAAGGGGGAGAAACTAGCAATATGTTGAGTTAAGTGCAGACAATACTTAATTTTGAATCAAAATGGAGAACCTACCAATATATTGAGTTAAGTAGGGAAAAACTAGCAATATATTGAGTTAAGTGCAAAGTTAAGTACAATACTTAAAATTTGATTCAAAATGAATATGCAAGTATGCAATTGAGCTTTATACACCTTAAATATATCTTAAGTATACTTTGCATATACCTTGATGCAAGTTACATAAATGAATATGCACTTGATATACTCTAAATATACCTTACATATACTTCATGCTTTAAAGAAAATTTTGGTATACATTGGATATACTTTGCATATAACTTGCATATACTTAAAACTAGAAAGTTTATTTTAATGCTACACTTCATCATTCTCTAACAATTCTTAGACTTCATTTTTTATCCTAAGCATCTTTTGAAGGGGAGACTTCTCAAAAGCACATATTGGTAGATTATTTGTCACCATCAAAAAGGGGGAGATTGTTGAACCTTGAAGGGTATTTCCATCATTTTGATGATAAAAAATAAAATAGCAATAATGTATTTAATATTATTTTTTCTAAGTCTATTGAATAGGGTATGAAGTATGTTAGCAAGAATGGAGAATGGAAGATTAATCTTCAAAAGATAAAATTGAAGAAGTAGCATGTTCACGCCTGTGACCATATGTGTCACGCCCGTGATGAAGCCTAGCGCCAACAAATCAACATTTAAAGTTTACGGCCATGAAGGAAGATAGCAATCGTGAATGAGCATTTTAGTCACGCTCGTGAAGAAAGTTTAGTTTAATGCTGCACTAGAAAGTTTAGTTTAATGCTACACTTCATCATTCTCTACAATTCTTGCACTTCATCATTTTTTATCCTAAGCATCTTTTGAGGGGGAGACTTCTCAAAAGCACATATTGCTAGATTATTTGTCACCATCAAAAAGGGGGAGATTGTTGAATCTTGAGGGGTCTTTTCCGTCATTTTGATGATAACAAATAAAATAGAAATATTGTATTTAACATACTTGTTTTCTAAGTCTATTGAACAGGGTATGAAATATGTTAGCAAGAATGGAGAATGGAAGATTAATCTTGAAAAGATAAAATTGAAGAAGTGGCATGTTCACGCCCGTGACCCTATATGTCACGTCTGTGATGAAGCTAACCGCTAACAAACCAACATTTAGAGTTCACAGCCATAAAGAAAGATAGCAACCGTGAATGAACTTTTCAGTCACGCCAGTGAAAGAAATTTCACGCCCGTGAACAAACATGACAAATTCTTCTAGAGAGCTTCACGACCAAAGTCACCACTTGGATCACAGCTTGGAAGGTTGTCACGCCCGTGAAGATAAATGTCACGCCTGTGAACAAACTCTTCAAATTCTTCCAGAATACTTCACGTGTAACGACTGGATCTACTGGAATCCGGGTCCTGACCCATTGCCACAGTAGTCCACCCGCCGTCTCACTGAGACTAACGGGCTGCTGGGGTTCATGGCCTAATACCTCCAACCCATCACTAGAGTCCCAGTCCATGTTGGCTGCCACAGTAGGTTGTTGGAGGCAAGAGTCGAACCCTTGACCTCCCTTTAGCCTCAGTAAGAGACTACCAATTGTAGGTAAAGGTAGGTCAAGGGTTCGACTCTTGCCTCCAACAACCTACTGTGGCACCCAGCATGGACCGGGACTCCAGTGATGGGTTGGAGGTATTGGGACATAATATGATGATATTAGATATTTTTTATGATAATTAAAAGGTTTGAATTTGATTTAAATATGAAATTTAAAGTTATGCATAGTTGTTGAATTTCTAGGGTTTATGAAACCTAGTATTGTCAATGATCTTATTTATGGAGTTGTTCGAATTTGGTTTATTAATATGATTAATAAAATATATTTATGAAATATTTAGAATGTGTTTTAACTTCTAGATAGCACTTATAATGATTCAATAATCGTTTTTGATCATGGAACAAACAAGACAAGTAACTAGGTCAAAATCCTTACCATGTGATGGGACTATTTTGTGTTGTTTTATTTAATGGGATGTAACTTGATGATCAAAATCTTAATTCTTGTTTGTGAGATATTCATAATGTTATTTTGATGTCAATTGTATGCTAAAGTCAAATTAAATTCGTGGTTGAGGTCCTAAAGAATCTTAAATCATGAATGATTCAATTTATGCAATTTTTGAGTAATTAGTTTGCTAGTTGAATGATGAATAATTTAGATTATCTAATGAATGAATTTAATTAGTTTAAACATATTATAAGTTTCTTATAATGATTTGAATGAATTTAGAAAATTTCAGAAATTTATAAATGGAATTTGATTAGAATTTGCCCTTTTCAAAGTTATATTTTGACTAAGATTCTAGTATGCAATTGTATCTAGGATTATTTAATTCTATTTGGTATCAAACTAATAAATAATTATTAAGTTTGGATTTAATATTTAATGTGATTTAATATTTAATGTGATTTAATTATTAAGTTTGGATTTAATATTGCATGCATTAAATTGGAAATAATATAGTTGGTAAAGTAAACAAATTTAGAAAACTTTTTGATATGATCAAATGTATGACTAAAATGCATGATTTCCTTTTAGAAAGTGTTTCTAAATATTTATATGATTATTTAATAAGATTAAAAATGATTTTATGATGAATTTTATTAAGGCCAAACAATCAAAACAATGTTTCAAGTGTTGAAACAAAAGGAACCCAAATTGTTACTTTCAAAGATTACTTTTATTTATGCATTAGAGAATGCTTGCTAGGGGTGTATGGAATGACATGATGGTATGATTATGGACTTGACCAATGAGATTGATCATGCATGGAAATTTTGTTTTGGTAAATAGGGCCTGCAAGTCCCTGTCTTCTCTATTCTCTCTATTGTATTTCTTATCTCATCTTATTTCCGTCAAAATGAAACTTAAGGTTTTCTTATAAAGAATTTATGTAATTAGATTATATAGGATTAGATTAGAATTGAAGTACAAATGAACAATAAGCCAATGAGATAGTGCCAAAAGCAAAGGAGCATTAAAATAGGAAATTATTTTCTATTTTGGTATTGTAATTTCATGCATTTACTTAGATGAGACCCTGTCAATCCTTTCATGGCTCGAAGGATTGATGTTAGATTATGTCCATAATTATAACCATATAGTTAGTATAATTATCTTATATATCTATATGCAATGAATGAATATATTATGCATGCCAAATTGCCATGATGAAACCTAAAATTAAAGTAATTCCTCATTAATAATATTAAGGCTAATGCCTTCCATTAATATGACAAGAACCAGAGTTCTTTTAAAGTTTGGGTTGTTGGGAACACTCAAGTCCACTCTACATGAATATTTTCAAACCATCAAAATACGATTTTCATGATTAATGGGTTGGATTTAACTAATTACATTGGCTTATAGCGCACACCCAAGGCCAATATGAATTAGAGGCAGTATTGGGTAAGTGTACATGAGATGTGCACATATCAAGAGTTGATGGCCCAATTATTTAGTAGTTGTATGATATGATGCAATTGGTATGAGATACCTACAATTGACCTAAGGTGGCTTGTTGGGCACATCCAAAGTCATTCTTAGTGATGTTGGATATTGACCCACTAGGAGAGCTTCCAACAGGTTCTCTTGGATTCATAGTGAGGGCTATGGGTTCGTAATAAAATAGTGGGAGTTATAATGGGCATTTATTAAAGACCTAATAATAATGCATTTAGTACATTCTCTAACATGATCTTTTTTTACATCTAGGTTGCTAGAATCATGTCATCAAACATGTACTTATGCTCCATTCTCGAATCCAAAAAATTAATTGGTTTGAACTTCTTAGATTGGCTAAGGTTTCCCTCCCCTCTTGATAATGATGCATCTCTTGATGAACAATTGGCATACAAGAAGCAAATGGATGATAGAGGGGACTTCTTTAGTGCAACATGCATTCAAGTTGAATGGGTATATTGAATGATTGGCTACTTTGGGGTTTGTAATGAATCATGAGTTAAGTATAAACTTAATTCTCTAAAGTTTGCGTCATAGTTATGCACATTTTGTGTTAAACTGCCAGATGAACAAGATAACCACTTCGATATCCAAATTGATCAATATGCTCAATAAGGCTGAGCCTTATGTCAAGAAAGAGCAAAAGGCTATGATATTGATGGACATTTATGGTTCTTTTATGAAAAAGAAAGACAAGAAAAAGAAGAAGAAGTCCATAAAGACCTAAGGAGGAGTGAAGAAGAAGGGAAAAAAGACTGCTTCAAAAGGGACTTGCTTCAATTGTAGCAAGACTAGCCATTGGAAGAAGAACAACAATACCTATCTGGAGTCTTTGAAGAAAGAGAAGGATAAGACGTTGGATTAACCTTCTACTTTAGGTATTTATTTTATTGAGATTAATAGTGTTTTTATTAATAACGCATAGGTATTGGATACTGAATGTGGCTTATTCATATGTATTGATAGTATGACCTAAGAAACAATATTCAACTCAAGAAATGAGAGTCAGACTTGCGTGTTGGCAATGGAGCAATAGTTGCTGCATTAGCTGTAGAAACTTATGTATTGATATTCCTTAGTAGGCTTGTTTTAGAATTAGACAATTTCTTTTATGTTCAAGTTTTAACTAAGAATGTTATTTTTGTTTCTTGTTTAACTAAAAAAGGTCTTCATTTAACTATTAATGAAAATGGTTGCTCTACATGGTTAAATAATATTCTTTATGGAACTAACACATTATGCAATGAAATTTATATTCTTGACATGTCTAATTCAATCCTCAATATCAATAATAATAAAAGACAAAAGTTGGATAACCTAAAACCATCATATTTATGGCATTGTCACCTTGGCCATATAAATGAGAGGCGCATGAATAAGTTACACAAGAATGGTGACTTAGGTTCATTTGATTATGAATCATATGATATATGTGAATCTTGTTTATTAGACAAAAAAACAAAATCACCTTTTACAATGGGCTAATGGACCTTGTACATACAGATGTGTGTGGACTAATGTCAATGCATGCTAGACGTGATTTTATCTACTTCATTACCTTTATCAATGATTATTCACGATTTGGATTATATCTGATGAGATATAAATTTGAAGCTTTTGAAAAGTTCAAAGAATTTAAAAATGAAGTAGAGAAACAACTTGTCAAAAGTATTAAAACACCTAGATCGGATCGAGATAAAGAATATTTAAGCCAAAAGTTTCAAGGTTATCTAAGAGATAATGGGATTTATCTTAATTGACTCCACCTTACATGCCATAATACAATAGTGTGGTTGAAAAGAGAAACCAAACCTTATTAGACATGGTGAGGTTTATGATAAGCTTTACAGATTTACCTAAGTCCTTTTGGGGTCATGTAGTAGAAACTTCTATTTATATACTAAATAGAGTCCCTTCTAAGTCAATTGATGTTACTCCATATGAGATATGGAATAACAAAAGACCTATTGTTTCACATATGAAAGTATGGGATTGTCTTGCTTATGTGAAGAGGACAATGTCAAACAAGCTAGAAGCTAAGTTTGATAAATGTCTATTTGTGGGATATCTAAAAGAGTCATTTGGATATCAATTCTACTACCATTTGGAATAAAAGGTGTTTGTTTCAAAATATGATATCTTCGTAGAGAAAGAGTTTATTCTAACAAAAGATAGTGGGAGCAAAATTGAACTTGAAGAAGTTCAAAATGCTCAAACAGATGCTAATCAACTGACTGAACCCGAATATGTTACTCATATAGATGAAGTAATAACTTCACCTTTTGAAACATAAAAACTTTATATATCGAGTAGGATACATATTATTTCTAAGAGATATAGATTTCTCATAAGTAAACATAATGATGTATTGCTCATAGAGAATGATGAGTCTACTTCATATGAAGAAGTTTTGAATTGTTCATAATCTGACAGATGGCCAAAAGCCATGCAATCAGAGATGGATTCCATGTTTGAAAAACAAGTGTGGAATTTGGTTGACCTAGCTAAAGGGATTAAATCCATTGGCTGTAAATGGGCCTTCAAGAAGAAGGCTAGTAGCTAAAAGATATCATCAAAGACAAAGTGTTGATTATTGTTGAACCTTGAGGGGTATTTCCATTATTTTGATGCTAACAAATAAAATAACAATAATGTATTTAATATACTTGTTTTCTAAGTCTATTGAACAGGGTATGGAATATGATAGCAAGAATGGAGAATGAAAGATTAATCTTAAAAAGATAAAATTGAAGAAATAGCATGTTCACACCCGTGACCTTATATGTCACGCACGTGATGAAGCTTAGCACCAACAATCCAACATTTAAAGTTCACGACCATGAAGAATGATAGCAACCGTGAATGAACATTTCAGTCATGCCTGTGAATTAAAGTCACGCCCGTGAGAAGACATGACAAATTCTTCCAGAGAGTTTCATGACCAGAGTCACCACTTGGACCACGACTTGGAAGGATGTCACGCCCGTGAAGATATAATGTGATGCCCGTGATCAAACACTTCAAAACCTTCCAGAATGTTTCACGGCCAAGGTCACCACTCAAGTCACAGCTTGGAAAAATAGTCACGACCATGATACACATATTCACAACCGTGAAAGATGAAAGAGAAATATATCAGGCACGATAATAAGGGTTGGTGCAACGGCTTGTTCCATATTAAATGCATTCTAAGGGCTATAATTTGTTATGGAAGTATAAATGCAAGTCATTTATACATCCAGAAAAAGAGGAGAACAAGAAAACATAAGAATAGCTAATATTTTGAATCAAAATCTTATTGTAAGCCATTTTGTGCATTTGATATTTTCAAAACAAACATTTATTCTCTGTGAAAATCTTTTTGCTAATCATTTATTGAGCAATATAGATTTGTAAGTGTTTCTCTCTGTAATCATCTACTCAAGTGAGTTTTGGGTATTTCGGGGTTAAGAGTAAAACACTTGTAAGAGTTATTTGTGTGAGCCTCAAAAACACAAAGAAAGGTTATTTGCGTGAGCCTTTAAAACACAAGGTAAAAGTTATTTGTGTGAGCCTTTAAAACACAAGGAATTGGTTATTGTGTGAGCCATCAAAACACAAGGGATTTCTGGGTTAGGTGTGATCCATTGTTAGAAACACCATAGTTGGGAGTGAGCTTGTAAAACTCCATTGTAACACTTAGTGTGTTAGTGAAACTCCCAATTGAGATTGGAGAGAGGAGTAGGGTTTGTTAACACCCGAACCTCTATAAAAATCCTTGTGTCATATTTTTTTATCCCTACTAGACTTAACTTTTCTTTCCGCACTTAAAAGTTAAATTTTTAATATCCAATTCAACTCCCCTTCTTGGTTCAATATCTGGGCAATAATTGGTATCAGAGCTTAGTCTAGCATCGAATCCTAAACAGCGCTAGTAAAGATCAAGATATGGCCAATGAAGGATTTTAAAGTCTCAAGCATTACTTTGATAGAGCAAATTATGCTAATTGGAAGTTTTGGATGGAGACATATCTGAATAGTGAAGGAATTGAAGTATGGGATAGTGTTCGAAAAGAATGGACACCACCAACCAGAAGAGGAGCTGATGGTGAAGAAGAAATCTTATCAAGAGATGATTGGACAGAACCTCAAAGAAGAGCAAACTTCAAAAACAAGAAGGTAATGACAATTCTCTCAAGCTCATTATCCATTGAAAAATGTGGTAGGATACAACACTGCCCAACAGCTTACAACATGTGAAAAACATTGGAAAAATATCATGAAGGAACTAAGCAAGTTAAATCCAAGAAGATTCAACTTCTTACTTCATAATATGAGCTATTCAAGATGAAATCCAATGAGTCAATCATTGACATGACCAACCGTCTTCTAGCTATCATAAATGGAATGAGAAAACTTGGGAAGCACCTGAGCTTGGAATATGTAAATAACAAAATTCTGAGAAGTCTTCCTCTCAAAGATTACGGTTTAAGAGTTGCCAGTATAGAAGAATCAAATAAAGACATGAGCATCATGAATACTGATGTGCTTATTGGCAAACTTCTCACACATGAAATGACAGTGAAAAGAGATAGAGAGCTTGAAGCAGAGCCAGAAAAAAGAAAGCCTCTAGCACTAAAAGCCTCTACTTGAAAATCTCAGGAAAAAGTTGAAGATGATGAAGAAATGAGTGATGATGCAAATGAGGACATTGTTATGCTCTCAAGAAGGTTGAAAAGAATTATCGAGAAGAAAATGAGCAACTCTAGAAAATTCAGGCAAAGAAACCTCAAACAGACTTCTAATGATGCACAAAAAAGTAAAGAAGAGGTAAAGTGCTATGAATGTGGAAAGAAAGGGCATATTAAACCGGAATGTGCAAGGCTCAAGAAGCATAAGAGCAAATACCAAAGAGACAATGAGGAGAAAGGTCACAAAGCCCCATGGGATGACGAAAGCTCTTCAAGTGAAAAAGATGATAATGAAAGCGAATAGGTCAACCTATGCTTCATGGCTATAGAGGATCACATCTCGGATAAGGGAAGATCACTTCACTCATACTCTTTCAATAATGATAGTAGTGACAATGATAGTAATAGTGATGATGATGATGATGAACAAAGCCTAATAGAAGAATTGAATCTAGAATTAGAGAAATATAGGAGTAAATTCAATACTTATAAGAATAACATTTCTAATTTAAAAATCAAAATGGATGTTTTAGAAAATGAGAACTTTAAGCTTAAATCATCTAATGAATCTCTTCAAAAGTCATTAGATGAATACTCTTCAAGACCCTCAATTAAATCCTTGCTTAAAGAGAATAATACTTTAAAAAATGAAGTTGAGGAACTTAGAAACTCCATTTCAAAATTTCACAAAGGAAAAGAGAGCTTAGATACACTCATTGTGTCTTAAAGACCACCTTTAATTAGACACGGTCTAGGATTTAAGGGCACATCATCATCTTTTCACAAAATTATTTTTGTTAAGTCAAGTGAACCTCACATCTCCACACTTGCTGGAACAGCACCAAGAGATAAGTACACTAAACCTTCTATACATAAAAGGAATAATCAAGGATTGGTAAGCCTAAGAAAGAAACCTCGAAAGGCTAATCATACCTTTATGTATAAGAAACATGCATCTAGAAAAACACCAATTAATTATGATTGTGCATGCCATTGTTCTCAAACTCAGTCTAATAGAAATATGGCATTCAAAAACATTGTAAGACCAAAAAGCATTTTTAGACCTAAACAGTGTAACAATTGTATGAAAATTGGTCACATAAATAAACATTGCTGGATAAGGAAGGCTCATTGGGAACCTTCATGTGTTAACCCCCAAGGACCCAAGCTCATTGGGGTACCTAAAAATCATACTTGAATTGTGATTCTATAGGTATGCCTCAAGTCCACAATAAACAAAAATGTTTGGCTGGTAGACAGTGGATGCTCAAGACATATAACAGGAGACAAAGAACTTTTCAATGAAATCGAAGGTATTGATAGAGGTAAAGTTACCTTTGGAAACAATGCTAAGGGTAAGGTAATTGGCATTGGTTCTATTAGTACAAATGGTACTACTTTTATTAAAAATGTCTTACTTGTTGATAGCTTGAAACATAACTTGTTAAGTATAAGTCAATTATGTGATAAAGGAAATAAAGTAACCTTTACTTCCAACGAATGTCTTGTAACTTCTATTGATGGTCAAGAGATATTTAAAGGAAATAGAGAGGTCAATACCTACATAATAAATTTACTCAAAACATCTAACCATTCCTCTAAATGTCTTGTGACTACTAGTGATGAAACTTGGTTGTGGCATAGAAGGATTGGTCATGTGAACATAGACTTAATTCAAAGCCTCAACATAGGAGAACTAGTAAAGGGACTGCCAAAAGTCAAATTTGAAAAAGACAAGACATGTGAACCTTGCCAAAGAGGGAAGCAATACGTCATCCTTCAAATCCAAAAACATAGTAAGTACCTCAAAATCTCTACAACTCCTGCATCTAGATTTATTTGGACCTACTAGAATTGTAAGCTTAGGAGGTAAACATTATGCCTTTGTCATCGTAGATGATTACGCTAGATTTACTTGGGTAATTTTCTTAGCTCAAAAGAGTGATGCTTTTGAAAATTTCAAAAACTTTGCTAAAAGAGTTCAAAATGTAAAAGGATATTGCATTTCAAAAATAAAAAGTGACCATGGCAAAGAATTTGAAAATGAAAACTTTAAAAGTTTTTGTCTTGAACATGACATTTCACAGAATTTTTCATCTCCTATGACACCTTAACAAAATGGGGTAGTTGAAAGGAAAAATCGAACTTTAATTGAAATGGCTAGAACAATGCTTAATGAGTATGGTTTACCAACTTACTTTTGGGAAGAAGCCACAAATACTGCTTGTTATATTTCAAATTGAGTTGTCAAAAGACCTCTCCTAAACAAAACTTCATTTGAGCTATGGAATGGAAGAAAGCCCTTGATATCATACTTTAGAGTATTTGGATGTAAGTGCTTCATATTAAATACCAAAGACAACCTTAGAAATTTTGCTTCTAAATCTGATGAGGGTATCTTTTTAGGATACTCTACAACTAGCAAAGCATATAGAGTATTTAATAAAAAGTCATTAACTATTGAAGAATATATGCATGTTGTTTTTAATGAATCTAGTAGACTTGATCTTGTGAAAGGTAGTGTTCTTGATGATGTTATAGGTACCATGGAAAGACTTGATCTTGAAAATAGAAAATAAGAAAATGATCAAGAAGATTCACATCAAGATGATTCTCTACCTCAAGCTCAAGAGGAAAATAGGCAAAAGCTCCCAAAGGAATGGAGATTAACAAAAGATCACCCCAAAGAGCAAATCATTGGTGATCCTTCTAGGGGAGTAAGTACTAGGTCACATTTCAAATATTTAGCTTTTGACCTTGCTTTTATTTCTCAAATTGAACCTAAAAATATTGATGAAGCTCTTAATGAAGAAAGTTGGGTGGTTGCAATGTAAGAGGAACTCAACCAATTTGAGAGAAGTAAGGTATGGACCTTAGTACCTAGACCCAAGGATCATCAAATTATAGGTAGCAAATGGGTATTCAGAAATCAACTAGATGAACAAGGTTCAATAACTATGAATAAGGCTAGATTGTTTGCAAAAGGGTATAATCAAGAAGAAAGAATAGATTATGATGAGACATATGCTTCTGTAGCTATATTAGAAGCCATAAGAATACTTTTAGCATATGCATGCCACATGAATTTCAAACTCTTTCAAATGGTTGTAAACAGTGCCTTTTTAAATGGTTATATAGAAGAAGAAGTATATGTAGAACAACCACCGGGTTTTGAAAGCTATGATTTGCCTAATCATGTTTTTAAACTTTCAAAACCTTTATATGGTTTGAAACAAGCCCCAAGAGCTTGGTATGAAAGACTAAGTTTTTTTCTTTTAGAAAATAACTTTACAAAGGGGAATGTTGACACTACATTATTCACTAAAAAGCATAAGCATGATATTCTAATTTTCAAATTTATGTTGATGATATCATATTTGGGTCTACTAATGAATTGCTTTGTCAAGAATTTGCTAAGTGTATGACTAGGGAATTCGAAATGAGCATGATGGGTGAGCTTAAATATTTTCTTGGTCTACAAATAAAACAAGGCAATAAGGGCATATTCATCAGCCAATCCAAATATGTCAAAGACTTACTTAAGAAATTTGGAATGGAAGGATGCAAGAATGCCAAGACTCCAATGAGCACATCAACAAAAATGGACAAAGATGAAATGGGTAAAAGCATTAATGAAAAGCTCTATAGAGGTATGTTCGGATCATTTTTATATCTTACTGCTTCTAGACCCGACATAATGTATAATGTATGCTTATGTGCACACTTTCAATCATGTCCAAAAGAGTCTCATTTAAATGCAGTATAAAGAATTCTAAAATATTTACATGGCTCATTGCATCTAGGTTTGTGGTGTCCTAGAAATTTATCCTTTTACATTGTAGGATATTCAGATGCTGATTATGCTGGTAGTCTTTTAAATAGAAAAATTACTTCAGGTACTTGTCACTTTTATTGGAGAGTGCTTAGTTTTTTGGTTTAGTAAGAAACAAGTTTTAGTTGCTTTTTCTACCGCTGAAGCGGAGTATGTAGCAGCAGGATGTTGTTGTACACAAATCTTTTGGATGAAACAACAACTTAAGGATTATGGTCATAGTATGAACCATATACCTATTAGATGTGATAATACAAGTGTTATAAATCTATCTAAGAATCTCATCCAACATTCTAGAAGTAAGAATATTGACATTAGACACCATTTTATTAGAGATCATGTTCAATATAAAGATGTTGTATTGGAATTTATAAGCATAGACAATCAATTGGCAGATATCTTCACTAAGTTTCTAAATGAGGAAAGATTTAACTTCATAAGAAGAGAGCTTGGTATGATTGATGGATTAACTTTGTGATTGCCAAATTGCAAAACCTTGATTGATAATCTTGTTTTTGTCTCATCTTACTGAAATAAGGTAGCTAATTTGATGGAAATATATGTTATAAGGTATAGAAACTCCCTAGAAATGCTTTAGTTTTGTTTTAGACTTAATTTTATTTAATGAGAATTTTAGGCAATTCACGCCCGTGACATATATTCACAACCGTGAACTAAATCGCCAAAAGAACCAGTAGCTTTCATGACTTGCTTCACGACATGATTCACGGTTTAAGGTAGTGAAGACTATATTTCACAACTACAACCTTTTTCATTCACCCCCGTGAAACCCTTTGTTCACGCCCGCGACGCTCTTTTCACGACTGTGAACATTTCCACCAAAAACTTACAGAAGAATTCATGTTTTGTGTCACGCTTTGTTTCACGATCACAAGTAATGAAGTTTAATACTTCACGTCTGTGACTCATTTGTCACCACCGTGATAGTTCATCATTCACGCCCGTGACCTTTAAATTTCACGACCGTGAACAATTTCACGCCTCTCTTCACGGGTAGAGTGTCTCTTCAGCAAACCGTGAACATGACACTTCATGCCTGTGACTTAGTTTTTCACGCCCGTGAAGATGTCGGCTATATAACATTTTTGTCGTTATTTCTCTCATTCTAACTCTCCAACTTCTCTCAACTTCTCTCATTTATCACCATTGAATACCATTTTGAAGATTCCGACCCCCTAGCAACTCATTCCATCTATAAATATCTTCAAAAACCATTTCCATCATTAGAAATCACATCTCCCTAGGTTTTACTCCAAAATTTCTATCAAATTTTTCACTCTTCAGAGTTTATTCTTTCAATCAAAATGGAAACCGATTCTTCCAAGGGTACAAGAAAGAAGTCTTATGCTCCCATAAGGTACACAAATTACCTTTTAAACATCATTCCGGAGCATTGTCATCCTAGATACTCCGTGCTCAAGAAAAGGCCACTCCTTTCCTCTAGATCATTTGAGTGGAAAACCATCCGTACACTCGGCCTCGAGACAATTATGACAGAACAACTCCAGGCTTGTCATCTGAAAGAATTCGTTGATATCCATCAACCAACTCTGAGGGAGCCAACCTTAGAATTTCTGAGCACCTTGCAAGTCTCTTCTATCGACACGGTGAAGTTCCAAATTTGCAAGCATCCGAACACCCTCTCTACCATAGAGTTTGGAGACTTGTTCAACCTTCCCTCTGATGGCATCCTGAATGACAGTGAAGTGGAGTTCTATGCTACTCAGGCATGGACTCACTTCGATCTTGATTGCAGTTGGGACATCAAAAAGATGAAGAGCACCCACCTTCGATCCCTAATGCACAAGTATTTGCATAGGTTTCTAACCTATAGCATCTTCACCAAAGGAGACAACAATGACACAATCAGGAAGTCAGAGCTCTTTCTCTTGGAGATGGCCCGAAGAGGCCTCATAGTGGCTTTATCTCGATGGTTCGAAAACCATCTTTTGTCAATTGCCACCAAGCCCTCCAAAGACTTTCTGGTTGGTGGGTACATGACTCACATCGCCTTGAAGCTTGGATACTTGAAGCTAGATGAACATCATTTCAACCTCATACCAGGGCATCCTCGAGACCGACTAGACGTCGAGTCCTTCATCAAAATGGGAGTGGTTGTTCGTATAGTGTTTGAGAACATCTACTACCGTTTCACCAACACTGCTGGTGAAATCATTTGGGAGGACAATGACTCAGATGACTTCAAAGCTAGCCTCCAAAGATTCCAGCAGAGGAAGAGAGTTCGAGTTGAGGTGGCGCCTCCAGAGGTTGAGCAGGAAATGGGACAATCCTCTGCCTCCACACCAAACTTGGCTCAGCAAGTGGTTGACCTCTTGGCACCACGGTTTGAGCAATTACAAGCTTCGATGGATGAGAGGTTAGAGAACTTCAAGGATTTCATGGAGTCTCGCATGGATAGCCTCGAGGCAGAAGTTGCTTGCCTTAGAGATAAGATGTCCGACTAGATTTTATGTTAGATGTTATATTTTCTAGCTTGTTTGTTGTAGGAAATTCTAATTTCCTTTCAGAATTTTAATTACTTTTGTATTTGGTTTTCTTAAATTATTATATTTGCTTTTGTTTTTCATTATGTTTTATCTTTTTGATATTCTTTTTGTTGATGACAAAAGGGGGAGAACCTAGCAATATATTTATTTAAAGTTAAGAGTTATGCAAATGAGCTTTATACACCTTAAATATATCTTAAGTATACTTTGCATATACCTAACCTAGTAATAGCAATATATTTGTTTAAAGTTAAGAGTTATGCAAATGAGCTTTATACACCTTAAATATATCTTAAGTATACTTTGCATATTTTGATGCTACAATTCATCATTCTTTACAATTCTTGCACTTCAGCATTCTTTATCCTAAGCATCTTTTGAGGGGGAGACTTCTCAAAAGCACATATTGCTAGATTATTTATCACCATCAAAAAGGAGGAGATTATTGAACCTTGAGGGGTATTTCTGTCATTTTGATGCTAGTTTTGAATTGTTCAGAATCTGACATATGGCCAAAAGCCATGCAATCAGAGATGGATTCCATGTTTGAAAAACAAGTGTGGACTTTGGTTGACCTAGCTGAAGGGATTAAATCCATTGGGTGTAAGTGGGCCTTCAAGAAGAAGGCTGGTAGCTAAAAGATATCGTCAAAGACAAGGTGTTGATTATTGTTGAACCTTGAGGGGTATTTCCATTATTTTGATGCTAATAAATAAAATAGCAATAATGTATTTAACATACTTGTTTTCTAAGTCTATTGAACATGGTATGAAATATGATAGCAAGAATGGAAAATGGAAGATTAATTTTAAAAAGATAAAATTGAAGAAATAGCATGTTCACGCCCGTGACCTTATATGTCACGCCCATGATGAAGCTTAGCGCCAACAATCCAACATTTAAAGTTCACGGCCATGAAGAATGATAGCAACCGTGAATGAACATTTTAGTCACGCTCGTAAAATAAAGTCACGCCCTTAAGAAGACATGACAAATTCTTCTAGAGAGCTTCACAACCAGAGTCACCATTTGGACCACGACTTGGAAGGATGTCACGCCCGTGATCAAACACTTCAAAACCTTCTAGAATACTTCACGACCAAGGTCACCACTCAAGTCACAGCTTGCAAAAATAGTCACGATTGTGACACACATATTCACAACCGTGAAAGATGAAACAGAAACATGTCAGACACGATAATAAGGGTTGGTGCAATGGCTAGTTCCTTATTAAATGCATTCTAACGGCTATAATTTACTATGGAAGTATAAATGCAAGTCATTTATACATCCAGAAAAAGAGGAGAACAAGAGAATAGCTAATATTTTGAATCAAAATCTTGTTGTAAGCCATTTTGTGCATTTGATATTTTTAAAACAAACATTTATTCTCTGTGAAAATATTTTTGCTCATCATTTATTGAGCAATATAGATTTATAAGTGTTTCTTTCTATAATCATCTACTCAAGTGAGTTTTGGGTATTTCGAGGTTAAGAGTAGAACACTTATAAGGGTTATTTGTGTGAGCCTCAAAAACATAAAGAAAGGTTATTTGTATGAGCCTTTAAAACACAAGGTAAAGGTTATTTGTGTGAGCCTTTAAAACACAAGGAATTGGTTATTGTGTGAGCCATCAAAACATAAGGGATTTCTGGGTTATGTGTGATCCACTGTTAGAAACATCATAGTTGGGAGTGAGCTTATAAAACTCCATTGTAACACTTAGTGTGTCAGTGAAGTTCCCAATTGAGATTCGGGAGAGGAGTAGGGTTTGTTAACACCTGAACCTCTATAAAAATCCTTGTGTCATATTTTTCTATCCCTATTAAACTTAACTTTTCTTTCCGCACTTAAAAGTTAAATTTTTAATATCCAATTCAATCCCCCTTCTTGGTTCAATATCTGGGCAACAATTATGATGAAATTTTTCTCCAATTGCTATGCTTAAATCCATCAGGAAACTCTTAGCCATGACTGCTCATTATGATTATGATATTTAGAAAATGGATATGAAAACAACTTTCCTTAACAGAAATCTGACTAAAGATGTGTACATGACACAACTTGAGGGTTTCATATCAAGTGATGGCCAAAAGGTATGCAAATTGCAAAAATCCATTTATGGATTGAAGCAAACATCTAGGAGTTGGAACATCCGATTTGATGAGACAATCAAAGAGTTTGGTTTTAACAAAATGTGGATGAATCTTATGTTTACAATAAGGTTACTGAGAGTGCAATTGTATTCCTAGTATTGTATGTAGATGACATACTTCTTATAGAAAACGACGTCTCAGTTCTTCAATCAGTCAAAATTTGGCTTTCTAAGAATTTCTCCATGAAAGACCTTAGAGAAACGACCTACATACTGGGGATAAAGATCTATAAGATAGATCTAAAAGTTTGTTTGATCATTCTCAGTCTACATACATAGATAATATGTTAAAGAGGTTTAACATGGAATCTTCTAGAGGATTAATTCTAATGACTCATAAGATTACCCTATTTAAGTCCAAATGCCTAAAGACAAAGGATGAACGGACACACATGAGGAGGATTCCATATGCTTTGGCTATTGGATCCATTATGTATGTTATGTTATGTACTAGACTTGATGTATTATATGCTCTGAGTGTCACGAGCATAAATCAGTCAGACCCTGATGAGTGGCATTAGGTGGCTGTCAAAAATATCCTTAAGTACTTGAGAAAAACTAAGGATACATTCTTGGTTTATGGAGATGGTGAGCTTAAAGTAAGCGGGTATATAGATGCCAATTTTTAAATTGATAAGGATGACTTCAAGTCCCAATCAGGCTATATTTATACGTTAAATAGCAATGCAGTTAGTTAGAAGAGTTCCAAATATGAGATGACTGAAGATTCTACAACCGAATCAGAGTACATTACAGCTTCTAAAGCAACTAAGGAAGCAGTTTGGATAAGAAAATTCATCACAGAGTTAGAAAGGGTTCTTAGCATTATTGATCCAACACCCTTATATTGTGATAATAATGAAGCTATTGCACAAGTAAAAGAGCCATGGTTTCATCAAAGATCCAAGCATGTACTTAGATGTTACCATTTGATTCGGGAAATTATACGTAGACATGATGTAAAGATAGAGAGAGTTCCCACTGATCAGAATATAGTTGATCCTCTGACTAAGCCACTTTTCCAAAAGAAATATGATAGTCATGTACTTGCCTATGATATAATGTATAAAGGTGATTGACTTTAGTGCTAGTGAGAGATTATTAGAAGGGTGTCTTAAAGGTAATCACCTTAGACACTTGATATACTTATTTATTATTAATAAAAGATATTTTCACTATATGGTATTCATTACATATGAATTGATATAAATATTAGACTGTTTGATGAAGTCCTTGATATGTAATACAATATGAAGGAAATCATAATGAGATCATGATGATAAGATTCCTATCATCTACAATTGTATTTATACCTAAATAATCCCTTGTCATAGGATTAACAACACATGAAATTGTTAATCCAGATAAACTGACACATGTTATGCTGCTTGACTAGGTTAAACAGTTGATCTCATAAGCTGATAACATGAGATATTTAGAGTTAACATGTGGATGCTTGTTAGAGTAGCCAAGTACATTGGATGACCTATTATAAGGCAATCACATGGGTATCTATTCAATGTTAGTGATAGTCTCATCATAGCAATGGTGCAAGTATCCTTAGACTTGAGATACTCAAGGTTATCTTGGATACTAAATCCTATACTTTGACTCCATTCCTCTACGAGGCTGGTTATAGGGTGGTGATTGAGTATATCATAAGGTATTCAACGGTAGTTGAGTAGTCAATAAAGGATTCACCACTCCTGATAGAAGGGGAGTATACCTATGACCATTTGTAGAGATCATTACTCGGAAATCCTTGGCAGAGGTGGATATGTCTTGAAGAAGGTCTTCAAGGGCATATCTAATTAAGATAATGAGTCTCATAGATAAGAACCAATATCATTTGGACTATATTTGATATAGTCAGTCTAGTGGAAGCTGACACACATACCATGCTCTAAACCAAATGAGGTATAGTTTAGTGAAAGGACAAATTGCATGGTAATTATCTATAGAAGGGTTTACAGTTAGACCACTGACTTTTCAGTCAATTAAGGGTCATGATATGTTGCTAGATACCGCTTATGATATGCTTGAAATTATGTGATGATTTGAGTTGCCAACATAACTGAGAACCTAATGGTTCATCGTATAGAATGAATGAAGGAAATGTGAAATGAGCCTTGGATTAGATCTAAAACATGAGAGAGAAATGATTTGGCCATACACCAGGTGTCATGACCTTGACAAAGGTTGTCATGTCCATAAAAAGGGGAGTCACGATTGTGACACTACTATTCATAGCTGTGAAGGCCCCGATATTAGTGTTTGCGATTTTAGGTTTTCTATTTCAAATGAAATTTCTATGCATGAAAAACTTATGTCCAATCTTAATATGATTATAAGACATATAAGTAACCCCTTTAAGGGCCAAATTCATAGCTACCACCTTGAGGAATAAAAGTTATTCTCTCTTCTCCTGCTCTTTCAAGTTGAAGTACCATAGCTAGCATTTTGATGCTTTGACACCCTAGTGCTTTAGCACCCTATCACCCTTGTAGTTGTTTTGTTCGTTCCTTAGCGTGGATTACTATTAGAGACAATCCAACCTTGGATTGTTATAGTTTGCAATAACCTAACTTGAAGGAAAGACTAACAAACTTGGAAGATCAAAAGAAATAAACAAGGTAATTAACTCCTTCCATATGAATGGTTCAATCCGATTTTAATATTCATAGGGCATTTCATGGTTTTTGGGTTCAATAAATTTTAATTTTCTATTGTGTCATGTATTAGATGTATATTGAAAACCTAATAATATGTAGAGATGATTGAGATTGAATTGTAGAGAAACTGAGAGAAATTGAGAATGAGATTGTGTAGAAAATGAAAAATATTAAAATAAATTTGGTATTTATAGAGAAAAAATTGAAAATTTAAATTTCAATAATAGCCCTAAAATATAATTGTTATTTTTCTGTTATAAAGGGTATTTTTTATCTTTTTATTTTATTTATATTTTAATATATTTAATAAAAAAGCAAAAATGTTGTGCAATGCAGGGAACTGGGGGGATGGAATGGTCTCATGATTGTTGTGGTTTTTTTTTGAAAATTTCGGGTTGGAACCTTGAATCATCGTTTCCTAACGGTTTTCAGGGGAAAGGCTCGGACCGGACCATTCTCCTACTAGGCCACAGTCTAGGTTGAGCTTGAAATCGGCCTAGCTTGGTCTAGATTAGACCGGGTTGGTTCTACAAACCTAATATCCCGTGGCTAGACCTAAGCCTTATCATCGAAGTTGGACAATAACATGTTCCATGTTTCAATATTAAGGAGGTACAGGTTAGACCCGACACATGTTACCCCATTTAAGAGTATCAAAGAATAGACGCATCTGACATATGAAGAGGAACCAATAGTTATCCTAGTATGTGAAGATAAAGTTTTACAGAGCAAGAGAGTTCCCCTAGTCAAAGTGATATGGTAGAACCATTCGATTGAGGAAGCTACGTGAAAAAACGAGGAGATTAGAAAAAGACAATACCCAAAGTTATTTAGTGCAGATTGAGTAGGAAAAATTTCAAAAATAAAATTTATTTTAAGAGAAAAATGATATCATATCTGCTAATTTAGGCATTGTGTGTATCGTTAAATTGATGCATTAGTTCAGCTAGAGATTAAATTCGGATTTTGACTGGAGAAAATTCAAAATGATGATAAATTATTATGAAAATGCCTAATAAAGTAAATAAATGGTGTAAAGATATTAAATTACGACAAATGACCTAAAAGCAAAATTTGAAATATTTTGGAGTAATAATTTACTAAAAATTGATGACCAAATAAGACAATTATCATTAAATTGAAATCAAACCCATTTATTTTATGTAATGGCTGACCACATCACTAAATAAAAGAGGAAGAATGGATCATTGAGAGATTAAAAATTAAAATATAAAGATTTTATCAAAATTAGTGGGCCCCACTAAGAATTTTGGTATTTTCTCCTTATATCCTTCTTTCCTTCTTTTCTCCACCTTCATCTTTTGCCATCAATAGTCCCAAATATGTTTCTTATGTTCACCATAGCCAAAGTTCCATTTTCTAGAGAGAAAGTGAGAAAAAGAGAGAGAAAGCCATAAAGAAATGTGTTTTCATACTCAAGGAAGTGACAGAAAGCCATTGCAAGGCTTAAAAATGGAAAATAAATATAAAAAAAAGAGAGAGATACTATTTTTGGCTTGGCCATGAAAGGAAAGGGTGAAGGTAAATTTTTTTTCTTCACTTTAATAGCTTTCTTTAAAAGAAAATGGTGTTTTAAGCTCATTTGAAATTTTGTTTTGAATAGAGAGATTTTAGGGCTTGTAGACAAAAAAATAGGGGTTAGAGATAAGTAATGGAAAAAAGATTTTTGATAGTTTTGTATGTTTTATGTGCTCAAGTTAAAGGAAAATAAGAAATAGAGGAGAAAGTTAGATGAAAAGAAAAGAAGCTTAAAAAGACTAAGAAAAAAAAAAGGAAAAAAGTTATATGCATACTCAAAGGCAATAGCCTATAAAATTTTTGTGTTTGTATGATTTAAATATTTAGTATGCTAGATTGTAATTAGAGTGTATTTGGTTAATTGCATAATTGAATGTGTCTATGGAGCAATATGTAGAATTTATTCTATAACTCAATTTTTAGAACTCGGTTTGGTGTGTTATTTGTTGGTTTTGAAATTTAAGACGTAGGATTAAAACGTCCATGAAGAATATGAAACCTGATTTTGATCGTAACTATGTTCAATTTGGACATAAATATTTGACTTGAAATATATCTCGGAATTATGGATAAAGATTTCAGTGAGCATTTGGTATTTAAATTATTTTAACCTTTGATACAGAGCTTAGAATTAAGTGATTCAAATTACAAATTAAAGTAAGATCTTGGGCTATAATTCTTCAGATGAATATTTAATTTAATTCGAATGGAATCATACCGAAAATTGAGATCCAATATAGAGTATAAAAGCTGTTAGAGGCAAGACAAATTATAAATCGGGAATTTAATATGTAAATTAAGTTGAGTCTTATGATATAATTTGAATAATATTTATATTGAGTAATTATATAATCAATCGAGGTATTGCACTCATAAAATTAATGAGAAAATAAAGTTATGAATTAATAATTGGATAATGTTTGTTATATGACAAAAATGTAAAGATGCACTATAAATTAAAATATAAGAATACAATAATTAAATTTAAAAGAAAAATGTTACTTATGATCATATGGAATTGAATTATAAAATATTTCTAACTTAGACTATAATTGGTAGACAGGTTGACATATCAATTAAAGATGATAGGTTGTAAAGCCTATAGACTTTGTACTCGTAGGCCATAGTGCTTATAGGTTATAATACCCATAGGCAGTTTACTATCTATTATATATTTGGACATTCTTTATCTAATAAAGCCCATATATTTATTCATCTTTACTTTCTTATAATATATGGTATGAGTATCTTAACATAATAAAAGATAAAAGAATGAAATGAATAATCAATATTAGTTTTAAAAAAAATGAGAAAAGAGATTAATGAATATTTGTGTGATTGCATACAGATGTTTGTACATGTATGAAGATTTAAATAAAAAGTAGCATTGCAAGAAGTAGTTAAATAGTAAGATTAAATGAAATAAGATAATTTTGACATGAATAAAATGCTAGATTGCAAATTGTTGCATGATGTATATTTTATAGTATATCATCTTTTTATATACACTATTAAGCCTAATGTTTAGCATGAGCAAAAAGTAGTTAAATAGTAAGATTAAATGAAATAAAATAATTTTAGCATGAATAAAATGCTAGATTGCAAATTGCTACATGATGTATATTTTATAGCTTATTGTCTTTAGATTGCAAATTGTTACATGATGTATATTTTATAGTTTATTATCTTTTTATATGCACTACTAAGCATATTTCTTAGCGTGAGAATTTTTTTGTGCAGAAACAATAAAGTGATATTGTAGGTAGTAAATAAATATAACAGACAGAACTTGTGAAACCTTGATCTAGTAAAGCAATAGTGAAATTATAAAGTGAGTTTCACATTTGGATTTCTCAATATTTTTGTATACTCTCATATTTTGTATGTGTAATGTAACATAACTTTTGTAATGTGTTTTAAAAGGCTTTTGTTAACTATTTCGTTTGTAATAGTAAAATATTTTTAGATTTTTTTATCATAGTATTATGAACTATGTCACAATTACTATGCTTGGAAATATGATTTAAAAAATATTATGATTTTTACTATTAAATAATTATTTTTCGAAATGAGATATTGTGATATCCTCTCTCCCTACTGCTCGATGTAATACCCTCTCACCCTACCAAGTAAGCAGTCGGATAAGGAGATGTCACGATACCTCCTCTTGGAAAACCATAATTTTTTTTTTAAAACACAGCTCCAAGTACAATAATTGCAACCTGGTTCATAACACTATGATAAAGAGAATCTATAAATATTTTATTATTAAAAAAAATTAGCAAAGGTCTTTTAGAGCACTTTACAAAAGTTATGATGTATTACGCATACAAAATATGAGAGTATACAAAAATATTGAGAGATCCAAATGTGAAATCCACTTTATGATTCTGTTGCTACTTTGCTGGATCAGGATTCCACTAACTTTATCTACTACTTTTATATATTACCTACAATCTCACTTTGGTATTTTTGCAAGAGATAAACTCTCACGTTAAACACTAGACTTAGTGGTGCATACAAAAAGACAATATATTATAAAATATATCATAAAACAATTTATAATCTAGCATTTTATTCATGCCAAAATTATTTTATTTCATTTAATCTTAATATTTAACTAATTCTTGTAACACTAGTTTTTAGTTATATCTCCCTACATGCATAAACATTAGTATGTATGCAATCACACAAACATTCATTAATCTATTTTCTCATATTCTCTTTTAAAACTAATGTTGATTATTCATTTCATTCTCTTATTTTTAATTGTGCAAAGATACCTATATCATATACTAGAAGACAATAAAGAGGAATAAATATATATGCCCTATGCGACTCAGTATGTCCAAATATATAATGGGCATTAAACTGCCTACGAGTATTGTGGCCTACGAGCACGAAGCCTATTGGCTTTACAGCTTATCATCTCTAATTAGCACGCTAACCTATTTATCAATTCTAGTCTAGGTTAGACATTTTATAACTCAATTCCAAATGATCATAAGTAATTTTTTCTTTTAAATTTGGTTATTGTATTCTTATATTTTAATTTATAGTGTGTCTTTATATTTTTGTCATATAACATATATTATCAAATTATTAATTCATACTCTATTTTCTCATTAATTTTATGAGAGTAATGACTTAATTGATTATATAATTACTCAATGTAAATATCATTCATATTGTATCATAAGACTCAACTTAATTTACATATTAAATTCCTGATTTATAAGCTGTCATGCCTCTAATAATTTCTATACTCTGTTTTGTATCTTAATTTTGGGTCTAATCCCATCCAAATTAAATTAAATAGCCTGAAAAATTATTGCCCAAAATCTTAACTTTAATTTGCAAATTGAATCACTTAATTCTAATTTCTGTAGCAAAAGTTACAATAATTCGAATACTAACTGCTCACTGAAATTTTGTCCAGAATTTCAAGATAGATTTCAAGTCAAATATTTATGCCCAAATTGAATATAGCTACCATCAAAATTAGGTTTCATATTCTTTTTAGCCTTATGTCTTAAATTTCAAATCCAACAAAACATTCACCAAAACAAGTTCCAAAACTTGAGTTATAAAATAATTTATACAAACTGCTCCATAATATTTTTTCAGCAAAATACACAATCGATATAACTCACACATTCAATCATGCAATTAACCAAATATACTCTAATTACAATCTATCATGCCAAATATTTAAAATCATGTAAATATATAAAAATTTTATAGGCTATTGCTTTAGAGTATGCACATACCTTATTTTTTTCTTTAGGCTTTTTAAGTTTTTTTTTTCATTTGTTCTTTTCCTCTATTACTTGTTTTCCTTCAACTTGAGCAACTAAAATATACAAAAATTCTACAAAAAACCTTTCTTCTATCACTTATTTTTAACCCTTATTTTCTCTCTATACAACTCTTAAAATCTCTCTTTTTCGAAACTAAGTTCCAAATGAATTTAAAATATCATTCTCCTTTAGAGAAAATGATAGAAGTGAAGGAAAAAAAAACTTCTTTTTCACCCTTTTCCTTTTATGCTGACCCAAAGAGAGTTTTTCTCTCTTCATTTCATGCTTATTTTCCATTTTAAGCATTTAAATAGCCCCTTAAACAAAACAACTTTGTCTGACTCAAAAACCATTCAAAATTCGTTCTTGTTTAGCAATGAACCTGATACTAAATTATTGTGAATATTAGGTACAAACAAGACATTATTCGAAGTCAGCTCCTTTCCAGAAGTAATTTTCAGTACCGCTTTTTCTTCATCAAGAAATATAGAAGTGGAAGAATTGCCCATATAAAACTTTTCTCTGCTCTTCGATTTGAAGGTAGAGAACATCTCACTTGTTGAGCAAATGTACCTTATGGCAACAGTATCAATCCACCATTCTTTTGGGTTAGTCCCAACCAAGTTCACCTCTGATATGACAATAACAAGATTGATATCAAAGACCTTTTAAGTGATATTCTGCAAGAGATTAGTTTCATTGCACTTCTTTTTCCTAGGGAGCCTACAATTAGAAGCTTTATGACCCATCTTATCACAATTGAAGTATTTGCCTTGGAATTTTTTATTAGAAACTCCACATTTGGGTCCAATCTTAGAATCTTTAGTTTTCTTCCTGTTGGAACTGTGTCCATGTTCGACAATGTTTGCCTTTGCCTCGGAAGAATTCAACCACCTCCTATCTCTTTCAGAGCTTCTGTTGTCTTTTTCAATTCAAAGTCTAAAAATTAGCTCTTCAATATTATTTCTTTTTGCTTATGTTTAAGGTAGTTTTTGAAATCCTTCCAGCCAATAATAGTAGCTACTTGGAAGGTCTCACTTATGTTAATCCCTTTCGTATGAATATCATAAAGGATAACTTGAAGCTCTTACACTTGACTCGCCATAGTTTTAGAATCAGCCATTTTATAGTCAAGAAAACATCCCATTCTAAACTTGTTGGCATTGATATCCTTATATTTGTATTTTTGTTCCAAAGATTCCCATAATTGTTCTGTAGTCTTGATCCCACTATACACATTGTATAGTGAATCAAACAAGCCATTCATCATAAATTTTTCATGCCACCTCTTTGGCACTTGTTTCAATCCATATAAAGATTTAACCAATCTACAAACCTTATTTTCTTGTCTTAGGAAAATACAGCCTTCAAGTTGTATCATGTGGATTTCTTCATCTAAATTTCCATTTAGGAAAGTTTTCTTTACATCCATTTGATGTATTTTAAAATTGTGTAAATTAGTAATCACAATAATCATTCTGATAGAATTTATTCTAGTTATAAGAGAATATGTATCAAAATAATCTAGGTATTCTCTTTGTCTGTAACATTTCATTATAAACTTAGCTTTAGATTTCTCAATTGAACCATTTTCCTTCATCTTCCTTTTGAAGATCCATTTAGATTCTAGTATTTTACATTTTGGAGGTAAATCCACTAATTTCCAAGATTTTGCATTATAGAGTCTACCTCACTCTTAATGGCCTCTTTCCACATAAGACCTTTTGAAAAGTTTACAGTCTATTTGTAAGTTTGAGGTTCTTCCTCTAACATGTAAGTTAAAAAATCTGGTCTAAAAGATTTTTCTAACCTTGCTTTTTCACCATGTCGAAACTCTATTTCAACTAGCTCAACTTCAAAACCAAGTTTTTTTTTTTAAACTTGCTTTTGATATTGATTATCTTCAATAATAGTCTCAAGAGCTTATTTGGATACATTTTCCTCTTTTAAAGTTTTATATGGTAATATATGGTCAAAGAATGACACATTCCTTGATTCCATTATCATTTTCTTATGTATGTCAGAAATTTTTGATTTACGCATAAGAAACCGATAAGCACTACTATTATGTGCATAGCCAATAAAAATGCAATCAACTAATTTTGGGTCTATTCTTACTTTCTTTGGTAACAGAACATCCACTTTAGCAAGACACCCTCACACTCGCAAATATTTAGAGAAAGACTTTTTACCTTTCTATAATTCATAAGGGATTTTATCTTGCTTACTACGGAGCACCTTATTTAAAAGATAATTAGCCAACAAAACAATTTTCCCCCACATGTTTTGAGACATCCTAGAACTTATTAGTATTGTATTTATCATTTCTTTCAAGGTAGGATTCTTCTTTTTAGCCACATTGTTTGGCTGAGGAGAATAAGGTGTTGCAATTTCATGTATAATTTCATGTTGTATACATAATTCTCTAAATGGTGCTTCATACTCACCACCACTATTAGTTCTTAATGCCTTGATTTTTCTATTGAGTTGATATTCAACTTTAATTTTATAGAGTTTAAATTTATCTACAACATCATCTTTGCTTTTAAGTAAATAAACATAACAATATTTTGTGCAATTATCAACAAATGTGATAAAATATTTATTATCACCTATTGTTTGAACAAATTTTAAATCACATGCATCACTATGTATTAGATCAAGTGGTTCATTTTTTCTTTCAACTGTTTCGAAAGATGACCGTATTAATTCTGCCTCAATGCAAATTTCACATTTATATTTTTAATCTATATGGAAATTAGGTATGTGGTCTAAGCTAATTAGTCTTCTCCAGGCATTATAATTAACATGTTCTTGTCTATCATGCTATAAATTGGAAGACTCAAGCAAATAAGCAGAAGAGGTACTTTCATTCATATATTTCACAACATGAAAACACCTTTCTTTATAGTTTTTTCTCTCTCTTTCTCACTTTATCTCTCTAGATAATGAAACTTTGACTATGGTGAATATGAGAAATATGTTTGGAGCTTATGAGGGTAGAAAGTGAAGATGAAGAAGTAGAAGGAAAAAAAAAAAAAAGGATATAAGGAGAGAAACCAAAAGTCTTGGTTGGGTCCACTAATTTTGATAAAATCTTGATATTTTTATTTTAATTTCTTCATAAGGCCGGCCATTACATAAAATAAATGGGACTAATTTCAATTTAATGGCAATTATCTCATATGATCTTCCAATTTTTGACAAATTATAAATTTATCCTAAATTTTTTAAAATTTTGCATTTTGGTCTTTTATCGTAATTTAACATATTTACACAATTTATATACTTTATTAGACATTTTTCATAATTATTTATCAATATTTTGAATTTCTCTAATCGAATTAACACGTTGATTTAGCGACACGCATTGCTTGAAGTCTAAATTAGCGGATACGACATTTTCAGTCTAAAATGATCTCTGTAATTTCTTCTTCTGCTGTGGTGTGTAATAATTTGAGAAATGATAAATTGAAGCAATCTAAAGAATCACTTAGAACTGTTATGTATTTGAGTTGATGGGGCCCTAATTGAATGAATCCTCATTAGTTTTGTAAATGTAAATATGGCTTTCCTCCATTAATGATATTAGTACCTTGAGCGATTCTATGGCTGCAAGTTCAGATATTGCTATTTCCATCATGTTGAAAATGGTAATCAACTTTCATAAAAATCTTACCCTTTGTTTGGGTCATTTCCAAATTCCATTATTTGAATTCTAAGAAGAGTAAAAACAAGGGAAATTATATTTTTCAATTGCCGTCAAGCTATCATTTTAAATTCTCCAAAACCATGGGAAATGGAAGAAATTGCTGAATATATCAAGAAGAAATATTAAAATTTATTAAACATATATTTTATACTCAATCACATATAAACTTCTTCAAAGGCATAAAATATTAAAGTTATACTCTTTCTATCTTAATTTAATATGGTCAAAGTCGTAAATGCTCTCTTAAAGTATGGGTCAAAAAACATATTAGTCTTTATGGTTTAGTTAATTTCAAAAAAATCTATCAGTAAAAATTTAATAATTTAAAAAAATTAACAAATTTTATTCTTTAACCAAATTTAAGGAAGATATAAATTAAGGAAAAAAATTTATTAATTTTTTAGATTACAATTGCATTAATTTATTGATAAATTAATTTAAAAAATGAATGAATAAATAAATTAATATAAAATTTAATAAAATTAAAAATTTATTCACATATAATTTAATATATGAATCAAGAAAAACATTAATACTGCAACATGTAACTGGTATGCTTGAGATGAATAAAAAAAATAAAATTTATTAATTTCAAAAATATAAATAAAATAAATAAAAAGCTATTAAATGTAAAGTAATGAAATAGGAGTACAAAATTTACTGTAATAGGAATAATTATTTTCACATCTCTTAAACAATATATATATATATATAGTTAACCCTACCCCACTTCCAGTTTTTTTTTTTTTTTTTTTGCAGAACCCCACTTGCTGTCTCGTACTCACATACTGTCTATTTTATCTGTCTCATCACACATGCAAAAGTCTACATTCAATGTTAGGAATGAGCAAAACAAGTGGCTAATAAATAAATTAATATATAGAAAACCATTTTTGCGATCTATGGTTTATAACTTCAAAACTAGCAACTTCTCTGTCTCTTTCTTGATATTTTTTTATCATCACTCTCTCTATATAAAGAACACATACAGCCCATTTACCATATCGAAGCAAAAAAACAAGAATCAAGAGATCAAAGAGGAAAAAAGAGGAAAAATGAGTTCAGCAAGCAGAGCATGGGTAGTGGCAGCAAGCATTGGAGTAGTAGAGGCATTGAAAGATCAAGGTTTATGCAGATGGAATTATGCGTTGAGATCAATTCAACACCACGCCAAGTCCAATATCAGATCTTACTCTCAGGCTAAGAAGCTTTCCGCCCCTTCTCTTTCTGCTTTATCTAAGAAGCTTAGAGATGAAAAGCTTGGAAAATCTGAAGAATCACTCAGAACTGTTATGTATTTGAGCTGTTGGGGTCCTAATTGACCCCTCTAATCTTCTTGTAACTATATCAATTTTGGAATATATATAGAGATTATGGCTTCAGTTTTTTCTTCTTTTTTTATTCAAAAACAGAAAAGAAAATCGTTGTCAAAAAAATAATATGGAATTGTCATTTCTTTTCCTTTCTCAATTAACTAGTATTGGCTAGTATATATATATATTTGAATGGCAATGAATTCCATTTCTCAATGAGCATAATAGTGACTACATTCTGTTAATATTTCGAGAAAAGAAATTGTTGTTGTTTATTAAATATTGATGAACTTGAAATCGGATCTACCAGTATCAGCTCTTAAATAAACCCCACTAACATATAAAATAGAGGAATCAAACATCAACTTGTTGATTTCTTTTTAATTATACTTGATAACAATATTAACTTAATCTATAAGAAAAACACTGTCAATTATTACTAGGCTGTTAGGAAAGGTGATGGTAATCTTTATCATAATCAATTTATTTTTTTCACTTGTAATGATCCCTTAACAATTTATAAAGTGGAGGAGATGAAAATACAGTTTTAACTCCAAACATATAAGAAATTGATAGTTTTCTTTATTTTTATAACTGTAATTTTAAAAATGGGTCATAAACTCTATATATCCAGACATATACAAGAAAATATAGACATGTATACATAACGAGCCCAATACAAGAAATACATAGACATTCTAATTACTAATAGCAGATAATGTGCCAGACTTATTGATACATATTGTATTGTCCTACAACAGAATAAGATCTTTGGATATATAGAATGTTCAAAATTAATTTTCATATTTCTACCAAAGAAAATTATTTTTCATAAAAGTATAATAAACTAGTTAAAAGAATAGACTTATTTATATTTTTACACAAATTAAGAAGATTAAATAATATGATAGAAATTATACAATTTGCATAACATTTTCACATAAATTAAAGATATTATTAACGAATTAAATTATGATGATTCATATTTATGAATATTAAGGTATATTACTTAGATATACTAACAGAGATTATATTTTTAACAAAGAAAATAAACTATCCTTGTGCTAGAAAAGGAAAGTAAATCTATCTATTATGACAAAAATATTTTTTTTTTATGTATAAATGTAAATATTTTTCTAAAGATATAATAAAAATGCAATATGAAAAAAATATTTTTATTTAATAAAATATATAAATTAATTAATAAATGGAACACGTTGAAAACGGATGGGAATATATCTTTTCTGAAATGGGTTGGTTCAATATGTCAATAGCTCTCTTGAAAAAAGAATAATAAAGAATAATTTTTATATTAGAATTGGGAAAGGCAAATATGAAAGGGGGGAATTTTGCTTTACAACTTTTTCTTCTCTTGTACAAGTGAATAAAGCTTTATTTAATAGAATACATGATTTAACATAGCCAAATATACTAAATACAACACCATATATATATTGAGTAAAACTATTTCTAATATAATACAGTAAACTAAAAGACAGTATAATATATATTCAGATGTATTGATCATTGTTCTTATAAATACGTGGCATTGTCACCAGTGATAGGTTAAGCCGAAGCTACCCCTTCCTTTTCCCTAGATTAAGTCCTGGTGTAATTTCAGGGCCTTCGTTGGGATGCAATCTCTATTTTTCAGCCTATATATTATATAAGAACTATATTTTAATAATTATAATTTCTAATTAATATTTCAACACAACGAATCATAGTATCAATAAAGATTATTCTTCTTGAATATTCTTGACAATCACAAGATGGATTTATATTAGCAACATGTTCATAGTGGTGAATCCTTAAAAGACTATTCTTAAAATAATATAATGCATGTTTGAGTGCAATTAAATATGTTAAATCTTGAAAATTTAAAAGAGAGAGCAGTCATGAAACTTTCAAGAAAGCTACTCATTTTGAATTAAAAAGAAATACCTTTATTAAATTCTGTTTCTGATGATAATACAGAAGATTCTTGAGTAGAATGCTGACACTCTTTTGAAAATATAATTTGAAGATCTAGGGTCTTGGAGCATAGGGAAGTTGATATTACAAGAGGGGTTTTTGATTTTTTCTCTCTAATTTTTAAACTTGAGTTTTGCTCTCTGCTTACAAAATGAAAATTCTTCTGAATTTATAGAAGGAGTAGAAGTCTCTAGAGATAGTTGCTGATGATAATGGCCGACAGGTTGGTGAGGCTGGCCTACCAGTTGGTGAAAATTTCTTGTGATCTTTATTAAAGGTAGCTAACATATCTTGATAATTGCTGGTGAAGATTCCTTTCTGATAAAGCTTACCGACAATTGAAGATAAGGTTTGTTGAGCGGTCTGTCTTTTTCTTTCCATTTTTTTATTTTTATTTTTATTTTTACGTCATGTTGACGTTTTATTACATTGATTTGAATATAATTACATATTTATTTATAATTCAAAATTATAATCTGGTTCTTGTGAATCTGGACTAAAAATTGGATTTGTCTTCTGATCCACTAGAGCTGTTGACTTCACTAGAATAGACATTGAGTATATCTTGTAGTTCCTTGGGATTAGAAGCTGTTGCGAGTCTTTTTAATATTTCTTCTTTTGATTTTTTGAATTCTTTTGAAATTCCCTTTTCTTCTACTAATTGTTTTGTTGGAGAAAAATAATGAATAACTGCATCTATATCTGCTTGATTATTGTTGAAGTTGTCCCACCACTTGGTTCGGAATTCCCTATATAAAGTAGGGAGTCTGGTTTCTGATCCTTCGTCAAGATAATATGTCCAGGTGGTGATCCATGGAACTTTGAAAGTTATAGTAAAATTGACTAAAAGTCTGATTACACTTTTTTATGAGGAAAATATCTTGAACATTGATCATATCCAATAGAAACGTCTTGAGGAAAATTCTCAACCAAATTACCATAATATGAAAACCAAGTATAAAACCAATTTGGTAATTCAGCTGTAAATTTATTTGAAAAATAGAAAAACCAAGAATGATTATAATTTCGTAAATAAAATATTTTATACCATGTCATTTGATAATCATAGTAATTATAAGTATTTGAAACAAAATTATTTGAAAACCTTTTTACTGATGTGAATCTGCTGATTCCACCTAACTGAAGATAAAACATCTAAAATCTTTACTTTTGAATAAACAATTTTTGATGGATCAATTCTGTCAAAATTATGCTCAAATTCTATTGATCCAGAGTCTATTAAAATGTTTTGATAATACTCTATTGTTCTTGAAAAATCAGATTCATGAAAATGAAAACCTTTTGGATATAAAAATGATATAAGTTTTATAAAACCTTCAGAAGCCAAAGAGACTTCTTCATTATCGAGAGTTTTGACAAATAACTTGGTTTGATGCAAAACATAACCAGAATTTGTTCTTTGTGGGCTTTGACTAGATGAGGATTTTGATGGGCTTGGAGTAGATGGGCTTGGGCTTGATGGTCTTAGTATAACTTAGGTAAAGGATGACCTTATTTGACTAGATGGGCTTCTGGGTCTTATTGGGAAAAAAAGATTCTGATTTATCAATGGTACAAGTCTTGAACTAGATGGGCTTGAGGAAGATGGGTTATTCTGCTTATTATAAGTAGCTTTTGTAAGAATCTGCTTATTAGAATTATTCTGTTGATTATTCATTTTTCCTGTAGAAATTCACGAGATAAAAAATCAGGAAGAGAATTATTCTCTCCTTTGATAAATTCAATATCAAAATCAAAGTTGCTTAATAAAGCTTGCCATCTAGCATAAATTTGTTTTGAAACCAAATTTTGAACATCCTTTTCTAAAACATATTTTGCAGCTAAACAGTCAATGCGTAATAAAAAAAATTTCATATATAAATCATCTTCAAATGTTTTGATGTATAAAACAATGCTCAAAATTTCTTTCTTTATGGTAGAATAATTTACTTGAGTATTATTCCAACATGCTGAATAATATCTAATTAGACTTTCTTTATTATTATATTTTTGTTTAAGTATACCTCCAAAACCTTTATCACTAGCATCTGTTTCCACAATAAAAAATGCCTCTGGATGAGGTAAACTTAAGCAAGGTAAATTTTTAACCCTAGATTTTATTTCTTTGACTATATTAGTATGTTCTTCTGACTAAGGTTTAAGTTTTTTCTTTAACCTGTCATATAAGGGTTTACATAATATTCCTAAATCTTTAAAAAATTCATGAACATAGTTTAAACATCCTAAAAATCTTTGCAACTGTTTTTTATCCTTAATTTCATCAGGAAATTTACTAGAAAATTCTAAACTTCTTATAATAGGTTTAATTGTTCCTTGAAATATATCGTGTCCTAAAAATCTGACTTTCGTCTGAAATAATTTCATTTTAGACTCAGATACTGTCATTTCATTTGAATGTATAACTCTATAAAATTTTTCTAAATATTGTTTATGTTGATTAATAGAATTTGAAAATACTAAAACATCATCAATATAAGCAATTGAAAAATAGTTAATCGGTCTAATTATATCATTCATAATATTCTGAAATTCTGAATGAGCATTTTTTAGTCCAAAGGGCATTATGTTCCATTCGTAATGTCCAAATGGTACATTAAATCCAGTTTTATACTTATCATCTTCTGATATCTGTATTTGCCAAAATCCTGATTTCATATCAAACTTTGAAAATACATTTGCCTCATATAATTTCTTTAGTAAATCTCTTTTATTTGGAATTGGATATCTAATCCACTGTAAAACTTTATTTAAAAGTTTATAATTAATTACTAATCTTGGAGTACCTCTTTCTATTTCTGCTGCATTCATAACATAAAACGCAGAGCACAACCATAGAGATTTAGAATTTCTAATTAATCCATTTTTCTTTAAATCTAATATTTCCAATTGACAAGTTTTTTCTAAATCTTGATTCATATGTATAGCCTTAGATTTTGTGGGTATTTTAGATTCATTAAAATCTTTTATATATGGTAAATTAACTATATGTTGTTTTCTATTCCAAAAAGCATTAGGAATTGATGCACATATATCTAGCTTAAATTTTTATTCTATTTCTTTTATTTCCTTTTGAATATTTGGCGAACTTATCTATTCATATAGTTTTCTTATTTTTATTTCATTTGATAATTGTTTTAAATGTTATTTTTTTATTTTTTATTATATTAATTCTTTGAATATTATTGTTTTGTAACTAGTTTATATCTTTTGACTTAATAGAAAATGAAAATTCAAAAATAACTTTTTTTCCTAAAATATTTGTACTTATAGCCTTTTCTGATACTGTAAAAGGATATATCATAGTTATAAAATGTGTTCCTAAAATTATATTTTTATTTAAATTTTTTACTAATATAAAATTTGTCTTAAAACAATATCCCTGATTACATATATTAACATTAGATAATTTATAATTTACTATTAGCCTAGATTCACTTGCAGTATGTAGTCTTTCTGATATTTTTTCATAATACTTAGTAGGTATAAGACCTTCTTGAATACAATTTTGGTTTGTACCGCTATCTATTAAAGTTGTAGTAGTTAAGTGAGTATCATTTATGATTAAATTTATTTTAACATACGACTTTTGATAATTTATTTTCTGTATACTATTTATATAATCGGTTGAATCATTTGATTCTATTTCTTGATGTTTTAAAACCTTTTCTAAGTCTCTGGCTAGATTTTCTCTTTCTAACTTATTCACCTTTTCTTTTAAAATATTAATTTCTTCTTTTAATTCTAATTTAATATTTTTAACTTCTTCTTGTAAGTTTTCTATTTTAGCAATTTTATTTGTTTGCTTAAATCTATTACAGACTTCTTGGAAATTATAAGGTCTAAAGTCCTTAGATTTAAAAGTAGTTCCTATAATATCCTTTAATTTTAATAAATATTCCTTCTCGATTTCTGGATCATCTATTTTTTCTATAATATCTAATAAAAATTCATTTTTAGTATTTATCATATTTATACTATTGCAATTATAAGGACCTAAACAATTACAATCATTTTCGCTAGTAGATTCTGAATCAGATTCTTCGTTTAATAAATTTAAATCATTCTCTGAATAATCAGATAATTTTTCTCCAGATTTGCTAGATTCTTCTTCATTTATAATTATTTTTAAAATTTTATCTTTTAATTCTTCTGATAGTTCTAATTCATTAATTCTTTGCTTAACTCTACAATTTCTTGCATAATGACCAATTTTTTCACATTTATAACAAATTATAATATCCTTTTGTTTTGGATTATTTTTCTTTATTGATTTTTGTTTATTAGACGATTGTTTGGACTTATAGATTTTATTCTGACTTGTTTGTTTGAGCCTAGAATAATATTTCCTTTTATTGAGCCTATAATGAGTTTTCTTTTGTCTCATATATTTTTTGGATCTAGAGGATGGAGTCCTAATAGTTTCATAATTATACTGTTGACAAAAATTTTCTAATTCTTTTCTAGTAGAGGTTGATTCTCGTTTTAATTTTGCTTTTAGTTTTAAATCTGAACAAATAGCTAAAGTGTAGACATCGGTCCTATTGATTCCCTAAAGTGTACAAATTCACTTGGGTCCCAATAAAAGACAAAGCTGTCAAGAGCTAGACATAGAATAAGGTTTAGCAAAAGCAATTTCCTAAACAATGGGTGATAAATACTTATGCTACTTAATTGATTGTATAAAAATACCATTACTCCCTATGCCTATATAAGTCACTCCTACACCATGGATATATGTTTCCTTTTTATCATTTTTTTAATATAAAAATTAAGAAATAAGCAAAGGAAACCTCGAAGTATGAGTTGGATAGTGGCAGCTACTATTGGCACAGTTGAGGTGATGAAAGATCATTGAATTTGGGAATGAAATTATGTGTTAAGATGACTTGAACACCATGCTCTCAACAATTTCAGATTCTTGCCTCTGCCCTTCATTTCTTCTTCTTCTTCTTCTTCTTCTTCTTCTTCTTCTTCTTCCATGATTGGAGATGTTAATACGAAGCTATCAGATGATCAGCCCTTATAAAGTTATGCATTTGGGCTATTGGGGTCCTAATACAATTAAGTTTTAATTAGTCTTAACCATGTAGTCATTCATAATTAAGTTCTCTCAATTTGTGTAATAAAAGTTGAATTTGAGAGAGAATGTAGTCCATATATATATATATATATATATATATATATATATATATATGCAAAGTTTTTTTTAATCGACTGAAAAGATGCTTTATAGAGCTTCTGTTTTAAATCAAACTGAATTTGCATAAGCTGAACCATATCAATTTATATAATAATCAAAATTCAATCTAATAGCATCAAAATAGCTTAGTTTGGTCCGATTATAATTATAATTATATTTTATCAATTATAATATATTAGAATCAATTCCTATAATTTTATCAATTATCATAAATTAAAATTATTTACCATAAATTTATCTATTACAATATATAAAATATAATCAATTAATATAACTTTATAAATTACTATATATTATAATAAGGTACAATGAAATATGTTAAATTGACATAACTCATAATTTTATCAACTAGCATAATTATCATAAATTAAAATTAATTACTACAATCTTATAAATTACCTTAATTGATTATCACAACTTTATAATTTAACATAAATCAAAATCAATTATCATAATTTTAATTACTATAAATTAAAATTAGTTAATATATATTAAAATAGTTATCATAATTTGTGACTTTATCCACTACCATAAATCAAAATAAAATATCAGAAATTTTTTCTTTTATTAAATTTGAATTTACAAAATTGGATTAACAAATTAATTACTGGTTCTCTAGATTCCCAGATATCCCGAGACAATAATTAATTATTTTCACATATCAGAACAAATAAAAAAAATCATTATAGTTAACCCTCTCCACTTGCTCTATCATAATCACATATTTTGCCTATTATATTTATCTCATCACACGCACACGGAAAGTCTACATTCAATGTCAGCAATGAGCAAAACAAGTGGCTGATAAATAAAAAACCACTTTTGCCATCTCTGGTTTATAACTTCAAAACTAGCAACTTCTTTGTCACTTTCTTGATATTCTTTATCATCACTCTCTATATGAACAACATACACAACCCATTAGCCATATCGAAGCAAAAAAAAACAAGAATCAACAAATCAAAAACCTTTAAAAAAAAGGAGGAAAAATGAGTTCAGTGAGCAGAGCATGGGCAGTGGCAGCAAGCATAGGAGTAGTAGAGGCATTGAAAGATCAAGGTTTATGCAGATGGAATTATGCATTGAGATCAATTCAACACCACGCCAAGTCCAATATCCGATCTTACTCTCAGGCTAAGAAGCTTTCCGCTCCTTCTTCTTCTGCTTTATCTAAGAAGCTTAGAGATGAAAAGCTTAGAAAATCTGAAGAATCACTCAGAACTGTTATGTATTTAAGCTGTTGGGGTCCTAATTATTGACCCCTCTAATTTTCTTGTAATTATATCAATTTTGGAATATGCATATAAATATATAGATTATGGCTTCAATTTCTTCTTTTTTTTCCAAAAAAGAATAAAAAATCATTTTCAACATATATAAAGTTGTCATTTCTTTTATTTTTCCATTCTCAATTAATGGAAAAAAAAGTAACAAGAGAACTTACATTTTTTAAGTGTGATCTCTTTTCTAAAAATATTATTTTGATTGGATGAGACCACATAGCTATATCTCGAACTCATTGTTATAAGCTTTCAATATAGTTGCAACAGTATATAAAGTGATAGGAGATAATGTCATAATAGTATCTTACATAATAGATTTCTTAATCACTATATTTTTTTTAATAGTTGAAGCAAGAGCAATATTCATTTTAAATGCTCTTGAAATTACACATCTTTCAAGAACAAACATCTAATCACTCGTTACAATCCAATTTGCATATGTATATCCTTCTAAAATGGATGGATAACCATTATAGTTAAAAATCATAATCTATAGTTTTATATAAATACTGTAGTACTTGTTGAATTGCTTGATAATGCAATATAGTAAAATTACTAGTATATCTATTCAAATTTTCTATTGTATAAGCAATATCTGGTTTAGTATTTGTGATAACATATATTATGATTTTAGTATTAGCAAGTTGAGAATTTGACTTGTCATTATTAGATATCAATTTTAAGCTCGAATCCATTGGAGTGGATATTGGAGAACAATCATGGTAATTGAACTTCTTCAACATTTTTTCAATACAATGAGATTGTGTTAAAGTTATGTCACTATGATCCTTTTGAATCCTTATACCAAAGACTACATCTGTTTCTCCCATATATTTTATGGAGAAATTTGAGGATAAAAAGCTTATGGTAAGTTTAACTTGTTCCAAATCAGTTTCAAATATGAGTATATCATTCATGTATAAGCAAATAATAACATTAAGAGCATAAACAAAAGAATTAGTTTTATTAATATTACTTACTAGGAACTTTTTGGTATAAGTATCTTCAGACATATACTTGATTTCGAGAGAATCCCACAACTCATTTATGGATTCAATATTTTGATAGATATCATATAGAGCGTCCGACATCCCATTGAAAATATATCTTCAACATACATAATCATTATTATCTCATTTTCTCCTTTTGATGGATTGTTCAAAGGTTTCATCATTTTTTTCCAAGGGGGTTGTTGGAGTACTCAACATGTATACAACATTCAAAGCAAATAACAAAAAATGCAACTTCTTTTACTATTGACAAAAATCGACTCCTTCAAATTTGTCCAACTTGTAGAAGTTGGTTGTTATACCACGAATGGTAGAAGTCATACTTAGAATGTGAGAATAACATTTTTAGATTATAAGAACAAAATAGAACAAGAAAACTTAGATATGTCTTCTAGGCGTGATCATTTTTTTGAAAGTGTTATTTCGACTCTTTTATGAACAATATTATAAAAACAACATAGAACAAGAGAACTTAGATATATTTTTTTAGGTGTGATTATTTTTCTGAAAAATATTATTTCGACTCTCTTATGAGTAATAAAGTTACACAAAATTAATTTTTTGATACAAATAAGTCTAACAATAATATTGTTTACTCTCTTTAGATTGTCAAACAAAGTGTTTGTATTTGTAGAATGTACTTAACTAAATGAGACAAATGTCTGCAAAAACTTTAAATCATCATAATACTATTTTCTCTCTCTTCGAATCACCACCCATGACCTTTATTTATAGACATAGATATAAAAAGTCATAATCTTTCATGAAGTGAAAATAAAAAGACATATATATAAAAAGTCATACTGTTTTCTCACCAAAGATCATACCCTTTCTCAATGTATCTCTTTATAAATAGACACAACTCTTCACTAAAAATTATAACTTTTCACCAAAAGTCTTCGTGAAAGATTATAAATATTTCATCTTACTTTAAAATATCTAACAAAAAAATATTGATAAACTTAAAATTAGATATATCATTATCAACTCTCAAATAAACACCACTAACACATTAAGTAAATGAATCAAACATCAACTTGTTGATTTTTTTAAAAATTATGTTTGATAATAATATTGACTTAATCTATAAAAAACAAAACCATTAGTAATTACTAGGCTATTAGGAAAGGTGATTGTAATCTTTACATATCATAATCACTTAATCTATAAGAAAATACTATTCATTATTACTAGGTTGTTAGAAAATGTGATTGTAACCTTTACAAATCATAATCACTTTTTTTTTCACTTGTAATCCCTTAACAATTTATAAAATGGATACAATTTTACCTCTAGACATATAAGAAATTGATATTAGTTTAATTACTTTGCTTTCTTTATTTTTTAACTCCAATTTTAAAAATGAGTTATAAACTTTATCCAAACATATACAAGAAAATAAGAAACATAGATATTCTAATTAGTAATAATAAATAATGTGTTAGACTTATTCATACATGTTTTGTCCTACAACAGAATAAGAGTAGTTTGGATATATAGAAGGTTCAACATTAATTTTCATATAATTAAAATAAGCTAGTTAAAAAAAACTTATTTATATTTTTACATAAATTAAAAAAATTAAATAATATGATAGAATTATACAATTTACATAATATTTTCACATAAATTAAAGATAGTATTATAATAATTCATATTTATGAATAATAAGGTATATTACATAAATATACTAACAGAAATTAATAAATAATTATATTTTTAAAAAAGAAAATTAACTATTATTTTGCTAGAAAAGGAAAGTAAATCTATCTTTTTATTATGATAAGAATATATTTTATATATAAATGTAAATATTTTATCTAAAGATATAATAAAAATTCATATAAATAATTTTTTTATTTTATAAAATATATAAATTAAATTTTTTTGGTTGAGAAAAAGTGGGAGAAACCCCACAAACAAATAACTACCTAAAGTACATAACACCAACTAAATCATGCAATAACAAGAATAAATCCTAGAAAGGGAGACTAAAGATAATGAGTTCCCAAAGGGAAATTATACGCCAGGTGAGATAAAAAAATTGGTCGCAAAATTTGCCTCTATGCACATACTCTATCTGAAAGTAGAAAAAACTTTCTGAGGGTCGTCTGATACTATAAACAATGGAGGAGCAACTTGCATTAACACTGAGGAGTCCCTTTATCATTCCAATGGCAAAACTATTGTCATTTTCAACCAAAACCAACATTGTTGTCATTTTCAAATAAAATCTTCTCATAGCCATGCTTAAGAGCCAATTGAATATTTTGGAAGATAACACATAGTTCTACTCTCAAGATAGGGCAAAGGCCAATATTAGAAACAAAGTCACATTTCCAAACTCCATGACTGTCTCAGATGATACCGCCACTAAAAGCAATCCCATTATTCTTAGAGACAAATGCATTAGTGTTAATCTTGAAAAAAATTTGCAAGAGGGCAGTACCAACTGACATTAACACTATGTCTATTAAAAGGGAAAAAACTTGTCTCCATTTTATGCAAAACATCTTCATTAAAACATACTTGCCTAATAACATCCATAAAAAGATGGTGAATAGCTTTTTGATGATTGCCAAAGATTCCCTCCTTGTGCCATTTCCAAAGAATCCTACATCCCCAACCAAAAAAGAAAAGCCAACTAATATTCTCCATTTTAATATTTGTCATTTTCATATTATTTAACACCATATCTTGAAGAGGAATAACATGATTAAAAAGCACATCTTTCAAACCAAAAGGGACTGCATAATTCCAAAACTGCAAAGTAATAGCACAATCGTGCAACATTTAAAGGCTAATTTCTAGAATACCTGCATAACAATGGAAAGAGCTCATGTTACTTAAGTGCCTACAATTTCTCTAAAAAAATTTCATAACTTCATTGGTCAATAACGACGAAAAAAAAATCTTCAAACGCTGCTCAATGGGCCATTTCCAAATCATTTTGGAAAATGATAAATAGTAGCCTCATTATTCACAAGTAATGTAACACCATCAAATATAATTAGCATCAAACCAATTATACTAGCAAATGTTACAAATATTTCTTTGTCAAAACAAATCAAATAAAACATTTCATTAAACCACTTTATTTATATTATGACCATAATGACTATTTTAAAATTCAAAATGAAGAAGAATAATAAAAGAGAAAAAACATATGATTGTTCCATTATACTGAAATATTGTATATGCTTTGTTATAGCCCTCAATTTTACAAACATTCCCCTAAGAGAAAAATGCAAATCTTTTAAAATATGAAAATAAAACTTAAAGACTCTTTGGTGTATCATTAACCCCAAACCAAGTGTTTTCCTGTGACTATTTCTTCGGGCTCTTATTCTCTATCAGCAACACCTAATCGGCTCCAACATGTGTGTGAGAAACACTCACATGCTAAGCAACTAGTGCTTAGCAATATATATGTGCATATAGAATGTAACAACATAATCACAATAAATTTTATACATGCATGCCATATATATGTATATATATGTCATGCCTAGATCATTTCTTTCTATATGCATCATTAATATATGAATACACATTACATTTTCTCACATAGAGTAATATGAATTTATCAATTTATAACATGTAATTATGTGACCATGCCTTATTAACCCATCATGCATATATACATACAACGATAATACCTCTAGCTTAGCATACAAGCATGCATCATCTTGTACCATAACTTACAATTTACTATACCCACTGCTATTAACATACTCAACAGATAATCCTCAACGATCATCCAACATGAATCTATATATATATTCATCCAAAACTTTCTATGTAAACTATTTAGATATAGATTGTGAACAGAGGTATTCTTTGAGCTTAAGCCACTTTCTCTTTAAAAGAAATAATTATGTAACATATAACTATAGTACCGTATATCCTCTTAATAGCATGTCACCTATCCTACTCTAATCCTAGTATCAAGTCTGGACCTTACTTGTTCATATTTTCCCTTATTATACTTTTCATTACGTATCCATCATATAACATAATTATTTTGAACATATGGAAACTCACTATGTCTCATTCATGTATTAACACATATAGAAACATATGTCTTTTACTTATAATATATCATTTGCATATTTAATATGTTATACATGTTTAGGTGCTCACACAAGATGTACACAGTTTCTTGTCATTTCATGACTTCATGTAACTAGATGAGTCATACATACACAACTACATCATCATGATCTTTTACATGCTCACATATAATTTTTTATACAATAGTTTCATCCATCAATTATGTTATTACAACATAACACATACCCATAGAAATTTGTGACATCTCATAGCAAGCCTTAGGATTTCAAGCATAATTGTATCAAAATCTTATTACATAATAGATACTGCCATAGGAATTACTTAACATTAACATCATGCCTCAACTTCCTTTTCATCAAATGCTTTACCATATAATACATTTTATTATATTTATCTTTTAGTCATACAAATCATACCATCACAACATAATTCATATCATAAACCTTATACACAACGACTATTTTAACGTAATAATCTCATGTAAGACTTCATATAAATATGTTGTTCATAATTGTGATTCATCATAGAGAGTACATGTACATGACTATCATATTGCATTTTTGAAGAAAAAGATGTGGCATTTTAAATGGGCCTCACAGGCATGAGCTATATGTTCACAGCCGTGAATGTCTATTCACCTGTACCCCTACCTATAAACAAAATCATGAATTAAGTCATAAATGCTTTAGTCCATAAATTGCACATTGCTTCACTGGCATGAAGAATTACCCACAAACATGACTTTCGTGATTCTTGGTCATGAGTCAAGTGGTGTGTAATGCCTGACTTTTACGATTTGAAAGTGGTATGAGTTTTGGAGAGAGTTTTGGTTTTTAGTGTTTTTAAAAGAGTTTAAATCTTTAGGTTGTATGTGGTTTCATGTCCGTGACTATGATGTCACGCTCGTGAAAGTTTTTCCAAGGTTTAAAATGAAAAAGTTTTGAATGTGGTGGGATAGTTTTGAGAATAGAGGACATTCATGCTCGTGAAGAATTTTCACGACTGTGAATGGTGTTTCATGCATGTGAAAATAAGTGTCACACTCATGAATGCAGGTTGGTTGGCCATGAGCAGTTGCACTTTTTTATTTTCTATGTACCATATCTTGCTTTATATCCACTTCCACCACCCCTTATCACCTTTTAACACACTCTAAGACTTTTTGGTCATATTTTCCACTCATCCTAACGCTAAAATACAATTGAAAGAGTTTGAAAGCTTGAAAAACATGGAAGCTTGAGTGAGTTTGCCAAATAGAGGTAGAACTCAGTTTTTACTTTAGTTTTGATTCGTTTTATGTTACATAGTTCTAATAGGAACATTTTTGTGATGATAGGATCTGCTAGAAAGAAAGGAACCACATCACAAAGGGGAAGACAAGCTTAAAAAGCTTAGAGGGTTAGTTAAGACTCCATTTTGGGTGAAAGGTATTTACATATGGAATATTAATTCGTTTATCATGCATCTTGATGTATTTTGTATGTTGTAAATGTGAAAGAATGATTAAATGGCATGTTATGATTGATTAATAACACGATTATATGGTTTTAAGTGTTAAAATGGTGTATGAAATATGTTATGGTTTAGCATGACCTAGAAACATATTTAATGCTTTAAAATATTTTTTAAACATGTTGTAGACATGATATAAGTATGAAAGTATTGATAGGAATAATTGACAATGGTCAATCTTAGAAATTTTGCATGAAATGCATGCGATACTCTATTTTGAATTGTGTTTTAGTTGCTAGAAATGCATAATTCATGCCTATGAATAAGGGTGTCACGACTGTGAATGTCAAGACTAATGAACTTGTAGACACCAAAATTTTACGGTTTGGTGTCACGGTTGGGAAGTCATGATGATGTGGTGTTATAGTTGTGAATAGGTAATTCACGCTCGTGAATGCTATGTTTCTTTCATTTGATGGTTTATACTTTCACAACTGTGAAAGTATACTTTCACAACTGTGAATAAGTCATTCACACCTGTAAAGCAGGATGAATGTATTATATGTACATTTTAGTTTATGATCTTAATTGATGATTTGTTAAATACATGTTATGAAATGTATATATATATATATATATATGGAAAATAACATATCAAAGATATGATACGACATTTATGTATTGGTATAAGAATGCATAAATGGGATATATTGCTCGTAATAGCATATGATAAAATGGATTGAAAAATAAAGGTTATTGTTAAATGTTCAGTTCTCTAATCTACGAATTGATATATGATAGATGATATACCATTTAGGGGGTTATGGTACCCTAGAATATTTTTATATGAGGCCTTAGTAATTGAATCTTAAATTAGAGCGCCCTTAGTCCTCGATTCCATGCGATAAAATAAAATGGTTGAAGCTCAGGTTAGAGCACTTTTGTTTCTATTTCTACTCAATCAATGAGGTTGAAGCTCAAGTTAGAACATCATTGACTTGAGGGGCTCAGATGAGCATTTTTACAGTTAGTGAGAGGGTGGATGAAGCTCGAGTTCGAGTGCACTTGTTCCATAATCCGCATCCACATAGTCCAACTTAGAGTTTTGGGTGAAGTTAAAGTTAAAAAGTAAAAAGTATGGTTTGATGTAATATGTGATAATGAGATGCTAATATTAGGTAAATGATATGGTATTAGGTATATAAAAATTGTATTTGTATATGCATGGATTATTATGTAATGTCTATGGTACTTATTGGTATGTTGTTTTGTCATTTAAAACATGTAACATGTAAAATGTATGATTCTAGGGATGATCATGAGTTATATGACAAGGCATGGTGTAATATTATATAAACTATAGAATTTTTATGGACATATGTATCACTAAGTATTAGTTTGCTTAGCTTGTGGATTTCTTAGACACAAGTTTTAGAGCTTAGCTAGTAGTTGTGTCGACGAGCAGTGAGACAAGCCCATACAGAGATCGAACAGTGCAACGTAAGGTTGGGTTTACTCACAACACATTTTGTATTCCTTTATTATGTCATGATTTTGGGGTTTTTTTTATTACATGTCTTTTGTATTAATGAGATTTTACTATATGTATTTTGTAAAATGCGGTTGGTAATGTCGTAAATAGGTTTTATGCCATTATAACAATCAGTGGATCTGATTATTTTTATTATGGTGAATTTTATGCTTTATTTACATAATAATGTCTAAGCATGTTTTAAAATAAGAAAAATTTTTTAATTTAAATTGACTTCCTCAAAACATCCCCTAACATCCATCAGTATAGTTGGGGTTTTTCCGACTGTATCGGCTTGTGTTACATGGTGACTCAAGTCGTGACACATTCTTCTTAAAATGGGCAGTTCTTGTTTGACGATTGACCATCATGAACCTTATCTCATAGGCACGAATCTGGATTTTCCAGCAATGAAACCATAAAATAAGGCATTTAGTACATTTTACATGCAAAGGCTCCAATGGTTATCCAATAACAACCTTTTCCTATCATCACTGTCATCAATTCATTCATTAAGACATATTCAAACATCAGTTAAACATATAATCATTCTAATTTACCTTTTCATGCTCATTAATCATTTTAACAAATATTTATGATTCCATATGCATTTATGCATCCTTACTTACCTCATTCAACTACTAGAGTCATTCTCATTCAACATGCTCATAATTGCACCCTTGTCATACTTATTACAAGGTTTTCTTTCAATCCTTCTTATCAACATATCATGCGTAACTTAGCAATTGTTCATATAACATTAATTTCTCATATTCTCATGACATTAAATACTCTTTCATACTCATTATAACCAATAATCTTCATTTATATCATTCATAATAATTCATTTTAAACATTTTTAGCCATCATGATACTTTTCATTATATACTCACTTTCTTATGGCATTCATTACTCTTTGAAACTCATTATGATCAATAATTAATATTTATGACATACATAGAACTTAAGGCCTTTAGCTAATCATTTCATACAATTAGATGTTCCACCCCATAATTAATACATGTTCATACCACTACTCATACATTAAATGCATTTTAACATACAAAGACTATCCCCCCGCGGTCTGGAATTCAGATGCAACATATATACTACCTTTATGGAGCTTCAAAACTAAAGCTTAAATTTAACTTCTCTCTCTTTTTGTTGGTCTTTTCCACCCTTTTTTGTAACTCTATCACATAGAAACACTACCTTCAACGTCTTTGAGTCATAAACATAAGCATAAAACTATTAGAGACCAAACCCCTAATATTAAACCTTCAAGCTAACCATTTATCAAATAATCCTTTTCAAGATTATGTTTTTACTTGTTATAAAACTTCATGGGAAGTTTTTAGCCATAAACTCAAACTTGAACTGAAACTCTAACTCATATTAGGTGGGTCTCTATCTAAAATGGGAATAATATAAAAAAAGGCATGAAACATTTAAAAGAAAAAGGGAAAAATGTGATTCCTTACCAAAATTGAAGGAAACATCATATGAATTAGGGTTTTCGAACATTTGTAGAAGTGTGCTGTCAAAAATACAACAAAGACTGTAATGGAAGCCGCTGCGTGGTCACCCATGATGATATTTACTTGTATAACGAATACACCATTCATCCAAACCGCAGCAGCAAATGGGCAAAAGAATAGCGTATGTTCTATAGTCTTTGGACATTGAAAACAGATACCACAAGGTCTGACTGTTGCAAATGTTTATTATCAAGCACCTGACCACAAGAAATATAATTTCTTTCACAAATTCCACACAAACGGTTTGATTTTAGAAGGAAAATTCGGACTCCAAACAAATTTCCAATAAGATGAGGGAATTTGAAAATAAGAGAAGGCGTGAGATGAAAGCACCATCTGATTCCAATTCCGTAAAGAGATTTAACCGAAAATTCCCCAGAACCAGAAAAGTGCCAGACGTAGGAGTCATTCATAGAAAGATAGGAACAAGGGATTTGTTTAATAGCACTAACTTCCTTGGATGAAAAAAGAGTGTGAAGCCTCTGATCATCCCGTTGTCTATGATCAGGTCTAAGAAGTTGCGACTCCAAGGTAACGTCACAACCTATAGGCCTAACAGAGTGAATTCCAAAAGAAGGTAGGGATGGAAACCACGGATCAGACCAAACCCCTGTAGCCCATCTCCTATATTTCTTCTAAGACCTTTAGGTAAAAGCTTCCCGTCCCCAAATTAAACTACTCCAACCAAGAAGAAAACTTTAGCACATATATAATGTAGGGAAAACTTTGAGGTCCTTTTCAAGCAGATCAATAAATTTGTTCTTCACTTTGAAAGAGGTTGTTTAAACAAACAGCAGATCAAGAGCCCTTAACAACAACTCATTAAGTTTGAAGATCATCCCACTTGAAGAAACTCTACTTTTCCTTTCCATAGCTTCAAGAGATAAATGGTCTGAAAACTTTAAATTGACCTTTATTTGCATCAAGATCATCCTCCCAAACAAGATGTACAGATTTAGTACAGAAAATAATGAAAATTCTCTCTAATCCAGATTTATTTAGATTTAAGGGAAGAAAGAAATATATCTACTACAACAGAGTTCATACTCGGTAAGCTAAAACAATGTCATCTTAATGAACATATTGGCTTAACATATCTGTACACTTACTAAATTACCATGAAAAGTCATTAGATGCCCTCCCATGCTCCACTCCTATATTTCTTTTCTTAGAAAAAGATGTCTGTGCAACTGAGAATTTTCTTATCAGCAAGATAGTTTTGAAAGCTGATTACCATTTTGATATGATGGAATTGAAAATGGCAATATCTTAGATTCTTAATTCAAAACTAAAGTTGCAGCCGTGAAAGGGCTAAAGGTACTGATATCATTAATGAAGGAAAACCATATTTACATTTGACAAAACTAACGAGGATTCACTCAATTAGGACCCCAACAACTCAAATACATAACAGTTCTCAATGATTCTTCAGACTGCTTCAACATATCATTTCTCAGCTTATTAGACACCACAGCAGAAGAAGAAGAAATTGCAGAGATCATTTTAGGCTGAGAATAAGATCTGATAAAGCTCTTGCTATACTGGTGAAGTGACCTGAGTGCATAGTTCCATCTGCATATCCGTTGATCTTTTAATGCCTCTACTATTCCTATGCTTGCTCCCACCATCCAAGCTCTGCTTGTTGAGCTCATTTTTTCTTTACGGGTTTGAAAATGAAACAAGTTTGATGTGAAATTTTTAGAACTGGGTAGAAAAGGAGATAGATATGATGGTTTCGTAACTTTGCTGTAGGAAATGGGATTTCTTGTTGTTTATATATAGAGTGGTTGTAGAAATAAATTTAATGATCAGATAGAGATGGAGTGGAATTTTTTTCCTGGATTTTACCAGAGGTTTTAGTCACCAATTGTTTAGAGAAGCCAATAGTTTTTAGCAGTGGTATTAGGAAAACAAGCTCCAAGTTTCACTGAATGGAGACAGCAACGCACAGAAAGATGAGAGAATAAGACATACCAAATAAATCTGGGGATTATAATAATGAGCGGCGGGGTAGGATTGCATGAGCAGCCTAATTGGAAAGTAATAATTTTTAATGGCAACCAGTATGCAGTCCTCTGCTTCGAAATGGATAAATTTAGTAGGTAAATATAATAAATAATATATATTTATAATAAAAGTAAGTATATAGAATTTAATCTCTTAAAAAATATAGTTAAAAAAATAAAGCCATTATTTTACTTTATAAAAAAAAGAAATTGATAATAAAATTTTAAGTTAATAATTCAAATAAATATTGATTCTCAATAAAGCTGAGGATTTTACACTAATCTAAATATAAAAACCTAAATCAAATGTTGAGATTCAGTCTTTATGATATAAAAATGAAAAGGTGAAAATTTCTAATATTCTCAAATTTAACATGTAATGAAATTATTGAAATTTTTAAGTATCATAAGATAAATTTAATAAACAATTAATTTAATATACAATGAGTATTATTTTGGTTTATCTTACTCAATAAATAAATAATTTGGCAACTTTTTACATATCATTGAAATATTTTGACATATTAATTTCTTATCCCTCATTACATCATTCATTTTTCTCTCCTTAAATATTACAAAATTAATAACATGATGATGATAAAAAGGGATATTCTGAAAATTGATAAAAATATGTTGTTTTGTTATTAGTTTAATTTATAAAAAAAAATTAATACCATATTAATTTGATATTAAAATTTTTTACATTGCTTTAATTTGTTTGTTTTAAAAAAAACTGACATGTAACTTTTAATTCATCAAAATTTATTCATTTTAATTCTAAAAGTATTTTATTTGATACAATTTTTAATATGAAATTTAGTATATTTGGAAATTGATAATTATTTGTTAGTGATGTTATGGTGTAGGCTAAAGACAAAAACCATATGCAATATTTGTTTATGGTATTTGTCTTATATATTATATATAATAAAAATATATACTTAAATGAAATTCATACTTAAAATTTGAGATTATCAAAAATTAAGTTAAACTCATGGTATATTAAATTCAGAGTAAATGAACAATCTAGTTAAATATTAATCATAAATTACTACTTGTGTTAATTTAGTTTAAAATATTTTAAAATAAGTTAATTATTTTCTAAAGAATTTTAAGATCATATTAACACTTGATTTAAAATAAAATAATAAACAATTACCTTTTAAAAAAAAAACAAAGAAAACATACAACTGCAAGGCGAGAAGAAAAATCAGGAAAAAAGAAGGTGCAGTGAGTGTCACATGGTTGGACAGGTGTATAAGCTTATATGGGCAGAAGGGGAAAAAAATTAGCACAAAAGGGAATATAATGCTTGGTTAAGAGGCATGTGAGATTAAATGGGCAAAAGAGCAGGATATAGTTTTAAAAATGGGGCAAAGTTGAAAAAATACTATTAAAAAACAGTAACTTTCTATCACGTTTTATATGTATGTAGATTGAAAAAAAACATATGCATTTTGTTCTCTTAATTATTATATTTTTTCTTGAGTCTTAAAATTGTTTTAGTATATCTTACAATTCAGAGACTGTAAATTAATTTAGATTCAAATTGAAAAGACCCATTAAAAAAATCTCGACACCCTAAATTTTTATTGTATTTATTTAATTTCTAAATATTAATTTTAGTTCATATTGAATCAAAATTAATAAAAAAAGGTAAAAAAATAACAATATTATTTTATTTAATTAATTAAAAAAAGTCCAATATGTACCGAAAATACTTATTTAAAAAAATCCAATACAACAGAATTGAAGTTCGGAGATTTTTTCTTTGAGATAATATGGTAAAGTTAAACCACTTCATTCACAAAAGAGTTAATACCATGCCCAGTTAATTATGATTTTTTAGGTGGCCAGTTAAGATATTGCATAAACATGAAACTTATTGCCATTTTTTTTTTCTTTTTTATCATCCAGCATATCATAATAAAATTACATCTGACATTTATGGCAAGGATTTCGATGTACATGGAGGTAAATTGATGATTGTGTGAATCAATTCTTTCTAATATCTAGCACAAAAACTTTTGGAGCTTTACATTGTATAAGGATGTCGGTTCTGGTAACCATAGAAAAATTAATAACCTAACCTAAAATGCATCCAAAATCTAAGGCTAATCAGCAGAGAGGAAAAACATAGAGAATGGCAGGCAAAAAACAATACATAATCCTTGTGTTTTGCTTAACTAAGTTGAGATATGTCAAAATCATCTGGTAATTTGAAGGTATCAGCAGCTCCAAATTTCCTTCGTTCTTCCGAATCTTCGGCGGATTCATCTTCTTCATCACTATTGTCTTCATCTTCATGATTAACAGGTGAAGCAGGATCGTATATACTTTTGGATCGGCATGATGGGGTAGCAAGCATTGTCACTTGGCTATGATTAGAAATTTCCACAACTACTGTATCATCATCATCTGGAAGTGGTTGTTTCCATGGCTCTCCATCTATCCTCATGAATGTGTGGTCAGCTGCACCCTTATGGAACTCGAAACGAATTCTATGTGCCTACACGTAAATATAGTGTGATTAAAAAAAAAGTCAGCTTCTCACAAATACAATGAGAAAGCAGGAGTTAATGTCAAAATGGATTCAATTTATTTATGAAATAAACTTCTTATCAGCAGATGTATCTTTTTCAGTATTATTTTGTACTGTAGAGATGCCGCAATCTCTCATTCCAATCTTGATCCTATTAAGCTTTGAAAGGGGAAGAGCGTCAAGGGAAAGAAGCTTCGAGGAGATTGTTTCATACCTGTGCAAGACGAGTTCCATGTCCATTTGGAGCAAGCAGAACAAGGCCATGCCAAGCATCTCTAAAACCAACAACTTCAATAAGACCATCATCGACATATGGAGGTGTCAAGTCCCTCTGTAAAGAAGAATTTTCTAGCATTCGTTAGAAATTGTATTGATAAGAAATGCTATAGTTAGGACATAGAAACAGAAAGAGAGAGAACTAACATCCCGCAATTTCTTCCCATTGGGTTTTCCCCAAGGATTAAGTCCTCCAGAAAAACTGGGCAAGTTGAGGCAAACAATAGACCTGATACTGTAACCAAAACAAAAGAACAAGTGACATGAGATCAAATTTGGTTAGACAAATTAAAGAGGAAAAGGAACGAAAAATCAAACAATTAAACATGCTTAAAGAAGAAATAAAAGAAGTCAAATTATTTATTTTCAATTTTCATACTCGTTATTTTATTAATCATTCTACACTGTCTTCTACTTCAAATTTTGAGATTGCAGTACATTAGATTCATCGAAAGAGCAAAACAGCACAAAATTTGCCATCGACCATACAAAAATCTATCTCATGTTGTATTACTGTGAAGTTCTTTGATCAAAGTGTGTGCAACTGATACCATTAATTACTGTGAAGACTGGTGCACAATGCGAAGTATATCATGTATCACCTGCTAGGTATAGTAAGGTCCTCCCACTGACTTTTGCTTTTCATAATTCTAACCTTTGTCAGTTGTGCTATGTTCCTGCATTGATAAAAGTAATTCTCCCATAAGGCCAACAGATTCAATAAACACTCGACTGAACAGGACTCAAGATATTTAGGCATATAGAACAACATTATAAAATGAAGCACCCAATTCTTTCATATGATAAAATTTAATATTTTGTAGCAGTGGAAATTGAATAGTGGATTCATATACTTCATCCAATTTCTATAAACTTCTACTTAGTCAAGTTTGATTACGTACTACTCTGCCAGATTATGCATAAACTCTATATAATCATCAATCTTTAGTTCTAAGACTGAAAATCTAGCATCTAAACTGGTATCATATGTAGTTTCAGATTAGCTTATAGCCTTAGCTTGTTAAAATGTCTCCAGTATATCAATTGGTCATGCTAAAGATAGTGGATCATCTGATATTGCCAGCAGATCTGAAGTTAAAAGTCTGAAAACCTCACATCTAAATGAAAAGGTACATAATTAAAATTAGCTTATAGCTTTTGTTTGTTTAATTGCCTCCGGTGTACCAATACCTAATGCTGATGACAGTACATTGTTGCAAATCTTTCCAATAGGCGAAATTGCAGACTGCTTGCTAGTTGAGATTTTTGGATGCTATACAATCATTGGCCAGGCAGGCTCTGGAGATCAGAGATTCATAAAGCAGCCAATAACAGCAGTTGAGTCAAATCATTCTTTGAATCAACAGTGAGAATGCAGCAGCAAGTGAAATTGAGAGGGAAGAAAAATGTTTCTTTTAGGAAACAATTACTCTACATGCCAAAGGCAAAATTGAATATCATAGAAGAGAAAAGCGCAATTCATGCAGCTCGTTTACCATATCTAGAACGCAAACATAAGATCCACTTGGAGTATGAAAAAGTACCCGGAAAAATAAAAAGATCATGAGAAGACAAAGTTCATAACTAGACTGCCACATGCTCAGAGGACAAGATGCATGGTACAACCCCAAATTTGTTGATTAAATCAATACCATTGCAATCAAATTATCAACAGATCTTGAAAGAGTTACAACCAAGATCCTGATCACACAAACAACACGGCCTCTGCCTTCACAGAATAGATTCACAAAATTCTTTCACAAGGTTTTACATTTAAACACAAATATGGAATTTGCCAATCATTACTGTTGGTCCTAAAAAAGTAAAAGAAACAAACAGAGCCTCTGTTTTCAAAATTAACTTAAAATAAAAGTTATGATTTAAAAGTTTTTCGAGTGTGTAAATTACATATGTTTTCAAAACCTTATGACTCCCTAATGATGCAATAATCCTCATTCCCACATCCATAGCAAGAACCAAAAGTGATATGTTTTCTCTAGTTCTCTAACTCAGTTCCAAACAAATAAATTAAGGGGGTGAACTATCTACTATAGCAGATAAAGTTGTTCTAAAAACTAGGCTACAATTGTATTAAGGTAAATTAACAATATAGCACAGTAAAATGAAACAAAGAACTGCTTGTGTAATAAATCAACAATATAGCACAGTAAAATGAAAACAAACTGACTGCAAGAATAAATCAACCACATAAGTGACTCACCTTGAAGAGGGATGAAAAAGAGAAGCCATAAACCATCCTTGAGTACATCCAAGTTTCAAATAAGTACTCTAGTCCACAAGAAGATAAACAAAAAGTATTAAGTAACATGATTTTCACAGGGATTTTAAAAAAGGAAAGACATCAGGTGCACAGAAATGTTAAATTGAAATTATTCTGGTAATGTAAAATCAAAATTGATTATGTATATAAAGCAATGTTGGTGCAAGGAACATAACTTTTATGTAGATTTATTAATTATGTAGGAAAGAATAGTCCATTAGACCATTTTGCATCATATGCATCATCTACCCACTATTGAAATGAAGCCAATGTCATAATCATTATCGCTTTCCATAGATGGGCAGACAAAACATACGTTTTAAAAAGAAAAATTGACTAGTTCACTTTTATAGCAGTTTCTTTTTCTCTCTAATTTTCTTTTCCCAGTCTCCCTTCTCCAGGATTTAGTTTATGACTAACATGAAATAAATAAATAAAAGAAGCTGAAGATAGTGAACACACACTGTCAAACCCTACAGATACTGAACCGGGATTTTGAAGATGTTGGAGCTTTCTAATTGTGTGCCAATATATACCAATCGCATCTCAATAATATGCCACATTAATTTACATGACAGAAACACTTCGAGCATTATTATATAAACTTCATAATGTATTTGTTCACAATAAATTATTTCTCACACAACAATTATCATTAGCCTTTGTTCTCTACAATGATTGTTGTTTTGGCATTCATCGCACTTACCATAAAATTATAAACAGTAAATGCTTGATCAAAAAACATGTTAGCTTAAGTGGAAAAACTTAATAAACGAACAGTATTTTCACATATTGGGAACCTTCCACAAAATTAAAAAAACAAATAGCTATAATAAAGAATTTAAACTAAAAAATTGAGGAATCATGAATATTGTTGTAGAATCCAATTTTTACTAGAACAACAAGGAGCATTATAATAAAGGAAACAAACATAAGATCATGCCTCCTAAACAATGCATCATATGTCATATGATACCTGGTTAGCTAACTGGTTCTTAAATTTTTCTGGGTGTAACTTCCTCTCAGAGTGAAAGGCATAAGATACTTGAGCATCCATTCCTGTACAACATAAAACGCATTGTTTTTTATTAAACTTCTCAATAAAAAATAAGGTTTCTAATTTGAAAGTTAGCTATTCCACGCAGATACTGTAAAGATATCAGTAGTAGAACCAGAAGCATGGCTAAAATCATGCTATCTACTCCACTTCCCTTAAACAACAGTCCCAAATAATTTCATTGATGGCTGCAGTTTTTCAAATAAGCTGATTACCGCATCCAATCAGATTGGTGAAGGGCATGGTTAACTAAAGAATGGGGCCAATATAATCATGTATTAAATAATCTAGTATTGACATGTTGAGATAAAATAAAATCTTTTGCTCCTTTTTTATTAACTGAAATAAAATTCCCAATTAATTTTCCATACCAATCCATCATTTATTTTTACTTGTATTTTGATGTCAGTTTTAGTAGTTCTTAAACCCCAGATCTTGCCTTAAGGACAAATGGGACATTATCCCTCTTTCATATGCAGATGAAAAATTAATGCAGGAATGTTTAAAATTCTTACCCATACTGAAGTAGTTCCAAAATCCCCCACGATATGTGTGGTAACCTTCCTGATAATAGCCAAAGAAAGTTTGAAAATAAGCAACTCCGAGTGTCACGTGAAGCAAAATGAACATCATAAGGGAAATCAAATGGTGAAAAGTCTCATCTCACATGAAGAAATACCAAAATTGAAAAGGGAATCAATCCATGTAGTAGAATCCAAATAGGAAGCACAAACAAACATCAAAGGAAGCAAATAGTAAAGTTGGATGATATGGGTTCTCAGATTGACTTTATAACTATCTAATTCTGTAACATCCACCATGTATGAATTGCAGGTTTAAATGACACATAATTATCTAGACAATAATATTTCAATTTTTCACTTAGGCCTTTCATCATCAGGAGGATGACAAGCATCAAGGATCAGTTTCATATGCTTTTGGAAGTGAAAATAGATTTGTGGCTCAAAAGTCAAAACATGTGAACACATACATCCATACAAAGAAAGTAATTAAGAACTCACCATATTTAAAGAATCCGATTCAGAGACACGATGGAATGCATGCAGAGAATGGGGTAGTTCAAGAGGTGGAACAGGGTCACAAGGACCTTCTTTGGGGCATTTCATTCTCATAATAATATGCCAGCTGATTTAAGGGGGGAAAAATAAGCATTTTTAGTTCCCAGATGAAAATAAAAATAACATAAAGGTTGAGTTAGGAGGTGACGGGGGGTGGGGTAAATGCAACATTATGCCTAGATAATGAAGAACAATGGAACTGCATAAATTTCCTAGGAAATGAAAGCAGAAAATAGGTTCAATGCTATATTCCCAAATTTATAAATTGACAGGTTGTTCCTGAACTTTCCTCTCCCTCAAGCAGATTAGTAATTAAAGTATAATTAATCTAATTAAATGAAATGGACTAATAAAGACAGAAATATATATATATAAACTTGCATTTTTAATATTTTATACACTGAATAAAAAAACCATTTATCCAAACATGTTGCCTCATTATTTTCTTTCTGTTTGTCTTCTTGGTCAAGTTTCAAAAAGTTCAGGCTTATTTTAATTTTGCATTGATTTTCCACTGAATTACTTTCATTCTTCTGATCAGATTCACTGAACCAGAGACCAGAGTATATAATATAACATTTGAGCCTAACAGCGAGAAAATCCGAGAAAGTGGAAAGACAGGGAAAAGAAAATATTAACTATAAGACATTGAGTCCAAAAAATAACCCAAGAAAAATGTTAAGGAACGAGGTTTTCTTAAAGGAACTAAAGCAGTTTCCCACTGCTTTTGCAAAATGAACTTAAATATCTATGAATACATTTAAGATGTCATGAAATTATTGGAGAAAAAATTAGTAGTTGTGAGTTTTTTAGAATCGTAGTTTCCCCATCAACTAGTTTCTTGACTGCAGTAATCTTTATTTCACCTAATACTGATGGCACACACATCTGCAGTTCAATTTCTATCTCCGCCTCTATGTCTACATGTTTGCTTGCATGCATTTATCTATGTATAAACTAGAACACAACTGTTGTCTCACCTGTCAATTTTCATCTCCTTGGCAGCCTTTACTTGTTCCAAGAATGTCTCGACAGATAAACGATCAGTACCCGGATTTTTCTTTCCCTGTAAATCAAGAAGACAGATGATACAATATTTTAAATCAGAATTTAATCATGGCTTCCAGAGGTATGCCTCAATATCCAGACACTATTACTCGTGAAATGGTTGATTTGACATATATGTTTAGCTCCTCTCTAGAAACCAAATGCAAATAGATCGGAAATTCAATTCTGGATAATTAAATTTTATGGAGAATAGAACTAAGACGCAATTATACTTAAGTTGTTACCAGAAAACAACTGAAATTAATCTGATTTCTTTTTGCGCAATATTCTAGTAATAATAGAAGGAAACTGAAGAAATGCAAAAGGACGTTCAGTCCAACTAGAACCAATTTGTGATCTCATATTACATGGGAAACTAGAACTAAGAACAAAAAGCATTTAACAGAAATCATCACCGAATGATACATGATTAGTTCAGTGAAGGAGAGGATCATACCCAGCCAAATGAAAATGGAAGGTTATTTCCAGTTCCCAGAGGTACTGTAGCAATTGGTGGTGATTGAGGTAGTTTGAGATCACAGACTACACCAAGTAGCCAACCAGCTGTACCATCTCCACCTGCAACCTAATGAAGTAATTATATATCAGAGAAAAAAAGAAAACCTGGTCCAAAAAAGGTCATAAAAAGCAGAAAATACCCATTTACTAGAGAGAAACAAGCTAATGTTAAGATTGGTCAGATAGCTAAAAAAACTCACAATAATTCTCAGTCGCTTCTCAATTTCAGTAGCCAATTCATCACCATTGTTCTTTAGTGTTTGCAAAGTGGCATAAATTTGATGGAGGGCCTTATCAGGAGCCTGCTCTGTTAAATCAATAACCTACAATACAAGTCCCCCTCAATAAGCAAATGAATGCAATATAATCATGACTGATTAGACACATCATTATCACAATTATGTAACTTTACAATAATCCAATTGCTTGATACACAATAGATGCACCTGGTTTTTGTTAAGAAGAGTACGATATGTAACAAGAAGATCCCCTCCTAGCTGGCCCCCACTTTTTGAGTTGATGAACACAATCACAGGACAGGAAGGAGTATCAGAAGCATTGTCATCCTTCGAAGATCCAGGTACAAGAATATAATCTGGAATGTAGAAATCCTTTAATACATTCTCAGATTTCACATCATTCCCTACAGCTTCGTGACTGATTAAGTGGGAAAAAGAAAAAGGAAAAATAATCCGTTGAAGTTAGAAAATTAAATTACAAACAAAAACCAACAAGTCGTTTGGAATTAAAACATATACAAATAGCGAAAAGTTCTTCAATAATACACCACAGAAGGATCAAAGATCGGAGAAAGCAATCGAACCTCCTAGAGATGAAACTTCGAATGGAGTCTTTAATATCTCTGATTCTAGCAGAACGCGGGGAACGGGGCGAACTAGGCGAACTAGAAGAAAATTTGTTACGAAATTCCATTTTGGTCATGGAAATCAACTAATCAATAACAAAGAAATAAAATCGCTTCGGTTTCCCTCGATTTTCTCGCCAATCAAACAGCGTAAAGGAGATGCAGATATAAGATTCGTAGCCTGAAGGACAGAGAGAAGAGAATAATGAAATATGCAGATATATAAAGATTCACTTGGTTAAGGAACAGGAAGGATCAGGGATTTGTTGAAAAGGTCGTAATCAAGCGATTCTTCTTTTGATTCAATACTTTTCTTTCAAAGGAAAACGCGGCTTGCGGCTTTTCATGATTAATAAAATAATTAATATTAACAACCACGATTAAGGAGAACGTGCATAAAGTGAAACAGAGAAAGCAAGAAGAGAATAATCATAATAATTCTTAATGTTTTTGTTTCCATCGTTTTACCATTTCGACTGAAGTGAAGGCTTCGAAGGGAAGACGGAATTGGCTTTTCCCATCTGGGCCAAAGCCAATCTGTAGTTGGTAGTTATTTATTCTGTGTGACAGAGCTCGTTCGTTTATGCTAGATTAGGTGAAGAACGTAACGCGGTGGAAAGGGAATTAATTTAATCAATGATGATGTGGCAAGGATCATGATTAAATCAATTAAATATTAATTGGATAACCGAACTGAATTTTATATTAGAAATAACATGGAAGCTTCCTATTGGTTACGTATGGGCGTACAGAATTGGAGGGAGCAAGAAGCAAGAACACAAAAACAACGAAGAAAGTTCGTGGCCTTTGGCGCCAAGTGGAGTCCCGCTGGGCGCTTACCCTTTGCATGAAAAAATTTAAAGATTATAATCCGTATTAATATCATACTGCACCGTTTCGTGTACATGTTATACAATATTACATGTATAACCTATTTACACAATAATAATATATTTAAATACAATTAATGACATAATTATATTAAAAAATACGAAAATTATATAAATTTAACAATAAAATTTTAAAAAAATCACACACACATAAGTAAATATAGTATATTAATTCATCCAAACATAAATTAATTAATATATTAATATAATAAAGTTAATAAATAACTACTACACAATTAATTTATTAATATTTATTCACATATATTAATATAATTAATTTAATCACACTAATATATATATATATATTAAATAACACTAAAATTATTAGATGTTTTGTAAAATTTTAAATGTGTTTAATCGTATTATAAAATGGTAGACATGTAAAACCTATTTATAATATTTGTTTTGTTCAAATCTATATATATTTAAATTCGTATCATATTGTATTATACTCAAAATTGTCAGCTCTACAAATTGTCATTAATTTTTTTATTCAAATTATCATTAATATTGATGTACAATGTGCAAAATAATTTCTTATGACTGTTATCGTTACATTAAAATAATATAAATCGTTTTAAATTAGTTTCACCGTAATTATAAAATATTATTATATCTCCAAATTTTCTAATGTGAAATTTTATGTAGCATTTTTCTTCGTGTACAATGATTCAGTTGTCACTTATTTAATTTAATATTTTTATTTTTATGAATTTTTTCTCTTTTCATGAACTACAAGCTTAATCCTTAATTTAGTAATTTCTACTTATTGAGTCTTATATTTTTATCTATAGAATCTATAGACATGCAGGTGGTGGGTTATCTTATAATTCTAATACCAAATTAGAATTGTGTGAATTTAGAAAATCCAACTTGCTAATTATGGTTTGACCATAAATTAATTCAAAATGACTTTAACCGTTCTAAAATTATCTCACCTTAATTATAACCTTTTATTATATTTGGATAGGAGGGAGCTGCTAAATTTAGTTAGAACTAATTAATAGAATTGATCAGTTGAAAATTAACTATTTATAAATTCATTTCAATTATTAATTAATAAATAATAATTAACTATATTCAGTTATTAATTTAGTTCGATTAAGTAAACTAAAAATTTGAAGTTAAACAAATAAAAACTTCTTAAAAATCATATTGTTTTATGAAAAGAAAAAAATCAAAATTTAAAGGAATTTAATTTTTCTTCAACATGAGACACTTAAGCCAGCTCATTATATTAGATTTTTTAGTCAAATGTATCATATAATTTAAAAAAAAAATAGTGGAACTTGGATTCTAATGTCATTTGTGGAGTATTATCATTTTTATCAGCATATTAGTACTTGTCGACTTTTTAACACACATGGAAATAGTTATAATAGTTAAACTAAAATTAAATAGTTAAATTGAAAATGAATCTAAAAAGAAAAGAAATTTGAAATTGAAAATTAGGTTAATTAAATTGTTTAATAGACTGAATTGATTGATTTTTTGGGTTAAATTTGTTCAATTAGTCGATAATTTTCGATGCAGTTACGATTAGTAATATTATCAATATTTAGATTTTATTAACCAAAAGTTGTGTGTGCATGGAAAGCTTTGTTAAATGTAAATGGAATCGTATTTCATTGTAATGCAGAATTCTTCAATGATTGTCATTACTGATTAGATATTTTATTTGTAAATGTAAACTATAATAGCATTTGAATTTTGGAGAAAAATCAAAGCTTTTCTTTATGTTATGGAGAAAAAAAATGAAATTTGTTGTTTATGTTCCCAATCTCCAAGTTGTATACCCCTTTACCCACATCCTTTAAATCAAAATAATTCCATAAAATAAATAATCCAATATCCAATTTCATTTTGTGCAAGCTACATAATTCAAAACAATAGAATTAGGAATAGTTAAGGAAAACAATAGTAATATTAAAAAAAATTATGGCAAAAGTGTAGAGTGGTGAAATAAATTGGGTTTTTGGTAATTGAATTAAAATAAAGAAGTAAAAATATGAAAAATTTACCTATAGAAAACTGACTTGCTAAAAGTGATTAATTAATGGTGAGAGTAAGTTCTTAGCATTAGGATGGACCAACTCAACCGACTCCCACCATTCTTTGAAAAAAAAATTTCGTCATTCTTCATCAACGCAAGAGAGAGCAGCATCTTGTTAACCTTTCCACAATTGATAACTGTTATTTTTTTTTTTTAGTGAATTGCAAATTATTATGCTTGGTAATGGGGATGAGAATATCATTTCCTGCACGGATTCTCCGATAGAAAATTTTCTCTCCATTGAACGGGGCAAAGCGAGAATGAGGAGGACACTTTCCATACCACAGGGATCCCCACCCTGATAATTATTTTAAATATTAAAATATTTTATATAATATATATATATATATAAGTTTATATATTTTAAATATATGAATAATTTTATAATATATTTTTATTAAAATTTAATCATTTAAAAACTTTCTATGTGAAATTAATTAATTAGGTCAATAAAATTAAATCGTGGCCGATTAACTGATTTGATAATAAATCGATCAGATTGATCGATAATTTTTCAACCAATTAATTGTAAATAATTTGACTAGTTGATAAATAAATTATTTAAATTAGTTGATAAATAAATCGATCAGACTAATTATATAATTAAGCGTATTTAATCAAGTTGACACGTTTAAAAATCATTAAATTGATAAATAAATCGATCGGATCTCATTTTTTACCGATTGATATACAATTAATTTAATTATTTTTTATATATTATTTTTTAAATTAAAAAAATTATTGCAGGGAATGGAGATCTCCACAGGGATGGGGACAGGGGCAAATCTGCCTCCGCTAGTAAAACGGGATGAGGATGGGGATCAGTCTCCCACGCCGTTGCCAAGCATTCAAATTATGTTTGCCTTACAAATGCTTTTTAGTTCCAGCAACTGTCTCAATTTAAATGACTTCAATTTTGGAAGAGAGAATTGAGTATTGCAATTCTTGTTGTGGCTATCTTGTCCTTCTACCATGGCAAATATCTCCATTTCATCACATTCTATTATTGCAAGTTTTTCTAGATTTTGAAAGTTTAACATCAACCTAAGAGGAAATAGCCTGTTGGGAATTTAAAGAAGGAATAAAAAGAAAGATGACATTAGAATTTGATTGAATTAAATCTCAAACTCCATGTACATGACACAAAATATGTAACATCTATAAATTAGGATCTAGAAATAATAGGTATTAAGGGTATATAAGTGGTTTCGGATTTTGAAACATGAAAATTTAAAAAAATATATGAAAATTAAGGTTTAAATAGTGTTCACACCCGTAAATTTAATGTCACGATTGTGAACATAATGAAATAAGGAGTTCTAAACTTGAGCAAATTCACGGTTGTGAATAAAAGCTTACCGTATAAAATGAACAGTTTTATATTTTGTCAGACTTTCAAAAATCCTAGCCACCGGATTCTTATTAAACCAAAGACTATTTTCTTCAATTATTTTCGATTCTTAGCAATCATAACACAAAATCAACCCTAGTAACAAGATTACAATTGATTAGAATTAAGGATTTCACTATTCAAAAAGAGCATAATCATGGATAAGGGAGAAATCAATTTTGAACCAATATGTTTTTATGAAATAGAGGTAGGAATTTTGTTTTCTTCATCCTTTCATTAATTTAATTCCATTTGATGTGAGGATTAGAGGTTAAAATCATGTAATGGATGATTAAGTTAGGATTTTACATGTTTATGGCATAAATAGCGAGTTATGACTGAAATAGATAGTAATGAGGTTCTAATTTTATGTTAGGACCGAGAAAAAAGGTGGAGAAATTCACCAATGAGATTAGCGACACTAGAGAAGTCAATTATTAAGTCTTAAATTTAGGTTTATATATATATGCATATAAATTCAAATTTTTATGCATGTTGTGTGAATAAATTGTGTTATAGTTATAATATTTGGTATGTGTTGATATCTTAAATATTATACTGAAATTTAGTAAAAATATATGTTTGAGTTGTATAAGGAATTATGGAAACTAAGTATCTATGTTACGGTGTTAGTAAATAAGGCATTGAACCTAGTTTAATTATCTAATTATGATAATATATTTGGTTATAGCTTGTTAAATGTGAAAATATGTTGGAAAATAATGATAGGATGGGCTAACATTGGTTAGCCATAGTGTCTTTGTGTGTATTGTGTCATAAATTGTATGTTTGCTCAAAATTGCTAAAATTTGTAGGTTCACGATCGTGACACGATTCTTCACACCCGTGATAAATGTTATTCACAGTCGTGACTTAATATTCACGCCTATGAATGTTGTGATAAAAGTTGATAAAAATATTCACGATATGAGTCACGACTTGGATCACGGGTAGATAACCTGTGAATCCCTAAAATAGAATTTATGTTGAATTTTATAATAAATTAACATGGAATTGGTATGCACCCATACCCCATATGATGAGTTAAGACTTAATATAGTATGAGTACAATAATATGAATATGGATATGCATTATATGCTCTAAATCACAAAGTATTATGTGATAATCATATAATGTACTATGAAATATGATGAATAACTATATTATGATTAATTAATGATCATTCTCTATTTGAGGACTAGTATAGGATATATGGCATGTTATTAAGGGATTTACGGTATCATAGTATTTTTAGCACATGGATTTATATTTTAGGGATAAGGTGGTTTAAGCTCATGAGAGAGTTCCTTTGATCCCATATGTATGTATTTATTATATTTTACTCAATCAATGTGGCTTAAGCTCGGGTAAGAGCACTCTTGACTTGAGAAACTCGGTTGAGCATTATACAGACATATATAATCAGTAAGCAAGGTGGCTTAAGCACATATAAGAGTGTTTTTGTTTCACAATTTGCATCTGAGTAGTCTAAGTCTAGAGTATTAGGTTATAAACTAAAAAAAATAATAGAAAACTAGTAGCCATCTATATAATTGAATAAAAAATACAAAAACTAGTTAGCAATTATGCTATATAAGATAGAGACATGAAAAAATAAATCAGATAAATGGTAAACCAGAAATCCAGTATATGGAACTAGGAAATGGAAATCTATGTTATGTGCCATAAACGTATATGGATGTAAAAATGGTTTTACTTGGCATATATGGTATGTATGTTTAAATTAGTAGGCAAATGTTGTAATAATGTATATTAATATATGATGACAAGATTGAGTAACCAGGTATGTAACAGTAACTATATGCTACGACAATATATGAATGCATGTTAGAATTTTTATGCTTATATGTATTTTATGTTTATATATGTCAATAAACTTTCAATAGCTTAGCATGTAGGTTTCTCTGCACACAGGTTTTGAGCTGTTAAACAGTTGAGTTAGCAAGAAGAGAAGTCTGAGACTGTTAGAGCATACTCGTGTTTAGATATTTTGTTTATGGAAATGAATATAAATGTATATTTATATCTTTGGTGTCCATGGTACAAGTTTGTAAATAATATGAACAAGGTATGAATATGACATGATGATCATTATATGATATTACATGATAGTATGTAGAATTTTTATGCACATATATACAACTAAGCATTAGGTTGCTTAGTTTATGGGTATTTTTCAGCATGCATGTTTGGAGCCGGTAGACAGGAGTTAACTGAAAAGTAGCAAACCCATATAGAGATTAGTTAAAGCAGACCCATATTTGGTGTGTATTTTCATACATGGCATTCTTATGATTCTTTTTGTACATGTCATTGTATAGGGGTTATGGTTGTATAAACCTTTTTAATTCAAAATTTTGTATTTGATATTGATATAATTTTGTAAAAACAGGGTTAGTGTAAGTCTAACATAGTTTGTTTTATGTTATTGATCTTTTGGATCAAGTTCTATGTTACATGCTTTATTTTAGTTGTTATATTTTAAAATGAAAGTTTATGTTTAATTAGGTTTTAAATATGAAAAAATTCCATTTAATCGAATTTTCAAAAAAAAAGGTTTTATAGCATCCCCTCATATAGTTTAGGTCTTTTTGGCTATATCGGTGAATGTTATATTTTTAGTATCAGAGCTTAGATTTAGGCATTTCTAAACCTAAATGGACTAAAGGGGTTTATCATGCATGCATTTTATATCTCATTTGACTCTGACATGGACTAATTCTCTGTCAATTGTAGGATTAGGTAAGATGAATAGAGATAGAATCTCATGATATTACGGAGAGCAACAGTACTCCTAAAACTGAGGCTTAGGATTTGGCTATTGTTACTAGTGTAAAGGGTCTGAATGTTACTCTAAGTCTCTCACAGAACGCCATAAGTCAAGTCAATTAGGGCCATATGTTATTTATACAGTAGGTAGCAAGTTTGCTACAGTAGTTAGCATAGGCTATGCCATGGGTAGTGCCACAGCTAGCTCCATTGCCTCTACCACTAATGCCACAGATGCATATTGATAAACTCCAAAAGTATGAGGCTACAAACTTTGCGAGTAAGAGTGATAATGGTCCATCCACTATAGAGTTTTTGGTAAAGAATATTGATAGATTATTTGATGCATTAACGTGTGTCAAGAAGTAAAGAGCTAGATATATTATTTCTTTACTTCAAGAACACACATACAATTAATGGAAATCAATTCTACTAAAGCTGCAAATTCCATAGTTGTTCACCTGGAACTTTTTTATGGAAAAGTTTAAGAAGAAGTACGTGTTACAAGTATATATAGATAAGAAGAATAGAGAGTTCCTCAATTTGAGATAGAGGAACTCGACAGTATCATAATAATAATAAAAAAAGAGTTTGTCAAATTGAGCAAGTATGCAGCATGGATTATTGGAGATAAAGTGAATCGATGTCGTAAGCGTAAGTATGGCTTAAATGATGATATTAGCTATCAAGTTACTTCTCTCCACCATTAAGACTTTTCAAAGATAGTATCTGTAACCATTAGTGTTGAGAAAAGAAAGAGAAAAAAGACAGATGAATCCTTTATGAAGCCCGCACCTAGTATGGTACATACTTCGGGAAAGAAAGGTCATTTCTTCTCAGGACGGTCATAGTTTAAGGGATGCAGTTAGGGCTTTTCACAACCAAGTTCTTTCAAGAAAGGACCACCCTTTAGAGCCATATCTATACAGATAGTACACATCCACAAAGTACTAGAGAAAGTTAATTTAGTATATGGGACTTGCCATAAGAGCCACAAATGCGAGTGTTGGTTAGTTGCCAGGGCTTGTTATAGATATGGGGCTTGAGATCAACTAAAAAGGAATTATCCATTGTTAGGCAGTTTAGTACCCACACAGACAGTGGGATTGACTCGGATCCAAAGTAAACATCAGACCAGAGGAGATCAAACAGGACCTAGTCAAATCGCATCAAAGATGGCCAACAAATCGGGACCTAGTAGATTCTAATGAAAGCTTATTTCATGAAGCAAAAAAGGATTATGAGGCCACATATGTCATTATGGGTATGTTTTCTCTCTATGGCTTGTCTTTATGTGCTTTGATAGACCTAGGATATACACAATCATATGTTTGCATTAGAACAACTAGCTAGTATAGTATGAGAATAGACAACTTAGAATATGAGATTGAAGTCATGAATACTCTAGACCACAATGTGGTTTGTTGCCCAGATAATGAGCCAAGAAGGGGGTTGAATTGAATATTAAATAAAAAATTCTTAACTTTAAGTGCGGAATAAAATTTAAATAAAGTAGGGATGAAGAGATATCACATACGAGATTTATAGAGGTTCGGGTATTAACAAACCCTACTTCTCTCCCCAATTTCAATTGGGAGTTTCACTAACACACTAAGTGTTACAATAGAGTTTTACAAGCTCACTCCCAACTATGGTGTTTCTATCAATGGCTAACACCTAATCCAGAAATTCCCTTTGTGTTTTAATGGCTCGCAATAAACCAATTCTTTGTGTTTTATGGCTCACACAATTAACCCTTACAAGTGTTTCACTTTTAACCCAATATACCCAAACTCACTTGAGTAATTTATTACAATGAAAACACTCACCAACCTATAATGCTCAGAATTTATGAACAAATAGGTTTTCACAGAGAATAAAAGTTTTGTTGAAAGTAATTAATGCACAATGGCTACAACAAGATTTTTGATTCAAAAGTAATTGTTGTTCTCTTGTTTAGGATTCATAAATGACTTGCATTTATACTTCTTCAGCGAATTATAGCCATTTGGATGCATTTAATGTGAAAATAGCCATTGAACCAACTATTAATTTCGTGTCTAACATATTTCTCTTTCCTTATTCACGGTCGTGAATATGTGTGTCACGGTCATGAATGTTTTTCTAAGTCGTGGCTCAGGTGATGACTCTAGTCGTGAAGCATTTTGGAAGAATTTGAAGTGTTTAATCACGGGCGTGACTTTATACTTTCACCGGCGTGAATATCCTTCCAAGCTGTGGTCCAAATGGTGATTCTGGTCGTGAAGCTCTCTAGAAGAATTTGACATGTTATCTCACGGGCGTGACTATCTTTCACGAGCGTGACTGGTTTGATCATTCACATTTGGTATGATCCTTCATAGTTGTGAACTTTAAATGTTAGAGAGTTGGTGCTAAGCTATATCACGGGCGTGACGTAATGTAACATCACACCTCTTATGCATTTAAGTATAACCTATCCCTGTATCAAATAGTCACATACTGCATACTGAAAAGGCAAAATACCCTGTTAACAATAGTAGTAATTTTTTTTTTTCATATCATATCCTGTAAAATCAACTAACGACTTTACAAGTCTTATATCCTGTAAAATTACTAAATGACTTTTCAAGTCAACATTAAAACCACAATACGATATATCACATATATCAAAATATAAACTTTACACATAAGTATTTCCGAGTTGATTTCATTTATACATATTTAGACTCATTCCAAAATGACTATACATATTCAAGCATATAAGTCCAAAATACAGATGACATATTTTTATGCTTGTGTGGAATGCAAGGAGAGAGAGTGATAAGGCTCGGCCAATGACCTGTGCTCCATGTCTTCTATACACTACTCAAAATGAGCTATCACTTTTCTTTACCTGAAAAATGACGCAAATTGATGAGTTGCGGCTCAGTGAGAATAATCATCCAATGAGCTCTAAAGTACCAAACAACTCATAGTAATAAATCACAAATCCAATATATATCAGGTATTCTATTCCATTCATCAGTATCATATAAGTATCAATAAAGTTGAAACATATAATCATTACTCTTTATGTATGCAAATGCTTTGCTTATTTCATTTTGTTGTGACCAAGTTAAACAGACATTGCCCCGGGTATCCATGTGAACATTTGCCATGTGAACATTTGCATTTGCAATTGTATTTGCATTTGCTAGCTAGCTTGATCATTTGTTTCATTTGCACATTTGTTGGGCCATAGGCCTCTTCTTTTGCTTTGCAATATTGATTAACTAGTCACAACGCCTTTTAAGTCCATATGCATATGCATTTGTACTAAGCATTTATGAACCATTGCATCTTATCACATATAACATACATATACCACATATATGCCTCATATGCCACGCATATACCTTGCATATACTATACATATACCATGTATATATATCACATATGTCAAACATATACCTCAAATATACCACAAGTATACCATTTATACGTATCACAAATGCCACATATTGCCCATCATCATATTATCAAGGACAATCATGACAATCATATGTCAAACCACAAACGTCACATATTGTCCATCATCATATTATCAAGGACAATCATGACAATCATATGTCAAACCACAAACGTCACATATTGTCCATCATCATATTATCAAGGACAATCATGACAATCATATGTCAAACCACAAACGTCACAAATTATCCATCATCATATTATCAAGGACAAATTATGACAATCATATGAATCACATAGCAAGCAACATTCATTTGCACTAAGAATTCAATCGATAATTAGACTCACCGTTCTCCTTTGATCCCGACTCTTACTTATTGTCTATCTGCTCCTTGTGGGTATCCAATATGTTGTGAGCCTAACATGAAAATATAATGGATTAACTCATGATTAGGGAGACTTAATGCGGCTTAAACAAATTAATATGCATAATGCATATACATAGCTAGGCTTTTTCCTATGGGACAGTGTGACCTTATGGGACTGTTAAGCCTATAACTTTTCCTATAGTTGACCAATTAATCTGATTCTTGTTCCTAATTCAAAATAACACATAATCATGAAACATATTAAAATATCAGACCAATTGGATCATTGTACAATTTTTGGTGGAATTTCTAAGAGTGTTCTGTTTCCTGCCCTGTTTCTGCCCTTTGGCAGTTTCAGGGTACCAATTTGGGTAGTCCATATCTTACAATATGTAAATCAGATTATAATTAAACTTGGCATACATTTATATGGGTTCAAATGGAACATTTTTCATGTTCAAAACTTTTACCAATTATGCCTCTAAGGTCTTCAAATTATAAGCAACATTTCACTGGTCCAGAACAGAATTGGCTTCCGGACCAGTATGACTTCTAAAGGCCATAACTTACTCTATACATAACATTTTAAGCTGAAATTAGTACCAAAATTTATCTAAGACATATACCTATAACTTTTATGTTTTGATAAGTTACATAATCTAGCTCTAAGGAGCTCAAATTAGACAAAAAAGTTTCTGGAACTGCCCAGGGCACTCAATAGGCAGTTCAAACCATGGAACAGTCATGGTTCCATTTACCATAACTCACAATTTACAAGACATATGAACCTGAAATTTGGTATACAGATACATAACACATATATCTACAACTTTTATGTTTTGAGATACTTCAAATAATGGCTTTAACATATTCGAAATCAAGTAACACAGTAGCTAACTTGGTTAGGGTTTACACCCTGACCAGTTTCAGTACGAAGAGCATATCTAATTCTATAAACCAAATCACGAAACACCGTTTACATATTCATAAATATAAGACATAAAGGAACAACTTTTGTGTTTTATACTTGTCCAGAATCAATTTATATGTTCATCAAAATCGGGTTGCAAAACAGTGCCTATTAATGAACCCTAAACACCAAAATCAAGCTTAACACAAGAATAAATGTTTACTCACCTATAATCACTCTTGGCTAATCTTGTTCCTGCAATTTTTGGAGTGAAAGAAGGAAGAAATGGTGGCTGAAACTTGAAAATAAATGGAAGGAATGAAGCAAAGAAGAAGAAGAAGAAGAAGATGAGGAAGGGAAGTGATAAGGTGGCTGCCTAATAAGTTAAAAGCCACCACCCACCACCTTATCTTCCTTTTCTTTGTTTCATCCGTCCCCTTTTTCCTTCTTTATTTATTTATTTATTTATTTATTTATTTATTTATTTATTTATTTTTCTGACTTTTATTTTTTTTATTTTATTTTTTTATTATTATTATACAAATCAACATAATATGCAATTTAATCTCAATCTAGTCATTTTGCTTACTTTAATTTAGTCACCTTATTTCATTCATTTTTTTTAATACTTTTTATCCTCATTTAGATTATAAATACACATGTGTGACTCAATACAATTGCAATGTACTAGGACACGTAGCTAGTGCGTGTCATAAACTTGATCCTACGAAAATACGTATGAAATGCATGTGTTCAATTGAATTATATTCAAATGCATATGTCAAAATAAAATGCATGTAATAATGCATATGTGGGAAGTCGAGGATGTTACAATTCTCCCCTCCTTTTAAAATTTCGTCCTCGAAATTAATACCTGAAAACAGTTGTGGATATTGCTTTTTCATATTTTCTTCTGTTTCCCATGTTGCCTCTTCTTGTAAATGGTTACGCCATAATACCTTAACCAAAGGTATTTCTCGATTTCTTAGCTGTTTAGTCTTGTATCCAATGATTTGCACTGGTTCCTCAACATAACTCATGTTCTCTGCAATCTCAATGGCTTGATCTTTAAGTACATGTGTAGGATCTGACCTGTATCTTCTAAGCATGCTCACATGAAACACATTATGTATCTGAGCCATCTCGGGTGGTAAAGCCAACCTATAAGCCAATGGACCAATCTTCTCAAGAATTTCATAAGGCCCTATGTATCTTGGGCTCAATTTACCCTTCTGGCCAAATCGAATTATCCCTTTCCATGGAGATACACGAAGAAATACCTTCTCACCCAACTCGTATTCCATCTCCCTTCTATACTGATCAACATAACTTTTCTGCCTATCCTGTGCTGCCTTTAGCTTGTTCTTGACAACCTTGATCTTATCCACTGTGTCTTGCACTAGCTCTGGCCCTTCTAATGCACGTGCTCCTTCTTCATCCCAAATGATAGGGCTTCGGCACTTTCTGCCATACAATGCTTCATATGGTGCCATCTAGATACTGCTATGATACTGGTTGTTGTAAGCAAATTCAATCAATGCTATATATTCATCCCAAGCACCTCTGAATTCCATAGAACATGCCCTAAGCATTTCTTCCAATGTCTGTATAGTCCTTTCTGATTGTCCGTCAGTCTGTGGGTGGAATGCAGTGCTAAAGTTCAATTTTGTTCCCAATGCATTCTGTAAACTCACCCAAAAACGTGAAGTAAATCGTGGATCTCTATCAGACACAATGGACACTGGAATGCCATGCAATCTGACTATCTCATTCACATATAATTTGGCCAAACTCTCAAGTGTACAACCCCATCTGATAGGTAGAAAATGTGCTGACTTGGTTAATCTGTCAATAATTACCCATACTGCATCATTTTTCCGTGGAGTTCTTGGCAATCCATAGACAAAATCCATCGTTATTCTTTCCCATTTCCATTCTGGCACTGGCAATGGATGTAACTTACCAATTGGTGCCTGATGTTCAATTTTGATCTGCTGACATGTTAAGCATTTGGAAACATATTCTGCTATGTCTTTCTTCATTCTTGGCCACCAGTAATGAGGCCTTAAACTGTGATACATCTTTGTCATCCCTGGGTGCATTGCATACGGTGAATTGTGTGCCTCTTCCATTATTTCCCGACGCAAGTTCTCAGTGTCTGGAACACATATGCGTGACTTTAACATCAGTGTATCATCCTGCAATTGAAAATCTTTACTGTTTTCCTGCCTTACTGATTCAATTTTCTCACACAATTTAGGATCTTTGCTTTGTGCTTCTTTGATCCTCTCCTTTAGTATAGGTCTGACTCGAAGAGTAGCAATAAGTGATCCTTCATCATGTATATTTAATTCAACATTCATAGATCGTAATTGAATCAAATATGGAAAAGAGGATACTTGCAAGTGAGCTACACTACCACTAGCCTTCCTACTTAATGCATCTGCTACCACATTGGCTTTCCCTGTATGATATTCAATCGTACAGTCATAATCTTTCAATAGCTCTAACCATCGTCTCTGCCTCATGTTTAATTCTTTCTGTGTCAGCAAATAACCCAAGCTTTTATGGTCTGTGAAGATTTGGAATGTCTCACCATACAGATAATGCCTCCAAATCTTCAATGCAAATACGACTGCAGCCAATTCTAAATCATGCACTGGATAGGAGATCTCATGTGGTCTCAGTTGTCTGGATGCATAAGCTATCACCTTACCATGTTGCATCAACACACATCCCAAGCCTTGGTGAGAAGCATCACTATATACTGTAAACCCACCTGTACCTGTAGGGATGGTTAACACTGGTGCTGAGGTTAGCCTGTGCTTTAGTTCATCGAAACTCCTCTGACATTCTAGAGTCCACTTGAAAGACACATTCTTTCTCAACAATTTAGTCAAAGGGTTAGCAATTAAGGAGAATCCATCAACAAATCTACGATAATATCCGGCTAAACCCAGAAAACTACGCATTTCTGAAACATTTTTAGGAGCTTCCCAATTTACCATAGCCTCTATTTTCTTTGGGTCTACTTCTATGCCCTTGCCCGATACTACATGTCCAAGAAACACCAAATGATCTAACCAGAATTCACATTTACTCAATTTGGCATACAGTTGTTTCTCCCTTAAGGTTTGCAACACAATTTTTAAATGTTGTTCATGTTCTCCCCTATTCTTTGAGTACACCAATATGTCATCAATAAATACTATCACAAACCTATCCAGATATGGTTGAAACACCTTATTCATTAAAGCCATAAATGCAGCTGGAGCATTAGTCAATCCAAATGGCATTACTAAAAATTCATAATGCCCATACCTGGTTCGAAAGGCAGTCTTTGGAACATCTGCTTCTGCTACCTTCAGCTGGTAATAGCCTGATTTCAAATCAATCTTGGAGAATATTTGGGCTCCTTGCAACTGGTCAAACAAATCATCTATTCTGGGCAACGGATATTTGTTCTTCACTGTCATTTTATTCAGTTGTCTGTAATCGATACATAATCTCATTGTTCCATCTTTCTTTTTAACAAATAACACTGGAGCTCCCCATGGTGATACACTAGGTCTGATATACCCTTTATCAAGTAACTCCTGCAATTGGGCCTTCAGCTCTTTCAACTCAACTGGGGCCATTCTGTAGGGTGACCTTGATATTGGTGCTGTTCCTGGTACTAGTTCAATAGTGAATTCTATCTCTCTATCTGGTGGTAAACCAGGTAGATCATCTGGGAATACATCAGCAAATTCCCTTACCACTGGTATATTTTCAAGCAAGCTATCAGTGGTTCTAATATCAGTCACATATGCCAAATATGCTTCACATCCCCCTTTGATCATTCGAAATGCCTTTACTGCTGAAACTAGACATGTAGGCACAAGTTTTCTTTCACCTAGAAATACTACCCTTGGCTGGTTTGGTGATTCCAAAATTACTTCCTTAGTAAAGCAATTCACTATTGCATGATGTCTAGTTAACCAGTCCATTCCCAGTATCACATCAAATTCATATATTGGCAATAAAATTAGATCAGCTATTAACTCAGCTCTGTCAATGCATATCAGGCAATCACGACAGACATTATTCACAACTACCACTGTTCCCAATGGAGTACTCACATTTATGTCAATCCCCAAAGGCTCATGCATTTGATGTAGTTTAGATGCCATATGCAATGATATAAATGAATGAGTGGAGCCTGGGTCAATCAATGCATATGCTAATATTTCAGAAATATAAATATTACCAGTAACTACTTCGGGAGCATCCACTGCCTCTTGTCTAGTCATAGCAAACACCCTGGCCTGAGTAGGGGGTCTAGAACTCTGACCTTCAGATCTGGTCACTCCTCTACCCAGTGTACCAGTCCTGCCCCTGCCTCTTCCTCTGCCTTGTGTCCCACTAGTAGGGTAGACCCTCGGTGCCTCAACAGTAGTCTCAGATACTCCTCTGTCTCTACTAGTCTCTGCTAGTTTGGCTCTATTTGGACAGTCTCTATACATATGCTCCATCGATCCACAGAAATAACATGCTCCTGTGAGCCTTCTACATTCGCCCGTATGTTGTCTGCCACAATGACTGCATGTGGGCCTCTGTTCAACATATTGACTCTGCCCTCTGCCTGGGTAAGAGAAAGTCATTCGTCGACCTCTAGAACTGGAGTACCCACTTCTGTTACCAGCTTGTGCAGGCATATATCTACCTCTTTTCCCCAACCTTCTGCTAGACTCACCAAAGAATTCACGTGATGGCCTTTTTATTTGTTGTTCCCCAGCTTCTTTCATTAACCGTTCAGCTCTGATTGCAGCAGCTCTAAGCCTAGCATAACTATCAAGATCAGTAGTCGTGATTCTGTTTCTGATCTCATATTTGAGGCCCTCCTCAAACTTCCTGCATTTGTCTCTTTCAGTAGAGACCATGAAAGTGGCATAATGGGAAAGCTTGTTAAATTGTACTTCATACTCCGCAATAGACATATTCCCCTGCTTCAGATTCAGGAATTCCTTCCTCTTCTCATCTTTATATGCTTCAAGCATATAATTGTTTTGAAATTCCAGGAGAAAATCATTCCATGTCAACACTGGTGGTTGTGCATCACTGTCAGGGACTGTCTCCCACCATTCATAAGCATTTCCTTGCAGTAAGGATACTGCATAATCAAATTTCTCATCTGGAGTACATCTCATCATATTCAGTACCCTCTGTGTCCTTTTCAGCCATGTCTCAGCTTCTGCTGGGTCTGTTGTGCCATTGAAATCAGTTGCACCATGTTTCCTCAGCTTGTCATACCGTCTTTCCTTGTACATTTCAGGACCATATACTTCTTGTTCTAGGTTTTCATGGGGTACTTCTGCATGAGATGACTGTGATGCATGTACTGGAGCTCTAGCTCCTATTGCTGGTTGCTCTCTATGTAAATGAGGTGATGCCTCATGAGAATGCATTTCGGTCGGCCTCTCCCTCTTTGGTGTATCATGTCTTATGATGTCCCTAAAATAAATGAAAGTATGTCACTACATAATGTTCAACACATATGATGCATATGTTATCATGCTCTTATGCAGATGCATGTTCCCATGGAACCTATCCCTGCTCTGATACCAAAAATGTAACATCACACCTCTTATGCATTTAAGTATAACCTATCCCTGTATCAAATAGTCACATACTGCATACTGAAAAGGCAAAATACCCTGTTAACAATAGTAGTAATTTTTTTTTTCATATCATATCCTGTAAAATCAACTAACGACTTTACAAGTCTTATATCCTGTAAAATTACTAAATGACTTTTCAAGTCAACATTAAAACCACAATACGATATATCACATATATCAAAATATAAACTTTACACATAAGTATTTCCGAGTTGATTTCATTTATACATATTTAGACTCATTCCAAAATGACTATACATATTCAAGCATATAAGTCCAAAATACAGATGACATATTTTTATGCTTGTGTGGAATGCAAGGAGAGAGAGTGATAAGGCTCGGCCAATGACCTGTGCTCCATGTCTTCTATACACTACTCAAAATGAGCTATCACTTTTCTTTACCTGAAAAATGACGCAAATTGATGAGTTGCGGCTCAGTGAGAATAATCATCCAATGAGCTCTAAAGTACCAAACAACTCATAGTAATAAATCACAAATCCAATATATATCAGGTATTCTATTCCATTCATCAGTATCATATAAGTATCAATAAAGTTGAAACATATAATCATTACTCTTTATGTATGCAAATGCTTTGCTTATTTCATTTTGTTGTGACCAAGTTAAACAGACATTGCCCCGGGTATCCATGTGAACATTTGCCATGTGAACATTTGCATTTGCAATTGTATTTGCATTTGCTAGCTAGCTTGATCATTTGTTTCATTTGCACATTTGTTGGGCCATAGGCCTCTTCTTTTGCTTTGCAATATTGATTAACTAGTCACAACGCCTTTTAAGTCCATATGCATATGCATTTGTACTAAGCATTTATGAACCATTGCATCTTATCACATATAACATACATATACCACATATATGCCTCATATGCCACGCATATACCTTGCATATACTATACATATACCATGTATATATATCACATATGTCAAACATATACCTCAAATATACCACAAGTATACCATTTATACGTATCACAAATGCCACATATTGCCCATCATCATATTATCAAGGACAATCATGACAATCATATGTCAAACCACAAACGTCACATATTGTCCATCATCATATTATCAAGGACAATCATGACAATCATATGTCAAACCACAAACGTCACATATTGTCCATCATCATATTATCAAGGACAATCATGACAATCATATGTCAAACCACAAACGTCACAAATTATCCATCATCATATTATCAAGGACAAATTATGACAATCATATGAATCACATAGCAAGCAACATTCATTTGCACTAAGAATTCAATCGATAATTAGACTCACCGTTCTCCTTTGATCCCGACTCTTACTTATTGTCTATCTGCTCCTTGTGGGTATCCAATATGTTGTGAGCCTAACATGAAAATATAATGGATTAACTCATGATTAAGGAGACTTAATGCGGCTTAAACAAATTAATATGCATAATGCATATACATAGCTAGGCTTTTTCCTATGGGACAGTGTGACCTTATGGGACTGTTAAGCCTATAACTTTTCCTATAGTTGACCAATTAATCTGATTCTTGTTCCTAATTCAAAATAACACATAATCATGAAACATATTAAAATATCAGACCAATTGGATCATTGTACAATTTTTGGTGGAATTTCTAAGAGTGTTCTGTTTCCTGCCCTGTTTCTGCCCTTTGGCAGTTTCAGGGTACCAATTTGGGTAGTCCATATCTTACAATATGTAAATCAGATTATAATTAAACTTGGCATACATTTATATGGGTTCAAATGGAACATTTTTCATGTTCAAAACTTTTACCAATTATGCCTCTAAGGTCTTCAAATTATAAGCAACATTTCACTGGTCCAGAACAGAATTGGCTTCCGGACCAGTATGACTTCTAAAGGCCATAACTTACTCTATACATAACATTTTAAGCTGAAATTAGTACCAAAATTTATCTAAGACATATACCTATAACTTTTATGTTTTGATAAGTTACATAATCTAGCTCTAAGGAGCTCAAATTAGACAAAAAAGTTTCTGGAACTGCCCAGGGCACTCAATAGGCAGTTCAAACCATGGAACAGTCATGGTTCCATTTACCATAACTCACAATTTACAAGACATATGAACCTGAAATTTGGTATACAGATACATAACACATATATCTACAACTTTTATGTTTTGAGATACTTCAAATAATGGCTTTAACATATTCGAAATCAAGTAACACAGTAGCTAACTTGGTTAGGGTTTACACCCTGACCAGTTTCAGTACGAAGAGCATATCTAATTCTATAAACCAAATCACGAAACACCGTTTACATATTCATAAATATAAGACATAAAGGAACAACTTTTGTGTTTTATACTTGTCCAGAATCAATTTATATGTTCATCAAAATCGGGTTGCAAAACAGTGCCTATTAATGAACCCTAAACACCAAAATCAAGCTTAACACAAGAATAAATGTTTACTCACCTATAATCACTCTTGGCTAATCTTGTTCCTGCAATTTTTGGAGTGAAAGAAGGAAGAAATGGTGGCTGAAACTTGAAAATAAATGGAAGGAATGAAGCAAAGAAGAAGAAGAAGAAGAAGATGAGGAAGGGAAGTGATAAGGTGGCTGCCTAATAAGTTAAAAGCCACCACCCACCACCTTATCTTCCTTTTCTTTGTTTCATCCGTCCCCTTTTTCCTTCTTTATTTATTTATTTATTTATTTATTTATTTATTTATTTATTTATTTATTTTTCTGACTTTTATTTTTTTTATTTTATTTTTTTATTATTATTATACAAATCAACATAATATGCAATTTAATCTCAATCTAGTCATTTTGCTTACTTTAATTTAGTCACCTTATTTCATTCATTTTTTTTAATACTTTTTATCCTCATTTAGATTATAAATACACATGTGTGACTCAATACAATTGCAATGTACTAGGACACGTAGCTAGTGCGTGTCATAAACTTGATCCTACGAAAATACGTATGAAATGCATGTGTTCAATTGAATTATATTCAAATGCATATGTCAAAATAAAATGCATGTAATAATGCATATGTGGGAAGTCGAGGATGTTACACGTAATCAGTCACAGGCGTGAACATGCTATTTTTTTCTTATTTTGACCTTCAAAGGTTATCTTTCATTCTTGTATCATATTCCAAACTCTGTTCAACAAACTTAGAACACAAGCATTGTTAAATACATTATTGCTACTTTATTGTTAACATCAAAATGACAAAAGTACCCCTTAAGGTACAACCATCTCCCTCTTTTTGATGGTGACAAATAATCTAGCACTATGTGCTTTTAAGAAGTCTTCCCCTCAAAAGATGCTTAAGATAAAAAGTAATAGAGTGCAAAAATTGAGCGACGTATAACATGGATCTTTGCTTGCTTGTTAAGTATATGCAAGGTATATTCAAAGTATATCAAATTGTTTGCTTTAACTAGTTAAGCATATGCAAAGTATATTCAAAGTATATCAAATCATTTGCTTTAACTAGTCAAGTATATTCAAAGTATATCAAATTGTTTGCTTTAACTAATTAAGTATATAGAAAGTATATTCAAAGTATATCAAATTGTTTGCTTTAACTAGTTAAGTATATGCAAAGTATATTCAAAGCATGTCAAATTGTTTGCTTAACTAGTTAAGTATATGCAAAGTATATTCAAAGTATATTAACACATTTGCATTCATATATTGCTAGGTTCTCCCTTTTTTGTCATCAACAAAAATAAACCATAAAGTGAAAATGATGTAATTATATTAATACCAAATAGATAAAGTACAAAGTTTGGAAAAGTAAATTAAAATCCTACACTCACAATACTAGAAACTAGTAAACAAAATGAAAAAGCTAGGTCTCTAACTAAGCTTTGAGCCTGACAATCCATCTCTAAGGCGTGCTACTTCTGCCTCGAGGCTATCCATGTGAGGCTCCATGAAATCTTTGAGGTTTTCCAACCTCTCATCGATGGAAGCCTGCAATAGGTCAAAAAAAGGTGCTAAAAGATCAGCCACCTGTTGTGTCAGGTTAAGTGTAAATGCCGAGGATTGACCAACCTTTTGCTGAACCTCTAGGGTCACCGTCTCGACTCGGACTCATTTTCTTTGCTGGATTCCTTGGAGGCCAGCTTTGAATTCATCCGAATCCTAGTCTTTCCAATCAATTTCACCAGCTAGAGTGGTAAAGCGGTAATAGACATTATTCTTATGGATTTTTCGAACAGCTGCTCCCATTTTTATAAAAGACTCGATATCTAGCCGGTCTCGAGGATGTGCTGGAATGAGGTTGAAATTGTGCTCATCGAGCTTTAGATACCCCGAGCTCAATTGCAAGGTGAGTTACGTACCCACCAATCAAGATATCTCCCAATGGCTTTGTTGCAATTGAGAGAAGATGATTTGTAAACCATCGAGACAAGGTCATGGTTAGACCTCTTCGTGCCATCTCCAGGAGGAAAAGTTTGAATTTACGGATTGTACCATTGCTATCACCTCTTGCAAAGATACTATAGGTAAGAAACCTATGTAAATATTTATGCACGGGAAACTGAAGTGGGTGTTTTTAGTCTTCTTCACATTCTAGCAACCAAAAAGCTCAGGAACAAGTTAGTACTATTAGTCAAAGTGTTATGGAGGAATTATGTTATAAAAGAGGTAACATGGAAAAGTGAGGATATAATAAAGGTTCAGTACCCCTAGATGTTTCAACACAACACAATAGGTAAATTTTAAGGATGAAATTCTTAAAGAGGGAGAGAATTATAATGTCCATAAGTTAGGTTGGTTTAGAAAGAGATAAAGAATGGAGTGGTTTAGGGTTTAAGAGTTAGATTAGTGAAAAAGAGTACTTTCACGTCTGAGACTATTGGTTTAAGCTCATGAAAGTCATGCTAGGATTCAAAACGATATAGTTTAAATGTAGCAGGTTCTTTTTAGAATAAAGAGGACATTCTTGCCTATAAATGGGTTAGTCACAATTGTGAATGACATTTCATACCCATGAATAGGCAATCACGCTCATGAATGCATGTCGGTTGGCCATATGAGCAACCGTATTTTTCTCTCTCCTTAGCTCCTTATCTTTGCACCAGCTGCTACTCACAACCTATAAAACCCTTCCTGAGATGCCTAAGACTTTTGTTACATTTTCTTCACCCTTTTTTTAACCTAAATTCCATTGTCGAGATGAAAGAAAGCTTGAAAATCATAAAATTTTAAGAGATTTCTTATTATTGGCTCAAAGGCTACAATACTTGTATCCCTAATTTTGATGATTTTAAAACCATGATTTGGAAAATATAATTTGTCATATATGTGTTTGAATTTCAATTTATGTTATACAGGAATTAGAGGTAAATGACATATATTCAAGAAAAGAGGAACATTTACAAAAAGTTAAAAGCAGGATGAATATTCAAGACGATAGACACATGTGCAAGAAGAGGTATATTAGGATATTAATGTAAAGTCATTATGATGTGTGTCTAAAATTAAAGCTCAAAATATAATTTTTTTTTAAATAAATTATTTTTCTCTAGTCATAAAATTAGTTTTATAATTGAGTATTCTAATTTTATAACTAACAGTTTTTCACTAAAAGATAAAATAACGGCTAATTTTTGTAAAATGTGAATTTGTCTCTACTATTAGTTTTTGTCACCAAGACTATATATTTGTTGAAAGAACATTTCAAATATTGGAAAATCAAAGATTTCATAAGAGAAATTTCTTTTACTCTCCTTAAATCATTTTCCTTCCATATTAAGTTTCATTCTTAGATATTTTCTATCTTGGCTTTAGTTTTTCTTTGTGTAATTCATAGTTGAGCCTATAAGAGATTTATTTGTAGGTTAGTTTCTAAGTTAATCTTGAAAACTTGGTTGTTGGGTTGTTACCTTTGAGATAAAAGCTAATAAATTGTTTTCAAGTTTTACTTGTAAAAACTTGGGTTGAGACTTAAGAAAATTAGGTATAACTCTAGGGTTGTAATTGACTTGATTCTTTCCCTTGAAAAAATTATTAGTGGAGAGAAACTCTCAAGATTGAGTCTTGAGGAGTAGATGCAGACAATGAGTCGAACTACTATAAATTCAAACGTGACAAACTATTCTCTCTTTTCTCATTTTCATTTTCAATATTCTGATTTGCTGGAAAAAAAATTAGATTTAATTTTTATATTAAAAAGTGTTTAGCAAAAATCCATTTATGTTTAAATTTGTTTAAATTTTTTATTACAAATAATAAAAGTGATTTATTTGACAAAAAATGATATTAGAGGTTGATAAATATTTCTGGTCATAAATTTTGAATTTTTGAAAAGAGATTTTAAATTATCATTGTGTGTTATCAGCCCAATATTAGCATACTATCAGAATACCCTAAAAATGTAAGTGATTTTACAAGGGCTAGAAAAGTCTTAAAATCTCAATTCACCCCCCTCTTGAGCTATTTCGGGATCTACACTTATAAGGTTAAATTATAACTTAGTTTTTAGCTCAGTTTAAGATTTTTCCTATTACAATGATATGATAAAAATGTGTTTGTATTCTTAGGATATGCTAGAGAACTTGGAAAAGCATCCCAAGGGGAAAGGCAAGATTGAAAAGCCTGAAGTATAATTAAGGCTCCATTTTTGTAGAGGTATGCATATATTGACATATTAATTCATTTTTTTGCATTTTAGCATGTGTTATATGTTGTAGATACATGATGATGATATAAAGGCATGTTAATAATGAAAATGACATAGTTATATGAGATTTGTGTGGCTGAATGACATAATATGTTATGATATGGTACCTAAAAGGCTTATTGTTAGCATAAATAATGTTCGAATGGGTTTTAAGTTGTTTAAGTATTGTTAAAGCGTGATATATGGATTGACAAATGGATCGGAGTGATTGACATTGGTCAATCTATAGAGCTTTGGATTTTATTGCATGGATACTATGTTTTTGGCTTGAGTTCATATTGTTAGAAATGTAGGTTTCATGTTCATAATACTAGATTCATGACCGTGAAATGTGTGCCTAGAAAGGAAAGTAGCTCTTCACACTTTGTTTCATGACTACAAAAGCTATGAAATACATGGGTTCACACTCGTCAACATCGAAACCATAATTTTCATGTTCAAATCTAGATTTTCATAGTTGGCTTCACAGTCAGGAAATCGTGAAACATAGGTTCAAACCCGTAAAGGATATGCCATGGTTTTAAACAATGTGTGTTTTATATGCAGTAATTTCGTGTGTTGGTTCTTCACGACCTTGAATGGGTATTCATACCTGTGAAGCATAGTAAAATCATAATATGTAATTTTTATTAATGATGCTATGTGATGGATTTATTTAAACATATGTTATGAGATACATGTATACATAAATTATAGCATGTGAATGATGTAATATGACATTTATGTATCGATATTGTGATGATGCATAAATGGGGTTAAATGTTGAATAATATGTGTATGATAATGGAATTAAAGGATAAAGAATATGATTTAATTTTTCAATTCTCTAATTTTATGAATTGACATAAGATAAATAATATTTCATTGAGAGGATTACTGTAACAAATGATATATATTAATATAAGGACAAGGTGGCTTAAGTTCGGGTTATGAGCACTCTTAACTTAAGGGGCTAGATGAGTATATACAATCAGTGAACATGGTGTCTTAAACTCATATGGTAAGCGCCTCTATTTCACAATTCACATTCGGATAGTCAAACTTAAAGTCTTGGGCAAAAATAGATATAATAATGTAAGTTGTAAATTGGAAACGTGGAATGGTTGAATAGTTATACAATATAAAGTAATATGTTTTTGTTATATGTAGTTTATATATATTGTTTATGGAAACAAATATAAATACATGTTTATATCTTTGGTGTTTGTGATACAAGTTCGTAAATAATATAAACAAGGTATGATAATGATATGAATATGACATAATGATGTTTTGATCATTGTATGACATTATATTATAGTATATAGAATTTTTATGCACATATATACCACTAAACATTAAATTGCTTAGTGTGTGGGTGTTTTCCTGCATACAGTTTTGGACTCGATAGACATGAGTTAACTGAAGAGTAGCAAGCCCATATAGAGATTAGTCTGAGCAAACCCATATAGAGATTAGTCTGAGCAAACCCATCTTGAGTGTGTGTTTTCATATATGGCATTTTTATGATTCTTTTTGTACATATTATGGGATATGGGTTATAGTTTGTATAAACCTTTTTAATTTAAAATTATGTATTTGATATTATAATGTACTTTTGTAAAAATAAGGTTAATGTAAGCCCAACATGGTTTGCTTTATGTTATTGATCTTTTGGAACAAGCTTTATGTTGCATGTTTTATATAGGTTGTTATATTTTAAAATGGATGTTTATCTTTAAACGAGTTTTAAATATAAAAAATTTTAATTTAACCGAATTTTCAAAAGAATCATCCTATATAATTAGGGTCTTTCTAGTTATATCAGCAGATATTATATAATCTAATTTGTTAGAATCATGTCACCTACTAATGTGAATCTGCAATCAATACTCGAGTCAAATAAGTTAACCAGACTGAACTTTTTAGATGGGCTTAAAAATTAGAGAATAGTTTTCAAATTAGAGTAAATATCTCATATCCTGGAAGAGACTATTCCACCTTTTCCTACTGGTAATGCGCCTACTGAGGAATAAACAACATGCAAGAAGCACTTAAAGGATAATGATTTGGCATCTTGCATTATGCTTGATTCAATGTCTCCAAAGTTTCAAAAGTAGCATGAGAACATGGATGCTAGCACTATTATGTATCACCTTAGGCAAGTTTTTGATAAGTAGGCTTGCACAAAGAGATATGAGATATTTAAGCTATTCTTTTCGCTCTAAGATGGTAGATGAGACATTTTTCAGTATAACATGCACTGAAAATGAATGAGTATATTAAGTGTTTGGCCTCTCTAGTATTTGTCATAGATCATGAATTAAATATAAACTTAATTCAACAAAGTTTGACTAATAGTTATACACATTTTGTTAGTCCCCAAAAAAACGTATGGTGTTATCATATTCTCTCTTCAATATACTCATTCATCTTTAATAATATATAAGGGTCATGGTCCCTAAAAGAACGTATGAAATTTTTCTATTCTCTTTACAATCCCTTCAACAAACAGAAAAATAAAAGCAGTACGAATCTTTTGGAAGAACAAAAAGTCTAATCCAATAATCTAACTTATTTGATATGGTTTTAGGTATGCTTCTGATAATGTCATTTATTTTCTTCTATTCCTTCGAATCTACGTGGAAAAGAGTTTGTTTGTTTGTTAAGAGCATATTTGAAGACATATTTTGTGTTTATTCATTAAGCGATTCTAATATGGTTATCACTTACATTGCAAACATGCATTAATTTTGTGTAGATTCTAAACTAATATCATAGTTAATCAGTATTTTGAAATTGTATTATATGTTATATCATTAGCTGTAACTTTCTTTATATTTTGCACCATGATAGATGGGTAGTTAAAGGGATATTTGAGATATTGAGATGTACCGTAAATCTTTTATTCCTAATATAGCTTTTTTTAATTTTATATTTTCTTTCATGCTATTATTTTTAGAATACCAATTCTAATTACTCCCAACCATTTGATAGGATAGGATGCCTTGGAAAATCCTTTATTTATTATTATTAGCCTATCTCCCAGGTTAATAACATAAACGGTACCAAACTTCATAACTATATTATAAATTGATACCAAATTTTTTAATTGTTGTAAATTAGTATCAATTCTTTCGAAAAAGAAGCAATGTGATATCCAAGTCCAATTTTTAGTGGAAAAAAAAGACATAGTAGCTAAAAAATATAGTCAGCATGTCCTGTGATATATTTTTCGGCTATCATGTTATCATATTGGTAATATAAATTGGACTTTGAGCACTACATTGCAACATTTTCAAAAGAATTAATATTAATTTGCAACAATTAAAATATTTTGTACCAATTTACAACATTGTAATAAGATTTGGTATCATTTATGTTATTAACCTCTTCTTTGCCATTTGGAACATCCACTTTAGGCCAATGGTAGTAGTATCTAAAAATCACTTCATATACGAAAAATAAAACATATTAATTAAGATGGTCTCATAATACTTTTTGCATGGATGGAAAACTGTAAGATTTTTTCTACCATGACAAATCTAGGTGCTTTCATTGTCTCCTAAAATATTTTTTAATACTCTTTTTAACCTCTAGAAATTTTATTTATATATATAGTATCTTGTTCTCATTGATAATCATTAAAAAATTATGCAAATGTATTCAAATATGAGTACTCGAAGAGAAAATTATAATAATTTAAAATTCATATTATTATATTATTATGAATATGAAACTTTTTTTTATACCAAAATATATATGAGTATCATGGCATGTTGAAGCCTATATAATTAATCTTACATTTTGCATTGTTGAATGTAATTGAGTTTCGTGGCATGTTAGAAAATCAAGTTGCCAAGGGTAACTCTCCTTAAAATAAATATATTTAATTCAATTTTTTTTTCATTTAAAGAATATGAGCAAACTCATCATGAGCAAGGTCAAAAGTATGAATCCCATTTTGATTATTTGCATGACAAGCCTAATCAAGAGCTCAGTGGCCATGAGATTGCAACTGCACTGATGTATTTGTCCAATGTTTAGAGATGTAGAGAAACAGTGTTCCCTAACCCAAGGTATACATTTAGAAAAGACTACGAGTCTCTTATGTTCATTGCTTCAGAAGGTATATATTAGGTGTGTAATCTAGTTGAGTCGAGTCGATACAATGTCAAACTCCTGTTCGACTCGATTAAAAAAACTCAAAACTTGAATTTATTCGAATTTTTTTGTAATTATTCAAAACTATGAGCTACTCAAGTTTAGCTTGCTAAAACTCAAATCAACTAAAAATTTTAATAAATAGTGTATTTAACTTGAAATCAACTCGAATTAACTTGACTCGATTAAGTTTGAATATATTTAAATACAAATGACATAAAAATAATTTAATAAATAATAAAAAATAATTTTTTTATTTTTTCTGATTCATCGGCTCTTATATCTTTTTAAATAATAGCTACTCAATTAAACTCGTGAGTCTTATAAATCGGATATTGTGATATTTGAATTTGGCTCGATAAATTACTCGAGGTCAAGCTATACTCGATTAATTCGGAATCGAGTTCGAGTAACTCATAAATAATTTAACTCGTTTATATCTCTAGTATGTACTCTAATTTATAAAATTTGTGCATTTTTTTAAGTAACTAGTTAATTTTTTTAAGTCTTTCCTTTATTATTATCACAATTATTTTTTTTTGTCGAAGATAACAATTATTTAAATAATATGCATTTACATGCCTTCTAAGTATTGAAACAAGTTCTTCGAACGCAATGACAGGTCTTCGAAAACCAAAAGCAATACCCACTAGGCCTCTTCCAGTAATGGGCCCACTAATCTAAAATCAGCCCAATTAACTAACAAGCCACGTTTCACTTATTAAAACCCAGCCCAAATACAGCAAACACAAGAAATCCCACGATTTCCACTCTGCCCAGAACTCCCTAAGCCCAACTAATTCTTGACTATTCTGCTGTAAAAATCACCAAGGGATAATTATAAAAGCACTTTCGAAATTTGACCCAAATTTTAAATTAGTTTCTTTCTTCTTTTTTTTCCATAATGAATTAATTTTTAATATTTTTCAATATTTCAATTAAGCCTCTCCATTAATAATTATGTCAAAAGCCAATAGTTTTAGTTATTATTTCAAAAAATATATTTTTTCTTAATTTTATTTTTTTACTTTGTTATATATTTTATTCGATATTTTATTGTAAATATATTTTTAATTTATTTTCGTAAATTTATAAGTTACCTCGTAATTTAGGATCATTTTTATTAGAATAATTCTTGTCATGAAATTCAATATTTAAAAAATTCAATTTAAACCTTTTCTTTCTTTTCTCTCTCTCTCTTTTTATTTCTCTTACTTATGAGTTTGAAATTGAATATTATCAAAACACATATTTTGGCCTTTAAATTATGCTTGTTGTATCCAATGATCTCATGCAAATTTATTTATCTAACTTAAGCCAACTTTTATTTTGTCAACTTTAAGCCCTTATTGACTGAAAATAAGCCAAAAAAAAATTAAAGGGCTTAATTTTAGAGAAAATCAAAATTAGAGAGCTTAAATAAAATTAAAGTTTGAGTGCTTAGAGGGTGTTTGATTCAACTATTTGGAAAATTTTTTAGTTTTTTCTTACATAATAGTTATTATAAAAGTATTTGATAAATTTTTCTAAATAGAAGTAGATAATTTTTTAAAATCTCAAACAACTGTTAATTTAAAAGTTTCATGTTATAATTTTTTTTTGAATAGTTGAATTTTTTTTAAATATAAAGACTAAATTAGTATTACACTAAATTATGAATTCATTTTTTTAATTACTTTTATATGAAATTTCTTTATTCACTTATTATTATTATTATTATTAAAATACACTATTATATTAAATAAATAATATATTATATTTTTATTTATTTATTATAAAATAATATATATTTTGAATTAAATAAATAGTATTTCTATTAATAATTTTATATCATAATAATTTAATTATTTTTACTAAACAATGAGTATTAATCAGCTATCAAACTACTAGGTGTCACCTGTTAATTCTCAATTAGTCGCCTTCATCAAACTAAACGGGCCTTAATCTTAAACAATAATGGGGCATAATATAATCCAATAAAAGTTCTAAAGCCCAATAAACAAAATATACATAATTAAGGGCCAAAATATATGTTCATTTTTTGCTTGTTTTACTTAGAACTGAAAAGTAAAATGAATACTGACTTTCCCATTTATCATTTTATTTTAAATAGGCCTTTTGAATGTTTTATATGTCAAAAAGTTAATAATAAGTAAAAGTAATAAATTGAGTTCTAGTAAAAAAAAATATAAAATCTTTCAAAAAAAATTTTCTTAAATAAATTGAATTCTAATGATTTGAATATTTTTGTATATATGAAATTTGGCTAAAAGCAATGTGATTATATTAAATTCTTACATTTTTAAAATTTTCAAACACTCCCTTCAAAGTTAAAAACTCCTTAAGTTGAGTGTAAGCAAGTTTTTATATCATTGAATGAATATTTTTTTTATTTAAAAAATTGACAGTTAATGATTATATATATATATATATATATATTTATTTATAATTGTGTTTTTCGTAATTGAATTTTCATATGGAGCTATAAACCTTAACTAATTTATTTGGACATATTTGTTTAAAATAAAATACACATATTTTTAACGGTTCAATTGTTTTCTCACCTATTTAGAAGTTAAAGAGGAATTTTCAAAATAAAAATAATATAAATGCAAATAGACGAACCCTATAAAAAAGCATAGATAAATTAAATAAATATGCACATAAAAAATAAATAAAAACATAGCAATCTCCACTGAAAGATTGCATTAGGAGAGTGGAAATTAGCTCAGCTTGTTTGACAATATCTAATTAAATATATAAAGGAATATTAAAAAACCTCATAAGAGAACTTAACTAAAAGCAATAAACACAATCTCTTAATCAGTTAATTGTGCAATTATATGTTAGAAGAAACCTACTCAATTAAGCAATGGGTATGTAGTAGGGCTGTACACGGATCATGAATCTTTCCGAACTGGACCGAAAAATAATAAAAAAATTAGAACCGAACTGTATTGTTGACTTTTCGACTAGAACTGAACTGTATTGTACCGTTGACTATAATTTTGATGGATCTGGATCTTTTAATGATATCTGGACCGAGAACTGTACTGAATTGTACCGAATTGTTTTATAATCGAACTGTATTGAAAGAACTTATATTTAAATATTTATAATTTTACTATATATAATAATTTATAAGAATGAAATAATTTATATCATTATACAAATAAAATATAACTTAAACTTTTAATTAAATATACTTTAATCCATAAAATTTAAATTATAATAAAATTTATATAACATTTATAATAGTAAGGAATTCAAATAATTGAAAATTTTAAATACTAAAATTTTTGTGATGATTGTGTAGAAAATTGAATCAATAACTTTCATGTAAATTTAAGATAAATTTATCATCAATATAATCAATTATCTTTGTTATTAATATATAAATAAAAAAGTATTTATAATATATTGCTAATTTCATTTTTTACTATAAATTTTTTTTATCACTAATCATATTTCTTAGCATTTATAATTTATTTTAATTGTATTATATAATAAATCTATATTATATTAATTATTTGGTAAATTAATTTAAGTGAATCAATTATAAATAACTTAATTTATAATAAATATACTATAATTATATGATAAATCAATATAAATTATGATTTGTTCTAATTATATTATAAGATTTTTTGTCAAAATAATTATATTATTTTAAATTTAAATACTAATATATATTATATTATTAAATAAAAAATATATAATTGATATATTTAATAAATTTATATGTTTATATATTTTATGATTAGTGAAAATATTATAGTTATATATATATATAGTCATAAACTTACATATTTTATAATTATATGCTTATAGTTATATATTTATCTTTATACTTATGAATTTATATATCTAATAATTTAAAATTTTAAATAATATTATATGTATATTAAGTTGTTTGCAATGATCAATTGATTTTTTTTTCCATTGTTCCAAATGAGAGAATCCTAAGAGAGCCGCTAACTCTAATTATCGTTCATGTACGAGTTATACTAGATCTAACCAACTGTCCATTTTATCTTATTTACATTATTGACAGCTCATTTTTATCCCAATATAGTCTTTTAATATTATATTTTGATTCTTTTTTCCATTATTTAGAAAAAAGTAAGTCACTTGTTATATGATTTTTTTATCAAAATAATTGTATTATATTAAGTTTTTGTACTAATCTAAATTATATTAATAAATTGAGCATATATATAATTGATTATATATTTAATAAACTTATATATTTATATACTTTTATAATTAATGTGCACACACTATATATATATATATATTAAAATTAAATAATCACAAACATATATATTTATACTTTATATTATATACTTATACTTATACTTATACTTCTGAGTTTATATACCTAATAATTTAAATTTTAAATATTACTATATATAGATTATATTATATATATTTTTATCAAACAATTATATTATATTAAACTTACATACTAAATAATATATATAATTGATATACTTAATAAGTTTATAAGTTTATATTCTTTATGATTAGTAAAGATATTATAATTATATATATAGTTTAAAATTAAATAGTCATAAATATAATTGATCATATATTTAATAAACTTATATATTTTATATATTTTTATAATTAATATGCACATTATAATATATATATATATATATATATATATATATATTAAATAATCACAAACATACATACTTTTACTTTATAACTATTATACTTTTAAGTTTATATATCTAATAATTTAAATTTTAAATATTATTATATGCATAGCTTATTATATATATTATATTATTTTTTATCAAAACAATTATATTATATTAAACTTATATAGTAATCTAAATTATATTAATAAATAATATATATATATATATATATATAATTGATACCGTATACACTATCATACATGGTCAGATAAAAAATTATACAAGATATATTTGTTTAAAATAATATATTATTAAAGATTATATATATATATATGTATATATATATATAATAGAAATTAATAAAATAATATATTAATTTAACAAAATAAGATAAAATTTCGTTCTCTCATTATTTTTATATTATGGTTTTAATTTATATGCTCATGCAAATAACTTAATATGTATATTAAAATACATCAAGTGAAATATATAAAATACATATATAGCAAAAACCAATCATTTATAGGGTTACTGCTACTGCTGCTTAGCTCTATAGGTGAGATGCACTGATACTAGCGACGAATTTTATGTACACATCTCTCGATATTTAGTTCTATTGAAAGCTACGCAATAGGAAATAAATTCTTGTACTGAGTATAAAACTAAGCGGTGCAAAAACTTATAATAAAAGTCACTTTAAATGAAAATATACACTAAATCAACAAAATTCTGAAAAAAAAAATTCATATATTAAAACTATTAATAAATTATTTACTCTACTAATCTTATTTCACGCTATACACTACTAACGTGAAAATTCCAAATTAATTAAATTTTTCTCTTCTCTTCTAATGTTTTTTTCAATTTATTTACTTTTTCCTTCATATTTTTATTTTCCATTTTTTCCTCCAAAAATCTATTTCCAACTCAAAAATTTCTATTAATTCAATAAATAATCTAAAAATTTCAACTAAATTTCTATAATTACTATGACCCATTATCTTCCATTTTCTATCACCAATTTCACCAAAATTATATTCAATAATTTTCAATAAAATTTTCAATAATTATGCCAAAAATTCACCAAAATTTCTATTAAAATTTTCTCCCATTCCAAAAGTTAATTTCCATATATCTCTATTATCATCATTTTAAGACACAAATCATTCAAAATATTATATTTTAAAAATTTGGCTATAATTATGGAAAATTTCCAATAATTTCATAAAAATTTCTAAAAATTATTCTCATTAATTTTACATCATATCCATCATCCTCAAATCTCATTCTATTTATTTTCTATTTTTATCTAATTGATCGTTTATTATGAGCATTTTTATGTGATGATTGCGAATTTTTTATAATACTATTAAATACAAAATTTAGATTTTATGCACTTTTTATTTAGTTTAAAATATCCGAGTACTAGATTATTTTGTATTGTATTATTTAGTACCAAAAGAACCGAAAAACATTATTGAATTGTCCCGAATTTTCAAGACAATACAATATAAAGATTTTTTATTTTCAATACAATACAAAACTTAAATTTATAGATATCCGAATTTTCATGACAATACCGGAAATTTTTCAATCTCTGAATTGGATCGGACCGTGTACACCCCTAGTATGTAGTAACCGATCTGACTCAAAAATTCCAAAAATCTAAATAGATATTGTGTTTTAGTATATTTTATTCTTATTATTCTATTCAATTTCTCTCACAAAAAGCACGAATTTAATGCCACAAAAATGACATATCGATTAAAGGATTCTATCATATTACTGTATATGAATATTTTAGAAAAAATATTATTATGCGAAATACTTTTTTTACATTTAAGTGATAATAAACCCTTAAATTTGCTTAGTTAAATAAAATAAAAATTATTAATTTTGAAAATTTATTATTTGATATTTATAATCTACTAACTAATGACATTTATGCAACTTAATGTTTTTTTTGCAAAATATACGATTGAAAATTTGAACTCGAGATTTAAATACCAACATTATTAAGCTAAAACTCATTGGTGTATGTAAACTTAATATTGTTATTGTTATATATATAATAACTCTAGCATTGACGTGAGAAAACAAAATTTATACAATAAATATAATAAATAGTATCATAGTGTATTATGAATAGAATACTTGATTGAATTTATTAACATATTTTCAAAGTATTAGTCCAAATAATTTTTCTAAAAAAATTAAGGAGGCAATTAATAATAGAGTACTAAAATAATAGCTAAAATAATTAGTAATTTATGATAAATACAAAATAGTTAGCATAAGTACATATGTATTATTATAAAAAAATTTACATAATTTATTATTAAGGTTTATAAAGAGATAAATACGGAGTTGTGTTGCTTGTGTGATATATATATATATATATATATATATATATATATATATATATATATATATATATATATATATATATATATATATATATATACTATAAATTTTTTGGGAAATAGTTGATGTAAGTGATTATTGAATTACCGTTTATTCTTTGAGATTTCAATAAATTGCAACTAGAAATAAATTTTTAAAAAATTAATAATTTATTCTTTCTTCTGTTATTTAATAAAATATCAATTTATTTGATACTGTAAAAATTTTAAATATTATAACATAATATATCGTATAATTTTTTTTATATTTGAGATATTTTTGTATGATTTTTTTAGAATTTTATGTGTAATTTAATTGTATTTTATAAACGTTTATGATTTTTATTCGTTACCAACGATGTTAACTACACAACAACCAATAAATTTAAATATTAGTTTTTCAAATTGTTATCTCAAGCATAGAAAAATAAATTGTTAATTTCTTAAAAATTTATGTATTTTATAAGCATTTATGATTTTTATTCGTTACCAATGATGTTAACTGCAGAGCAACCAATAAATTTAAATATTAGTTTTTCAAATTGTTATCCCATAGAAAAATAAATTGTTAATTTTTAAAAAATTTATATTTTTAATAATTTGTTAAATTTCAAAAGGTAAACTGTAATTTATTTATTTATTATTATTTATTTGGAATAGTTTATGAAGGAGCAGTGGAAAAATATGAAATAGTAGCATGTTGGAGGAGGCGTTGGGCATTCCTTTTAATGCGACGTGGTTTTATAATGGCAAATTTAATGGAGTATATAAGGAAGAAAAGTTTAAAGAGTAAAAAAAGTTTAAAGAGTAAATTAATGAAAATTAGAAAAATTGAGGAATATATGATAAATTAAATTAAATTAACCATCATTAATTATTACATTGGCCAATAATAAGAAGTGAGATTAGATTTTTTTTTATATAAATTATATTAGAATTTAATAATAATAATAAGAAGAAGAAGTAGTGAAATTTTAAAAAATAAGATAAATAAAATAAAAAATACACAAAAACACCATTTGCCGCCACCCAAGTTGAGTTTTTCCTTTGATTTGTTTTAATTATTTAATTAATCAATAAATAAATATGGATGTTGGGCATAACCAAGGCAATATGGAAAATTCTAAACATCTCCATTTTTTTGATAAGCCTTCACTGTACACACCTCCATCCTTGCAACCCGATCCCATACCAAGCAACAATTCTCCATTTTCTTCATGATTCTAGTTGGAATTTTAGTGAGAATTTCAATTAGAGAAGAGAAAACCATAAAATATACCGAAGAGAGAGAATTAGTGAGGAAGAAAGGAAGATGAAAGAGAGAACCTTGAGAATTTCGGCCATGGCTAAAACTTGAAAGGAAAGGGAGATTTTTGGCAAGTTAATTGAAGGAGAAAGTGAATCAAGCAAAGAAGAGAAGGCTTTGCATGGTGTTTCGGCCAAAGGAAGAGGAAGGTAAAAGTTGGGTTTTCTTCTTATTCCTCTTTCTTTCTATTCCTTTTTGTTTGAGAAATGTGTTGAATTGAAAAATTAATTGAGAATATGAATCCATGAGTTACCGTGACATGGGGGATGAGTTTTAATTTTCCTTTTGCTTGAGTAATCTGGAAGGTGTAAGAACTGTTAGAGAGAGGATTATGATGGGGAGAGTCATGGGGCGGCAGTGAAATTTGGAGAAAGAATAGAGTTTTTTTTTTTTTGAGAGGAATGAGTTTAGGGAGTCTGTGAGGTCAGAGTTTGGTAGCAGAAAGACCGGAATAATATTGCAGAAAGCAAACTGAAGGGTGGGCGTTTGGCTGTCTCTGTAGAATGATACGATGCCATTTTCACTTTAGAACAATAGCTTGGAAACGATGCCGTTTTGTAAAACTTTGGTGCCGGAAAACCAATAGTTGGAAACGGCGCCGTTTTATAGAAGGGCTATTTCGTCCGTTCACTATAGTAGCTACGGTGAAAAATAATCCAACTTTAATGTATAGTATTGATATTTATTTAAGTGAAAAGTACATAAAATATCGCGTCTTTCTAAATTTTGAGATTGCTCTAAGACCACTATATGATTTATTAGTGGATTTTATTGAATAACACCACGGAATGCGCTCTTTCTGGTAAATTCTAGCACCAAGTTATAAATATTAAAATTACAATATAAAGGTAAATTTTATTTTTTTCTTGATATTATTCTAAAAATTAGTACTTGCATACAAAAAAAATAAAGAATTAAATACAAATAGAAAAAAAAAATTCTTCTACCCAGTAATGAATTATAAGAATATGAAACTTATATTAATTCTAATATTCTTAATTTTAATTATGGATTACTATAAATGCAAAACTAAAAACATGAAAATTTTTATTATAGTATTTTTATAAAACTTGAATATGAGCTCGAATCTTCAATGGTTGGAGGGGTCATTCTTCTCCTAATGCCAAAGCTTCATAATTTGATTTCCTCACCAGGGCAAATTTTGTTCAAAATTGAATCAGGATCAGCCACAATGAGTTTGAATGATATTTTGATAGAATTCAAGGGTCCAATCAATCATATATCTATATACATAACAAGTAAAGTCCACATATTAAATAAAAATAAGAAATTACATAAAAAAAACTAATAATTCTATACAAAAATAATAAATCGAAGATTGAAGTATCTTTTAATTTCATTAGAGGAAGAAGAATTCATTGCGCTATAATAATAATAGATATAAAAATGAAATTTAAAGTAATTTCTCATTAATATGTGAATAGAATATCTTAACAAAAATAATAAAATTAAATTTCTAGAAGAAATTAATAATCTATAACAAAATAATTAATTGAATGTAATTATTCAAAACTAGTATTGTTTCTAATAATTTGATTTGCTTCTTTCTTTCACAGAATCATAGTAATAGTATATTTGGTACAACACTATATATATTTGGGTACTTTAAGTCCAATTTTAGAATAAAAATGAGATTTCATTTCATTTTAGATTTGATAAATATTTTCTATGGGAATAAGATTTTGATTGCTCAATATTTTAGAATTTCTATTATTTAGTTTTTGATGGTATTTGGATTCCATTTCCTAATTTTGAAAGCTACAATTATATGCATGTAAGTGGTTTTTTTTAATTGCATTTTTTAACCTTAAAATTTTCTGAATTTATTTTATTAAAACTCGATTATTTTTTTAACTCTCAATTAAATTTTGTTTATTGAGATTTTATATTTCAATTTTTATTGGAAGCTTTTTAGTAAAAAAGTTAATATTTATTATACGCACTATTGCATATTTTGCTAACAAAAAAATACATAATTCAAGACTCAATAAAACAAAATTTAAAAGTTGAGAATTCAATAAAATAAACTCCAAAGTTTATAAATAGGAATATTATTTTTTTTCTTATTTAATTTCATATAGCTCAAAAGTATTAATTTATTTTTTATTAAATAAGTTATGAATATAATCAAAATTTTAATTTAAATAAATTTGATAGAATAAAATTTTTAATTGAAAGTTTTGATAAAATAAATTTAAAAATCCGAAAAAATTTTCGGTTTTAATTGAATTAACCGATTTGTAAAATACATTATTTATGGAATCACTCCAAAATATGATTTCATTTCCAAGTACATAACATATCAAATAAAAATATTGGAATTACAAACTATTATAATTCAATTTTCTTTTTTTTTTTATTTATACCAAAGGGTACGTAAAAGACATTATGAGCTTGTACCCTGAGTGGTCATCAAACTGTTATCTTTATGTATTTTGGTTAACAAATAATGCAGTTCTTGTTTGACTAGAAGATTGTTAATTAGATTTGTGCTTTCCCTATTCATCCAAATTCAATAATAGCCTCATATGTGGACCAAAACCGCTACATATCTATCTTATGTGATCTGAAGCTATGGCATACCTTCTCCATGTGGAGCTGCATATATGCAATTTTCATTATATATATAATTTTATTTCATCAGTTTCACTTTAAATGTTGATTTTAAAATTTTTTTTTATGCTTTGGATGTCCATTTCAAAAATAACAGAGAAAATCTAATAAGATTTTAAAAAATTCCAGCTAAAAATAAATTTTAAAAAAATTAATAATTTATTCTCTTATTATTTGATAAAAATATTGTTTAAGATAACACTAATTAAGAATACTAACATTTGAATGAAATGGCTGCCCTGTAATTAAAGTCATTAGTAACGGGCGAAATCTCTAAATCCTTATAAAATGTCATTAGATTGTATATAAAATCTTAAAAAATTTATATAAAAATATTTTAAATATAGAAAAATCATGCGATATATTGTATTGAATTGTTTGAAAATCATATAATATTAAATGAATGACCATTATCTCAAATGGAGAGAATAAACCGTTAGTTTTTTAAAAAAAATTATTTCTGACTGTCACTTAAAAAATTTCAATAGAATTTTTAGTAATTTTTTTTTTCAAAAATCAAAAAGGTATTTAATGCATATTCTTTCATTTTACCCTTATTTATTAAATTCCATTTTTTTTTTCGTTTTACTAATGTTAGAAAATTGATTAAAAAAAGTATTAAAGTAAAATGAAATGAGTGTAAAAACAATTAGAGAGTTGTCACTTGTATTTCTGGTTTACATTATGTAGCTTTTATGTGCATATATGTAATGTTGTGGAAATCGAGTTAGTTTCCATCAAAATGAATAATTGTGCCAAAAATTAAGATAAAGAAAAATTTTCAGGTAGTTGATGGACTCACAAATGGTCTCCCTTAAAAATCAACTTTCTTAGACTCTTAGAGTCTTGGTAACAGAATTTAACGAAGTTCGGCCGATTATGCCTACGTCATCGGACACTACTAAAATAATATTCCATTATTTCAAAGAAAAATATTACAAGAGAGAAAAAAATATAACTAATTTTAGAAGTAAGAGATTTGTGTTTGGGATGAATTGTTAAGAGGGGATGAAGTTTTTTTTATAGGCTAATATTTTTCTTCCTCCCTCTCCCACTTCCGATATGAGATTGAGAGATTGCGAAAATATTCAACACATCTTTACCTTGACGATCTCACAATTCCAAACAAATATTCTCTAAATTCTTATTTTATAAATTTCAGTAATGTCTCCAAATGCACTTCGAATGACCCAATTTCAAAGTCTAAGAACATTTATTAAATTTAAACAATGTTGGAACTTGACATCTATCACAACTGTGAGATTTTCAGCAGTCGAAATCTTCTGAAATAGTATCTCACAATCTTTAAGAATTTTCCGTACAAAATGATATCGAACATCGATGTGCTTCGTCCTTGTATGATAAACTTGATTCTTTGCTAAACAAATAGAATTTTGACTGTCATAATGCACTTTGACATGGTTCTGACCAATTTTCAAATCATTTATCAATCCCCGAAGCCAAACTGTCTCATTAACAGCTTCTGAAACTGCCATGTACTATACCTCTGTTGTAAACAAAGTAACTGTTGACTGTAAGGTGGACTTCTAACTAACCAGTGCCTTCACAAGTGTGAACACATAACCGATAGTAGATCGACATTTGTCTAAATCACCTGCATGGTTGGAATCACAATATCAAACTATATACTGACCAATTTTCTCATCCCGCTCAAACATTATACCAACATCTGTAGTATTCTAAATATACTGCAGAATCCATTTCACAGCTTGCCAATGTCATTTGCTAGGATCATGCATGTACCTGCTCATAACTCCAATTGCTTATGAAATATTAGGCCTTGTACGCACCATTGCGTATATCAAGCTACCAACAATATTTGCATTTGGAACATTTGACATATATTTTCGTTTTTCATCACTTTTTGGAGATAAAAATGTACTGAGCTTAAAATGAGGAGCAAGTGGAGTACTAACTAATTTTGTCTTCTCATTTATCCCAAAACGCTTTAGTACCTTTCTCAGATAATGTTTCTGAGTCAAACAAAGTCTCCCTAATTTTCTGTCTTTGCATATCTCCATACCGAGAAACTTCTTAGCTTCTCCTAAATCCTTCATTTCAAATTCCTAATTTAGTTGAGCTTTTAACTTCTGAATCTATCCTTCATCTTTCGAAGCTATCAGCATATCATCAACATAAAGGAGAAGATAGATAAAGGAACCATCCTGTAGCTTGCGCAAATATACACAATGATCATATTTACTTCTTGTATATTTCTGTCTTATCATAAACTTGTCAAATCATTTGTACCATTGTCTTAGAGATTGCTTCAATCCATACAATCATTTGCTCAACTTGCACACCAAATTTTCTTTTCCAATAACTTTAAATTCTTCTTGTTGAGTCATATAGATTTTTCTTCTAAGTCTTCATGTAAAAATGCAGTTTTTACATCCAGTTGAACTAGTTCCAGATCTAATTGTGCTACCAAAGCTAACAGTATTCTAATGGAGGAATGTTTTACAACTGGAGAAAACACTTCATTATAATTAATTCCCTTCTTCTGAGCGTAGCCTTTAGCTACCAATCTTTCCTTGTAGCAGATATCATTCTTGTCAGGAAATCCTTCTTTCTTTGCATAAGCCCATTTACAGCCAATCGCTTTCATTCCCTTTGGTAGATTTGCTAGCTTCCATGTCTAATTCTTTTCAAGGGACTGCATATCTTCTTCCATAGTCTTTCTCCACTTTTCTTATTCTGAGCTTTGAATAGCTTCACAATAAGTGGAAGCAATCTCATCATCTATTGAAAATGTGTAATTAGTCATATCTTCAAGTCGAACAGATTTTTTAATATTTTTTTTCGGCTTTCGTAATGCAATTGGCTCAAGTTGCTGAGGAGGTTCTTGTGCTGAAACTTCTGCTTCCTCATTGGATCCATTTTCTACCATTATCTCCTCTTCTGCCGTATGAGTAATTTTATCATACTTTACAATTATTGGATCAACAATTCTTCTTCTATCAAACTCCACCTGTTTGGGGGTTCCCTCCATTTGCTGTGGAAAATCATCTGTCTGCTTTTCTGTTACATTTTTTAACACGGTAGACTCATCAAAGGTAACATCTCTACTAAATATTATTTTCTTCATCTCTAAGTACCATAAACGATATCATTTGATACTAGAAGATATCCCTATAAAGATAGTTTTCTTTACCCTTGTATCTAACTTCAATTCCTTAACATGATAGTATGCAGTGGAACTAAACACATGTAAGGAATTATAATCTGTAGCAGATTTTCCATACCACACCTCCAAAGGTTTTTTGCCATTAACAGCAGTTGATGGCAAATGATTAATGAGATGATATGCGTATGTTACAGCCTCCGCCCAAACTGTCTGTTTAAACCAGCATCAGATAACATATACTGAACTTTCTCTAGTAGAGTTTAGTTTATACGTTCAGTCACCCCATTCTGTTATGGTGTATATCTGACAGTGAAATATCGAACAATTTCTTCATTTTTACAAACTTTCATGAAAGGATCACTTGTGTACTCTCCGCCATTATCTGTTCGAAGACACTTGATCTTTCTGTCCATCTGAGTTTCCACTATCTTTTTCCATATGAGAAAAACTCTCAACACTTCATCCTTTATTTTCATTGTATACACTCATACTCTTCTTGAAAAATCATTAACAAAAGTAACATAGTAATGTTTACCTCCCATTGAAGCATTTTTGGAAGGATCTTATACATCTGAGTGAATATAATCCAAAATACCCTTGGTATTATGGATTGCAATGCCAAACTTCACTCTCATCTGCTTCCCTTTGATGCAATGCTAACAGAAGTCTAATTTGTAGGTTCATACTCCTTGCAATAATCCTTGATTCACCAGAAGTTTCAAGAATTTTTCACTTGTATGCCCCGAGCGCATATGTTATAATCTGGTTGTTTCTAGCTCATGGTCATCACTAGAAACCGTTGTTGTTGTTCCAACGACTGTATTGTCTTTATAGTAATACAAATTGTTGCTCATTTGAACTCCTTTCATCACCACAAGTGTTTCAGATATAACCTTAATTATTTTATTTTTAATGATTATAGTGAAACCCTTTCTCCCAAGAATTTCCATAGAAATGAGGTTTTTCATCATACTAGGCACATATCTTACGTCTGTCAGAGTTTTGATTGATCCATCACGATTCCTTAACTGGACTGAACCAATTCCAATTGTTTTGCAAGGGTTTTCATTTGTTGTATAGACAACTTCACCTTCAATTTCTTTAAAATCAAAAAACCATTCCCGATTGGGACACATGTGGTGGCTACAACCTGAATCCAGGATCCAAGCTGTTGAACTGCTTATTGATGACATCAATGCTAATGAAAATTCTGAATCATCATATTCAGCTACATTTGAATTTGCAACAGTCTTGCCTTTACTAGATTTACTTCTTAACTTAGGACAATCTTTCTTCCAGTGCCCCTTTTCTCAACAAAAGACACATTCATTTTTTTCCACTTTGGATTTTGATCTGTCTTTCTTTCCCTTGTTCTTATTTTTTGAACGGCCTTTTACTATCAAAGCTTCTACTACTCCACTGGTGCTATCCTTCTTGTCTTTTCTCTTCAATTCATAGTTGTATAGTGCAACACATACTTCACTAAAGAGGCACATCAGCTTTTTCATAGAGTAAAGTAGTTTTTAGAAACTCAAACACATCAGGAAGGGATCCCAATAGCATTAGGGCCAGATCTTCATCTTCAAAAGTCACATCCAGATTCATCAGATTTACTACAAGTTGATTTAAATTGGTGATGTGATCATTCATCGTGGTACCCGGAACATATGTGAATCTGATCAACCTTTTCTTCATATGGAGCTTATTTTGACTACTTTTTTTCAAGAATTTTTCCTCTAGTTTCTTCCACAATTTACTTGCAGAAGTTTCTTTACAAACGACATACTTCTACTCTCTAGATATACACGATCGAATTGTATCACATGTCAAACGATTGATTGTCTTCCATTCCTTCTCATCTGCACCTTCTGACTTTTCTCCCTCAATGGCAATGTCTAAGCCTTGTTGAAATAAGGCGTCTAGAACTTCACCTTACCACATGTCGAAATAACCTGTACCATCAAAAATCTCCACTGCAATTCTTGTATTTGCCACAACAGTTCTCGCCAAAATTGATGAAGTAGAAGCTGTTGTGTCTATCGTGGATTTTTGTTTGTCTCTTGCCATTTTTTTTCAAGACTGTTTAATAGCTTTCAAATGCAGAATACCAAAGAATCCAATGAAACCTTTCTGATGTAGAAGATTAGCTTACGCCGCAACCACAGAGCATATAACTCAGTAACCTTAGCTCTGATACAAATTGTTGTAAAAATCGGGTTAGTTTCCACCAAAATGAATAATTGTGCCAAAAATTAAGACAAAAAAATTTCTAGGTAGTTGGTGAAGTTACAAATGATCTCCCTTAAAAACCAACTTTTTTATACTCTTAGAGTATTTGTGACAAAAATTTTCTCAGATAATTTAAAGCACAATATATCACTAAAATAAATGACCCGACAATAGCTATTAAATAGACAATAAAGAAAATAGCAAAATTTAACGAGATTCGGTCAATTATGTCTACGTCATCGGACATTACTAAAATAATAGTCCACTATTTCAATGAAATATTACAAAGTGAAATATTACAAGAAAGAGAGAAAATACAATTAATCTTAGAAGTAAGAGATTGATATTTGGGATGAATTGTTAAGAAGGGATGAAATCTTTTTTATAGACTAATATTTTTCTTACTCCCTCTCCCACTTTCGGTATAAGATTGAGAGATTGACAAAATATTCAACATATAATACATACAATAGAAACATAATGAGCTGTAATTTAAATGACCCATAAATCATATATAACGGAACATATCATTGCGTCCTCTTAAGTTAGTGAGTGTGCTATTTATGGTCGGGAGGATGCTTTGCATCTTTTCTTATATAGTTGTGTTGGTTGTTGACTGTTAAGCGGAGTTGGGTCTGGATATTCATAGTATTAATGTTGTTTCTTTCTTGGAATGGTTTATTTTTTTCATATGGGGTGTTTGATCAGGCTTAGCTATCTCATATTTGTATGTTGTTTTAGGCCATTTGGTGACCAAAAAAATAATTCAATATGGCGTAAAGAATTTATATATGCTAGTGTGGTTAGAAACTCTCTTATTTTTCTGAATGGAGAAGATATAATCAGCACCTTTTTATGCCAAGAGTTCATTGGCCACAAATAAAATGGCAAAAGCCACATGTTTCTTGTTTTTAATGCAACTTCAACGCTGTAACTTTCGCAAAGTCTAGTTTGCTTGGCATGGTGGGCTATATTATTCACAATCATCACGGCCATTATATTGCAGGTTTCTCAAGGACTATGTCTGGTCTTGTTCATCCTTCGGTTGTTGAAGCTTTGTGCTTAAGGGAAGTTCTTAGCTAGCTCAAAAGGGAAGGGTTTCCTCCTATAATTCCTGAAACAGATGCTAAGGTTGTGGTGGATGCGGTGCTTCGTCTGAAGAATGACTTGTCTGAGTTTGTTATTATTTCCAATTGTTTAGTTTTGCTTGATGTATCTGCACTTTGCTTTGTAAAAAGGAAAGCAAACAAAGTAACTCATTATTTAGCTAAAGCTACTGGTTCCAAGATGAGTCCATCGGATTTTCTGGTGAATTTGTTAACTTCTGATATTTCTGGATCTACTTCATGAATTATGCTTTGTCAAAAAAAACATGTGCAAGCATTCCCTATTTCCCTCAAATTACCAAAGACATTTCTAATAGTTCATTTTTTGTATAATAAAAAAAAATTAGAGCATTTTTAAATATCTAGTAAAAAATTTTGTTTATATCATATAAATTAATATTTATTAATCTTGAACTACAAAATATTTTTAAGTTTCGCTATAGTATCACTATCTAATTCACCACGTTTCGTTTATGCATGCCCATTATCCGGCCCACGTAGCTTATTTTTACAGGACACAAAATTTCTTTAAAAATTGCGCAAATCAAACTTGAAATCTAAAGACTACTTTTTTAGACTTTGATCCAATTTGAACCACAAAATCTAAGTGTCATAATTAAAGGACTAAATATTAATAAATTTCGCTATACTATATATTGAAATTTTTTTATTTAAATAAATACTCTAATAATGAGAAGTTTATAAAACACAGCGGTTGATCATTTTCTTCATATGAAAAAAAAAAGAAAGCAAAATCCACTTTTAACGGAAAAGTAAATAATAATTGAAGAAATTAGTCTCTCTCGAAACTTCTTCAACTTATTCAATTGGCCCAGGTCTCGTTTCTTCTTTATTACCCACATCTAACTAATAAAACAAATAGGCTGTTTTGTACTCTCTTAAACATTTATTATATAATTAATTTATATTATCAAAATTTTAATTTATAAAATTTATTATTTTATTTAATAAATTTAATTTAGTTATGTATACCAATTATTATAGAGCAAATCTCTATATATATCTATTTCTATATAAGCAAACGTAAAGAACGATTATATGAACATAATTAAAATCGGGTTCTGCATGTCTGACGTTATCATTTCCATTCCAATTATTGATAAAATAAAAAATTTGTGATTGATCAATAATTCTTTTTTTTTAATTGATTGATAAATGATTCCTTCATCTTGATTGATAGATGAGGAGCTATATATCTATATACTTCGTGAAGCGACTGCATAATGAGGAATTCTTAATGCTTAGGTAGTCTATCAAATTTGTGGGTATATTGTTGAGACAAGCTAGCATTAGGATGAATGAATATTTAGAATATAATTTCTTCATGAAGAAAACACCTAAATATTATACAAAGGCTAACTTACCCCATTGAGTATAATATATGATTTCTTACCATATTGAGTATGAAGAATTATTCTTTATATCCTTCTACTAGGGCTTTGAAACGTTTATAAAATTCTACCTGCCACCAAATACAAGGACATGATGCTAACTTGCTGAGATTATAGACGAGGTGTAAAGATTTTTTTTAATGAAAAATATTAATAAATGGATTGCCCAAATTTCTAAAGTTGTTAGAGAAAATTCCAAATTAGAAACTTAAGCAATAAAATAATGACATATAATTATGGTAAAATGGTACTCATTTCGTTTTATTTCGTTTTAATTTGTCATTTAATGAAAATAGAATTTGTTGCTCTCCAATTGATGTTACAGCTTAACAATATAAAATAAATTATTTCACTACAATTTTATCTATATTTTAGCTTTAAAAAAATATTTTATTAAAGTAATTATAATTTATTACTATTTTTAGTTTTTTTAAAATCTATAATTATATTTTTAATTTTTATGATACTATTTTAAATCACAGTTAAAATGGATATTAGAATTTTGAAGGATATTTTTTAATATTTAATATTTATTAATATTCAAATTTTAATTTATTGATAAAAAAATATTTTATTTTTTTATATTAATCAATTAAAAAGTAGGTATCGGAAAAATAATGAGTGATAGAATTTTTAGTTAATAGGTTGAGAAGGGTCAACAAGCAAATGATTCATTGCTCTTTCTTTCTAGGCACTTAATTGGAGAGTGGATATAGGATGGATGATTGATGCAGAGAGAAGGATCCGTAGGGTGGAAAATTTATGTGAGATTGAGGAAAAGAAATAATTAAAATATTGAGGTGTTACCATCACTGTGTCATTATTCACGACAAAACCTTCAGTGCATAAATCTTTGTTAATCATTAATTAATATTTGACTAAAAACCCTTCCGTTATTGGTGGTCACTTCACATACTTATCTCGATATGAAAGGGATATGCCCATCGTTTCGTTATTATCAAAATTTATTAGTTTATTACAATTTTCTAATAGACTAGGCCTTGGACGCGTTTTATTTTTTACTTGTAAACCTTTACATTTGATTCTAGATACTTGATGAATTTGTTAAAAATCATATCAATACATAATTTTATTTATTTTATTATTTTTAAAATATAACTTCACTAACATAATATTGATATAGTGAGGTACCTAAATTGCAATTATTAAAATCATTTTAACATCAAATCAGTTAAAGGTATTTTAAAGTAATAAAATAAAATAAAAATTATGTACGTTTATGTAATTTTATTACTAAATTAAATTGTCTAAATGTTTTTTTTTTCAAATACAAATACCTATTATTATTATTATTATTATTATTATTATTATTATTATTATTAATCGGATGGATTAGTGGCCAAGGCTTGTTGTCTAGCTATAAGCCACCAAACCCGAACGATGTAGTTTTTATAGTGGGATAAATGCAAAAAAATAAAAAAAAAACCTTGACGTGGGTTTTACTATTTTGCAATTTTAAGTCCATGATATTTTTTTTGGGCAAAAAGAGTCTTGTAGTTGTAACCGTTAATAAAATCAAGTTCCAATATGTTACGACGTTAAAATAATTTGACATGGCGAGATTCTCTCTTTTTTTTGTGTCATATTGATTTTTCTAATTCCCAAATAACTTTATAATCTCCAAATAACTTCATATAATTCCCAAATCACAAACCCTAACATTAAGGAAGAAAAACATAGATTTAACTAGAGAAAAAAAAGGAAGGTAAAATCGAGGAGAATGAAGTCGGAGTCATCTTCTTCATCAATCAAATGCAAATGTACATTGCCTTCACCAATTAGAGTTTTGAAGAAGGCATAGTCATATGAGAGATGTTTTAGAGGTTGTGCTACACTCCCAAAATACTGTGATTACTTTGAATGAGTTGATAGTGAGGCTGTTAGAGGTGTAGGGAGACAATCCCTCATTATTTGAGGTGAATTGAAGAAACATAGATGTAATTGATGGAGTGTAAAGCCAATGAGGCCAAAATGCAGAATGAAATGAGGAATTTGCATGAGAAGCTTGGAAGTTATGAATTGCATGTGGAAATGCTAATCAAAGAGAATAACGAGCTTAGGAACAAAATGATGGATCTTGAGGTTTCTGACAGAAAGGAAAATAGCAGAAAAGAGAGTGTTATGTGCAATTGTGTGTTGTTGAGTGTGTTTGTTGTAGTAATAGGCATGTATGTGATGATATATGGGAATTTAAATATAGGTTATGCAAATGTATGAAGATGTTTATGCAAATGTACTAACGTATTTGATGAAATATCTGAATGAAAGCATTTTGTTTTAATTTGTCTCTTATCTGTTTGTTGGCAATTAATATATATCTAAAAATATTTTTCAATAAAATTAATACACTCCACAACATCAAATACTACTAAATTAAAACAATTAAAAATGGATTAAGTTGGAATTAAAAAGACAAAATAATAACAAGTTGGCTTTGAAAACAACAAAGTGAACATTTGAATAAAAGTTGACATTACATCTCATAAATTGAGCACTACAACTATAAAAGTAGGCACTACAATAAAAAAGTGGGCATTCTATACAAAAGTTGGTGTTACTGTGACTATGATAGCCAAGACATAAAATCTAAAAAGAACATTGACATTTAAATAATAGCAAAAATAAAAAGATAATTACCAATTTCCCAAAGCCAAAACAGAATCAAAGAACTCTTCTAGCCATGTCAGCCAAATTTTAAAGCTATTTTGCTATTGTTGAATATAGATGGATGAGCTTGAGATGAACTTGTAGTTGCTGATGTATGGATAACAGGTTGTGAAAAGCATTCTCTATATGTAAAAGGTGTTGAAGTTGTAGATGTTGGTCTGGATTGTGATGAACTCATCCTCTTCTTGTAACGCCCATAATTAGGGCCTATAAGTTATGTTATTGGTTAGTGGAAAATGAGGGATTAAATAGAGTTTTGAGATGTTGAGAGTAACTAAAATATGATATTTCACGCCCATGACACCCATGAATATCAAATTTAGTGCACAGCCGTGATAAGATTATTCACAACTATTAAGAGTTGCTTCACGACCATGAAGGAAAGGCTCACACCTGTGAAAGATGAGTTACGACCGTAAAGCCTGGGCAGACAGAGCTGATGAGACAATCACATTTTTCTCTCTGCAATTCCCTTTAAATCTGTTTTCCACTCTATGTTAACTAACCTAACACGTCATATGCATTTTCTCTTTCCTCCATAGATTTTCTTTTTCCATTGTTGAAGCTTAATGAGAGTTGTTTCTATAAGTGACAAAAAGAGTGAGAATGAGAGAGTTGTGAGTTACAAAGGGAAAACTTGGTTTTTCTTTTCTGGGTATTGGTCTCTTTCTAGAAGCTAAGAGAATGTTTCTCCATCTTGTTAGGACCTAGAGGAAGTGCTGAAAGTCCATCTTAAAGGAGAGGACAAGCTTGAAGAGATCAAACTTTAGTCAATCTTCATCCTATGTGTAAGGTTTGTACATAACAACACTTAAGGCTATTACGTTGTGTTTCTGTGTTCTTTGTTTTAAATGCATGTTTTAGATGATAAATGAGTAGAAAAATGGTGAAATGTGAGATTAATTTGCATGATGGAAAACCTTATGAACATAGTTAAATTGACATGTTTGAGGAATAATCCTGATTAATATTGATGATTAGAGATGATATAGTTATGATTGATAGATTGAATGCATGCTGGAATATTGATAGGGTGGCTGACATCGGTCAACTGTTGTGAGTATTGCATGTGGAATTGACATGATCTGTGATGTTCTATTTTTTTAGAATTTTTTTTTTCAGATTCATGACCATGAAAGGTGAGTCCACGAGTGTGAATGTTGTGAGATACATTCTTATTGTTGAAGCATTCCCGTTCAAGGGCAGTTTCACGGTTAGGTTTACAGTTGGGTTCACGTATCTGAAGGGGTGATCACGCTTGTTAGGACAATTTTTTGCTAAGTGTCATTGAATCACGATTTGTGTCACTGGGGAACTACCCGTGAAGTGGTGCTTCACAGCCATGAATGGTTATTCACGGGCATGAAGATGTTTATGATGAAAAATTTATATGTTTGGTTTGAATCGGATTTGATTCATTAGGAGGCAATAGGACTCAGATGCATGCTATAGAATGGTATGAAAATATGGATTTGTAGATATCATGAGATTTATATAAAATATGGTAATGAATGATATGAATGCGTGTATGATAATATTGTAAACCCAATACTCTGACTAGAACTAGAACTATGATAGATGACATGCCATTGAAGGCAGAGTTCAGTATAGAGTGACCTATATTGGTCATAAATTTGAAGGCCCAAAGGTTAATGGACCAGAGCATCTCGGTGGGTTATATATTTGAAGGTCCAAAGATTAGCATGTCAGAGCACCTCGATGGATTATATAGTCCAGAGGTTAGCTGTAACATCCAGTGATTTAGGCCCCGATTATGCGTGACCGAAGTGGGGTATGCAGATTCAATCGGAGTCTAAATTTGAACTCATAAAAAATGACTAATAATAAGAAAAAATAATTAAGGGTATTATTATTTGGAAATTAAAAAAATTAGTGCTAGAATTAGAAAAAAATAAAATTTTCTATGAAGAAAATTGGTATAATGACAATTATTGGGAGAAAAAGTGTGAATATGGAGGAAGATGTAGCAAATAAGGAATTTCTTAAAATTTAAAATTTAATCAAGATTAATTAAGTTAATGAACCAATGAGAATTAAGATTTATTTTAATTAGTGAGACCTACTCCCTAATTTGAATATAAAAGTCAAAAAGAAGAACAAATTCCACATTCTTTCACCCAAAATATCTAAGTCATCTTCATCTTCTTTTCTCCTCTCTTTAGCCATCCACCATAGCCTCCATAAACCTCCATTTCTTCTTCAATCCAAACTTGAAAAAGTGAGGAAAGAAATTAGTTTTGAGAGAGAAAAAATCAGAATTAAAGAGTTCTCACTATAAAGGGAGCAAATGACCAAGAAGGAAGGACGAAAAAAGAAAAGGAAAGGAAACAATTTGGGAAAGATTTCGGTCCACTTAGAGAACCCTTAAAATGAGTTTATTCTTCTTAAATTCAATATTTTTCCTTCCATTTATGACCTATAAGGATGATAGATATGATTAGGTTTGATAGATTTAGGTTATGTTGCAAGATTGAAACTAAAAATTTAAAGTTATCATCAGTTGAAGAAAATTGTAGTTAAACTTTGAATTAATGATAATTGATATTAATTAATTGTTTTATTACTTAAAAAATAAAGAAAGACGACGTTAATGGATAAAGAAGGGGCTTCCTTGGTTAAAGTAATATGAAAAAAATTGAAATTAACATAGAAGCATCACAATTGGTGATAAGTGAAACGTAAATTGAGTGTTGATTTGAAGAAAATGAATTGGGAACTATAATAAGATTTTTGGGCAGCCATGGTATATTAAAAGGGAAGTTTAACCTTAGTAAATTTTGGCTAAATTAAGGTATAAAATATATTAGGAACATTAGAATATTATGTAGACATGAAAAATTTTGAAAATGGATAATATGATTGAGATATAGTATTGGTTGTGTAGGAAAACCAAATGAATCAATAAGAGGCTCTCAAAAGGGTGACAAAGAGAAGGAGAAAACTAAATAGTAAGGGGAGAAAAAGAAGGATTAAGAGAATATCCAATGCTGATTAGGTATGTGCTTCATTGATAAAAATCTTACATGTGATTTAATGGTATGAAATTATGTTTTAATATGTGATATGAATGTGGTTTGTCATAATATGATTAAGTGTTGGCTTTAAATGTTTTATATGGTAATAAGATCAAATGGTGTGAAATCATTAAGATATATGAATGTAATTATGATATGAAAACTTTGACATAAAAATGAATGCATATGATAAATGTAAGTAGTATATAGAGTGGTGTTAATTGATGATCCTGTTGTAAAAATCTTAAATATGATTTAATGGTATGAAATTATGTTTTAATATGTGATATGAATGTGGTTTGTCATAATATGATTAAGTGTTGGCTTTAAATGTTTTATATGGTAATAAGATCAAATGGTGTGAAATCATTAAGATATATGAATGTAATTATGATATGAAAACTTTGACATAAAAATGAATGCATATGATAAATGTAAGTAGTATATAGAGTGATGCCAATTGATGATCCTGCTGTAGGAATTCTGGAACAGTCTTGATTATTTTGATCATAACTAATGTTCTAGTGATGATATTGAGATGAAAATTGGAAATGAAAGTAAACTCATAATGCTAAAACTTTCATTCAGAACCTGAGTTCAAATTATAGTTGCAAATGAACTAAAAATTTAACACAAAATCTCAGACTTATAGGTACCCTGAAAATATTGGATAAAAGTTTTGGAAGACCCTTTAGTAAAATGGCCATAAATTTTGATAGAAAACTTGGATTTGAGTAATTTTTGATGCATTTGAAAGCTAAGACAATAAGATACAAATTGTTAGAAGATCAAAACTTCAAATTTGAATTATAAATAAGCTAAAAATGAAGCCCAAAATCAAAGCAGAAATTTGTCATAGATAAAAACTTGGAATATTGGGTTTTTGCATGTGGTGTGATAAGTTTATGTATTAATTAATGTGAATTTTCACTTTAATGGTAATTATAAATGTTCAATAAATTATTTATGTATGAGATTCTAATACGATAACAATGAGAACAAAGAACAAAAATAAATAAGCTTTTTGGTGAAAATTTAGTAAAATTATCAAAATTTGAAAATAATGTGAATTAATATAAAAATAGTTAAGCCCTAAGACGCCTAATCTAGAACTAAAATAGAGAATAATTTAACATGTCAATCAGGAGATTTAAGATACTCGGTGCCTAATATAAAAACCGAAAATGATAAATTTATAAATGCGCTCGGCGCAAAATTTTTAAGCCGGTAATGACAATATTACAAAAATCGGTAATGACATTATTATAAAAGCGCTCGACGCAATATTATGAAAGTCGGTAGTGACAACCCTGTTATTCCTATTAGTTAGTTCGATTATAGGTGTTATGGGCACAAGAAAAATGAATAATAATAATAATAATAATATTAAAGTATGTCATTTTGATAATGTTATATTAATTAAAATTGTTAAATATTACATGTTTGATGAAATTTGTTTGATTTTATATCATTCTTTATTTTATGCCTTATTTGTTAAATATATAAATGACATGTAAGAAAATATATGTATGTAAAATTTTTATCATTGAAGCACCACTAAGTTAGTAGCTTAGCGTGATGGTTTCTTTCACAGGTTTTAGAAGGGTGGCCGTAGATATTATAGTTGTCAGAAGAAAAAGGATATCCAGACAGAAGCGACTAAAAGCTTTGGATTTCTTTTTGGTATATTTTATCAAAAACTTTGTAAATTAAATTATAATTTTATTTCATATAGTGTGTATTATATATGTGATTTATAATGTAAGAGATATAGTTCGAATGTAAATTAATGTATTTTATAAATAAATAAAATTTTAAATATTTGCGTTTGTAATAACTTTATTTTGGGTATCTCGGTGGGCTGAGTTGCCCATATCTATTTCAATTTAGTTATGAGTAGGTGGGCAATGATAAAACAAATAAATAAATTGTTATGTGTGAACAATACGTATATGACACTGAAAGATTGTTTATGTTGTCATGTAGTGTTGTGCATTATATATATATATATATATATATATATATATATATATATATATATATATATATATATATATATATATATATCTTTTAGTATGTTATGTAATATACAAGGTAGTGCATGTGCGGACTTTGAGGTAAGTCGTTATAGCAGTTCGGTGAGTGTATCATGCATATTATTTATATTTATTGTATTCCTTGCACATTATTATGTATCACTAGACACGAGTTGTTTAATATATAAATTTTCTATGCTCGGCTTTGGAGCTTAAGAGACGACCGATAAAGGAGGACGCTCAGTGATTAAAGTCGAGGATATTCATTCTGGGTGCGTGGCACACTGTTCTATTGATATTTTTAGTTGTCTTGCTATAGGTTTGGTAGTTATAGCTTTACATGTTGTATTTCAGAGACATGTAGTTTTATAACTACTCATTTTGCAAAACTTTTGGCTTATGTATGCCCGTATGTTTTGTATTAAACTTTTATTTTATTGAGACCGCTTTCATGTTTTAAGAATATTTTTATTTTGTTAAATTATCATGATCATAGTGCATGAAAATTTTAGAAAATTTTGACGTTTTAACTCACCTTTTGCTCTTTCTCATTTGTTTATCCTAAAAACACAAACCAAGTTATTATACCATAACAGCAATCAGTGTTTTTATGGAAAAATGTAAAATTTACCATGTTGAAGCTTGTATCAGGTTGGGACTTGAATTTCTTTCTACTTGAATCATATGAGGTTGCTTGAGTTTTATCCTTTACCAATCTCATTCTTCTTTGCCATGTGGTTTCACCAATGACACTAGCCTTGCATCTCCGGACATTATAGTCAACTTGCTTATAGTTGCCACAAACAACTTGACCACCACCCCTTGACACCCTATATGGATTCCTAGCTTCACTTGCTGCCCTTTTTCTCATTTTCTTAGGTTGATCCATATGTTTTCTCATTATATTTGACCCAATATCTAACATATCAGTCTTAACCCACCTATTTTTTCTTAGAATAAGGTCAAACATATGCTGATAGACATCAAGATAAAAGTGTTTTGAGTAATAATTGTGGGTATATGATTCTAGATTTTTCCTGTTGGTATATATAGTTGCTACTGCATGCTTGCAAGGTATACTTGTTAAGTCCCACAACTTACAACTACAACTAGAACTGTTATTGTTCAAATCAACTATTGTTCTTGTATCACCACAATCAACCTCATATTTCTCTGATTAGTAGGAGTGCAAAAACAATTCCTACTCCACAACTTGATCTGCTCTAACCTATCTTGTATATCTCGAAAAATGTCACTAGCATATCTCTCCATTATTTGCCATTTAATATAGAAACATTTCATCAACTTCCTCCTAATCCATTCAAACATACTTAAAATTCCCATGTCCTTACCTCTTAAGATTTATGAGTTAAAAGACCACATATGTCATTTTGCAGGGCATCTGATTTAGCATGAGTACTGAAAAAACATCTGGCCTATGTTTGCTTCTTATGCTTCATCACCCAATTTTATGCATCTTCATTCTTTTCCTTCATCTTATCCATGTAGTGCTTCTAGAAATTTTTTGTCTCTGCACTTGCTGCATACCATAGTAATTGCTTGAGCTCTAACTTTTTGTATCGTTTCTTGAAATTCTCATACATGTGTTTCATACAGTGCCTCTATTCTCCATTTACATTAAAAATCCTAAAAGCCTCTACCAACCCCTGCAATTAACAAGCACATAATATATAACTCATATCAATTTTTCACATTTCATTTAACAAAATAGAACATATATTACCTTTTGTTTATGTAACATGAACACCCACTTTATTTCTTCAGGTCTACCATAATCATCAAATAATATAGATATAAACCATATCCATGATTCTTTATTTTCTACATCAACACATGTCATTGCTATTGGGAACATATTTTCATTCACATCCCTCCCAGCTACACATAAAAGTTGGCCTCCCATGGATGTTTTAAGATAACATATATACCAATAATAAGTCTAATACCACTAAAATAACCTTGTTTTTGTGGAGCAAACTTGACATACATATAATGGAGAACACATATTTGCTTGGGCAAGTTGGTCATAGTATCATCATCATTTGGTTTAGGTTGCAAATGAACCAACTCAGCAAACAACTTTACTAGACTCCTAGGTATGACTGTCTTAATAGTTTCCTCATAGTCATGCAATCTTTAAATCTCTATTTATTATCTTTTTGGCTCTCTTCTTAACCCTATAACACTTATCTAAAGACACATAAACACCCGATTCTCTCTCAAATTTTTTCTTCATTGGCTTCACATCCCATGAAAGGGTTCTCTCTAAACTCATCCAGGACTTTTTTTTTACTAAAAATGCATTATTAACTAATTTGTTATCAAACGTTTTTTGGACATTTATGTTGTGGTTTGAAAGTCTCTATTCCTTTGAATATGCTAGCATGAATGTAAAATCCACACTTCTTAGGACAAACTGTTGTTACTATCTGAGAAGTATTGTTTACTAATTTGTATTTAAAACCCATTTGTATTGCTCACTCTTTTAATGACTCCCTATAAACTTTGAAGTTTGCAAATTTCATTCCTTTTGCAAGGTCAACATTAAGATCATCATTAAACTATGTAGAAACATTTTTTTCACTATCTGACTCCCTCAATGAATGCAACACATCATTGTCAATAAACTGTTCAAAATTTTCAAGGTCATCTTCATTTAAATCATGTGTATTATGTGGGATTTCTTCATTTAAATACCTACCAGCATCTCTTCTATTTGCTTCAACTTCTGAGTTAGCATTGGAAAATAATTCATCTTCACTTAACTCATTATCATCAAATAGTTTCTCCAAAATCTCACTTAGATATAAAGCAGCATTGGTATAATCTTCATCTGCTAAATCAGATGTATTTTCTTCTACAGTTGTATTATAATTCTTATCCTCTGAATCTGATGTGTTTTCTGCTTATGAATCTAGTGTCTTCTCCATGAGAATTTGATGCTTCAGCCCCTTCTACATTCATTTCAGGCCTGTCATGCATTTCATGCTCAACTTCGGTCCTTTCTTTGTTCATATCAAACCCCTCATGCATTTTATGCCTAACTTCAACCTCTTCTTTGTTCATATCAAGCCCATCATGCATTTCATACCCAACTTTAGCTCCTTATGCATTAATTTCAGACCCATCATGCATTTTCTACCCAGTTTTAACCGCTTCTGCATTCATTTCAGGCGTACTATGCATTTTAGGGCCAAAATGATTAAACTCCTTCTTTGTTCATATCAGGCTCATCATCTTATTTTTCTTTTTCTGCACCATCCCCATCAACCACCACATTAATTCCAAGCCCACCGTGCATTTCAAGTCTACCTGCAGCCACATTAGACCTACCATCTCCTATATGTCCATTTGCATTAGCCCTTTCCACCCTATCCCCATCAACCATTTCATCAACTCCCCTTCCTTGCTCCTTTACTCCACTCCCAAGTTCTTCACTACCCTTTATTCTTACTATAACACCATCAAATAGTACTAAATGAGCTTCATATGCCATAGAATAAAATGTTATATAATCTACCAAACCTTTTGTATAATCCAGCATATTGTCAACATTTTTGTTATCTACAATCTCTTTTAAGATAATTGTGCCAGATAATTATGGAATTTTGAACCACAAATGAACACCATCATATCCTAAACTCCAACTAATCCTTAGAAGATGGTGGTATGATAAGTAATCTATATCCTGGAGAATTGTGTCTGTATAACTCCCTTCATAAATCCAATTATTTTCGTTAACCTTATTCCATTTTTTCCCATGGTGAATTTGGATTTCCACTCAACAAGGCTTGACCCTTTGCCAATTGAGTGGATTAATTATTCATCAACATAAAAAAAGGTCACAAATTTTACACTGTGACATAATCTCATTGAAAACCCTAATTCATACCATATAACCCAAATCATTTCATAAACCCTAAGTGTTATCTCTAAATGATTATTAAAACAAAAATGGATTTCCAAAACTTACCTGACATGAGTTACATCTCCATCAAATTTCGACTGCACTGACAATGATGTCATTCCAAAACCATTAGAGACGTCTACTGCTTCATTCAATTCGTTCTTCCTCACCATGCAAGCTTTCTAGGCTCGATTTTGACAGTGATTTCATAGTTTATGGTTATTTGAAAATTTGAGTTGGTTAGATTACAGAGAGTTGATTTTGGCAGAAAAAACTCAAATAAATTTTTAATTTTTTTAATTAAATTTTTTTTCATTCAATTAACACGTATGAAAGAAAATAAAGTTTAGATGACATGTAGAAGAGATAGTCCTGTCACGTCAGATTATTTTAACGCTATAACGGGATGAAGCTTGATTTTGTTAACTGTTACAACCACGAGACCTTTTTTGCTAAGAAAAATACCTTCTTGCAAAACAACAAAACCACAAAGAAGTTTTTTGTATTTTTCCCTTTAAAATATTATGAATTCCTGGTATTATTCAATTTAAAAATCATGGCTCATATTAATAAATTTTATGTGGATTGATAATTTTTCCAAAATAAAAAAGATGATGCATTATTAAAGCCTAGATATTGGGAAGATTTAGTTACTTTGGTTTTACATCCTTTTACGGCGTAAATATGTCTTTCAAAGTTGAATTTAATATATATAATGAATGAATACTAATTTAAGAAAAAAAACATTTTGTTAAAAAATATAATTAAGAAGCTTATATTTTTTAGATTTTTTTAATGAATACTATTTTTTAGATTTTTTTTTTGTCCAAATCAGTTCATAAATAAATTGACATGATATAAATACTTATAAACATTATGGTAATTTATGATTAATGTAAAAAAAAAGTTTATATATATATATATTGATTAAATTGATTTATAAAATTCTTATAAATGTGATCTATTTGATCTGGATCTAGCAATTTTCAATCCGTTCAAAACCTGCTTTCAAAATTATATTTAAAATCAATTTAAAAAATCAATAAATATGGAATGTGTCGATTAAAGTCATTTGAATTTAGTTTTACAAGGTTAGATTGACTTGATGTCTCCTTGAATAATTGAATATAAAATCTAAAATTAATATGACCTCATCCTATCCGACTTAATTGAGAAATCTAATCCGATCCACTGATTTCTTACATAAGAAAATTGAACTGAAATCCTGAAACCTTAACATTTTTTCTACAAAGTTGATCGAAAAGGGGGTTTTTTTTTTTTTTCAAATAATAGTCAATTTTTTGTTATTTTTTAGTGACTAAATTTTTTAAGTATGACCTGAAAGCATAGGAAAAGTGGGTAATTGCTGTTTTCCATGGTTTTCTGAAGTAATAACATATATTTAAAGTTTCCTCCTTTTCCCCGCCAATTTAACTACTTTGAGAAAATTATGATCAAATACTAATTCTTAATTAAATATCTGTTTCTGTTATGGCTGACCTTAATTTTAACCATTTGTAGGATTTTCAATATTTTCCCAATAAACCTTTATATTAAATTCTCACTGATTTAATGATGATTGAAAAGAATCATTATTATGTGGGCCTAACTCTAGCATATTTTAGCTCACGAAATTTTGTAATTAGAATTTGAAATGCAGCATAAATAGTTTGTTTGCTATATGGATTTAGTTTAATAATAAAAAAAAATAGAATTACAGCCAATTAGAAGAGAGGGAATAAATATTTATCTGTAGGGTTGGAAGATCTCGAACTCGAGTCAATCTCATAGCATTGACATCCCCATGGGCTCGATTTAATCCAATAATTAGTACCCCTTATTGCCGATTTTCTTGCAGCGTATCAAGCAAGCTCTCAGTAGAGAATTTTGTTTTGCTCATTAACCAATGTTTAGTCTATATTGATTAAACATGGCCAGTATAAAGTCTTTTTCCACACGCCGCTACATAATATCTAAAGAGTGAATTGAATAAATAAAGATGGTTGGCTTAGCTAAAATGAATATTTTAGTTATTTTATATTAATAATTAATGACAATTAAATAATTTTAGTAACTAATATGTCCATAAGTTTTTTATTAATTGTTTAGAGTTTAAAAATTTTAGTCAATCATATTTATTGTAATCAATAAATACTTAAATGTGCTAATGATTTGTTTTGAATTAATGGAAAAATAGTGTTTTTTTTATAAGCATGCAAACAGAAAATTAATAATGAAAAGAAAAATGGTGCTAATAAAATATTTTTAAATTAATAAAGGAAAAAAATTAGATTCAATATATTACTCATTTTAATTTTTCTAACTGATACCATTTGTATCAATATATATCTTTTAGTATCTCAATTATTATTTTTTTTAGTTTTACCATTTTTTAGATCTCTAAATATTAATTTTAATTTTTATCAAATTAAGTTCTAAGAATTGAACAAAAAATTAAATAGCTCTGAAACATAATAATAATATACATTGAGCCACTAAATTATAATTTTTTTTATTGAGTTTCTATTTGGATGCAATATCCATTAAAAAATATATTTTTTAAAAAAATCAATATAATAATATAATAAAAAATTTAAAATCTTAAAACAAAAAAGGTATAGTATTTGAAGAACCAAACCATGATGCTTACTCTCTTGGTTTCAATGAAATATTTTATGTTTGATGTTAAATTATAATTAAGCAAATAATTAATAATACAAATAATTGATTATAATATTTTTTTTTAAAAATATGAAATTAATAGAGTTTAAAAATTTAGAAAATTATAAAGTATGTATTAAAGTAAAAGGTGGAGTTAAAAAATTGAAAAATTATATATATATATATATATATATATATATATATATATATATATATATATATATATATATATATATATATATATATATATCTTTATAAATATGATCATTAAATTTACCTCTAATTAACCCTAACCCACTTATTTACTCATTTAATATATCAAAATAATATATCTCAAATAATCTATACAAATGTTTATTAATATTTTATTTTAATTTTCTAATGTAAGGGTAAAATACTTTCATTAATTTGCTCTTATTTTTTTTCCTGATTATTAATTTGTTCAAAATCAACTTTAGAATTTAATTAACACATAATTTTTATTTTACAGTTATGTAACCCTATTTGATCATAAAAAAAAAAATTAGATGGGTTATTGCAATTAAAACTTAAGACTTAAAGAATCATGAGAAAAAAGTTATTTTTTTTAATAAAATGAGTTAAATAACTTAATTTGATGGCCGAATGAAATTAACTATTAATAAGTTTTATAATTAATTTTGAGATAAGCTATTATCTTTATAAAAAAAATAATTAGAGAGAAAATTTTATTTTTTATTTATTTGCAATCTATTTTATCATTTTTGATAAACTTAATTTATAAATGTTGAACTGACGATTAAAAAAATTCAAATTTATGAATTTTTAATCAAAATTAACAAATTTTAAACTAAAAAAGAAACAAAATAATGAAAACAATATTACCGCCTATCAAAGTGTATCGGTCATTTTCTTCACTTCATTCATCAACTAACGATATATAATCAGTGGAAAAAAAATTATTTATTTTCTTTTTTGGAGGAATTTTTTTCTAATTTTCAAAAAAGATAAAGAATGTTAAATAGTTAAATAAGCAATGTTTTTTTTTCTATTGAAAACTATTTTTTCCAAAATATTTTATTTTTGACAGCAAAAAAAATTGATAATAAATATATATTAACTACAAAATCACATAACTAATTTTTTGTTAATAAAAAAATTCAGAAAATATAGCATTAAAATTTTATAGATAAATTTTACAAGTAATTTAATTAACTTTTTTAATTATCCATTTAGTGAGCAAAAACCTATACCTAACCTATCAATACCTATATATTAGTGGGTTAAAATGGGTTGAACCCACTTATTAACTATTTATATTTAAATTACTCATTTATCTCTTACCCTAATTTAAATGAGGGGATATGGATGAGTAAATGAGTATGAATAATTTTATCATCTATAGATTTACTGAAATTAATTATCAGAAAGTTTACTATCTAATAAATATATAAAAAAAATCAGATTTAATATAATTTAATAATTTTAAGTACCGAATTAGTTTTCATATATTTATATATGTATATAATATTATTTTTTTATCTATAAATAATAAAATTAGTATCTCATTTCATTGCAACTCAGTGTAACAGTATATAAAATAAATTAGAAATAATATAGTTTGTGTGTTTTAATTTAAGTAGATATACAATAAAAACATTAATTTATTTTTTTACATCTATAAATATTATTTTTTAGTGTATATATATATATATGTGTGTTGTATAAAAAAAACTTTCTATACAATAAATAATGTACAATAATTTCATAATTAGAAATTTATTTATATGTATATATAATTAATAAAATAAATTTATTTATTTTATTATAATTAATTAGAGACATTAATTTTATTTAATTATATTCTAGCCCGGATAGATTCTACAAATAGCAGTCCGAATTGAATTTAGAGAATTGGAACCTTGAAATTTGACCATATAATTAAAAGTGTTGTATGTTTGAATGAAAGGTGGCGATTAAAGGTCTAAAGAGCATATGAGAGCTAGCTGTATACTTAATTGGAGTGATATCTCTGTCAGTGCATCATTTTTCATGTCTTGTTTCAAACTTATCCCAAACTTTTCTTGACAAGAAAAATACCAAACCAATATTGAAATCCCTGTCCAACAATTGATAGTATTAACAGGATGCGACAAAGACAAAAAAAAAAAAAGGAAAAAATAATGCAATATCATGTATCAATGACAAAACCTGATAATGATATATATACAATTCAGTGGGTATATACCTAGTAGGAAAGCAGTGGTAAATTAATTTAATTATGCAAATAGGTATATATTAGGAAAAATGTAATTAACTAACTTTATATGTATTAATCAATCACTAATTTTTTTAATTATGTGTGAAAATAAAAAATAAAAATAAAAATCTTTATGTCACAGATAGAGTGAATTATAATAAATTCGAACCACCGACTTAGACTGATTGTCGGAACAGGGTGGCAATGATTGAAATCAAGATATGCATGTATATATGCTTAGGACGTGACTTGGGTGATTCATGCACAAGGGAAATTGCAGGATCTGTTTATAAAAAGTTACAAATGTTCTCCGATCCACAATTCTTAATGCCTAACTTGCAATGTGCATAATTTGACAAAATGTGAATAAATTCATTTTTGGGTTTTTGACTCCAATTCAAAAAATCCAGTTAAGAAATCATTGGCAAAATAAGAAGCAGAAATGAATCTGGAAATTGGTGGCCAATAGTCCATAGTCATGATTTTGGTTTATTTGTTGCATTTTGGCTTTATTAATTACTTTCAATGTCATGAAATTGAGTGGTGGGGGAGAATTCAAAAATTCAATAGAATTGATGAGTGATTCTGAAAGGTTATAACACTCTCTTTCTTATTTATTTCATATGAAATCAAACAGAAAAAAATTAAAATTATTCCATTTTGATTTCAATTTCAATTTTGATTTCTAAATTCAAGCTAAATAACGCCTGTAAATGTTTCAATATACAAATATACTTAACAAATTGGTTTAAGATTCAAAATATGTAGACCAAACATTTCACAGATGGGCAAATTAAGAACTCCCATTTTCCTTTACTTCAAAAGGGTCACCTATCCCAATAAATTGTGTGACTGCGATAGATTTTCCCAATTTGACAAATATGTATGTGAACAGAGTAATTAACTTCAAAGCAACTTAATTATCTAGGCTGCTGCCATTTCTGTACATTTTGGGCTCTGAAAATATTGAAAATGTACAATACATATAAGTGATTCGCATTATTAATTTTTGATTAACAAAAAAATGTGATGATCAATGAAATTTCTTCATTATTGGAAATTATATATTTTTTTTCTTATTTTAAAAAATGAATATTTCATTCATATGAGAATTGATTCAAACTAATTAAAAAATATAAAATTTTATATTCTTTTTTCTACCCATGCATGCGAGGGCATTTGCGAATATATATATATATATATATATATATATATATATATATATATATATAATTTCCATCAACTTACAACTTTGGGTCACGTTTTTCGTGGTAGCTACTGCACTTTTAATTTTTAATTATTAATACATTTCTAAATTATTATTTATTAGTAAAATTAATTTACAATATTAATTTTATATTTGTAATTGTTTTTAATAAATTATATTTTTTTCTAATTATTATAGTTTTTAAAATTATACATGTTAAAAATAAATATAACATTTGAAATATAATTCAATTATCATTCTCAAACAACATGATAAACTAACTATCCTTATTTTTATTCTATTTTCATAGGCAACCTGGAACAAAATGGGCCCTAAGTGAAAGTTTGTCAAATTCAATTTAGACTACTACGATTTTTTCCCCCTCTTAAATGCTGTGGCTGCTAAAGATTAAAAATAAAAAAATAAAAAAGGAATGACTATTCAAATAATTAATTAACCGGGAAAAATATCAAAAAAATGAAAGTCCCCAAACCTTCTGGAGATGAAATTTTTAATTTGATCATGTTTACTCCTTGTATTTCATATACTCATTTATTTATCCAGAAAAATATTGTAAATTGTCTACAGTTAGGATTATATCGTTGTTGAATTGAATTCTTATGTACTCATTAAAAATTTATTCTTTCTATATATATAGAAAGAGAATTTTCTCAAAATATGGTGAGGCAATAGTCTCAAATTGCCTGCTATTCTGACTTTAATAATTTATTTTTTTTAAAACAGACTTTAATAAGTAATATAAAACATGATTTTGTCAAAAAATTAGCCAACTAATCAGAAAATGGCAATAGTTAATTAAGTGGGCTTGGAGCCATGCAAGTTTGAATCTGATCCTGTACAAGGGTCAAAGCTACACAAAAACAATGCATAAGCAAGTATACGTGGCACTGACAGCTGCTACGTAGCCAAAAAGTAATAGTAACCCATTGGCAGTGGACCAACTGATTAACAATTTCCATAATTAAATTTCCTATTACTGTACTCAACTCTGTTGTAGAATATGAGACACAATGCAAACAGCACACAATCCTCTATATACATAGCTATGCGATAACTCTACAACAGCCAATAGTTTCCTGGCACATCATGAACCAACAGCTTTTCTGATTTGCAGTTGAATAATTAGGTATCATTTAGTGACTGTTACTTTTAGGCGTATGTGAATTTAGCCTTCATGACAAGACACCGTATGCTGTGATAAAAAATTGGGCGGCACCAAATCCCATTCACTTCCCCTGTATTCTTATCATCGTCCAATTTCCTTCTATATATATTCACCCACACAGGATCACTCTTTGCGTTGCAAACTTAAAATTTCTTAAGTTCACACATAGATTGACATATGTGAAGAACATGGGGAAATCAACTTGCTGTGACAAAACTGGATTAAAGAAAGGTCCATGGACAGCTGAAGAAGATCACAAGTTGATTGATTATATTCAGAAACATGGCCATGGCCGCTGGCGAACCCTCCCTTTGATTGCTGGTATAATATGTTTTTCGATATGCACTCTCTTTTGTTCTTTTTATGTTTCAAGGTGTATTTGTAGGTGTCGTTAAGTGACTAATGGGTTATTTTGTTTTTTATTAAACAGGGTTAAAAAGATGTGGAAAGAGTTGTCGGCTTCGCTGGACTAATTACTTAAGACCTGACATCAAAAGAGGGAAATTTTCTTTTGAGGAAGAAGAAGCCATAATACAATTGCATAGTGTTTTGGGAAATAAGTAAGTTCATTTCTTTCTCGGGAAACACATACAGTCTGCTTCATAATTATGTACTAGTAATAGAATTTTATAATTTTATTTATACACAGAACTAGTAAAAGGATGTTATATAAGTAAATTAATAATTACTTTGCTTATATATCGTTATTTTATCATGAATTTGATACGTGAAGAAAGTCATTGTCTAATTTTAAGCAAATTTTTTTTTCTCTTTGCTATACCTCATTATTAGAATTCATTAGAATTGGATAGGGTCAGCCAATTTAAAGTTAGTTGTACACAATTATGAGTTTTTCTCCTATTCGTTAAAATCCAAATGTAGAATTTTCTTTTAACATTCATTTCAAATACAACTGGTTGTCACTTACTTAATCAATTATCTTTATTTATCTAGACTTTTTTTTAGGTTACATATTTACTTAATTTTTAATTTAGATTTTTCTACTTTTTGGATCTCAAATTTTATCTATAGAATTTACAATCATACGGCTATTAGTCATTTCATGACTCTAATATTTTATTAGAATTAAATAAATTTATACAATTAAATTTGATAATTGTACATTCACCATTACTTCCAAAAGATTTAAGTCAATATAAAATTAATTACACTATAATTATAAACCATTCTTTTATTCCATAAAGTCCCAATATATGTTCTCTTTAAAATTCATTTTTTATTGTTTTATTTTATTCATAATTTGAAAATAGCAGACATGGAATAATAATGCATAACAATCATCAATCTATGAAAATAATCTAAAGAATGCGCATTATATGCAAATAGATATGAAAAAGTGTTGTGTTAGTATTTGGCTTTGGAAATAAATTGAACAAATGTTTTTCAAATGAATCAATTTCTAAGAATGTCACATATTAATAACACTTACCTACTTTATAGACTTTTTGTAATTAGATATTCTAATTGAAGCATCTTTAGGCTTGGGAAAGTCAAAGCTATGACAGGAACTAATAATTGAAACATTTTGTGTCTAAAATTTATTGTGTTCACTTTGTTTCAGATGGTCTGCCATTGCTTCTCGCTTACCTGGAAGAACAGATAACGAGATCAAGAACTATTGGAATACCCATATAAAGAAGAAGCTTTTAAGGATGGGAATTGACCCTGTCACCCATAAGCCACGCCTTGATCTTCTTCAACTCTATTCATTTCTCAGCTCATCTCTCTACAACAATAATTCATCTCAGATTAACATTCTTTCAAGCTTGCTTGGAATTGGATCCATGTTGAACCCAAATCTTCTCAATCTTGCTGCTTCTCTCTTTCCATCTCAACCCAACAACCAAGAAATTAGTGCAAAAGATTTTCAAGAAAATCAATTCCACAACTTGCAAGCAAACCAAATTCAAGAAAATCAATTCCATAGCGGTGCTCAATTTCTGAATGAAACCCAATTCACCCAAGCCAACTTCAATAACAACATAATGGGAGAGAGTTCTATGACAAGCTATGGGTATCATGAGATTAGTAATCAACCCATGATGAATAATTCAGGGGAAAATCTAACAAATTTGCGTTTCAGTTCAATCATGTCTACACCTTCATCCAGTACGACACCGTTGCAGTCTTCGTCAACAACATATGTCAATGGCAGCACAGAAGATGAAAGAGATAGTTACTGTAGTAATATGTTGATGTTTGATATTCCAAATACATTAAATGTCAATGGGCTCTTGTAAGCTAAACGTGCTGATCAAAAAGTTTGAGACTTTGGCAAATTTAGTAATTAAAGCTGAGATTTTTTTCTTTTTTAATTTGGCCTTGATTATTTGTGGATATATCAATATTATTTAGTTACATTCGCCACTTCAGAGCATCCGATAAACTTTTTATTTGGGTAATATTTTTTTATTTTAAAAAATTATTCTATAAATAATATTTTCAATTGATTTTCTATTTTTAAAATTTATAGTATAAAATAAGTTTAAATACTATCTATTATAATTATATTATGCATATTCTATTTTCTCTTAAAATATTTTTTTATAATAAAAATTATTTATTTATTTTTATAAATATTAATTTTTTTGGTATAAAGTAAAATAAAGACTTGTAAAAAAAAATTATTCAGTATATTTAAAAATACTCTTATATATGTTTAAAAAAAACGGAGAAGTTCTCTCTCTATATATATTACACACTTAAGGTCACCCAATTAATCTTAACAGCACACAAAATCAGTATTTGCTGCTTTTAATATATGTGACTAATTAAGTTTGTTTTTCCTTCCAATTTGTTACAAGCATATGTCATCATAATTAATAATAATACAAATAAAAAATTATATCATAGTGAATGAGAGTCAAAAAGTCAATTAATTAAAAAAATATAGGAAAAATTACAAAAAAAAAATTAATTTGAACTTTACAAAATTTGATAATTATATTCAATTATAGAAAAATTCTATTAAAATTATATAAACTTTCATTTTATAAACAAATCTAGCATTTGTATCATTATGTCATTTTTTAAACTTAACTGATATTGACTTGGAGTAATACTAACATCATTATTAAAAATTGTATTTTCTTTTTCCTCCTTCTTTCTCTCTCTTCTCTTCTCATTTTCTTCCTCTCTCTTTCTTCTTCCTTGTTCCTCTCTCTCTCTCTCTTCTTCTTCTCCTTCCCTCTCTGTCGCTTCCCTCTTTCTCCCTCTTTGCCTTCTTTTTCTATGTAACACTCCACTATACAGTGGAGCAAACTCCACTATACAGTGGAGCAAACTCCACTATGCAGATAGATGTTATTTGACTAAATCTATATAATCATATTTAAATTAAAACTTTTTCTAATATATATCACTATATTTGTATAACATACATCTTTATAATAAACCATATCTTATTTACTGCATAAATACTTATTTTGTATCTGAATAATAATTATAAACAAAATTAATATCTAGTTGGACAATATTCTGCCCTTATTATAAAATTCATCCTTATCAATATTAAATAAACTCAATTATATGTTCTTATTATAATATGTTCTAAATATTTGTGTCTAACTCATATCATGATGAATAACAAATGAATGAAATAAATGAACAGACCCAAATCAAGTCAATTCTGATTAGCTTGGTTTTCTATTGAAGTCAACTTAACTATCCATCGGCTCCAAATCTGCATGTATGGAAACCAACATGCTAAACTATTGAAAGTTTAGTGGTACATGTAAACATTAAAATTCTAGCATACATTCACACATTAATGTACCATTCATATTCATAACTATATCTAGGTGATTGACCATATATATATATATATATATATATATATATATACCTCATTCATTTTGAATTGAGTTGATTTCAACACATTCATAGCATATATCGCATAAGTGAATACATGTCATTATAGTCATAATAAATTTCATTTATAAAATTTATATATTATCATAATCATAATGAATTTTATCATATATTGCAATTTTCAAGTTTTTTGTTCCACATATCTGATTACTAGCTTTCACATTCTTTTTTCAATACGTAACTGTATTTTGATTTCATAATTTTGATTTATTTTCTGTATTACTGGTTTACGATATCACTGTATACTGCATTACAATTTATTTTATTATGTATTATAATAATTCATTATTTGTTTAGTTGTCTAATACTTTAGACTCAGACTATCTGAATGTGAGTTATGAAACATGAGCACTCTAATATGAGTTTAAACCACCTTGCTCACTAACTGTATCTGTCTATATCGATATTATCGAGCTTCTCAAATCTAGAGTGTTTTAACCCAAGCTTAAGCCACTCTGATGAGTAAATATAAATATTTACATGCATATGGGTTAAAGGCGCTCTAACCTGAGCTTAAGCCACATTATCTCTAAATAATTAGGAGCACTCTGACTTGAGCTTAAACCAATCTGATGAGTAAATATAAATATTTACATGCATATGGGTCAAAAAAGCTCTAACCTAAGTTTAAGCCACATTGTGTCTAAATAATTAGGAGCACTCTGACTTGAGCTTAAGCCATTTTTATTTAAATATAATAATATTCTATAGTACTGTAACCTCCTTATGTTAGAGAAGTGCTCTAAAGGCAATCACCTTTAACACTTATTGTACAAATTTATTTGATTAATAAAAGGTTTTTTCATTAATTTGATGTTCATTTGATATATGAATTGATAAGTGATCTTAAATCAATTAATGAAGTCTTTGATACATAACATAGTATGAAGGAAATCATGATGAGATCATGATATTGAGATTCTTATCATGTGTAATTATGTTAGTATCAAAATTATCCCTAGTCATAGGATTAATGAGACGGGACATTATTAATCCAGACAGACTAGCACATGTTACACTCTTTAATTGGATCGAGTAGTAGATCTCATAATCTATAAACATAAGATGTTTAAAGTTAACATGTGGATGTTTGCTAAGTGTAGCTAAGTTCATTGGATGACCAACTATGAGACAATCATATGAATAATCTATTCAAATGTCAATGATAGTCTCATCATAGCAATGGTGCGAGTATCCTTAGACTTGAGATACTCAAGGATATCTTGAATATTGATTCTGTATTTTGACATTATTCTTTGTTGTCTCAGAGAGGTAGCTCATAGGGTGGTGAGTGGATACAGCTTGAGGTATTTGAAGGTAATTGGGTAACCAACAAAGGATTCACCACTCTTGATAAAAGGAGTGTATACCCATGGCCTCTTGTCGTGGTCATTACTCGAGAATCTCCGACTGGAGTGGAAATTTCATAAAGATAGTCTTCAATGACATATCTAATAGAGTAATGAGCCTCAAGGACAAGAACTAACATTACTTGGACTAGACGTGACGTAGTCAGTCTAGTGGGAGTTGACACATGTCCACTCTGAGCCAAGTGGGGTATAGAATGGTGAAAGAAATAATTGCATGGAAATTGTTTATGGAAAGGTTCGTAGTCAAACCACTGACTTTCCGGTCAATTGGGGGTCATGATGTGTTGCTAGATACCGTTGATGACCTGCTTAAATTAATTGTTAATTTAAGTGGCCAACATAACCGGGAACCTAATGGGTCACACGCATTGAAGATATGGAGAATGAGTAAAATGGTATTGGATATGATCCAAAATATGAGAGAATTATTTCAAGATGGATCACGATGAGATCGCACTAAAAAATTGTTCGGGAGGGTCACGGGCCTGTACGAGCTAGTTGGGCTACCCAGCAGCAGCCCGCAGCTAGCCCAGCACGCTGCTGGCTCCCACCCGTTGGCCAACAGTTGATTTTGGCCTTAATTAGGCAAATTATGGCTAATTACTATTCATTCATTTCCATTTTCTCCAATTTTGACTTTTCATCTTTTCTTTGAATTTGATTCAAATAAAAAAGACATCAAATGGCAAAAAATAGACATGAAAATATTTTTTTGTGAAAAAATTATTTTTAAGACACAACAAAATTCTCTCAAGAACACTTTCAAAGCTAACACTTTAAACTTGTTCAAACCATTTCTCTTGATAGTTTCTTTTTCATTATTAATGTGGATTATCATTAGAGACATTCTAGTGTAGATTGTTGTGGTTTGCTACAACCCAACAAAGTGAAGATTTGAAGAACAAATAAGAAATTACAAGGCAAAATTTTTAACATTTATATTTATATAAATTAGTTTTAATGGTACAAGTATGATTTTTTTTTTGAGTTTTGAAAATTTTATTTTTCCGCTGCGTTTATGAATATGATTCATTCTTCAAAATCCAACACCTTAATGGTATGCCACCTATCCTACGTTAGTCCTTAAATAGAAAATGGACATACTTAATCATATTCTAGTTATATGTACCATTTACAAGTCATTTATGATTCAGTATGTCCATTACATAACACTTTGTAATATAGAACACCTAATGTATATCCTTTATTAATAATCATGTTATCATCCTATATACTATTTCAATTAATCATGCCAAATGTGTGTGTATAACAAACTTATGTAATTCCATCGTATAATTCAAATTGTAGATTCTAGATACAAGGCATTTACGGGTGTAAAATTTTATGCCACGAGTTATCTACTAATGACTGACTATGTGTGGATATTCATGGGCGTGAACCTATTCTGTGCAAAAATTCACAGGCATGCAATACGTTCACGGGCATAAAGCCCACCTTAATAACCATGAAACACCAATCTGTAACAAAATTTCAGTATTATTTTAAGCTAATTTTCACACACAATATGCATTGATACTAAAGCTAACCAATGTTAGCCACTCATATCAACACTTTTCAGCATTTATCATCATACCAACTATAAATCATGCAATTCATCAATTACCATCATATAATTAAATTAATACAATCATTTTCAATGTTACCACATTATCAAACTTCATATATCAATCTTTTATATCCAATTCAGATTTCATCATGTCATCTATTTCAATTCCAACAATTACTATACAACCATATGAACCAAATAACATGTCATTCATACAATTCATCACAAAAATACACCATTTTTTGAATTAAAATGTGTATATGTACAAACGTTATTAATGGAGCCTAACACTCGATTTCTTTTGCGTCTACTACCTCTGAGGGTTATCTCCACCCTCAATTTTGTTCCCTAATTATGAAATCAAGGACCATATTATAATATATTTCATCATTCAAGCTATTTATGTCATAAACTAATAAACCCATAACTTTTTCATTAGTTTAGCGCCGATAAACCTTAATTCCATTAAACCGAATAAAACTAGATCAAAAAACAAATGAGAATATGATTTCTTACCTCTGTTTTATGAAAACATAATGATACTAAAGTTTAAAAATCATGTTTTTAACCCTATTTTATTTCAAATTCCAAAATAAATGATGAAACCTAAATCTCAAATCCGTTCTTAATCTTGTAAATGATAGAAATTTTGTATTAAGTTAATTAAAATTGAAAAGGGGATTGAGAGAATTCTTTTTTGAGGTTTCAGGGGATCTGGTAGTTTGGGTTTTAGATTGTGTTTCATGAGTTTCTATCAAAAATAAGAAACAGTTTAATTTAGACTACAGATCGTCACGGGGCATCAACACATGTGTCACGATCGTGAAGATCCTCAGCTTTATAAATTGAATTTAACGACATTCGCAGCTATGGTTGCATACGTCATGGGCGTGAACAATAAAAATTTCATTTTTTTCAATTCTTCTTCATTATATTTCATGTTTCCAAAACCAATGCTCACTATATACCTCTCATATACCTTTCATATACCTTTCATTACATATAAATCCTAGGCCCTAACTTGCGGGCATTAAATTGCTCTCATTCTTAAAGAATTTTGTCCTCAAAATTACCTGATATATTGTCTTTAAATAGTTGTGAATACTAGGCTTTTATCACTTCTTTATTTTTCCATGTAGCCTATTTCGTTATGTGATTTCACCATAAGACTTTGACTAATGGTACTCGTTTATTGCTGAGTTCCTTGATTTCGTTGGCTAGAATCCGAATTGGTTCTTCCTCATATGTCATGTGACACCCCCTTACCTTTCTACGTAATAATCATGTAAGTTAATATCACTGTCTACTTGAGTGATATTATTAAATATACCTGTAAATACATACATACATATATATATATATATATATATATATATATATATATATATATATATATATATGTTTTCTTAAACTTCTCTCTCTTCCTCTGATCCTTAGATTAGTTCATTACCAAGTAGTTTCACAATTGTTTACTAATCTTCGGGTATCTCTGAGAGTTCTTGAGTTAGGAATCAAAATAGGATAAACCCACTAGTGGCCAGAAGAGCCTTTAGGGTTAGTCATACCTTGATCCTTTTGAAAGTTTTCTTAGTCTTACCCACCATTGGTATCAGAGCCTTGAAACTCTTGTTCTTGATCTAGTTTATGGTGACGAGGAACCTTTTTTCATCATCATGGCAGAAAAAAATTTTCTCGTTCTTTTTCTACTCTATCTCTTCAACCTTCTTCTTCTACTTCTAAAAATATAAGTCATCTATATGATCTTTCCTTTATTCCTAAATATCAAAAAATCCAATAAACAAATATCCTTTCCATAAACCCTTACCATACTTTTCAAAAACACAAATTCTCTTTCACTACCTTCATTAAAGCCTTGATCAGACAAAAACCTTCATCTGTAAAGGAGTATGTACAGTCTTCCTCCTTTGATAAGTGTCCTATTTAGAGTATTGGCGAGGAACATTTTATTACTCTTGAAATAACTTCTAAATTCCCTACTCAGGGGCTTAATAGTGGATACTCTCATATTCATTTGGGGCCATCATACTTGCCTTAACCTATCATGGCCGAAAATGTTTACCTGTTGTAGCTCGTATTGCTCTATTGGATACCAGGTTTCTAGAATACCAACATGCTGTAATTGGTACCATCCAAACCTCATTGAATGCAGGGATTGTCCTTTGTCCTTATATCCAAACTTCAACATGAGGCTTAAAGATCCTCATACTTTTACAACACTGAAGGTATAGGTCCAAATCATTGGAGTTAAAAATGTAGCTACTACAAATATAGCTACTATTCATTACCAGATGATTTACAGAGTACAAAATCATGCTATGGATCTCTGTATCCCAGCCTCTACTGACGTCTTGAGCATTACTATGGATTCAACTCATGTTCTAAGGGTACAAATTCCAAAGCAGCAGAAAAAAGAAGATCTTCTTCAGATCTTCTTCAGTCTTGGCTGACCAACTATGAACTTCTTTACCAAAGAAGTCAGTCGGTGAGTTCTACAAAACCACTCTTTATAAAGCACAAGGATGGAAAAATCGAAACTCAGTTCTTTTTCCCTGATGAAAATGAACCTCAAGCTAGCACACCAGTGGAGTTTTCCACCCAATTTATGATGCAGCCTGTCTCATCTTATGAGAAAATTCCAATACTTGCATTCTCAAGTTCGACACAGCCTATCTACCAATCTCATAATGGAAATCACAGTTACTTTGATATATGTGACTGTGATGACTGCTATACAGATAGGATGACAGATGAAGATGAATAATGGAACATAAAAGCCAGAAAATCAAAGAGAAAGACAAGTGTTTTGAGAAAACAACATTTTTAACGATTTGAAGATGGAGATCCTTCTGTTGGTTTGTTGGGACAACTATCAAGTAAATATGATTATGTGGCCTCTTATTCACTTCCTTCCCATTTTAAAAACCCATTACCACCTTCACCACCTTCATGGGATGATCCTTCTGATCCTTTACCTCTTAAACCTCCAGAAAAACCCAAACCATTACCTTTGCCTTGTTATAAGTTAGTTCTAAAACCTAAAGTCATTAAACCTGAGCCTATACCTATGATAGCCATGTATCAATCACCCTCTTCTCCATCTGCCTATGAAGCTGAATTTTCTCCTCTCTAAGAAAACACAGATACTATCTCTCAAGTATGGATTGCTTCATATGTCTGACCTTCAACGGTTACACTTGAAGGGACCTCCAAACCGATTTCTATAGCAGAATCAGTATTGAACTGGAAAACTCAGAATGCATAGGCACAGAACAAGGTGCTTCAGAGAATTGAAATTAAAGTTGGCAAGGTTACAAACAAAGTCTCTGTCCTAGATAATAGACAAATAGCACAATATGAAGCATTGTATAAGCTATTGAGACAACTTGAAAGACAGTAGACAGAATTAAAAGATGAATTGATGAATATGATCCCTACCAGGTTATATGACTCAACTTTTGATACGAAAGTTGTTTGCCTTAAGAAACTTGAAAGAGAGATTGTTTCACTAAAGCAAGATCTGAAGCAAGATTTTTTCAAATCTCTTTCATTTACTGATCCCTTAGGGATGTTAACTTCCTACATCTTCCTATCTCACATTAGCCATTGTATACACCACCTCCTATTCACTAACCATCTCTTACAAAACTGGAACGTTTTGACCTCTCTTCTAAACTTTTTCACAGGTAGTTCATAGAACAACTCAATTTAGGCTCAAAATCCATCTCTGGACCAAAGGCCAATACTGTTCTAGCCTAACCTGTTCCATCCCAAAGAACAACCAAACACCTATTGTTATAAGGCCTGATGCATCTCATGTTGTTACTTCCGAATCAACTCTCAACCGGACCAACCAATTCCTTCCCCTCAAACAAACCTCGAGTCTTAAAAACAAAAAGAAATAGTTCATTCTCATATGGTCCAACAACCAAGTCCACAAACACCATCACTACTTTTCTAGAACAACAAGCCCTTCAAAGTATACCTCATCTTGAAAGCCCAGTTTTAGATATACCCTACCTATCTTCTGAAAGCTCAGAGTCTGAACCCTCTGACAATGAGCTTGACCCAAAGTACTGTCCTCCAACCTAGTTTATGGCAGATCCTACCACTTGACAGCAAAGTGGAACAACTCATCAACAACTTGCTTACCACACTAAAGAAATGGATACAAACATCCCAAGAACTAATCCACAAGTTACTCCTATGCCACAAAATCATCCATGGTTCACATTTGATGACATTCCTCCCCACAAATGGAGAGAAAGAATCCAAGAATTCTATGCTTGGATAGAATTCCAATAGAGACGTCCCAATTCCAAATTTCCAGCCATAATCTTGGAATTCACATCCAGATTTACAGGGATATTGAGAGATTGGTTTGTAAGGCTTCCAGAAACAGCTATGTTGAAATTCTACCATGCTCAGTCTATTGCAAAATTCCTCACAACTCTTCATCAAGAATTTTTTTGGCAACATAATAGAGTATGATGAGATGGTTAGAGATGAATACTTTAAGATGAAGTGTTGTTCACTTCTTTGAAAGGATCTTAACAGACATTACCAGAGAATGAAAAAAAGGTTCTACCTCCTTGGTGGAATTACAAATGCAAACCTGAAGCAAGCATTCCTAATATCTTTTCCAAAATGTATCTCCAATCTCATCCAGTTCCAGCTTCAGGAAAAGAATATTGACCTCAACTCCCTTAGCCTTGGAGAAATTTACCAGAGAATTCTTCTCTCGGTTGAGAAGATTTATGCAGAGCAAAAGATGGTCAAACAACTCATGATGTTTGACAATGATTTCTCTTGGAAGATGGTGTGTAGGATACCAAACTTGCAGATAAAGTGCAAAAAAAAGACATGCACATGTTCTCTTCGCAAATCAAAAAGATATCACAAGTGGAGACCCCCAGATGATTTTTAGATAGAGATATACAAAAGGAAGAAATTCAAATTCTTCAAAAGGCATAAGCATAGATTCAAAAAGAGTGACAAATGCTATGTTTGCGGAAAAAGGGACATTTTGCAAAAAAAAAAAAAAATCCTAACAAGCCAAAGAAAGCAGTAAAGATCATTCAAAAAATTCACCAAGTTTCACAAGTAGACCTGGAAGATGTTGACATAAAATCATTGTTCTCGTTGGATGATGAATTAGACTCAAAAGCACTTTTTGCAGTTGGATTTTCAGAATTTGAATCAAAGACAAACGATGAGGTGCTGATAGGTGAATTACCTTCCCAAAACTCCATATTTCCAGACCACTACATTCCTTCTGTCTATCCCATAATCCTTTTTCCTATCCTTCCAAAATAAGCCCCCTCAACAGAATTAACATTGTCTACCTTTCCAACACCAACTATTTGTTCTACCCAACCATTTCACCCAATTCCTCTTGTTTCCATAACAGTATTCTTTCACAAGTATGCTAAGTCCATTAAAATAATTGCATTCACATACACTAGAGCTCACAAGTTTATGGTGAATCCTTCTGTTCTTCTTGAGAGATACCAGGTTCAACATGACCAACATTTCTGTTGCCCAGATATTGAACCAATAAGGGAGGGTTGAATTGGATAACAAATATGTTAAATACATTATTGCTATTTTATTTGTTAGCATCAAAATGATAAAAATACCCCTCAAGGTTCAACAATTTCCAAGCAGCTGATGGAAATATTTTCACTACTTTATTAAAATCAGACACCCCATTAAGTTGTAGATTTTTCCTGACCTTACTATTTAGACACATGTCTTTGGCTCAAAGCTCCCTGATAAAGATTTGATCTTAGGATTTGATCTTTATTTCCGGTTAAACAACTTGTCATTTTTACCTACTGGTCTGCAATACAAGAAACATCTGTTACCATTCACCACTATACCTTCCTTGTTTACCCTACAACCAACCTTACAATCTCCTTCCCTATCCTCATAATTAATACAGGAACTTCACAATTCCTGTTGTGCTATATTCCATATAGAGTTTTCAAAGAAACATCTTTCACCTATTTGGACTCGACCATAGTTTTTCATCACACTCCCATTCAAAAATTCTGAAGATCGCAACCCAACGAAAGCTTTTCATCCGGGAATATCTCCCTCAGATATGAAACTTGCAATCAAGGAATGTTCTCAGTTACTATCAGAAGGTTTGATCCAACTCACAAAATCAAATTGGGCATGCCAGACTTTCTATGTGAACAAAAGGTCAGAAAACATTTGTGGAAAGAAAAGACTTGTCATTGACTATAAGCCTTTGAATCTCTTCCTGAAGGATGACAAGTATCCATTGCCAAGAATAGATTCAATGTTTTCATTCATGGCTTTAGCAAAAGTATTTTCAAAGTTTGACCTGAAAGCAGGATTTTGGCAGTTAGGAATTGTTCATGAAGATAGATACATGACAACATTTTGTATTCCTAACTATCACTATGAATGGACTATTATGCCATTTGGGCTTAAAGTGGCACCATCTCTATTCCAGAAGGCAATGATCCAGATATATGAGCTTTTTTTGCACATGACCTTGATTTATATTGACGACATCTTGTTAGTTAGCCCAAGCATTAACTCTCATCATGAGATAGGTAAGAAGTTTATAGATCTCACTAAGGCCCATGGAGTGATGCTTAGCCCAACAAAGATGCAATTGGCCCAAACGAAAATTGAATTCTTAGGAATGCAATTCTCAAATAGGACTTACAGGCCTCAGCCTCACTTGGCCCAAGAACTGTTAAAATTCCCTGATGATAATTTAACAGTCAAACAGATTCAGCAATTTTTCGGGATAGCCAATTATATTAGACAATTCATTTCAAGCTACAGTAAGCACGTGAAGCCATTATACCAGCTTTTAAAAAAGTAGCCTCCACCTTGGTCGTCCATTCATACCAAATCTGTCCAAATAATCAAATCGATCACTCAGAGTTTGCAACATTTATAGATTCCCTCCACAGGAAAAAGATTACTGCAAACAGACACGTCAGATGAACATTGAGGAGCCGTTCTTTTTGAAATTAAAGGAAATAAACAAGAAGGTTGTGAATATGCAAGTGGTCACTTCAATGATAGTGAACTTTTCTATCAATCGATATTCAAAGAGATCTTAGCTATCAAATATGGAATTAAAAAATTTGAATTCCATCTGATAGGACACCACTTTACAGTTGTCATGGACTGTTCATCCTTTTCACATATGTTAGATTTCAAACAGAAGACAATTCCTCATCCTCAGCTTTTGAGATGGAAGGAGTGGTTCAGCAGATACAGTTTTGATGTTCAACATATAAAAAGGGATAAAAATCTTTTCCCTAATTTTTTTATCCCGGCCTTCACAACAAGTTGATCTCATCAAAGAAAATTCCTCTCATATTAATGGCTTCCAATTCCCAGTGAAATACCCCAGTTCTTAGTCTCTTAGACTTTCCATTAGGATGTCCAAAAGGTTCAGATATTAGATAGATTCAAAGCTTTGCTCATAACAAGTTATTCACTTACATGTTTCTTTTCCAGGATAAGCTCGGACTCCCTAGAAAAATTGTCTACTGTCCTACGGAATACCCCTGGGTGATTATCTATAGGCTATCTACAGAGCTTATGCTTCATGAACAAATTTGGTACTTATGGTGTCAGTCGACACTATACTACAATGCAATATAGATCTCTTTGATAGATTTCCTCCTTTTCATATGCAACTGGGAAAATCTACAGTCCCCATAGGTCAAGTTCCTTACATGGTTCCAACTACTAAGTTACTAGAAGAAACTATTTGCTAAGCTTATTGCGGATCATTCAACTCCTAAAGTCCCAGAGGAAATTATTGGAATTTTTATATTCCATCGTCCTTACCACATGTTGCAGGAACCAATACAGTTGTGGCACTCGGGCATCTCAACTTTTGTAGAACCATTTCTCATGAGGATCCCATATGTCTAAAAGAAGTTAGATCAGCAATCCATATGGAACTCAGATGAAGGAATAACTTCTACCATTTTCCTCCGATAAGTTACACATCATTTGGCCCATACCCATGCAAAAGGATTAAAATGATCCCTTGGCCTCCTTTACTCAAGCCCAAGCTCAAAACCGAGGTTGAAACTCCAACAATAGTTTCATATGACTTACAGGAAGAAGATCTCAGGCCCAATCTCAACCCAAGATTCAGAACCAACTTTGATTTTGAAGATCCACCGCCAGAAAGCATTGAAGAAACTGAAGATATTGATGACTGGCCTAGAAGAGATGAGCCCACTCTCAAAGACTTTAATTTGTCACCATCACATGAGCCAATCCGTAAATAGTGAAATGTCTGCCACTATAATATGTTTTTGTAAAATTTGTAATAATTCAGTTGATATGATAACAGCTGACCCTACTTGTAAAAAATGTGTGGTTTGCTTTTATAATGTCTCCTTCATAGTAATTTTATCACTATTAAGGCATCTTGTCTTATCTTATCTGTAATGTTTAATGATGTAAGCAGTGACGTATGTGTCAACTGCCTTTAGCCTATATAAGGTATTATGTAATATGCAGAAATCATCGAGTGTTTAGCCCTTGTAATTCCCCATGTGAAATACAAATATGTTTTCTTAAACTTCTCTCTGTTCCTCTGATTCTTAGCTTAGTTCATTATTAAGTAGTTTCATGATTGTTTACTAATCTTCGGGTATCTTTGAGAGTTCTTGAGTTAGGAATCAAAACAAGATAAACCCACCAGTGGCTAGAAGAGCCTTTAGGGTTAGTCATACCTTGATCATTTTGAAAGTTTTCTCAGCCTTACCCATATATATATATATATATATATATACACTCATTGCTAATCATTAACCTTTGTATAATACAATATATGCACAAGTTGAATCTTTTCAACTTACATATTTATTTTATAGAACTTTATACAACCAAATGGATCAAAATTATTTATAAAAGTCCTTACAAAATTATATATTTTATAAATTATTTATATACATATGTAAGTAGTATAAAAAGAAACCAATCCTATTTGGGTGGCTACTACTGCTGCTTTGATCCATGAATGGGATTCACTCGTCTAATGGGTCTTTTAGATTACTCGCCGCACCCGGCCCTTGTCCTTATAATTACGCGAGAGAAAAAAATAAACTTCAACACTGAGTTTTAGCTCAATGGTACAAGTTTTATAAAAATAGTCAACTTTATATATACATATCAATTATAAATGTTATGATAGCTTGCTTTTCAAAAGAAGGAACATAATCCACATATCATGTCATTTTATATCAACATATATAATAGTATATTAACATTGAAATTTCTAACTACAAGACTTTACTTGTTATACCCATAAATTAAATTGCCTAGACCAGATCCTAGGGAAACACGAAGGGTATCTTGACTTAGAGGTCGTATGAAAAAGGCACACACACACACACACACACACACACACACACACACACACACATATATATATATAACCTTATTAGCATGCCAACAAGTTACCATATACTAGTCCAGACTTATTCATTGGCTTAAATCTTAACATTTGTATAATTCATTTCAATTATATTCACATATTGAGTTTTCAAAATTACTGAACATCTCAAATTTCACGTATCACATAACCATTAAACATATTTTTTTCAAAATGTCAAAATAATTAATTTGATGCTTGAATGAAAGGATTTGTGTGAGAGGAAAAAAATATAAGAAAAAGGAGAGAGAATTTCGGGTTCCTTTTTGATTTAGCCTAAAACTCTCTTTTGCTTCTCCAACCCCAACTTAGACATGCAATATTTTTTCACCTTGGAAAAGCTTGACCAAGCCCTTTTTCTTCAACTGTGACTCGAATTCATATGGGTTTATGGGGAAGTGATATTACTTGCTTTAGATCACTAAATCCTTTGGTCAGATAGGATTTGTGAAGTAAGAAACCAAAAGAAAACTATGGAAATTTTGAGGAGTATGGCTCGAGTTAGGTGAGAAGAAGAAGAAGAAAAAGAAGAAAAAGAAGAAGAAGAAGAAGAAGAAAAAGAAGAAGAAAAAGAAGAAGAAAAAGAAAAAGATAAGAAAGAAAAGGGTTGGGTGATTGAAAGAAAGAAAAATAAAGGGAAAATAGAAGCTTATAGACTAATCTTGGGAGAAGAAAATGGGGTATGGCAGGGCATGCCTATTTCTTACACCAAGTAACAATTGCTAATCAACTTTAAATCTTAATCATGACATTTATAGGGAAAATGGGGCAGCCATCACATTTTCTAACTTAATAGCTGAATTTCAATTTAAATGTTATTGTTTTTTTTTTCTACCCATAATTATTAAAATTTCATTTTTTCAAGCCCTAAACGAGTTAGTCTCTTATAATTAATTATGTCAATATTCACAAAATAAGTTTTTTACCCACCGGCACTTTTAGCTTCACAATTGGGGCACTAGAGCAAAAAATTATATTTTTTTGATATTTTTCCAGAACCGTACCCTAAATTTACTTCTTTAATTTTGTACCCTAAATATGGGAGTGTTAACACCAAATTATACTAACAAATTCGTCTCAAAAATCTCTACATCACGATGTCCTCCATTCATAATTCGTTAACAATGTGAATATCACGTATTTTACAGTCACACCCATTTATTTGATTTTCGTGAAAAATTTAACGTTATTCAAAATCATTGTTCTCACTTGCAATGATCCAAATTTAAACTTCGGTGGTACCGATTCTATTTTGATCATGAATGCACTCGAATTTATGTCAGTCCAGTGCATTCGATCATAGAACACACATATCGGCCGGAGCCTAAATTAGCATATGTGACATGTCAAATCCGGTCTCACCTCAATGTTCTCAAAAGTAATAACATAAGAAGGATCTTGCTTGTATTTTCTCAACATGGAGATGTAGAACATATCATGAATCTTGCTCAACTCTAGTGGTAGAGCGAGCCTATAAGCAACTGTTCCCACTTTCGCTAGAATCTTATAAGGCCTAATGAATCTCAGGTTCAACTTGTTTTTCTTCCTAAGTTTTAAGACCTTTTTGCATGGAGAAACTTAGGAAAATCTTGTCTCCCGATGCATACTTTATATCTCTTCTCTTGAGATCTGCATATGATTTCTGTCTATCAAAAGCGACTTTGAATTTGTCTTAGATAACACATACCTTTCCCCTATCTCTTATACCAAGTCTGACCCCACTAGTTTTCTCTCATTAATTTTTGTCCAACATAAAGGGTGTTCAATACTTCCTACCATAGAGTGCCTTATATGGAACCACTTTGATACTAGACTGATAGCAATTGTTGTAAGCAAATTTCATTAATGGAAGATATTTATTCTAGCTACCTTCAAATTCAATCACATAACCTCTCATCATATCTTTTAAAATCTGTATCACCCTCTCAGACTGACCGTCTGTTTGAGGATGAAAAGTTATACTGAAATTGAGCTTGGTACCCAAAGCTCTCTATAAACTATCCCAAAATTAAGAAGTAAACCTGGGGTCTCTCTTTGAAACAATGGAGACTAGTACTCCTTGAAGTTGTACTATCTCATTAACATACATCTCTACTAGCCTGTTCAAAGAGTAATCCCTCCTGATATGAATAAAGTGACCTGACTTCATAAGCTTGTCTATAATAACCCATACGAAATTATATTTTTGAGGAGTCACCAGTAACCCAATCACAAAGTCCATAGTAATCTACTCCCATTTCCATTCCAAAATTGTGATAGACTACAATAATCTTGATGACACTTGATGTTCGGCCTTAACTTACTGACAAGTCAGACATTTAGTTATATATTCTGTGATATCTCTCTTCATATCTGTCCATCAGTACTTACTCTTTAGGTCATGATACACCTTAGTACTTCCTGTGTAACACCCCTTACTTACCCGTATACATTACTGTACACTGCCAGATATGAATGCTAATGGATATTTATTTGAAATAATAAATTATTAAAATTTATATATATATATATATATATATATATATAATTAAAATAATATATTACATTAACAAAAATAAATTTATATCCTTTTGCTATTCATATCCCTTACACATAATTTACAAAACATGTTCATTTATCATAATAATTATTTTAAACATTTAAATAAATCAAACGAAATATATAAAAATTATAATACAAAATCCACCCTTGCGGTGTGACTGCCACTATTGATCGACTCCATCAGTAGGATCTACTGATTCCAGTGATGACTTCTATACATGTACTTATCGTCACTTAACACTGCTAAAACCTAGGTGAGAGAAAACAAATTATCTGAGTATAAAATTTATAATGTAGATCGTTATGAGTATGAATAATAATTGAAAATTCATGTAAATTCCGGAAAAGGTATTCTTCCATAAATCAAAATCACTAATAAATTTTATACTGAAATAAACATAAAATCATTTCCAATAAATAGATGTAATAATAACATTTTTTGAAACCAAATCTTTTATTACACATAAAACTAACATATAATCAAAGTATAAAAATCACATCCATTTACTAAATAAAATTTGCTCAACCTATATATTAAGATGTCGCTAGCCTATTCCTAGGGAAACAAGAGGTATCATATCATATAATCTAAGATAACCATAGGATTAGGGTCAAAGATAACTACGTGATCTCAAATAATATTATCTGATCCAAGTTAACCACAAGATCAATCTCGATATAAGATAACCACATGATTGGTAAATAAATAATATATATGGTACAAGATAACTACAAGAGCTATAAAATATCTCTCATAACTAAAATAACCACATGTCATAAAATTCCTACCTTATTGACATGCAAACAATTCCTCAGCTCATTGTCTACACTAATATATGAGTTTAAAATCATACATACAATGTTAATTTATTTCACCAATATAATTTATTTATGTCAAAATATTTTTTTAATTTTTTTGTCATGAAATATATTTCTAACAAATTTGCAAACATTTAAAATTTTCATAAATGTTATATAAAACTATTTTCAAAATGACAAATCCATTTCATATACAAGAATATTTTTATTATCATTATTATATTTCACAAATACTATAATAATCAATTTCTCATAAAATATTTCATGTCAAAAAACATATAAAATCAATTTAAAATATTAGTGACTTATATTATAAGTTAATGTATAAATATTTACTGTAATTTATCGAAAACTGCCAACTTCTTTTCTTTTCCTACTTTTGGTGTATACCCTAATGGTGTACCTAAATAACTATCAAATTCATAATTAGTTACCGATCCAATAAAAATTATCAAATTTAAATTGAAATTAAACTACTCATTTAATTTTTCTCTCTCACGGTTTACTGACATTTCCTATAGCTATTATACTTTTTCCTATTACACAATGTTAATGTGGAATTTCTAAATATCTCAAATATTCTAAATTAATTGAATTTTTCTTGTTTTTCCTCCTCTATAGATATTTTCCCCAATTATGTTTATTTTTTCTCCATAATTTCCATAATCAATTCAAAAATTCCATTTATTAAAAAAATGCTCTAAAATTCTAAATAATTTTCTATAATCACTTTAACCCATATTCTTTTATTTTCCATTACTAATATCACCAAAATTATATTCAATAATTTCCAATAAATATTTCAATAGTTATCCTAAAAATTCCAAAAATCACGAAAATTCCTATTAAAATTTTTATCCATTCCAAAAAATATATTCTATCTCCAAACACTCCAATTAAATCCATTCTCATTATTTTAAGGCACAAATTATTCAAAATATTTTTTTCAAAAAAATTTGGTTATAATTATGAAAAATTTCTAAAAACTCCACAAAAATTTCTAGAAATAATTTCCATCAACTTTTCATCATATCCATCATCTTTAAACTTCTTTTAACTCATTTTTCATTTTGATATAATTTTGCAATTTTCTCCACCAAAACCTAATTCTTTTTATTTCTAATCCACTTCCAATCTCATCACAAATCCTAATTTTACTTCAAACAATCTTGAACTTAAAACCCTATAAATTTTAAAGAAAAGTGAAAAAAAATCTAACCTCATTTTTTTTTTGGAATTTTTGGCCAATATGTGATTTTTTCCAAATTTATTTTATTTTCTTCACCCAAATTTTAATTTCCCTTACTCCAAATATTTGAATATTTGTAATCTTGTGAATTAAATGTGAAGAAAGAAGCTCAATTAAGCTTCAATGGTGTCCAGCCATATGGTGGAGAAGGAAGAGATTTTTATTTTTATTTTTTTATAGATAACTCTAGAATATTAGGAAAAATTTCCTTTTGTACCCCAATTTAATTTAATTAATCTTCGTGAATTCCTAATCTCTTACTCAATTGGCCACTTATTCCAAATTTATTTATGATTTAATTTATTTCTCCAAATTTTGACCTCCAAAAAATTTAATTCCATCAAATTAAATATACTAAAAATTATAAAATAATTTTCTTTTTAAAACGGTCTCTTTGATTTCTCAAATCGACTTCCGGTGCGAAAATCACATTTTTATGATGTAGTCATTTTTTTCTTAATTTGACCTGTAAAAATTCTTCCTTAGTTTGATTTCTAATTTATCAGTTTTTAAAATTTTAGAATTCAATTGTAATTACATCAGCAGCATTGTGATTGTGAATTTATATCTTTAACTCACGATCAGAAAATCATACCGAAAACCTACATTGGAGATCGTATTTCCAGAATTCAGACACTTAACCTTAAAATATCGCTTTATAACTCCACCCATGACCTTCATATAATATTTTCTATATTTTTGTATGATTAAATCATATTTTTACCGCTGAAAAAAATTTGTATTTCTAACGCAGTCTGTTGTCTTTATTTGCGTGCATGACACAAAATAGAAACAATTCATCAATTTAATTCAATATTTATATTAAACATCTTATTATTATATTAAATTAGATTTCTCACTCTTATTTGTCGATATTTAGACTTTGATCGGTGCACCTCTATATTGGGTACAATTGATTGAAATACGTGTCTACGGTTAGAGTCTAGATTGCAGACGTGACAATTCTCTCATTCTTAAAAGATTTTTTCCTCGAAAGTATACCAGATAAGTTGTTGCTAAATAGCTGAGGATATTGACTTTTCATGATCTCCTCGCTTTCTTATGTCACCTCTTCAGTTGAATGTCTTTGCCATAGGATTTTCACTAGAGGTATTAGCTTATTTCGGAGTTGCTTCATTTCTCTTGCCAAGATAGCTATGGGTTCTTCTTCATAAGTCAAATTTGGTTGCACATCTATGTCTTTTACTTTGATGATATGGGATGGATCCAATCAGTACTTTCTGACCATAGACACGTGGAACATGTTATGAACCTTTTCTAGCTCATGAGGCATAACCAATCTATGACCTACTGGTCCCACTCACTCTGTCACCTCATATCGATCAATGAATCTGGGGCTCAACTTGCCTTTTTTTTTGAAACGATGCACTTTCTTCCAAGGAGACATTAGAAATACCTTGTCACAAATCTCATATTCAATATCCCTACGTCTCAAGTCTGCATAAGACTTTGTTTGTCCCTAGCTACCTTGAGCCTGTCCTTAATCACTCTAATCTTTTTCTGTTTGCCGAACCAAATTAGGTCCTAATATCTTGCGTTCACTAAGCTCAAACTAGAGATATGTATTTCCTACCATATAATGCTTTATATGGACTCATGCCAATACTTGCTTGATAACTTATTATATGTGAACTCCATCAGAGACAAATACCTATCCCAACTTCCTGCAAACTCTATCATACAGCTTCAAAAAATATCCTCTAGCAACTAGATTACACATTATGATTGTCTATTTATTTGAGGATGGAAAGTCGTGCTGAAGTAGAGTCGGGTACCTAAGGATCCCTGTAGACTTTTCCAAAATTGTGAGATGAATCAGGGATTTCTATCCGAAATGATAAATAGTGGCACTCCATGCAGTCGGACTATTTATAAAACATATAATTCTGCCAACTGATTTAAGAAATATTCTATCTTGACTAGAAAAAAGTGTGCATACTTAGTAAACCTATCCCAAATAACCCATACCGCATTGTGCCTCTTCTGATTCAATGGTAACCTTGACACAAAGTCCATAATGACTCTTTCTCATTTCCAATCTGGTATGGAGATAGGTTGGTATAACCTTGATAGCAACTGGTGTTCTTCTTTCGCTTGTTAACATGTCAGATATCTGGTAGTAAATTTTGTGATGTCTTTTTTCATACCCCACCATTAATTGTAAGACTTCAAATCTTGATACATCTTATTGCTGCTAGGATGCATATTGTAAGTTGTCTTGTGTGCATCCTTAAGAATTTCTTTTTTCAGCTCTAACATATGAGGTACACATAATCTTCCTTTGTAATGAATGCTATCATCTGCCTTCACTGCATACTCGGGTCTCTCCCCTTTGGATACAACTTCACCAATTGTTATGAGCCTAATATCCTGTTTCTAAGCTTCCTTAATTATTTGTAGCGATGTAGGTTAGATCTGGAGCTCTACAATAAAGGGGGTTAATTCAAACATAATGTATCATTATTAAAGATTAAAGTATCTAGCTTCCTTATGAATAAAGTTTACATGCTAGAGTCTTTCGACTCAAAGCATGGACCACTGCATTTGCCTTCTCTGGTTGGTAGTCTATCACACAATCATAGTCTTTTTTATCAATTCCAACCACCGCTTCTAAGCTGTAGGTACTTTAAACTCTTATGATATATACAAATATAACACCGCTTGTCATGCAGATAATGTCGCTAAATTTTTAAAGTGAATACAATTGTTGTTAACTCCAGATTATGCATCGGATAATTCCATTCATATGGCTTCAGTTGTTTGGAGGCATAAGCAACTACTTTGTCCTTTTGCATCAGTACATAGCCTAAACCATTTAAAGAAGCATTGTTGTATACCACAAATTTCTTCCCAGAAGTGGATTGCATCAGAACTAATGCCTCTATCAATATTGCCTTTAACCAGTCAAAACTGGTTTGACATTTGTTTATCCACTCAAACTTCATATTTTTATGAAGTAACCAAGTCATGGGAGCAACTATTGATGAAAAACCCTTTACAAAGCATTGATAATAATTAAATAACCTAAGAAAACTTTTCACCTTAGTCATATTTCGAGGTGACTTCCAGTTACGAATAGCTTCTATCTTATTAAGGTCAACTCTGATCTCTTCAATTGACATAACATGACCTAGAAAACCAACTTTTTTAAGCCAAAATTCACACTTTAACAACTTGGCATACAATTGCTTCTCCCTCAAAGTCTGAAGCACAATCTTCAAATGTCAATCATGCTCCTCTTGATCTCTAGAGTATACCAAAATTTTGTTAATAAGAACTACAACAAATTGATCCATGTATGGTCTAATGATCTAATTCATTTGATCCACAATTGTTGCAGGTTCATTCGTCAGTCTAAAAGGCATGACTAGGAACTCGTAGTGGTCGAATTGAGTCCTAAAAGTTGTCTTAGGTACATCACTCTCTTTAATCTTCAATTGATGATACCCATATCTCAAATCTATCTTGGAGAATATTTTTGCACCTTTTAACTTATCGAATAAATTATTGATACATGGCAATGAATATCTATTCTTCACCGTTACCCTATTCAGCTATCTATAATATATACACAACCATAGTGTGCCATATTTCTTCTTTACAAATAATACTGGTGCACCCCAAGGTAACATACTGGATCTAATAAACCCTTTATCTAGTAATTCTTGTAGCTACATTTTCATTTCCTTCAGTTTTGTTGGTGCCATGCTCTATGGTGTGATGGATATATATGTAGTACCAGGCAACAACTTAATAGTAAATTCCACCTCCCTATTTGGCAGCAATTCATGAAAAACATATGGAAACTCACACAATAGAGATATCCTGAAGACTCAGACTCTCCTTCCTACTATCCACCACATATGCCAAATAGGCTTCATTTCCATTTCAAATTAACCATCGGACTTTTATGGTAGAGATTACATTAGCTGGTAACCTCATCCTGGCATCCTGTACCACCATATTCTTATATCCAGGCTTCTTGAGAATAATTTTTCCAGCTACACAATCGACTACCACACCATGATGAGCTAACCAATCCATACCCAAAATAACATCATATTCATGGAATGAGAGCTCTATCAAATCAGCTGGATACAACTCATCTTGACTTTGTAAGGATAATTGTCGATGCACTTTATTCACCTTAACACTATAGCTAAAAGGTTTGTCACCACTATATCATAATCTAAATTCTTAGTTTCTAAGTTCTCCCTAACGAGTGACATAGTGCATATATATGAATATGTTGATCATGGTTCTATCGAAACATAAATATCTGAGCCAAGTAAAGAGAATGTACCAACAATAACGTCTGAAGTGTCCTGATCATCCTTGGTTCTCAAGGCATATGTCCTGGCTGGTGCCATAGTGCTTCCCTCTAGCATGTTCATGGTCTTTGTTCTAACCTACATAGATCTTATCTTGCCTCATCTCATATGGCCTCTACCTCTACCCCTAGTAAGTACAGATCCTTGAGTCGGTGTAGGTCTCACTCCAATAGACTCCAATCTTCCTCAAATGACCTGTCACTCCACACTAGTAACAAGCTCTAACTGACATCCAACACTCTCCCACATGGTGCTTTCCACACTGTTGACACAAGGGATACGTGGTAGATCTTCCCCGTACTGGAGCTAGAGCACTAGTAGATGAAGGTACTATATCTATGGGCTGACCCTACCTATAAACTGCACTCTGCCCTCGGGTCTCGGTCTGAAATCTATCTTTAAAAGATCTGGTCCATTTACTCGTAAAGAACCCTATACTTGATGGATGAAAAGGCCCATTTCCATAACTCTGAGCTGCTATCTTCATCTCCTCAACCTCTACTTTTTCTACACTCTCTGTATCTCTCACTAACCTTGTAAAATCTTTAATCTGAGATGCAAATAATTTTCCTTTAATAGATATCCTCAACCCCTTCTCAATCTCATCCTTAATTATCCCTTCAACATATTTACTTAGTCAATTGTACTCCTTTTCATACTCACTTATTGTCAAATTATTTTTTCTTCAATATGATAATTCCTGCTTCTTCTTGCTCGCATACTCTCTGAGAATATACTTCTCTTTGAAATGCTCCAAGAAAACATCCTAGGTGGGAGGAACTAGAGTCTAAGGCCTATTTTTCACTACTTTCCACCCATCATACGTGCCTTCTTGCAACAGAAACGTCGTATATATGTACTTCTGCTGTGATGTGCAATCAATATCTTTAAAAACTCACTTAGTCCTATTATGCCAATACTCTGTTGTCTCAGCATCATCCTCTTTACGTCCATAATATTCAATGGCTCCCAGCTTACAAAGTTCATCAAACCTTAGCTCTGTAATAGCAGGTCTGGAGGATCTTTATAGAATCTCAGCCATGTCCTCAGGCAATATTTCTCTCTCTTGTCCCACAGGTAAGACCTGCCTGTCTTGCCCATTAGGAAAGTTACTACCTCTAGCTGCTCATAGTCGTTGGGGATGATAAGGAGAATCTTTACTAAGCGACTCATATGAATCTGGGGTCTCATCTCTCAATCTCTGCACCTTCAACCTTCATTCACCCTAAAAATCATAACAGTGGACTACATCAGGAAGCAACATCAGTTACTGATGCTTATGAAGTACTTAAAAACCAATGCATATGCATGTACAAACATTTTCCTACTTCTACCCCATTTCTATCTTAGAACCGTTAAAATCTCGTTTTGATACAAATAAAATTATAACACCCCTTACTTACACATATACACTACCGTACACGGTCAAATAAGAAATACTGCAGAATATTTATTTAAAATATTACACTATTAAAACAATATATATATATATTTGCATGAAAATAATTTAATTAAAATAATATATTACATTAATAAAAATAAATTTACAAAACATGTTCATGCATCATAATAAACTTTTTAAACATTTAAATACATCAAACAAAATATGTAAAAATCATAATACAAAATCCACCATTGTGGGGTGACTGCCAATACTACTCAGCTTCATAGGTAGAATTCATTGAGTATCATCAATCAATGAAAATCACAAGATCCAAAATAACCATATAACTATGGTCAAATATAACAACATGATCCCTAATAATATTATATGATCCAAAATAACCATATAATCAGTTTCGATATAATATAATCACATAATCGGTAAATAAATAATATATATGATCCAAAATAACAAAATGAGTCATACAATACCTCTAATGACCAAGATAATCACAGATCATAGAGTTCCTATTCTATTGGCATGCCAACAATTCCACAGCTCCTTATCAAGACTAATATATGAGTCTAAAATCATACATAAAATGTTAAATAATTTATTTTACCAATATAATTTTTTTATACCAAAATATTTTATTATTATTATTATTTTTATCTTGAAATATATTTCCAACAAATTTCCAAATACTTTAAATTTTCATAAATGTTATATAAAACTATTTTCTAAATGGAAAATCCATTTCATATACAACAATATTTTTATTATCATTATTATATTTCACAAATACTATAATAATCAATTTCTCATAAAATATTTCATGTCAAAAAGTATATAAAATCAATTTAAAATATTAAAGACATATATTATAGGTTAATGCACAAACTTTTACTGTAATTTGCCAGAGATTGTCAATTTCTTTCCTTTTTCTACTCCTGGTCTGTGCACTTATAGTGCACTTGAATAATTATTAAATTCCTAGTCGGTTACCAAGCCAATAAAAATTGACAAATTTAAATGAAAATTAAACTACACATTTAATTTATTCGGCTCTCATGGTTTACTGATATTTTCTATCGGTATTATATTTTTTTCTGTTACACACTGCTAATGCGAAATTTCTAAATATCTCAAATATTCCAAATTAATTGAATTTTCTCTTTTCTTCAAAATTTCTCTTCAATTAATTTAATTTTTCTTATTTTTCCTCCTCCATAGCTATTTTTCCCAATTATGTCCATTTTTCTCTATAATTTTCATTGTTAATTCAAAAATTCAATTTATTCAACAAAATGCTCTAAAAATTATAAATAATTTTCTATAATCACTTTAATCCATATTATTTCATTATTCATTACTAATTTCACCAAAATTATATTCAGTAAGTTTCAATAAATATTTCAATAATTATGCCAAAAATCCAAAAATTCACCAAAATTTCTATTAAATTTTTCTTCCATATCTAAATACTCCAATTAGCTACATCCTCATCATTTTAAGGAACAAAATTTTCAAAATAATATTTCAAAAAATTTTGGCTATAATTATAAAAAATTCATAAAAACTTCACAAAAATTCCTAAAAATTATTTCTATCTGTTTTTCATCATATCTATCATCCTCAAGCTTCTTTTAACTCATTTTCCATTTTTCACATAATTTTCTCCATCAAACCCTAATTGTTTTCTTTTTCTAATCTACTTCCAATCTTAACACAAATCCTAAATTTACTTTAAACAATCATCAAACCCAACTTAAAACCATAGAAATTTAAAACAAAAGTAAAGAAAATTGCACCTCCAATTTCTTAGAATTTTTGGCCAATATATAATTTTTCTCCAGATTTATTTTGTTTTTTTCGCCTAAAAATTATTTTCCCTTACTCCAAATAATTGAATATTTGTAATCTTACGAATTTAAAGTGAAGAAAGAAGCTTGATTAAGCTTCCATGGTGGCCAACCTTATAGTGGAGAAGGTGGAGATTTTCTTTTGATTTTTATGTAGATAACTCTATAATATTAGAGAAAATTTCCTTTTATACCCCAATTTAATTTAATTAATTTTTATTAATTCCTAATCTCTCACTCAATTGGCCACTTCGAATTTTATTTGACTCATGAGGTGACAATGGCCTAATCACACACTCATCACATTTGGCATAAGCTAATTTCCACCAATTACAAAATTTTTCTATTAATTCATGATTTAATTTGTTTCTCCAAAATCCTACCTCCAAAAAATTTAGTTCCATCAAATTAAATATAGCAAAAATAATAAAATAATTTTCTCTTAGAAATAGTCATTTTGATTTCGCAAATCGATATCTGGTGCGAAAAATTCCTTTTTTATTGTATAATCATTTTTTCTTAATTTGACATGTAAAAATTCTTCCACCGTCTGATTTTTATTTTATCTGTTTTAAAAATATTAGAATTCAATTGCCATCACATCATCATTATTGCGATCGTGAACACATCTTTTTAACTCCCAATCAGAAAATCAAGCTGTAAACTTGCACTGTAAATTGTATTTCTGCAATTCGGGTACTTAACCTTAAAATATCACTTTATGACTCCACCCATGGCCTTCATATAATATTTTCTACATTTTTGTGTGCTTAAATCATATTTTATAGTCGTGCAATAATTCGCATTTCTAACCAGTTATTGCCTTGATTTACGTGCATGGCACAAAATAGCAATATTTCATCAAGTCAATTCAATATTCACATTAAACATCTTATTATCATATTAAAATAGATTTCTCACACTTTTTTATCCATATTTAGATTTTGATCGGTAAGATTATGTACTGAGGTACAAATGACCGAAATACGTATATATGGTCAAAGTCTAGATCACGAACGTGACATTCTGGATGCATCGTATACCTGATTTCATGTGCTTCTTGTAATATTATCTATCTCAGCTTATCAACACTAGGCATGCCTAAACGACCCTGATAGTATAACCCATCATCTGTCTTAACTATATAATCAAGTCTCTCCCCCTTAGAGACTAATTTGCCTATCTCAACCAACTTACCATCCTGTCTCTGTGCATCTATGATCTTCTGGTTATGTGTAGGCCAGATGTGCAAATCTGCAACCATCTTTCTATTCAAAGCATCAACCACAATATCAACCTTGCTTAGGTGGTAATCAATAATATAGTTATAATCTTTTATTAATTATAACCACTGCCTTTGTCTCAGGTTAAGATCCCTCTATGTAGGAATGTACTTCAAACTCTTATGATATGTGTGGGTAAAATATTTCTCTCTATAAAGATAGTGATGTCATATCTTCAATGGAAAGACACTAGTTACCAATTCTAAGTCATGTGTGGGGTAATTTTTCTCATATATTTTCAGCTGTCTGGATGCATATACTACTACTTTACCCTCTTGCATTAGTACACATCCTAGTCTATTATGAAAAGCATCAATGTAAATGACATTCTTTTTATCAGGAACTAACTGTGTCAAAACTGAAGCCTCTGTTAACTTCTTCTTCAAACAATTAAAATCATTCTGTCATTTAACTGTCCACTCAAACTTCACATCTTTTCTTAGTAGATTGGTTAAAGGAGAAACAATAATTGAAAAGCCCTTAGCAAATCTTTTTTAATAACTAGTTAATCCAAGGAAACTTACGATTTCATTCAAATTGTGGGGAGGCTTTTAACTCATAACAACCTCAACCTTATTAAGATCAACCTTATACTATCAATTGGCATAATATGTCCTAGAAAAGTTACCTCATCAAGCCAAATTTTACATTTTAGGAAGTTGGCATATAGCTTCTACTCCCTAAATGTTCCTCAGATGTCTTAGAATACACTAGAGTATCATTAATACATTTCACAACATACTTGTTTAGGTAGGGTCTGAATACCCTATTCATCAAGTCCATAAAGACTGCTGGAGCATTGGTTAACTCAAAAAGCATAACCACAAACTCACAATAGTCGTATCTAGTTCTGAACGCTATTTTGGCTATATATTATACCCCAACATTTAGTTAGTGACACCTTAATCTCAAATCAACCTTTAAAAAACACACCTGCACTCTTCAGTTGATTAAACAAGTCATGAATTCACGACAATGGATATCTGTTCTTGATTGTCACCTTATTCAGCTATTTGTAATCTATGCATAATCTTATAGACCTATATTTCTTTTTCACAAATAACAATAGTGCACCATATGGAGATACACTCAACCTGATATACCCCTTATTTAACAAACCCTGCAATTGAGCCTTAAGTTCTTTTAATTCAGATAGTGTCATTATGTATGGCTCTATTGATATATGTGTTATGCCTAGGGTGAGCTCTATAGAGAACCCAACCTCTCTATTACGTGGTAACCCCCGTATATCTTCAAAAAAAATCAAGAAATTCATTTACTGTAGGGATACCCTTAAGATTTGGACATCCCATTCTAGTGTCAACAATATGAGCCAGATAGGCTTCATATCCTTTTTTCATCATTCTTTCAGATTTCATAATTGAAATAACTCGTGGAAGTTGTGGAAATAACTCACCTTCCAGTTTTACATCTATATGTTCAAGTGTTTTAAGCCTCACAAATTTTTCCTTGCAGTCAACTACTGCTATATGCTGTGAAAGCCAATTTATACCCAATATGGCAACAAATTCATGAAACGATAACTTTATCAAGTCTACTAGGAATTTTTTTCCCATGTATAATGAAAGGAGATCATCTATAAACCCGGTTCACTATCATACTATGCCCTAGGGGATTTATAACCTCAATTTCATACTCAAGATTCTCACTAATCATGTTAGATTCATTGGGCCTTATGAGATACTAGCAAGAGTGGGACTAATTTCTTATAGATTTGCTCTACCACTAACGTTGAGCAAGATTCATGATGTGTTCCACACCTCTATATTGAGGAGATAAATATTAGATCCTTTTCATATTGTTTTAGTTAAGGACATTGAGGTGAGACCGAATTTGACATATGAGGAAGAACTAGTTCAAATTCTTACATAAGAAATCAAGGAACTTAGGAAAAAATAAGTACCATTAGTCAAAGTATTATGAAGAAATCATTCAATGGAAGAGGCTACTTGGGAAAGTGAAGAAGTGATGAAAGCCCAGTATCCACAATTGTTTAGAGGTAGTACAACAGTTAATTTCAAGGACAAAATATTTTAAAGTGGAGATAAATGTAATGCTCGTAAGTTAGGGCCTAGAATTAATATGATAAATAAAGGTATATTTAGAGTATATGAGAGGTATATAATGATTAAAGGTTTTGGTATTATGAAATTAATGAAAAATATAAGAAAAAAAAATGAAGTTTAAATCATTCACGCTTGTGACAATCTTAATCACGACTGTGAATGCTGCGAAATCCAAAATCTAAAGCTGAGGATATGCACGACCGTGACATTATTATCAATTAGGAACCTTAGCCACCACACTCTGAAACCTCAAAAACATATTTCCCCTCATTCCCTTTTGATTTTGATTGATTAACCATAAAATTCCTACCATCAATGAGGTTGAAATGAATTAAAAAAAAAGAAAGATTTTGATATAAGAATTGAAGTCAAAACCTAATAAGGATTAGAAGACGTTTTGAACCCTATTGCCAATTTGTAATCATCGAAACAGAGGTAAGGGAGGATGTTTTCATTAACATTTAATTGTTTCAATTTGGTTTATTGAGATAGTTAGATTTATAGGCTTAAAATCAATAAAAAGTTAAGGTTTTGATAATTTATGGTATAAATAGATACAATGGCAGATATAGAACATAATTATGGTCTCTCTTTTGTGTTAGGGACTAAGACCAATGATGGAGAACCCCCACTAGAGGCAGTAGATGTGAGAGAAACAAGTTTAAGGCTCCATCATTAAGTTTTATACATATACTCATTTTAATTCGATTATAATGTGTTTGTGATGTAAATTATGAATTCTGATGTGTTTAGCAATAAGAAATATTGATATAGGACATGCTATAATTGAGTTAAATAGCTTCTAATATTTTGTGTCACATAATGAGGTTGATATGTTGATAATTGATCTTGGAAGATTGTTAAATAAGGCATGAAGCCTAGTTTGAATATGCATATGGTTGATTTGATATTTTGGAATATGAGAAGTGTTGATAGGTGTGGCTAACATTGGTTAGCTTTAGTAATTTGCATGATTATGTGTGGAATTGGTTGAAAACAGTGCTGAAATTATATTTTTGTATGATCGATCTATCACACCAATAAAGCCAACCTTCACTCATGTGAATGTATAAATTTCACACCTGTGAACAAATGTTCACATCCGTAAATGATCATGAGCTAGTCATGGCTGAGTCACGTGATAGAAGGCTTCACGCCCATGAATATACCATTCACGTTCGTGAATGCCCTATATCCAGAAAATTGTAAATTGATTGATGTGATGAAACAAAATGAGTATGATATATACACACACTTGGTATGATCAAATGAGGATAATTGAAATATGATGTCATGATTACTAAACATGTGAATGTACTAGGTGTTATAAATATTATAACGATATTGTGGAACTATGAAATATAACATAAATGATGTTAATATCCAGAAATTGAATAAATATGCCCATTCTCTATTCGATGACTAACTAGGATAGGTGGTATGCCATTGAGAGAGTTACGATACCATAGAGTATTTACGCAAGCGATTATTATACTGCTCATCAGGGTGGCTTAAGCTCGTGTTAGAGTACTCCTGATTTGAGGTGCTCAGTGGTAGCATATCCATATTAAGGATAAAGTGGTTTGAGCTCATGTTAAAACACCTTTGTACCTATATGCATGCAATCCTTACTCATAAAGGTGGCTTAAGCTCGTGTTAGAGTGCTCATATTTTTGAGAAGCTCAGTGGTAGCAATACATACAGATAAAGTAGTGAGCAGGGTGACTTAAGCTTGTGTTAGAGTGCTTATATTTCTCAACACGCATCTGGGTGGTTTGGTCTAGCGTATTGGGCTAAGAAATTGGAATTTAGTACTAAAATATACTGAAATTGTAAGGCAAACCATTGCCATAATGATATACGGAATTCACTAAATTAAAATACAGTCACATCCTGGAAAAGGATTATGGAAAATAGTAATCATATGTATGAGATTAACAGCTTGTTATTTCAGAATATGATGAAATTCAGTATAAATATGATTGATATACAATATAATTATATGATATGGATTCCCCTATGATAATTATACCACACATGTAATTAGACCGAATATTTAATATGTATGTTTTTCTTTGATAGATATATGGCATGGCTGAGTATATAGGTATTACATGTTTTAATATTATGATAGTATTGAATAATATAGACAAGTCAACATGAATAAAGTAAGTCAAGATATGATATGTATATGATCATATGGTGAAGCACACAGGTATGTTCTAATTATGAATACTATGTTAATATGTGAATGCATGTTAGAATTTAAATGATTATATGTATCACTAAACTTTCAGTAGCTTAGCATGTGAGCTTTCCTGCACGTATGTTTGGAGCCAATAGACTGTTGAGTTGACAGGAAGAGAAGATCAAGCCAGTCAAAGTTTACTCGTATGGGTCTGTTTCTATTATTTATCTCATAAATTTCATTTTTTTATTATTCCTTATAACATAGGATAAAGATATATTTACTAAAACATGTTTTAATAAGATGGGTAATCTATTTCAATTATGTTTAATAAGGATGATCTTGTAATAAGGGAGGTTGTTGCCCAAACTAGATTATGGTTTGATTTTGATTACTACCTAGATATAAAAATGGTTTCAACATAGATTATGTTAGTTGTATGTTTAAAATTGCATATTATATAATATGATGAACTTGATATAAAGATAAGTTAGAAAAATTTTCATTCAGATAGGTAGATACAAATTTAGTCATATGGCATCCATTTGTACAACGAGTTTCACCTGGCTATATGGAGAGGGTGTTACATTTGGTGGTATCAGAGTTTAGGTTTAGGTGGTTCTAGATATAAGTGGATTATGGGATTATCATGCATACATACATGTATCTCGTATGACTCTGACTTTGGCTATTTCTCTGTCAACTTATAAGACTACAGTGAGATGGCATCTGAATCGAATGACATGGCTGAAAGCCAGAGCTCTTCACATAATGGGGCACCAAACCAACCTAGTGTATCTAGTATTCAAGGTCCAGGTGTAGTACCAGTTCCCAACACACAGGCTTTTGACCAAGTTAACTAGTACCAAACTCCATTGATACAACAGATGGCTAAATTACTGCAATAGATAGCTAGGGTTGTACCACCAACACTAGCACCAACACCATCTCCTCCACCTCCACCACTGAAGCCAAGGGTATAGCTAGACAAGCTTTGTAAGTCTGGAGCTACCAATTTTCTAGGAATGAAGAATGTTAATCCTGTTGCTACAAAATATTAGATTGAGAGGGTCTACGATGAGTTTGATATGGAAATTGATCAGAAGGCCAAGTATGTTGTCTTTTTGTTATAAGAAGATGCCTATGACTAGTGGAAGATAGTCTTGCAAAAGCCATATATTCCATAGCCTATGACTTAGGACTTCTTCGTGGCTAAATTCAAGGAATAATATGTTCCTTTGATTTATGTAGATAAGAATAGGAGGGAGTTTTTAAGCCTTAAGTAGGTAAGATGATAGTGACTGAGTACCAAAGAGAGTTTACTCGACTAAGTAAATATGCCTCTAAGATGATCACTAGCGAAAGAGACAAGTGTAGAAGGTTTGAGAATAGCCTAAATACAGAGATAGGTAATTTTTTCACTGCACTTCAACATGACAAGTTCACCAAGCTGATTACAGCCACAATTAGTATGGAATAAATAGAGAGAAAGAGAGATGAGGAAGCATCTAGATAGATAGAGACTCTAGTGACCCATCCTTCAAGCAAGAAGGGTCGATTTCACCCACAGTCTCATGGTAGAAATTAGGGACAGAATAGAGGTTATACTCATTGAGGTTCATACAGGAGGGAGTAACCCTCTAGGGCTACATCTGCAGTAGTTAGCTATTAGACATAGGTTACTAGAGATAATCTTCCAATTTGTGGCACCTGTCATAAAAGTCACAAAGGAAAGTACTAGAAAAATATAGGTGCTTGCTTCAAATGTGGATCAAATGAACACATTATGAGAGATTGTCCTCTAATGACTAACACCAGCAACGACTACATGCTTAGCTCCAACCTAGCCCAGCCCAGACAGCATAACAGAAGTCGTATAGGACCTACCCAAGCAGTCTCTGAAACTATCAATAGGGCAGGACCAGGCCGAGCGCCAGCTATAGCTTATGCTATGAGGGCTAGAGATGACCAAAAAGCTACATACATGATTATGGGTATGTTTTCTCTTTATGACTTTGATATATATGCATTGATTGATTCGGGTTCAACATACTCATATATATGCATAAACACTCATAAACAACACAAAATGATCAGTGAGAATTTTGAATATGAAATTAAGATTACAAACCCTTCAGGGCACAACATAATAGTGAATCGAGTATATAGAGGTTGTCCTTTGATTGTACAAAGGAGAGAGTTCTGAGCAGACTTGATAGACTTGCCTTTTTAGGAATTTGGTGCCATATTGGGCATGGATTGGCTAGCATAGCATGGTGCACTTATAGACTATTAGAAAAAATTTTGTGATGCTGAAAACTGCAGAACTTGGAGATGTGAAAATGGAAGATGAGTTGTTGTCACAATTTTCACGATTTATTTCAATGGTGAAAGTAAAGAAAATAATGAGGAAAGGATGCGAAACCTATTTGGCTCAAGTGATTGATACAAGAAATTGTATACATATAGGGAGCATGATATTAGAAATTGTATACCTGACAAGCATGATCATTACCTGAGAATAGTGTTACAAACACTTATGATGCAGAAATTGTATGTCAAGTTCTCAAAATGTGAATTTTTGCTTGATTAGGTAGCTTTTCTGGGGCACATTGTGTTGTCAAATGGTATGCAGGTTGATCCTAGCAAGTTTGAAACTGTTATGAGTTGGAATCCTCCCTTTAATATGATGGGGATCAAAAGTATAAATGAACCAAAAAATGCTAGAAGAGTTTTCACAGTTTGAAAAAGATGTTAACAGAGGCTCCGATTTTGATATAGTCAGTTCTTGAGAAGGAGTATGTCATCTACAATGATGCTTCTCATAATGGATTGAGATGTGTACTTATGCAAGAAGGCAAGGTAGTGGCATATGCATCTTGGTAGCTAAAGGTTCATGAGAAGAATTACCCTACACATGACTTAGAGCTAGCGGCCATTGTTTTTGCATTGAAGATATGACATCATTATCTCTACAGGGAGAAAGTTTTCATCTACACAAACCATAAGAGTCTAAAATACCTGCCTACACAGAGAGATCTCAATTTGAGACATAGGCAGTGGTTAGAGCTGATAAAAGATTATAATTGTGTTATTGATTACCATCTAGGCAAAACCAATATAGTGGCTGATGCATTGAGTAGGAAGATGGTGGCTAAATTTTTACACAGAGATTATTGATGTACAAAGATTGGATAGTAGGCTTGTTAAGATAGCCGATGTAGTCTCGAAGAGGAAGAGATCATATTATACAATTGAGTCTAATGTTGGAATATATTATCAAGGCCGCTTATGTGTATCCAGTGTTGTTGAGCTGAAAGAGAAGATATTACAAGAATCACACAAGACCAGGTATACTTTGCACCCTGGAAGCATGAAGATTAAGTACTGATGGATAGGTATGAAACAAGATATCACAGAGTACATGACTAGATGCCTAACTTGTTAGCAGGTCAAACCATAACATCATGTACCATCAGGACTACTGCAACCTATTAATGTACTAGAATGGAAATGGGAATGGATTACTATGGACTTCGTGATTTGGTTATTGGTGACTTCTCAAAAATACGATGTCGTACGGGTTATTATGGATAGACTTACAAAGTCAGCTCACTTCTTGTCTATTAGGAGGGATTTTCCTTTAAACATGCTAGCTGAGCTTTATGTTAATGAGATAGTACAACTACATAGAGTGTCATTCTCCATTATTTCAGAGAGAGACCCTAGGTTTACTTCTCATTTTTGGGATAGTCTACAGAGAGCTTTGGGCGCCAAGCTCAATTTCAGTATAACTTTTCACCCCTAGACAAATGGTCAATTAGAGAAGGTCATATAGATCATTGAGGATATGATGAGGAGTTGTGTTATTGAATTTGAAGGTAGTTAGGATAAAGATATTCCATTGATGAAATTTGCTTATAATAACAACTATCAGCCTAGTATTGAGATGATTCCTTATGAGGTAGTATACGACAGGAAGTGTCGAACAGCTTTGTGTTAGACAGAGCTTAGTGAAAGAAGGCTAGTGGGGTCAAACTTAGTGCAAGAGATAGAGGAAAAGGTATATGTTATTCAGGAAAGATTGAATGCATCTTCTGATAGACATAAGTCATATACAGATCTCAAGAGCAAAGATGTCGAATATGCAGTGGGAGACAAGATTTTTCTTAAAGTCTCTCCATGGAAGAAGGTTCCAAGATTCGAGGAGAAAGGTAAATTGCACCAATATTCATTAGGCCTTATGAGATACTAGCAAGAGTGGGACCAGTTGCTTACAGACTTGCTCTACCACTATAGTTGAGCAAGATTCATGTTGTGTTCTACATCTTAATGTTAAGGAGATACAAATCATATCCTTCTTATATTGTTTCAGTTAAGGACATTGAGGTAAGACCAGATTTGACATATGAGGAAGAACCAGTTCAGATTATCAGCAGGGAAATCATGAAACTCAGGAGCAAACAAGTACCATTAGTCAAAGTATTATAGAGAAATCATTCAACGAAAGAGGCTACTTAAATGTGAAGAAGTGATAAAAGTCCAGTTTCTACAATTGTAGCATCTACAATTGTTTAGAGATAGTACAATAGGTAATTTTGAGGATAAAATTCTTTAAGTGAGAGAGAAATGTAATGCCTGCAAGTTAGGGTCTAGAATTAATATGTTAAATATAGGTATATTCAGAGTATATGAGAGGTATATAGTGGATAAGGGTTTTGGTATTATGAAATTAATGAAAAATATAAGTAAAAAATGAATTTTACATCATTCACACTAGTGACAATGTGAATCACTGTCGTGAATGTCGTGAAATCTAGAATCTGAAGCTTAGGATTTTCATGACCGTGACACTATGGTTCACACCTACGAAGACCTTTAGATTTAAATTTAGTTTTTTTGTATTTTGACAGAAACTCATGCATTATCAATCAGAAATCCTAACCACCACACTTTGAAACCTCAGAAATATATTTCCCTTTATTCCCTTTTAATTTTTATTGATTAACCACAAAATACCCACCATAAATGAGGTTGAAATGGATTAAAAAAAATAAAGATTTTGATATAAGAATTGAAGTCATAACCTAAGGAGGATTAGAAGATGTTTTGAACCCAATTGCCAATATGTAATAATTGAAATAGAGGTAAGGGAGAATGTTTTCAACAATCTTGGATTGTTTCCATTCGATTTAATGGGAGAGTTAGATTTGTTGGCTTAAAATCAATGAAAGTTAAGGTTTGATAATTTATGGCATAAATAGAGCCAATGGCACATATAGAATGTAATTATGGTCTCTGTTTTGTGTTAGAGACTGAAATTAACAGTGAAAACCCTACTAGAGATAGTAGACACAAGAGAAACAAGTTTAGGGCTCCATCAGTAAGATGTGAATTATATATTATGATGTGTTTAGTGACAAGAAATATTGACATGGGATATGCTAGAATTGAGGTAAATGGCTTGTAATATTCTGTGATGCATAATGAGGTTGATATGTTGATAATTGATGTTGGAAGGTTGTAAAATAAGCCATAAAGCCTAGTTTGAATGATTCAACATGACCATATGCATGTTTATGGTTATTTTATATTCTAGAATATGAGAAGTGTTGATCAGTGTGACTAACATTGGTTAGCTTTAGTAATTTGCACGATTGTGTGTGGAATTGGTTAAAAACGATGATGAAATTATGTTTTTGTATGATTTATCATACCTGTGAAGGAAAGCTTCGCTCTCATGAAAGTATAAATTTCATGGTCATGAATGATCATGGGTCAGTCATGGGTAGACAACCCATGATAGAAGGCTTTACACCTGTAAATAAACAATTCACACCCTTAAGAAATTTCGTCCTCGAAATTTACCTAATTGTTTATGTTGAAACAACTGGGGATATTGTACCTTCATCACTTCCTTGCTTTCCTATGTTGCTTCTTTAGTTGAATGATTCCTCCATAACACATTGACTAGTGGTACTCATTTATTCCTCAACTCCTTGACTCACGAGCCAAAATCTCCATTGGTTCTTCCTTGTATGTTAAATTTGGTCTTCCCTCGATGGTCTTGGTTGGAATAATATAAGAAGGATCTGATCGATTACTCCTCAGCATGGAAACATGAAAGACATTGTCGATTTTGCTCAACTCTAGCAGTAAAGCAAGTCTATAGGCAACTGGTCTGATTCTGTCTAAGGTCTCATAAGGTCCAATAAACCTAGGGCTTAACTTGCCCTTCTTTCCAAATCTAACAACTTTTTTCCAAGGGAAAACCTTGAGAAACACCTTGTCTCCCACTTTGTACTCTATGTCTATTCTTTTGAGATATGAATATGATTTTTGCCTATTTGAAGCTATATTCAACCTTTCTTGTATAAACTTCACATTTTCTTTTGCTTCTTGCACTAACTCTGGTCCCACTAGCTTCCCCTCACTGAGTTTTGTCCAACATTCGACACCTTCTACCATAAAGTGCCTTATAAGGAGCCATTTCAATTCTTGACTGATAGCTGTTATTGTAGGCAAACTCCATCAATGGTAGGTATTTGTCCCAACTTCTCTCGAACTCTATTACACAACTCCTCATCATGTCTTCCAAAATCTGAATCACCCTTTCTGATTTTCCATCAGTCTGAGGATGAAAAGCTATGCTGAAACTGAGCTTGGTACCCAAAGCTTTTTGCAAACAACCCCAAACTGAGAAGTGAACCTGGGGTCCCTATCTGAAATAATGGAGACTGGCACTCCATGAAGCCGTACTATTTTATTTACATATAACTCTGCTAACATGCTTAATGGGTAGTCCTTTCTGATGGGCAAGAAATGAGCTGACTTTGTTAACCTATCCACAATCACCCACACAACGTCATATAGTTTTTGGTGTCAAAGGCAACCCAATCACAAAATTCATAGTTATTTGTTCCCATTTCCATTTTGGAATCGTGATTGGCTGTAACAACCCTAAAGATATCTGATGTTTTGCCTTGACTTGTTGACATGTCAAGCACCTGGTGGTGAATTTTTTGATGTCTTTTTTCATACTTGACCACCAATACTTATTCTTCAAGTCATGGTACATCTTGTTACTTCTTAGGTGCATGACATATTTTGTCTCATGTGCCTCCTTTAAGATCCTCATCTCAAATCTTCCACATTAGGTATGCATAATCGACCCTGATAGTATAAACTGATATCTGAACTAATTGTATAATCAGGTCTCTCTCCCTCAGAGATTGACTTGGTTATCTCAACTAACTTGTTATCTTGCTTATATGCATCTTTGATTTCTTGGTTGAGAGTTTGACGAATGTGTAATTCTGCCAAAGTCTTTTCGGCTTAATGCATCAGCTTCAGTCCATTGTGAGAAGCATCGCTATAGATGACATATTCCTTATGAGGGACTGGTTGTCTCAAAACTGGAGCCTCAGTCAACATCTTCTTAAGTCTCTCAAAGCTGTCCTGACATTTCTTTATCCACTCGAATTTCACATCTTTCCTCAGTAATCTGGTCAAAAAAGAAGCAATCATTGAAAAGCCCTTACAAACCTCCTGTAATAACCGGCCAAACCGAGGAAACTCCTGATTTCTATCAAATTACGGGAGGGTTCCAACTCATAATTGCATCTACTTTGTTGGGATCAACTCTGATGCCATCTGCTGATACAATGTGTCTAAGGAAAGCCACATCATCAAGCCAAAGCTCACATTTTGAGAGTTTGGCATAAAGCTTTTGTTCCTTGAGGATCTGCAAAACTATCTTTAAATGCTGACCATATTCTTCCTTATTCTTGTAATACACTAAGATATCATCAATAAAAACCACCATGAACATATCCAAATATGGTCTGAAGATTTGGTTTATCAAGTCCATAAAGGCTGCTGGAGCATTTGTCATACCGAAAGGCATCACTAAAAACTCATAATGCCCATATCTGGTTCTAAATGTTGTCTTATTTATGCCCTCTATCTTAATTTTTAATTGGTGGTACCCTGATCTCAAATCAATCTTAGAGAAAACTCCTGCACCCTTTCAACTGATCAAAAAGATCATCAATTCGTGGTAACAAATATCTATTCTTAATAGTCACCTTGTTCAACTGTCTGTAATTTATGCATAACATCATAGATCCATCTTTTTTCTTTACAAACAATACCAGTGCACCCCATGGAAACTCACTTGGTCTGATAAAAATCTTATTTAACAACTCTTGCAGTTGTGCCTTTAATTCTTTCAACTCTGTCGATGCCATTCTATACGGTGCAACTGATATTGGTGTTGTACCTGGAGTGAGCTCTATGAAGAATTCAATCTCTCTATTAGGAGGTAGCCCTGGTATGTCATGTGGGAACACTTCTAGGAATTCATTCACTATAGGGATATCCTTAAGATCTGGACATCCCTTTCTAGTATCAATCACATGAGCCAAGTAGGCCTAACATCCCTTTATGATCATTCTTTGAGCCTTCGTCATAGATATCACTTGAGCGGTTAGTGGAAACCTTTTTCCTTCCACTACTACCTCTTTTAGTTTTAGAGTTTTAATAACAACTATCTTAGATCGACAGTCCACTACTGCCTCATGTTTAGAAAGCCAATCCATGCCCAAGATAGGATTGAACTTGTGGAATGACAATTCAATCAAATCTGCTGGAAACTCTGTCTTATGCACTATAAAGGGAAATTTTTGTATACCCGGTTAACAATCACATTTTGGCCTAGGGGATTTGTGACCTCAATCTCATATTCTAGATTCTCACTCGTCATACTATTTTGACTAGGTGTCCTCGTCCATACATAGGAATGTGTAGAACCAGAATCTATTAAAGCACAAAAACTGAGTTATGTAAAGAAAACATACCCGCAATCACATCGTTGGCTTTTTGGTCATCTCTGGCCTTCATAGCATATGCCCTAGCTAGAGTTCTGCTGGGTCCCGACCTGTTGATTGTCTCTAATGCAACCTAGTTAGGTCCTACTCAACCTCCTCTAGTCTGAGTCTAATTCTAAACCTAAGTTGTTCTTGCAATATGTGTAGGTGCACTAATAGTCATTAGAGGACAATCTCTTTTCATATGGTTCTTGGACCCACATATGAAACAAGCACCTGTGACCATCCAACATTCTCCTCTATGGCTCTTGTGGTAGGTACCATAAATTGGAGCCCTCTCTTGGGTCGCCTGTGTCTGTATGCTACCAGCTGCAGATGTAGCCCTAGAGGGTTGGCCCCTCCTGTGTATAACTACTACTATGTTTTTGACTCCTACCATGAGACTGTCCTGAGTAGAATCGACATTTCTTGCCTATAGATTGGGCCACTAGAGTTACTGTCTGCCTAAAAGCTTCATCTACTCTCTTTCTCTTTTCAACACTAACCGTAGATGCAATTAGTTGAGTAAAGTTGACATGCTGAAATGCAGTCACAAAATCCCCAATCTCTATATTGAGGCCATTCTCAAATCTTCTGCACTTATCTCTCTCACCCATGATAATCTTTGAAGCATACTTACTCAATTGAGTAAACTCCCTCTAATACTTAGTCACTGTCATCTTGCCTTGCTTAAGGTTCAGAAACTTCCTCTTTTTCTCATCTATGTAAAATGGAGGAACATATTCTTCCTTTAACTCAGTGATAAAGAATTCCTATGTCATAGGCTTTGGAGCCTCTGGTTTCAAAAGAATTTACTTCCACCAGTCATAAGCGTCTTCCTGGAGTAGAGATATAACATACCTTGCCTTTTGGTCAGTAGGAGCCTCAAGCTCATCAAAGACTCTTTCAGTCTTTTCTAACCAATATTCTGCTGCTGCAAGATCTTCATCATTCATATTTCAGTGGTGCAGGTGGAGGAACTAGAGTGGGTTGAGGTACCACTCTTGCGATCCGTTGTAGCACACCAGCCATCTGCTGCATCAAAGGGTTTTGGTCCTGGTTGGCATGTCTAGAAATTTGCTGGGTTGCGTCTGGTATAGCATCTGGACCCTGAACACTAGCCACACTAGGCTGGTTCGATGCTCCAGTATTAACAGAACTATTGCTTTTAGTAACTTCATGCGCCTGAATTTTCATATTCTCTTCTAATCCTACAAGTCGACAGAGAAGTAGCCCATGTCAGAGTCATTTGAGACATACAATGCATACATGATAAACCTTAGCCCACTTAGGTCTAGGATTGCCTAAACCTGGCTCTGATACCACTAATTGTAACACCCTCTTATATAGTTAGGAATAATTGCAACTGTATAGGAGATTGTCACCTGCCTATTACCTTAAAATTCAATTGAATTAAAATTTCTTCCATTTTTGTTATTATATTTTCATATTTTAATTAATTAATTATTTTTTCATATGATAGCAATATGTCATTCAATTAATGAATCTATTTTATATGCAGAATTAACAAACTATGTCCATATTTTCAAACATAAGTTTGAGCTTTCATTATCCCGATTTTTACAAAATATATATGATCCAAATAAAATTACATGTTCCATTCATAAAAAAAAACATGTAAAACTTTTGAAAACCACAGTTATATTTATCACCCATGACATGTAGACAAGAACAAAATGCATGTCATATAAAGAACAAGCCATCTGACGTGAATTTACTTTATTTGACTATGTATGAGCTTGATTCTCTTCCTATTAACTTCTCTCTTGAGGCTCTAAACCTGTGTATGGGAAAACACCTACACGCTAAACAACATAATTCTTAGTAGTACATAAGTGCATAAATATTCATATATACACTTATGATATGTCATAAAAATTCCATGTTCATATTATCCAATTTTGAATATAAAAAATCATAAAATAATAACCCATATATTACAATCTTTTTTATAGAAAAATAAAAAAAAATCAATTTATTATATATCAATATGAAATATTGCATACATGATTTACTGGTTTAGCACATATACATGCCATGATTTACAAAGGTAAATTTATATTCATACATCATTTATGATTTCTATTTCCTTGTTTCATTTACTTGATAACTAATTTTTTTCATATTTATTTTTTTATTCTTATATTTTATATTTTATAACCCCAAAACTCTAAACCCGAACTATTTGGATGCAGATTATGAAACAGGAGTTCTCTCAACCGAACTTAAGCCACCCTGCTCACTATCTGTATCTGTCTGTATAAGTGCTTAATTGAGCTTCTCAAGTGAAGAGCGCTCTCACCCGATCTTAAGTTATCTTGACTGAGTCAAATAAATAATTACATGCATTTAGGATCAAGGACGCTCTCACCCAAGCTTAAATCACATTGTCCTTATAATAAAAATTTTCATATCATCATAAATTCCTACAGTACTGTAAACCTCTCAATTGCATACCATTTATCCTATTTCTAGTCCTAGATTAGAGAATTGACTTAATTGATGTTATCATCTTATTGTTTACAAAATTCATTAAAATTCACATATTCATAATAATTTTCAGTTTACATGTCGTATACATATAAAAATTTCTCAATCTCATTGAAACCTCAAACCACAACACATCATATTAATTTAGTCAATAAACAATAAGAATTTTAATATAACGATTATCATATTATTCAAAATTAAAAAAATATATATGTCACTCAATATTTAAAATACCAAATTACTAAAAGAATCATATAAATCTAAATTTTCTAGCTAAAGTTATGTCCAAATAACCGTATAGTGCTCAGTAAAAATATATCCGGTATTTTTCAGAATATTCTTAGGTCCGGGATTTTGTAACAAATTTTAAGTCCAATATAAATCATAACTAGCATTTATACTCTTCATAAACGTTTTATATTTATATGTCTACTTTCATTTCCAATTAGTTTCATCCTAATTCAAGTTTCAGAAAAAAAGATATAACCAAAATACCATAAAAATATTCAGAAAATAACTACCTATATTTTTTGGGTGCTTCCGAATATGAGAATTTGTAGAAGTTTTTAGATCAACTTAGAATCAGATATAACATTTATATTATATATAAAAATTTTATATCTATGTGTCAATTTTCATTTCCAACTAGTTTTATCCCAATCCAAGTTCCAAAATAAAAGATATAACCAAAATACCATAAAATATTCAAAAAATAATTATCCAAAATTTTGGGTACTTCCAAATCTAAGAATTTGTAAAAATTTTTAGACCGATTTAAAATCAGATATAGCATTTATACTCTTCATTAAAGTTTTAAATCTATGTGTTTATTTTCATTTTCAACTAGTTTCATCCCGATCTAAGTTCCATAAAAAAATATATAACCAAAATACTATAAAATGTTCAAAAATAACTACGCAGAATTTTCTGGGTACTTCCAAATCTAAGAATTTGTAGAAATTTTTAGACTGACTTAGAATCAAATATAGCATTTATACTCTTCATAAACGTTTTAGATCTTTGTGTCTATTTTCATTTCCAACTAATTTCTTGTCGATCAAAGTTCCAAAACAAAAGATATGGCCAAATAGATCAAGACTATTCCATATGAATTTTTACAAAATCAGTAAACACAACAAGTTATTTGTTCACTTATTATTTAAGATCAAACATCATTGAAATGCAAATAAAATGCACAAAGGAATAAATATGCTCATATGTACAAACTTTGATACAATGAAGTCTTATCCTCTTCAAACCATAAGCTTTTATAGTTGTTTTAAGTTTTGGGGAGAGGAAAAGGAAGAAGAGGAAGAAGAAGATAGGTGAAAGAAGAGAGAATTTGTGTATGGAAGAGTGGGAGGAAGGCTAGGGTTCTAAAATTTAAAAGAAGCAGAAGAAAATAATATTTTTATACTTATGGTAAATACCTTATTAGGTCTCCCTTTGTTTTTGCCAAATATTCACTTAAATTCTTGGTTTCTACCTTATTATTATTAACTTACCCAACCTTTTTATCTTTTTTATTTAACACACATAACTTAATAAAAATTCATTTATAAATATTTTTATTATATTTTATTTCCAAATTTAGTCTAAATTTTTTTAATTATGAGCATTAAACATGTTAAATATCCAAGCCTAAATTGATGGGCATTACATGGCTGTAAATAAGTAGTTCACGCTCGTGAAGCTATTTGAATGTATAACATATCATTTTTGAATTATGATCTATTTGCTAAATGAATTAATGACATGTTATAAATGTACGAATACGTGGTAAATAACATGTAGATGACATGATATGACATTTATGTATTGGATATGATAATGCATAAATGGAAAATAAATGTTGGTAATAACATGTATGTAAATTGAATCGAAAGACAAATGATTATAGGATAAAATGCCCAGTTCTCTAGTCCAGACTTATCATTGGGTAAATGGTATATCATTGAGGGAGGTAAACGGTACTGTATGAGCTAATTTTTTATACGAGGACAAGGTGCCTCAAGTACTAAGAGCTCTTAGTCCTAGTTTGGCTAGAATGTCATGTATTATTTCTCAGTCAATGTGGTTTAAGCTCGGATTTTATGAGCACCATTGACTAGAGGGGCTCAGATGAGCTGATATTTATGAGTAGAGTGGCTTAAGCACGAGTAATAATACTCTTGTCTCATGTCCTGCATTCAGATAGTCAAGCTTAGAGAGTCTCAGGTGATATAAAAATGGAAGTTAAAAGAATACAAAAAGCAAATTATGGTATTGTTAAAGATATGGTATTGTGATATATGTGTTAGTATATACATGGTATATTGCATGATGTTAATATGTCTATGAATATGTGTATATTATACATGGTAATATTATATGATGTCTATGGTATTAATAGGCGTGCGAACTCGCTTTGAGGTATGAAACAACTATAATGTATAATTTTATTATTGATCATAAGGTGAATTGCATAACATGGTATGATACTAGTTAAATATAGAATTTTTATGTACATGTGTATCACTAAACATTAGTTTGCTTAGCATATGGGTTTCCTGCATGTAGGTTTGAAGTCGGTAGATAAAAGTTGACTGGAAGAGTAGCAAGCTATCAGAGTTCAGTCAGATTGCCTTGTTTAGGTGTGTTATCATTCATGGCATATTTTTTTTTATGTCATGGGATATTTTTGGATAACGTTTTACATGTCTTTTGGTTTTAAGAACATGTAATAATATCTTATGATGTATTTTTATAATATGAGGCTAATTAAGTCGGACATAGATTTTATGTTATGATATCAATAGTTGGACCAATGTTTTATGCATTAATTACATTATGATGTTTAAACAAGTTTTAAATGTAAAAAGTTTTAATTTAATGAGTTTTTTGCAAAATAACACTGTGGCACCCATCGGTACAGTTGGTGAGTGTTTTTCAGCTGTATCAGTGGGTGTTACATTTATTGGTATTAGAGCTTAGGTTTAGAAATTTTTGAACCTGAGTGGGGTAAATGAGTTTGTTTTTAATCATGCACTCATTTTGTCTCATATGACTCTAATGTGGACTGCCACTTTGTCAACTTGTAGGATTAAGTGAAAGGTTATGGAGATTGAGGAGGTGGATCCTTGTGATGTTGCGGAAGGCAACAGTCCTACCAATGCTCAGGTTTTGCATTAGCCTAGTGTTGCTAGCATGCATGGTCCGAGTGTTGCACCATTACCTTCATAGCATGCCGCAGGAAAAGGTCAAGTAGGGCCAGATGCAATTTATGCAACAGATAGTAGGCTTGTTGCAATAGCTAGTACAAGGTATGCCACAGGCAGCTCTGCAGTCTGTACCACCGTCACCACCATTGTGACTACATATACAAATAGATAAGCTCAGAAAGTATGGAGCTACTGATTTCCCTGGTAAGAGCAAGGATGATAAAGTAGCTGTTGATTTTTAGTTAGAGAAAACCAAGAGAGTTTTCAAAGAGATAGAGTGTGCCAAGGAGCACAAGGTGAGGTATTCAATTTCTCTGCTTCAACATCATGCATACGATTAGTGGAAGACAGTTCTGTTGAAGCCACAAACACCATAACAACTGACACTTTATGGTAGAATTTAAGAAGAAATATGTAACACAAGCGTATATGAATTAGAAGAAGAGGGAATTTCAAGATATATTGTAGGAAAATTTGACTGTTATAGAGTATGAGCGAGTATTTGTCAGGCTAAGTAAGTATGCAACCAGAAGTCTTTGGTATGAGGAAGATCGGTACTGTTGATTCAAGGATGGTTCACATTAGGATATTAGCTATCAGTTTATAGTTCTTCAAATTGAGGACTTTGCGAACTTGGTATCCACAGCCATTAGTGTTGAGAAGAAAAAAGAGGAAGAAGATAAATGAGTCTTCCAGGAATCCATTAGCTAGTGTGGCCCAACCTTCATGCAAGAAGGGTCATTTCTTTTTTGGGCAGTTACAATTTAGGATAAATAGCTAGGGTTTTCCACCATCGAATTCCTTCAAAAATGACCTCATTCCATAGCTATTTATGTCGCTGTTAGTTCATAGCTGCAGAACTTGAAAGGATTTGTACTAGTATGTGGGACTTACAACAAAAGCCATAGGGGTGAGTGTTGGATGAACACTAGGGCTTGTTATAGATATGGGTCCTAGATCATTTGAAGAGAGACTGTTTGTTATTGGGCAGCACAGTGCCAACACAAATAGTGGGATCAGCTCCAGTATTAAGTCAACAGTAAAACTTTGGAAGTCAGTCAAGACTTAGTCATACTGCAATAGTGACAGTCATTAGACTAGGATCCAATAGGACTTTGGCAAAAGCTTATACTAGGAGAGCATGGGAGGATCACGAGGCCACTGATGTTATCATGGGTACATGTATATGATTAGTGGATGACAGTTCTGTTGAAGCCACAAACATCATAACCACCGATATGAGTATTCTATGTGGCAAAATTTAAGAAGAAATATGTATCATGAGTGTATATGAATGAGAAGAAGAGGAAATTTTAAGATTTGCAGCAGGGAAATTTGACTGTTATTGAGTATTAGCGAGAGTTCGTTAGGTTGAGTAAGTATGCAACCGAAATTCTTGGGAATGAGGCAGATCAGTACCACCGATTCGAGGATGGTTTATGTAAAGATATTAGCTATCAGGTTATAACTGTTCATATTAAGGACTTTGTGAAGTTGGTATCTATAGCCATTAGTGTTAAGAAAAAAAGGAAGAAGATAGATGAATCTTCCAGGAAGCCATCAGCTAGCATGGCACATCCTTCAAGAAAGAAGGATAGTTTCTTTTCTGAATAGTCACAATTCAGGAGAAACAGCTAGGGATTTCCATAGCTGAATTCCTTTGGAAGGGACCACCTTCCAGAGCTATTTCTATCATCACTTGTTCATAATCACAGAACATGAAAGGATTTGTACTAGTATGTAGGACTTACAACAAGAGCCATAGGGGTGAGTGTTGGGTGAACACTAAGGCTTGTTACATATGTGGGTCTCAAGATCATCTAAAAAGAGATTATCCATTGTTGGGCAGTACAGTGCCTACACAGATAATGGGATCAACTCTGGTATTGAGCCAACAGCAGAACTGATGAGGTCAGTCAAAAGTTAGTCATGCTATATCAGTGACAGTTGATAGACCAGGACCCAGTAGGACTCTGACAAGAGCATATGCTATGAGAGTATGGGAGGATCACGAAACCACTAATGGTATTGTGGGTACATTTTCTCTTTATCACAAGGCCATTGATGCTATCATGGGTACATTTTCTCTCTATAGCTTATATGTAATTTAATAGATCATGGATATACACACTCTTATATTTGCATAAGAATACGTAGCCAACACAATATGATAGATGGGAACTTAAAATATAAGATTGAAGTCATGAACCTTTTAGGTCACAATGTGATTGTGAATTGGGTTATACATAGGATGGAGTTTCCTACAGACTTGATCAAGTTACCTTTCCACGAGTTTGATGCCATTTTGGGCATGAATTGGCTTTCTCGACATAAGGCATTAGTGAACTATAGGTCTAAGAAGTTGATTCTTAAGACCCTATATCGAGAAGAGATAATAGTGGATGGTGAGAGATTTCCACAGCCAACCCAAGTGATTTCCATAATGAAGGCTCAGAAAATGATGTGAGGCTTATTTAGCTCATGTGATTGATACGATGAGGAAAAGACCAAATCTGCAGGATTTTATGACTGTGAAAGAATATCTAGAGGTATTTCTTAATGACTTACCAAGATTACCTCTAGATAGAGAGATAAAGTTCTCCATAAAGCTTGTACTAGGTACAACTCTGATATCAGCTACACCATATAGGATGACACCTTCAGAGTTAAAGGAGTTGAAGGCACAGTTGCGAGAATTGTTAAATAAAAGTTTCATTAAGCCGAGTGTATCCCTATGGGGTGCACCGATGTTGTTCGTTAAAAAGAAGGATGGGTCAATGAGTTTATGAGTCGACTACAAATAGTTGAACAAAGTTATTATCAAGAATAAATATCCATTGTCATAGATAGATGATCTATTTGATCAATTAAAATGTGTAGGAGTTTTCTCCAAGATAGACCTCAGGTTAGGATACCATCAATAGAAGGTTAAGTCAACTGATGTTACAAAGATAGCTTTCAGGACTAGATTTGGCCACTATGAGTTTTTGGTTATGCCATTTAGGTTGAACAATTCTCCAGTAGCCTCCATGGATCTGATGAATCCAATCTTTAAACCATATTTAGATCAGTTTCTTATGGTTTTCATTAACGACATCTTGATTTATTCCAAGGATAGGGAGGATCATGATCAACAATTGAGAATAGTGTTATAGATTCTTAAGGATCAAAAGTTTTATGCCAATTTCTCTAAATGTGAGTTTTGGCTAGATGAGGTGGCATTTCTTAGACATATTGTATCAGCAGATGGAGTTAGAGTGGATCCCAGTAAGATTGAGGCAATATTGGATTGGAAGCCTCTAAAGAACGTGATAGAGATTATGAGTTTTCTTAGTTTAGGAGGTTACTACATGAGATTTGTTAAAGCATTCTCTATGATAGCTTCTCTGTTAACTAGATTGTTGAGAAAATATGTGAAATTTGAATGGTCAGATAAGTGTCAACATAGTTTTGATCACCTTAAGACTTTGTTAACGGAAGCTCTAGTTCTAACATAACCAGTTCTTGACAAGAATGTGTCATTTATAGTGATGTTTTTCACAACAATTTGGGATGTGTTTTGTTGCAAGAAAGAAAGGTTGTTGCCTATGTTTCCAGGCAATTGAAACCTCATAAAAATAATTATCTGGCCCATGATATAAAATTTGCAGCAATAATCTTTGCAATAAAGATTTAGTGTCATTATCTATATAGGGAAAAGTGTTTTATCTACATCGACCACATGAGTTTGAAGTATCTTTCTACTCAGAGGGAATTGAACTTGAGACAAAGAAGATGGTTAGAGTTGATCAAGAATTGCAATTGCGTAATCGATTATCATCTAGGCAAGGCCAATGTTGTGGCAGATGCATTGAGTAGAAAGGTCATGACAAAGTTGCATGTTCGACCTACTTTGAATCAAGAGATTAGAGATGCACAAAAACAGGATACCAGATTAGTTGAGTTGATTGAGTTAGTCTCCAAAGGAAAAATACCTGAGTTTTTAGTTAAGTTAGAAAATGGGTTATATTATCAGGGACAGTTATATGTGTCAAATGTACCATAATTGAGATAGAGGATATTGAAGGAGGCACATAAGACGAGATATGTGATGCATCCAAAAAGCAACAAAATGTATCAAAATTTTAAGATAAGATATTTGTGGTCAGGAATGAAGAAGAAAATTACAAAATTCACTACAAGATGCTTGATATGTCAGCAAGTCAACTTAGAACATCAAGTACCATCAAGATTACTACAGCCTATCACTATTTCAGAATGGAAATGGGAAAGAATCACAATGGACTTTATGAATAGTTTACCTCTGACACGGAGAAAGTATGATGCCATATGAGTCATTATTGATAGGTTAACAAAGTCATCTCTTTTATTACCTATTAGGAGAGAGTATCAATTGAATAGACTAGTAGAAATGTATGTGAATAAAGTGATAAGACTTCATGGAATTCGAGTTTCTATCATATCAGATAGAGATCTGAGGTTCACATCACAGTTTTGGAGAAGCCTACAACGAGCTTTAGGTATGAAGCTCAACTTTAGTACAACTTTTTATCCACAGAAAGATTGACAGTTGGAAAGGGTGATACATATATTAAAAGATATGATGAAAAGTTATGTTATTGAATTTGAGGGTAATTGGAAAAGATATCTACCATTGATGGAATTTGCCTACAACAACAGTTACCAGTCAAGCATTCAGATGGCTCCCTATGAAGCATTTTATGGTAGAAGGTGTTGGATATCATTATGTTGGATTGAACTTAGCAAGAGGAAGCTAGTGGGGCCAAAATTAGTGCAAGTGAGAGAACATAAAATAAAGATCATTCAGGATCATTTGAAAGCAACATCAGATAGACAAAAGTCGTACGCGAATCTAAAGAGAAGAGATGATGAGTACAACGTGGGAGACAAAGTGTTTCTTAAAGTCTTTCCATGGAAGAAAGTGCTTCGGTTCAGAAAGAATGGCAAGTTGAGTCCTAGATTTATTGGACCTTATGAGATCCTGGAAAGGATTGAACCAGTTGCTTATAGACTAGCGTTACCACCAGATTTGTGTACGATTCATAATGTGTTTCATGTATCTATGTTAAAGAGGTACAAATCAAATCATGCTCATGTTGTTCCAGTCAAAAGTATCGAGGTTCGACCAGACTTATCATATGAAGAAGAACCAATTGAGATTTTGGCTTGAGAAATCAAAGAGTTGAGGAACAAATAGATAACATTAGCCAAAGTGTTATGGCAGAATTATGTTACCAAATAGGCAACATTAGAGAGTGATGATGTCATAAGAGCTCAGTATCCTCAGTTGTTTAAACCCGATACAACTGTAAATTTTGGAACAAAATTTCTTTAAAGAGGAGAGAAATATAATGCTTGTAAAATAGGGCCTATAAGTTATGTGTTTAAAGTAGGAAATGATGGGGTTTAAAGTGTTTTAAAGTCAAAGTGTTGTAAAAAGGAAAGCTTTCATGCCCATGAATATTTGTTTATGCCCATGAAAGGTCATGCTAAGGTTGAAACGACAGAGTTTTGGAAATGGTGGGAGCGTGTGAGAAGAGAGAACTTTCACATCTATGAATGGTTTAGTAATGGCCATGAAAGGCGTTTCAGGCCTGTGAGGTTAAAGGTCATACCCGTAAACCCATGTTATTTGGCCATGACCAGTTACATTTTTCTCTTTCCTCTACACCATTCTTGCTTTAAAACCATTTCCACCACCCTTAATCATTTCTAACACACTCCAAAACATCTTAGTTATCTTCTCCACCTTAAAGAAACCTTAAACACCATTGTTATGTTTGGAAGCTTGAGAAACATGAAGGTTTGAAAGAGTTCTTACCTATGTTAGGGTAGAACTCAATTTTTAGGTTGTTTATGGTTATAAAGTTCTAATGGGAACATGTTTGTGATGTTAGGTTCGGCCAGAGAGCAAGGAAATACATCACAAAAGAGGAAATCAAGCTTGAATAGCTTGAATGAATAGTTAAGGCTCATTTTTGGTGAAAGGTATGTACATATGGGCATTTAAATTCATTTCCATACATCTTATATGTTTGGCATGTTTTGAAATGTAAAATGAGATGCTAAAAGGCATGTTACGTTATGACATGGTTGTATGAGTAAAACGCATAATATGGTTATAATAAGGTAAAATGGTATGTTTGGCATGTTTGGTTAATTTTAATGTGTTTTAATGATGTTAAGACATGTTATGGGTATGTCATATGCCTTGTGTGTTAATAGGAGTAATTAACACCAGTTAATCTTAGAGTTTTTGCATGAAATGCATGTTTTGCTGTATTTTTTAGGTTGCTAGAAACCCATGATTCACACCCGTGCATAAAGGTATCACAGCTGTGAATGTCGAAGTCTTATGAACTGCATGAACCCATAAATTTCACGGGTTATATCCCAATTTGAGAAGTTGTGATGATTTAGTGTCACGGCTGTGAATAAATTCATGCTCGTGATGTATTTTTTTTTATTCATATGATGGTTTACAGTTGAGGTAACTGTGAAAGTTTACCTTCACAACTGTGAATAAGTAGTTCATGCCAATAAAGCTGTTAGAATGTATAATATGTACATTTTTGAATTGTGATCTATTTGCTAAATGGATTAATGACATGTTATGAATGTACGAATACATGGTAAATAACATGTGGATGACATGATATGACATTTATGTATTGGCTATGATAATGCATAAATGGAAAAATAAATGTTGGTAATAACATATGTTTAAATTGAATCAAATGATAAATAGTTATAAGATAAAATTCCTAGTTCTCCAGTCTAGACTTATCATAGGGTAGATGATATACCATTGAGAAAGGTAAACAGTACCATATGAGCTACTTTTTTATATGAGGACAATGTGACTCAGGGACTAAGAGCTCTTAATCCTAGTTTGGCTAGAATGTCATGTATTATTTCTTAGTCAACATGGTTTGAGCTTGGGTTGTATGAACACCATTGACTAGAAGGGTTCAGATGAGCTGATATTTGGGAACAAAGCGCCTTAAACTCGGGTTAAACACTCCTGTCTCGTGTCCCACATTCGGATAGTTAAGCTTAGAAAGTCTCGGGAGATACAAAACTAGAAGTTAAATGATTATGAAAAGAAAATGATGGTGTTGTTAAGGATATGGTATTATGATATATGTATTGGTATATACATGGGATATTGCATGATGTTGATATGACTATGTATATATGTATAATATTCATGATAATATTATATGATGTCTATAGTATTAATAGGCATGTGAACTTGCTTTGAGATATGAAACAACTATAATATATGATTCTAGGATTGATTATGAGGTGAATTGCATAACATGGTATGACACGAGTTAAATATTTTTTTTTGCACATATGTACCACTAAGCATTAGTTTACTTAGCGTGTAGATTTTCTGCATGTAGACTTAGAGCTGATAGACAAGAGTTGACTAAAAGAGCAGCAATCCACCAGAGTTCAGTTAGAGTGCCTGTTTGGGTGTGTTATCATTCATGAAATATTTATATTTGTTTATGTCATAGGATATTTTGGGATAATGTTTTACATGTCTTTTGGTTTTAAGAACATGTAATATTATCTTATGATGTATTTTTTGTAATATGAGAATAGTGAAGCCGAAAACAAATTTTATGTAATGATATCGATCATTGGATCAGACTTTATTTATGATGCTTTTATGTATTAATTGCATTATGATGTTTAAATAAGTTTTAAATGTAAAAATTTTTTATTTAATGTGTTTTCCACAAAACAACACAGTGGTATCCATCAGTACAATTGGTGAGGGTTTTCCGGCTGTATCGGCGGGTGTTACACTATCTTATCTCTCTAAAAATCCTAAAATCTTTCTCTCCTCAACCACAAGCTCTAAATGAGTTCAAAACTATATTTTTCTTTAGAAAGAATTATAGAAGAGAAGAAGAACTTTTTACCTTTACTCTTTTCTCCCTTTAATCAATTCTTTGGAGATTTCTCTCTCATTTTCTTTTACTCTTCTTCCTTCATTCTTTCTTTCTTTAGCTTCTCCAAGCATTTCTGTGCATAAAAGTGCCTTCAACTTGTCTTTTCCTCTCTTCTCTCTCTCCAGAATCAAGTTTTGGCTATGGAGAATTGTGAGGAATAGTTGGGACTGGTTTAAGGATGCAGAAAATATGACTAAAAAGAGATAAGGAAGAAGAAGAAAAGAAAAAGAAGAAGAGGTAATCAAATTCAATTGTGGGTCTGACCATATTTGACCTTATAACACCATATTATGTTTAACTAATACATTAATCTCCTTTTTATATATGGTGGCCTACCAACATAAATAAATTATGTCCAAAATAATATTTAAATGTTCAATACTTCATTTAGTCCCCAAATTTTTTAATAATTTACAAATTGATCCTAAAACTTTCCAAAATTTTTATTATCTTTTACCAAAATTTAACTTCTTTACACTTCTAATATGCTTCATTTAATATTTCTCATAATTATTAATTATTATTTTGATTAATTCCAAACAAAATCCGAATTTAGACTCTAATTTGTCTGACATGTCAATTTAGTGACATGTGCGACTCAAGTTCTAAATTAATAGATATGACAATGCCACATATCCTAAACTAGTCCTTGAATAGAGAATGGACATGCTTAATCATATTCTAGTTATTTGTACTATTTACAAGTCATTCATAATTCAACATGTCATTACATAACACTTCGTAATATATAGCACCTAGTGCATATCCTTTATTCATGATCATGTTATCATACTATATATTATCTCAATTAATCATGCTAAATGTGTGTGTACAACAAATTCATTTAATTCCATCATATAATTCAAATTGCAGATTCTATATACAGGGTATTCAAGGGTGTGACCCATGACCGGCTATGTGTGGACATTCAAAGGCATGAACATATTCTATGCAATACATTCATGGGCGTGAATACTACCTTTATGGTTATGAAACATCAATTTATAACAATTTTTGTGCACTATTTTAAGCTAATTTTCACGCACAACATGCATTGATACTAAAACTAACCAATGTTAGTCATTCCTATTAACACTTTCTAGCATAATCATCATACCAAAACTATGAATCATGAAATTTATCAATTACCATCATATAATTTAATTCATACAACCATTTTCAATATTACCATATTATCAAACTTCATATATCAGTCTTCCATATCCAATTTACATTCCATCATGCCATCTATTTCAGTTCTACCAATTACTAAATAACCATATGAACCAAATAACATATCATTCATACAAATTCATCACACAAACCTTATTAATGGAGTCTAACACTTGATTCTTGATTCCTCTCACATCTACTACCTCTGAGGGTTATCTCTACCCTTTGTTTCAATCCCTAATCATGAAATCAAGGACCATATTATAATTTATTTCATCATTCAACCTATTTATGCCATAATTAATAAAACCTTTAATTTTTTCATTGGTTTAATGCTTGTAGACCTTAATCCCTATTAAGTTAAATTAAACTAGATCAAAGAACAAATGAAAAAAATAATTTCTTACCTCTGTTTTATGAAAATAGAATGATACTAAATTTTAAAAATCGTGTTTTAACCCTATTTGTTTTCGATTCCAAAATAAATGATGAAACCTAAATCTCAAATTCATTTTTAATCTCGTAAATGATAGAAATTTTATATTGAGCTTATCAAAATTGAAAAGAGAATAGAGAGAATTCGTTTGTGGTGTTTTAGGGGATTTGGTGGCTATTGTTTTAGATTGTGTTTTGTGAGTTTCTATCGAAAACATGAAACTGGCCAATTTAAACTGCATGTCTTCATGGGTGTGAATACATATGTCATAACCGTGAAGATCTTCAGCTTCAAAAAATAAATTTCTCAATATTCACAATCGTGATTACAAATGTAACGGGCGTGAACAATACAAATTTCATTTTTTAAAATTCTTCTTCATTATATTTTGTGTTTCCAAAACCAATGATCACTATATATCTCCCATATACCCTTCATATACTTTTCATTACATGTGAATCCTAGATCCTAACTTGCGGGTATTACATTCTCTCCTCCCTCTTTCTCCTTAATCTCTTCATTTGTCATACCACTATCTTCACTTGAATGACAATGTATGACTTGGGATGCATATATACCAGAAGCATTGCCAACTTCCCTCATTTTTTCTTTACATGCGACATTTGATTATATATTAAATGGTTCTTCTTTAAACACTAATAATAATCAGCTTTGGCATATCTAGTATGCTAGAATTTTTAGTATCAATTTTAGCTCTTCGATGACTAGGAATGGTAAGTAGGGTGAGAGTAAAGAGTCCACTTTGCTATAGTATAATTCAACAATAAGAATTGGTATTGATTACAAAGAAGCCTCTCAAATAACATACTTTGGTATGCTCTAGCATTTTTATATGTTATTGTTGAACCTTGAAGGTTATTTCCATCAATTTGATGATAACAAATAAAATAGCAATAATGTATTTAACAGTATTTTCTAAGTGTGTTAAACATGATATCTTTGATTAGAACATGGAGCAAGTTTGAAAGACAACTTTTACATTTAGATCTTTTTGGACCTACTAGAGTTGCTAGTTTATGAGGTAAACACTATGCTTTTGTCATTGTTGATGATTACTCTAAATTCACTTGGGTAATTTTCTTAGCTCAAAAAAGTAATGCTTTTGAATTTTTCAAAAAATTTTCTAAAAGAGTTCAAAATGAAAAATACTATTTTATTTCCAAAATAAGAAGCAATCAGGGCAAATAATTTGAAAATGAAATTTTTGAAAACTTTTGTTTAGAATATGGTATTTCACATGATTTTTCAACCCTTAGGACACCTTAATAAAATGTAGTAGAATGGAAAAATTGAACTTTAATTAAATTGGCTTGAACAATGCTCAGTGAGTATGGTTTACCAACCTACTTTTGGGCTGAAGCCACTAATACTGCTTGTTATATTTCAAATCCAGTTTTCAAAATATCACTTTTAAACAAAACTTTTTTTGAGCTATGGAATGGAAGAAAACTCATGATATCTTACTTAAACACCAAGGACAACCTTATAAAATTTGCATCTAAATCCGATGAAGGTATCTTCTTAGGATACTCTACAACTAGCAAAGCTTATAGAGTCTTTAATAAAAGGTTTTTAGTTGTTGAAGAGTCTATGCATGTTGTTTTTGATGAATCTAGTAAGCTTGATCTTGTGAAAGGTGGTGTTCTTGATGATATTGTAGGAACAATGGAGAAGCTTGATCTTGCTCATGACAAAGATGATGATGATCTAGACAAGCAACAACAAGATATCTCTCTACATCAAACTCAAGAGCAAGATAACTAAAAACTTCCAAAGGAATGGAAAATGATAAAGAATCACCCCAAAAAACAAATCATTAGTGATCTTACTAAGGGTGTAAGTACTAGATCTCATTTCAAACTCTTAGATTCTAACCTTGCTTTTGTCTCTCAAATTGAACCTAAAAATACTGATAAGGCTCTTAATAATAAAAGTTGGGTGATTGCTATGCAAGAGGAACTCAACCAATTTGAGAGAAGTAAGGCATGGACCTTAGTTCTAAGACCCAAAGACTATCAAATCATTGGTAGTAAATGGGTGTTTAGAAATAAGTTAGGCGAACATAGTTCAATAATTAGGAATAAAGCTAGGTTAGTTGTCAAAGGTTATAATCAAGAAGAAGGTATAGGCTATGATGAAACCTATATATCGGTAGCTAAATTAGAAGCCACAATAATACTTTTAGCATTTGCATGCCATATGAATTTTAAACTTTTTCAAATTGATGTCAAAAGTACATTCTTAAATGGTTCTATAGAAGAGGAAGTATTTGTAGAACAATCTTCGGGTTTTGAAATCCATAACTTGTCTAATCATGTTTTTAGACTTTCAAAAGCCTTGTATGGATTAAAACAAGCTCCAAAAGCTTGGTATGAAAGACTAAGTTCTTTTCTTTTAGAAAAAAAATTCAAAAGGACATGTTGATAGAACCTTGTTTATTAAAAAGCATAGGCATGACATTTTAATTGTTCAAATTTATGTTGATGATATCATATTTGGGTCTATTAATGAATTGCTTTGCCAAGAATTTGCTAAGTGTATGACTAGGAAATTTGAAATGAGCATGATGGGCGAACTTAAGTTTTTCCTTGGTCTACAAATCAAGCAAAGCAATGAAGGCATATTTATCAACCAATCCAAGTAAACCAAAGAGTTAATCAAGAAATTTGGAATGGAATGATGCAAAAATGCTAAAACTCTTATGAGCATATCAACATAATTGGACAAAGATAAGAAGGGGAAGAGCATAAATGAAAAGCTCTATAGAAGTATGATTAGATCACTTTTATACCTTATTACCTCTAGGTCTGATATAATGTATAGTGTATGCTTATGTGCTAGATTTTAATGTTGCCCTAAAGAATAACATTTGAATGTTGTAAAAAGGATTTTAAAATACTTAAATGGCACATTGCATCTAGGTTATGGTATCCTAGAAATTCATCTTTTCATATCATAGGATATTCAGATGCATATTATGTCGGTAGTCTTTTGGATAAAAAGAGTACCTTAAGCACCTGTCATTTTATTAGTGAATGTCTAGTTTTTTGGTTTAGTAAGAAACAAGTTTTGGTTGCCTTATCTACCACTGAAGCAAAATATGTGGTAGCAGGGTGTTGTTGTACTCAAATCTTATGGATGAGACAATAACATAAGGATTATGGTCATATTTTGGGTCATATACCCATCAAATGTGACAATACTAGTGCCATCAACCTATCTAAGAATCCCATTTAACACTCTAGAAGTAAGCATATTGACATCAAACATTATTTTCTTAAAGATCATGTTCAATATAAAGATGTTATGTTAGAATTTATTGATACAAATAATCAATTGGCAGATATTTTCACCAAACCTCTTAATGAAGAAAGTTTTTGTCTTATAAGAAGAGAACTTAGTATGCTTGATGGATCAACATTGTCTTAATTAATTATTTTTATGCCAATTGTATGTCGTGTGAATCTTGAATGTTAATTCCTTCAGATGATGCATTTTACATGATTGATTTTATGGTATGAAGTGATTAACATAATAGAATTATGTGTTTTAAGGTATAGAAACTTTTTAGAAATCTTCTAGTTTTGTTTTAGACTTAGTTTTACTTTTTGAAAATTTGAGGTGGTTCATGCCCGTAACATATATTCAAGGCCGTGAATAATGATATCAAAAAGTTCCTGAAGCTTTCACGCTTTGCTTCACGATTTGCCTTATGGGAAGAGGTAGTGAAGATTAAGTTTCATGCCCATTACTATATTTGTCACACTCGTGAATAGCCTTTTTCATGCTCATCACATATATTCACGACAGTGAACATAGATAGCAAAAAGTTCTAGAAGCTTTCACACTTTGCTTCACGACTTGCGTCACGGGAAGAGGTAGTGAAGACTAAGCTTCATGCCCGTTAATATATTTGTAACACCCTTGAAAAGCCTTTTTCATGCTCGTGAATGAGTAATGTCAAGACTGTGACTCGTTTCACCTTTCTTTTCAAGGCAAGTGCGCCCCTTCAACAAACCGTGACCTGATGTTTCATGCACGTGTTTGGTTATTCACAACCGTGAAGTTATCGACTATAAAATGAAATTTTTTGTCTTTTCTCATTTCCATCTCCCCAAATTCTGGCATTTAACACACCCATTCAATATTTCTCACAAAATCCGGCCTCCTCACTTACTTTTCCTTCTATAAAACCCTTTCAAACCCCTTTCTCATTAAAGAATCTCTAGTTTCTCAAGGGTTTCAATATATTTTTTAACAATATTTTTCTTCTTTTGTTCAAGCTATCAAAAAGATGGATTCTGTTTCCTCCAAAGGCACTAGGAAGAAATCATAAGCTCCTAAATGCTACACCAATTTCCTACTCAACATCATTTTGGAACATTGCAATCCGCACTATGTTGTTCTCAAGAAACGACCTCTGCTCTCATCACATTCCTTTGAGTGGAGTTGTATCAAGAATCTTGGCCTTGAAATAGGCATGATCGAACAACTACAAGCATGTCATCTCCGAAAGTTTGTGGGCATTTATTGTTTAATGCTAAGGGAACCCACTCATGAGTTCCTTAGCATGTTGCAGGTCTCACCCACTGGAACCATCAAATTCCAGCTATGCAAGCATACTAGCACTCTCTCTGTAGTAGAATTTGGCAGCATTTTCAAGCTCCCTTCTGATGGCATCCTTAACGAGAGCGAGGTAGAGTTTTATCCCCATCCAGCTTGAACACATTTTGGCATGGAATGTAGCTAGGATGTGAAAAAGATGAAGAGCACCCATCTTCGGATTCCTGTGCACAAGTATATACATAGGTTTCTCACCTATAGTATATTTACTCATGGGGATAGCAACGGTGTTATCAGGAATTCGGAGCTCTTTTTGTTAGAAACGACACGTAAAAGACTGACTGTAGCCCTATCACGATGGTTTGCAAATCACCTCATCTCCATCGCAATGAAGCTATCAGGAGACATTTTAATTAGAGGATATGTGACACACCTTGCCATTGAGTTAGGTTATTTGAACCTCGACGAACATATCTACATTCTCATTCCTGCACATTCACGAGACCGACTCGATGTCGAGTCATTTATAAAAATGAGAGCAGCTGTCTGTATTCATGAAGGAAACATCTACTACCATTTCACCACTACAGCTGGTGAAATTTATTGGGAGGATAATGACTCTGAAGCTTTCAAAGCTAGCCTTCTGGGTGTCCAACAACGGAAGCAAGCCCGTGATGAGACATCAACACCGATGGCAGCTGAGGATGTTGGTCGGATATCGGCCTCTTCCACACCTATTGTGGCACAACAGGTTGTTGATCTTCTAGCACCTTGCCTTGACATGATACAGGCTTTCATCGATGAAAGGTTAGAGAACCTCAAAGACTTTATGGAGTTTCATATGGAAAGCCTTAAGGCGGAGATAGCATGCCTTAGGGATGATTTGTCAAGCTTTAAGCCTACTTAAAGTCCTAGTTATCATGTAGTAGCTTTACTTTTGTTGAAATATGACTTTATCTTTATGCATTTTAATTTTTATGTAATCCTTGTCCTTTAATTTTTAATACAACTATCTTATTTACACTTCAATCTTTTTACTGGTGACAAAAGGGGAGAAACAAGCATATATTTGTTCAACATATGATGGCATGAATATGCAATATGCAATGTGTGGTTAATGAAATATGAATATTTTATTTCAATTGATGATATGCATAAGCTATACCTCACATCAACCTCACATATACCTTGCAACTTGAACTTATTTGAACTCATTTTATTTAATGCATAAGATATATTTAACATATATCTCACATACCTTGAATACACTTGGTTATACATGTTTTATTTGATGGGATATACTTAAGATATACCTTGCATATACCTTATTAGTTTGCAAATACCTTTGTTATATTTTTTTCAAGTCTTGCGCTTTATTATTTTATCTTAAGCACCTTTTGAGAGGGAGACTTTTTAAAAGCACATATTGCTGTATTATTTGTCACCATCAAAAAGAGGAAGATTGTTGAATCTTAAGGGGTATTTCCGTTATTTTGATGATAACAAATAAAATAGCAATAATGTATTTAACAATGTTTGTGTTCTAAGTATGTTAAACATAATATACTTTGATTAGAACATGAAGCAAGTTTGAAAGACAACTTTTGAAGATAAAAATCAAGAAATAGCAAAGTGTCACGCCCGTGACTATTAATGTCACACCCATGAAAATAGCTTAGCATCAATTTTTCACCATTTAAAGTTCATGACCATGAATGATCAAACCAACCGTGAATGATTAAACAAGTCACATTCGTGACCAAACATTTCCCATTCTTCTAGAGTGTCATGACCAGAGTCACCATTTGGAAGAACATTCACACTCGTGATACATATAGTCATGCTCGTGAACTAGGACAGAGAAACATGTAAAGTGCAATTTAAGAGTTGGTTCAACGACTATTTTGACAATTAAATGCACCCAAAGGACTATAATTCACAGAGAAAATATAAATGCAAGTCATTTATGAATCCCAATAAAAATAACAAGAAGAATAACAATTATTTTTCATTTTGAATCTTGTTGTAGCCTTACTCCACTTTTTGTGAAAATCTAATTGCTTATAACTTCTGAGCATTATAGGTTGGTGAGTATTTCTCATTGTAATCAATTACTCAAAAGTGAGCTTGGTATATTGGGTTAAGAGTGAAACACTTTTAAGGGTTTATTGTGTGAGCCATAAAACACAATGAATTGGTTTTTGTGTGAGCCATTGAAAAATACAAAAAAATTTTCGGGTTAGGTGTTAGCCATTGAGAGAAACACTATAGTTGGGAGTGAGCTTAAAAAACTCTATTGTAACATTTAGTGTGCTAGTGAAACACTCAATTGAGATTGGAGAGAGAAGTAAGGTTTGTTAATACCCGAACCTCTATAAATTTTTTATTTATTCCGCACTTTCAATTAAGCAAAATTTTATTTACTAACCAATTCAAACCCTTTATTGATTCATTGTTTGGGCAACAGTTATGTATTTGACAATGTGTTGCTCCATAATTGTTAGTAAATCCTTTCACATAATAGATTGAAATTGTAGAAAATATTTACCTGGAACAAATTAATATGGCTTTAATTTTTGGTCTTCTTCTATTAATTAAAAAAATTCTTGTTCTGCAATGCACTCTGCTCATAGGAAAAAATAACGAATTCTTGTTTTTGTTCTTATCAATTGTCTTGCTCATTTCATTCTAATTAGTAGTTTATTGTCTGGATTTCAGGAAATTCATCAAAGAGATTAATATCTAGTAGGAGATGTTGTGGCCAATGTGAAATAATAGTTTGGCTAGATAATATGAAATGTTGTAACAAACACCATAAGCAACAGTCTAAAAATCAGCAAATTGTGCTCATTTCATCCCATTAGGATTTCTATATGTGAATGCTCGTTTTCTTCAATTTCAAAGTATTTGTTTTGCTTAAATATGATTGTTACATTCTTCTAATTTTTTATTTCTTTTGCTAGTTGATTATCTGTTAAATGGTTCTTCTTTAAACACTAATAAAGCTCATAACTCTTAGCAGATCCAAGTTATTTTGTTGCCTTTTCAACATTGTTCTAAATTGTTGTTCCTTATAGATTATGATTCTAGCCTGACCAAAATGTAAAGAATTTAACAAATTCAATACGTGTCGTACGGTATGACCTTTATTAATATAACTAATACTTCACTGGGTCATCTCTAAATTGTATTCAGTATAAGACATAATCCATCTCAATCGAATTATTCCTTAATAGTATCAACTAACCTTGTTGCACTCTGAGGACAAATATAGTAAAAAATTGTATGTTTACTTTTATTTTGACTTTGGGTAGCAGAAGATTGTGTTGTATCACACCTAAAAGAGAGGAAAAAAAAAAGAAAAAGGAAGAAGAAAGAGAGAGGGGAGAAAGAGAGTGAGAAAGAGGAAGAAAGAGATAGGCAGAAAGAAAGAGGGAGCAGAGAAAGAGAATGAGAAGAGGGAGGTAGTAGAAAGGGAAGGAAAAAAGGAAGAAGAAAGGAGAGGAGTGGAGAGGAGAAGAGAGGAGAGAAAGAGAAGAAAAGAGGGAGAAGTAGGATGAGCGAAAAAAAGTGAGAAAAAATAAAATTTTTATAAAAATACTATGTGTCAGTCCACCTCATCACTAACTAGGTTCAGAGACTTGTTCAATAATATTGAGACTAAATTTGTTTAGAAAATAAAAGTTCATATAATTTAAATAGAATTTTTTAGAATTGGATATAATTATGAGATTGTGTAAAAATATGAATTTTTTTTTATAATTTTCTCAAAAATATATTAAAGTCTTCAATAGAATACAAAATTTTAGAAAATATATTACCCTCGAAAGTTCACCTAGAAGTGAACCAAACATTGAAAATTGAACCAAGAATTAATATAAACATATATTTATGTAGTTCGACAAAATTAATGTTGCGTTCGTATTTTAACTTGTGTAGTTTAAACATTGATCCCAATAAAACTGAATTTGACCATGATGTTTCCCGTCATTTCAGATTAAATTGTAGAAATATTTACGTATGAAGTCAGTATATTTTTTTGGAACAAGGAAGAACTTCATTACTTAAACATCCAAACAAGCCTTAAGAGTTACAAAGTCCTTCACTAATGGAGGGAGGATAGACACCTACTGAGAATGTGATTTACCATTCTTATAAAGTTTAGCTATAAATCTAATGTTTTTAAAATTGGACCGAACAATCAGACTAGGTTAATTGCGAATCGGTTGACTATCTGTTCTGGTTTAATGTAAAAATTTATATTGAACAAAAATAAGGTTAGACCTAAAAAAACCGTTGATCATATGACTTGGACCAAACTAGACAAAATCGGAGTTTTGTAAATTTATACTCTTTCTGATGGAAATTTGAAAAAAAAAACTGAAAAATATAAACAAAATTATTGGAATCTATCAAGGTTCCTAAATGAAAAATTTTATGGTTTAAATTAATAATAATAATAATAATAATAATAATAATAATAATAATAAAGGAGAGAATGGATGTTAGGATTTTGAAGTAAAAAATAATTATACAATAAAAAATAAGAAAAAAGAAAAAGAAAAAGATGAAAAGTTGAGTAAAGGCAGTGGTAAATGAAGAAGAAGAAAAAGATAATATGGTTGTGGGATTTTACGAAGAAAAATAGTTTAATGAAAAAAGAAAAGAAGAAGAAGGGAAAAAATGAATTAATGAAGGTGGTGACTAAGGAGAAGAAATTGAGATAAAGTGGGCTAGGGTTTAGAGTTTTAAAATGAGAAAAGGGTAAAATGGCAAAGAGGAACAAAATGGGTAAGGGTGTTAACTTTTGGTCCATAAAAATGGAAATGCAAAGGTTGAGGCTTGAATATAGGCATTGAAGCAAAATCAGCCCTCTAATTCCATTACACTGTAAGACACTTTTAGGAATAGAACTAAAATTTAAAAATAATAAAAAATAGGGGTCAACACAGTTGAACTGATTTAACAGCGATACCGGTTCAATTTTTGGTTCGATTTTAAAAACATTAATAAAATCCATTGCCCGATTGATATATTTAGGAATATAAAATGAAAAGAGAAGATAGGAACCCATCAACTATCTACAAAACATCTTGACCAGAGTTTTAATGTCGAAGGGCACTAAAATTTTCCCATTTAATGCATTAATTAATACAAAAGAATCAATTTCAAAGATAAGATGATAAATAGAGAACTGTTTAGCAAAACAAACAACTTCTCTCATCGCATATGCTTCTGTTACTGAAGTTAAAGATGCATAGAAGTGAGCTGCAATGCCATCAATTATAAGACCATCAACATTTTGACAAAGCACAATAAATGAAGCATCGAGAAATTCTAGGCTAGAAAGCAACCTCATAATTAAATTTAACATGTTGAGTAGGAGGAGGAGTTTAGGCATTAGATCTTCGATCAATCGATTCCATTAAACCAGAGCATTATAATCCCTATTTGTTATCTAATATTCATGATATCTAAAATCAACCTTTTTCTACAATAGTACTTGGTTCAATATGAGCATATGAGAATAGAAATATATTAAAAGCCTTCTAAATATGTCAACAAACCAATAGGATATGGGGCCACAGATTGAGGAAATTCACTAATTAGAGTGGATAGACAAAGCATAAAACCAGGAAATCCATTAGGAGTAGACTTATAAGATATCTCACTTGCAAACCTGATAGCAGATGCGAAAGGAGAAAAGAGAAGCATATTCTCTATTGTTTCAAGATTATGATTACATATTAGACACCCGAATGAGGGTTGCACATGTTTCTAATAAAGCACTTTACCATAAGAAATAGAGTTTCTTATTAGTTTCCAACCATACAGCTTGAATTCTGAAGGAAGATTAGACCTCCATATAAACTTCCAATAAGACTTTGGAATTTGAGTATAAGAAAAAGCTTGTGAAAATCTATTAACAAAATTCTAGTTGAGAAGCATATTGCAATACGATTTAACCATGAACTCTCCAGAATTTGAAAAATGCCATACATAAGAATCAACAAAAGAAAAATATGAGCAAAAGATCTACTTAATGGCCTAAAATTCATTAAGGGGAAATAAACTATGCAATATTATCATCCCATTGTCTGTTATTAGGCTGTATCAACTTATTCACTATGTTACTGGTGCAACTTAAAGGTCTAGCAATCTGTATCTGAAGTAATGATAGTCACCATCAGCATAGTCACCAGCTGAGATTGTTCGAAGTTCAAAACTTCAAATGGGTGCAAGTGTAGTTGTTTTGTGTAGGCAGTAGAAGTAGGAGATAATTTATTCTATATTCACCGTTTCAATATTGGCGGGAGTATTAGCTGATCTGTTAATTAGTTGTTTGTTTGTCTCTTATTTTGAGCTCTCATTTGTATATAAACCTTTCTTCTTGTTAGAATGATAAAAATGAAAGAGAAAAGAACCAGAATAATGCAGCAATGTTTTTTACTGCTTAAAATGCAGTAATTCACTTTTCTATTTAATTCATTTAGTTACAAACTTATATTAAAACTGAAAATAACCACAAAGATCATGGACCTACAAATGTGTCATGATATGAACATGATCAAGAACAGAAAAGTTAACTACCTCCTATAAAACTGGAACTAATATATTTACATTTCTAGTTTCAATAAAAGAAATACAAGTGGACAGCAGTCCTAAACACACATTCCAACACTTCTACATTGCAGTTTTGAGATGTATTGAATGAAGTTACATTTTCTGCAATTATTCTCTTAAATAAACGGTTACTTTTCTTGAGTGAGTGATCGACTATGGTATCAGAGCAGGTTCACTGCTGAAAATTCTTGTTTTCTACTATACAAATTCATTGACTAAATTCAGTTCAAGGAACTACGGGTGATAACAGAAGAAATTATCATCGAAGGCAGGAGAAGAACAATGGTGATCCGCTGCATCTGCAGTCTTCAGATAGCCCGGGTATGGTGCTTGTAACAAACTTATTGAATGGAAATAATTACTTAGCATGGAGGCTTTCAATCAAAATAGCTTTGAGAGCTAAGAACAAGCTGACACTCGTAGAAGGAGATGTGGTAATGCTAAATGAAGGAACTGAGGAGTTCGAACAATGGCTTAGAATGGATTCAATGGTCACATCTTGGCTACTGAATGTAATGAACACGGAAATACCTGAAGCCTTGATATACACTGCATCGGCAGAGGATCTGTAGAGAGAGTTGGAAAAAAATTTGGGGAATGCAATGGTCTACAATTATACCAGATGCAGAGAGAAATTGCATTTGTGAAGCAAGGAAACATGACTGTTAATGCCTACTATATGAAATTAAGAAAACTTTGGGATGATTTAAATGTTTTAGTCCCTACACCTCATTGAGGGGATGTTTGGGATTGATATTAGGTGTCCAAAAAACAGGTTTAGAATTTTTTTGATTTAATTGACTGATTTTTTTAATTTTTTATAAATTTTTTTTTTCAAATTTACTTTTGAAAAAAAAAAGTATCTATTTACTTATTTCTCTCTAAAAGTAGTTTTTAAAATTCAAAAAATTTAAAAATAAATTTTTTTCCTCCAAAAATACTTTTAATGCAAAACGGGCCTGAGTGTGTGGAAAATGTGACTGTCAAGATGATAGGGTTATGGAAGAGACAACCTCTCTAAATAAATTGATGCAATTTCTTATTAGGCTTAATAAGAGTTTTGACAATGCCAAAAATCATATACTGATGCTTGATCCTTTACCCTCTGTAAACAACGCTCATTTTATGGTACTAAGAGTTGAGAAACAAAGGGATACAAACATGAATTTAGAGGAAAGAGCAGAAGGAACAGTGATGTTGGCCAAGATTGCACATAATGAAAAACAGAGCTATAGAAAGAATCAAAATAAGAGGAGAGACAATAGAAATGAAGATAAGTATTGTGAACATTGCAAGAAACATGGGCATATCAAAGAAACTTGTTTTAAATTGCATGGAGTTTTTGAATGGTTTATAAAATTAGAGTAGAAAAGGCATAACGAAAGGAGTAAAGTGTGCACAAAACTGGCAAAAAGTGATGGTGAAAGAGATTAAGCAATTCAAGGTCAATCCTCAAAAGACTCGACAAAACATAGCTAAGATGATTAGAAAAGAAATCTCCAAATATGTGAAGGGAAAGCGGCTGTAAACGGACTTCGTGAATTTCATGCAAACTGAAGATTTTGCAGGTAACATAATCAATCTTACTTCAAAGGGTAAACAACAAACTTGCTGGATAGTAGATAGTAAAGCCTTCAATCATATTTGTGTAGATGCTAAATTGTTCAGTAATCTTTGCCACATTAAACAACATTTGAAAGTATACCTTCCAAATGGAACCAAGATTGATGTAATAGCTTCAGGAACAGTATTCTTAACAAATCATTTACACCTACATAATGTTCTTTACATACCAAGTTTTAACATAATCTTTTGTCTGTACCTAAACTAGCCAGCCAAAACCATATTAAATTTACTTTTACTCACTACGTTTGCATCCTATAGGACCTAAGGAGTGACAACAATATGGGCATTGGAAAGAAAATTGGAAACCTTTATGTTTTAGACCCTTCATTTTTTTAATTTTTGTCAATAAGGTTGCAGCTTGTATCGTTAGGCCATGTAATAATCCCCTTGTAAATCAGGTGTCATCGATCTCTGAGTAACTTTGGCATAAGAGATTGGGCCACCCTTCTGCAGTTGTGCTTTCACATTAGAGTTTTGTCAATAAAATTGAATTTGAATCTCTTGTATCTTGCAAAGTATGTCCATTTGCTTAACAAACGAGAAAAGTTTTTTCAAATAGCACGACAAAATCATATACTTTTTTTCCTTATTGCATGTTGATATTTATGGACCACATGCACAAGGCTCCCTTACCAGTGCACATTATTTCCTGACACTGTGGGTATATTTGATGAGTCACAAAACTCAAGTGGTTTCAATACTTCCAAGATTTTTTAAAATGATAGAAACTCAGTGTGGAAAGAAAATACAAGTCGTGAGAACAGATAATGATAGTGAATTTGTGGGTAGAGATTGTTAAAGTTTATTGACTTCATAAAGAATCTTACATTAGAAAACATGTCTTCATACCCCTCAACAAAATGGGGTAGTGGAGAGGAAACATAGGCATATAGTGCAAGTAGTAAGAGCTTTATTGTTGCAAGCTGGTTTACCAACAAAATTTTAGAGGGAGGCAGTTTTACATGCTACTTTTTTGATAAATAGACTTCCAACAACCATCTTGAATTGGAAAACCCATTTGAAGTTCTTTTTTTTTTTTTTTTGTTAAACCCAAGTATGATAGTATTAAAACTTTTGATAGTCTAGTTTTTGCTAAAAATAACATTCCTCGCAGAAATAAATTTAAAGCTAGAGCCATTAAATGTTTGTACCTTGGCCACTCACTAGGCCAAAAAGGTTATAAGCTTTATAATATAGCAATTGGACATATTTTCACTTCAAGAGATGCGTTATTTTTTGAACACCAGTTTCTCTTTCATGCTGAGCCTTATCCCATATCAGATATCCCTACCTTACCTCAACCAGTGAAAAAAACAGAAACCTTACTCAACCTAATCACACAAATTTACACACTTATGTAGGATCACCCTCTTCATCTAACCAACATCAAAGTCCCACTACTGTCACTACTTCACGTACTAACAGAACCTCAATATCCATACCCCAAGCACTAACTTTACCAATCAGAAGAAGTACAAGAAACTTTAAACCACCTACTTGGTTAGCTGAGTTTGAAACTACTTTATCTCATTCCACCAACTCTCATCACCTTACTGGACAATATAACACTGCACATTTATGCTTCTTGGCTAACCTTTCTATCATTCAGGAACAAAGTAGTTATGCAGAAGTAGCTAAACACTCTCATTGGGTGGAGGCCATGAAGGAAAAATTACATGCTCTGGAACAAAACCATACTTGGGAACTTATAACTTTGCTTTAGAACAAGAGAGTTATAGGCTCCAAGTGGGTCTACAAGGTGAAACATAAACCTGATGGAAGTGTTGATAGATTCAAGGCACGATTGGTTGCTAAGAGGTATACACAAATTGAAGGAGTGGATTTCAATGAGTGTTTTTCACCTATAGCTAAAACTATGACAGTGAGGTTATTTTTAGCCTTAGCAGCAGCTCATCAATGGCATTTGCATCAGGTAGATATTAATAATGCTTTTCTTCATGGTTATTTAGATGAAGATCTATACATGCATCCCCCAGATGGTTACTCCAATGCAGGTCCATGACAGGTTTGTAAACTAGTTCATTCCTTGTATGGACTCAAACATGCCTCACACTAATGGAATACTGAATTTTGTTCTAAACTCCAGAAATATGGCTTCACTCAATCTCCTCATGATCATTTTTTATTCGCTCAAGGTTTTTCTACTGATTTCACAACACTTTTAGTCTATGTAGACAATGTGCTTATTGCTGGCAATTCACTTGCACAAATTGAGGGTGTCAAACAATTTTTGCATAAAGCCTTTACTATCAAGGATTTAGGACCAACTCGATACTTCCTTGATATCCATATTGTTCGTTTTAGTGATGGTTTATTCATTCATCAGTAGAAATATATTAATGATTTGGTCCAGGGTGCAGGCCTTCAAGAGTGTAAATCTATCTTGACCCCTATGGTGAAATGCACGATATTGCAATGTGATGAAGGAACTTTACTTCCTAATCCACAGAGGTATTGACATCTTATAGGGAGATTGCTCTACCTGGAGTTCACTAGGCCTGATATTACATATGTGGTACAATAGTTAAGTCAGTATGTACAGGCACCTAGAGATACACATTGGACCAGTGTTTTGCATATCTTGTGTTATCTAAAGGGCACTTCACATAAAGGCCTTTTCTATTCCAGTAACAGTGATCTTCAATTGTAGGCATACAGTGATCGAATTGGGCAACTTGCAGAGACACACGTCGTTCCATCACAGGGTATTGCCTCTTCCTTGGTGCATCCTTAGTTTCCTAGAAAACCAAGAAACAAAACATAGTGTCCCGTTCTTTTGTAGAGGCAGTATATCAAAGCATGTCCACCACAGTTTGTGAAATCCAATGGATTTCTTATCTCTTGCAAGCTTTTGGTCTTTCAGTGCCTCTTCTTGTACTTCTTTGGTGTGACAACCAGATGGCTTTACATATCATTGCCAATCTCATTTTCCATGAATGAACCAAGTTTCGTTCTCCCCTAAGCATTTGCCTTATTCTTCACAGCTTGCAGACATTTTTATAAAGGCACTTGCAACTTCAGCTTTAGATAAATTTTGTTCCAAGTTGGGCATGCTGACTTTGCACCATGCTCTAACTTGAGAGAAGGATGAAGGAATGATAGTCACCATCAGCATAGTCACCAACTGAGATCGTTTGAAGTTCAAAACTTCAAATTGGTGCAAGTGTAGCTGTTTTGTGTAGGCAGTAGAAGTAGGAGATAATTTATTATATACTCACCGTTTTAATATTGGCAGGAGTATTAGCTGATCTGTTCATTAGTTATAGAACAGTTTTGGTTGTCTCCTATTTTTTAGCTTTCATATGTATATAAACCTTTCTTCTACATTGTAGTTTTGAGATGTATTGAATGAAGTTGCATTTTCTGCAATTATTCTCTTAAATAGGTACTTTTCTTGAGTGAATGATTCAATAGTATCCTAGAAGAAGGTAAGGGTGGAACCTATGGATTAGTCCAAATCCCAATAGTTTGGCCATTACCTATATTTTTCCTTAACCTCTTAAGGAAAGCTTCCCTTTCCCAAAGTAAATTCTTCAATCCAAAAGAAGTTATGAGAGTGTATCGGCCAAAAGAAAATCTCCTTGCTTATATTATATCACACACAAAACCTTGGCCAATAAGGATTATTCATTTTTAATTTTAAAAATTAATAAAAATATAATGTTTTGCATGCAAAACATTAACCATTGAGGATTCCAAGATTTTTAGCAAAACGATTAAACCAAACCAGAGATCAAAACCCTAACCCTCATTGAGACTTGAATTGCGATAAAGAATCCCATTTGCTACAATGAATCCCATTATATTCTACATCACCCCACTAAAACTGTGCACTAAGTCTTTTTTTTTTTTATATCATTTATCACCCCTTTCAGATACACAAAAACATGACATATGGTATAAAGGAATACTTTGAACAACTAATTGGATAAAAATTTCTTTGCATGTTTGAGATAAAAAGTTTATACTTCCAAGAGGCTGCTTGAGTTTAAATTCGGCAAAGAAGAAAAAGGGAAAAAACTTTTTTATTTCTTCACCAAAAAATAGGAACTCCTAGATATTTGTCATTGACTGCTATCTATTGCATAAACGAATACGATATAATTTGTGATTTCATAGGCATACTACATTCTCGACTACACCAGATGCTAGATTTTGACAAATTAACACTCTGACTCGAGTTGTCATGCTAATCCTCCATCCGACTCTGAATTGAAATAAATTCATCAAGAAAAAGGTCGAACAAAAAGAAATGTGTCATATGTAAAAAGAAGATGAATTAACATTGGACTTTGTGATTTCAGCTTAATGCCTTCAATACTTCTATTTTTTAGAGTAGCAGAAAAAGATTTCAACAAGGTCAAAGAACAAAAAAGATACAGGTACGGAGATAGAAGAGAGAACCATTTAAAATGAACCTAATTTACTAACACAAAGAACTTAATATTGGTAATACAAAACATAACACATTGTATCCGCAAAGGAGAAAAGCCTAGTTTGTCCACTACATTTTCAAGAAAACCTCAATTAAGATGATCATAGGCTTTGGACATATCCTTATAAGAAATTTCACAAAAAATGACAATAAAAATTATTATATAAAATTTAATTTTTGTCACGAAAAACTTTAGTTTTGAAATTCTATCGTTTCGAAGACTGTTATTGTATGTACATGGTAAAAGGTATATTTGATAAATTTTTATATCATCACTAAATGTCTACCTATGCAACGATAAATATTGTTGTCACAACAATTTGATACTTTTTGTGATGCTAAACACGTTATAATTGGTATAAAATTTTTATTATCTTATATTGTATTCATCATTAAAAGCTAATGTGATCAATGACGAAATCGTCTGTTTATCACCAAAATTTATTATTTTGATGACAAAACATGTCATTTTACCAAAATAATCAAAAAAATTTTATGTCAATCTTTATCATATTTAAGTTAATATTTTGTCACATAATTTTATTAATAGTTACTAATAAAATAGTATAAATGGCAATAAAATATTCATCACAAAATAATAAATTTAATCTGACGATGTGTGACTGTCATTTAATGGTTAATTAATATTACAAAAATAAATTATCACAAAAATTACTTTTAGTTACAAGTTGTTCATTATCATGAGTTAAACAATGTCAATGGATATTAAGCATATATTTGGTTAACAATTTGTGAAAACAATATTCATCATTAATTTATTTTGCATATAATGACGAAGTTCATAGTCATTCTTTTCAATAGTTGGTGATAACTATATTTGTCGATAATTGATTTTATTAGATATTTTCGATCAAATATAATATATATTTGAGAATTTTTTTTACTGAAAAATAAAAATGCTAGGTTTAGTAATTCAACATATAATGTAAATATAATAAAATATTCAACAATTGTCTAGATAATATAAATACTAACGTTCAAAATATCAAATTTCAAGGAGATGAAATGCCCACAACTAATTCCTAAAAATCTACTAAATTAAAACTTTCAACTTATCATTCTTGATCATCCGTATAACCTTGTTCTTGCACATTCCTGCAAATTTATCAAACGAAAGCATATAAGCTTATTAATTAAATTAATGATGAATGAAAAACAACGACAATTACTGTAGAAATGGTTGCACAAACCCCAAGTGTTGACAAGCGTAAACTGTAAAAAGCTTAAGAAAAACAAACCCAAAAATAATTTTTGGCCAGCCACAAAACTGAGTAAACATAAACTGATAAAAAAAGGGGTAAGAAAACTACATTTCATGAAAAACATACAACCTCTAAAAAGAAAATAAGACCCAAAACCCAAAGAGAATAGCCAGAAGAAAATCAATAAGCATACTTCAAAGGCAAATAGTTTACCATAAATAACTACAACATACATAGGCCAAACTTAATGCTAATAGTATTATGCCTTCTTTTCCAACACAAATCCACAGGAATATTAGATCTTTCAATTTATTTCAAGTATATAGATGATCTAGCTTAAACTTCTACTATATTAGCCAACAAAGCACATAAAGATGGATAAAATCACAACTATGCAACTCAAATATTGATAATGAACACTAAAACTCGCTACAATAAAATTAGAAAATAGCGACAGATTTAATCCATCACTAATTTGCGACGGATTAGTGACAGAAATACATGACACTTTTAATAAAAAATTATTAAAATATATAATGACGGACTAGCGACATATTAGCGATTACAAATTGTGACAGATATATTCTGAAACTAATAACACTAGCTAAATGTAGCGGTAAAAATTAGTATCCAGTTTAGAGACGAAAGTGAAGAAATTGAATAGTGTCATCTATTTTTTTTGCAGCTAGTATATATTTAGCGACGGAATAAAATCTGTTGCTATTTGTTTAATTTTTATTAAAGTGTTTGCGACAGATATATTCCGTCGCGACAGTATACTAATGGTTTATCGAATATATAAGCAACGGGATAAAATCTGTCGCTATGTTTTACTTTTCATTCAAGATTTTGCGACAGATATATTCCGTCGCGCAAATATACTAATGGTTTTTCAACAGAATAAATTAGTCGATAAAACAAATTCGTCGCTAAATTTAACTTAACCAAACGACGTCGTTTTGTTTAGAATAAAATAATATCATTTTGCTTCATAATTATTTATGCGGCAACCCTCATTCTTTTTCTCTAAAATTTTAGATCCTCCCATTGCCCCCTCCTCCTTCTCCCTTCTTCTCTTCACGTCGTGCCCAACTGCATCGTGCCTAGCTATGGCTAGCCTCTCTCTCTCTCCGTTAGTAGCCCTCTGTCATCACTGTGCCCAACCGTATCCACCCTCTCTCAACGCCGTTCGTAGCATTGTCAAAAGGTAATCCTGAAACTTTTTTTTTTTTATTCAATGCTGTTTTTTTTCCATTCCTAGCTCTTTAATTTTTATTTTTTTCTGCATATATTGTTGATAATAAAGGGTTAATATTTATATTTAATTTTCACTTTAAAAAATAAATATTAGCTAGATTGTAAAGTTAATTTTTGAATTAAGTTAATATTTAATTTTAGTTTATATTCATTTTATACCATTTTTAAAATTACTTTTTTTATCTTTTATTTTTTGCAAAATTATATATGTCATAAATTCTTATTATACTCTTATAAGTAATAATGAGTAAAAAAAGGAAACAAATTGAGTATTAGAGTGTTTTTTAAGATGTAATGAAATATTCATAATTTAAAAATTAAATATTAATTGACATCAAGAAATTATGGGTTTTTATTGAAAGTCATAATTAGAAATAAACTCAAATTATATTGCTTTAATTTGATTGGAGCATCTAATTTGATTTGATTGAAAATTAATTTTAGAATAAAATTTTTGAATTTATTATATCAATCATTTAATGAAAATCAATCCTATTACCAAAGGAATTAGAAAATAAGTCATATTAGGAAAGAAATTGATTTTATTAGGAAGAAATTATATTCTTATAAAATTAATTTTATTAAGATTTTTAATCTTATTAGAAAATCAATTTTATTAAAAAATTATTCTTCATAGGAAATTTAAATCATTAAGAAATGAATCTTATATTAATAAACTAACCTTGTTAGGAAATTAATTTTATTAGAAAATTAACCTTCTTAGTAAACTAATCTTTCACAGCACACACATACACATAAATTTTCTCATACAAAGTTGCACACATAAACACACAGGGCAGCCCCATTTTAAGAAAAAGCGTGGCTTTGCTTTTGTCAACAAAATCTTTTACAAAGTCATGTCAAGTACCCTTAAATTAGGCACTGCATTCCTTTTAACAAAATTGTCTTACCAACTCCCATCAACTTTAACAATGAGCCCACCTCATAATGCACCTCAGGGACAGTGGCGGAGCTGGAGGAGTCAAATTTATATATATATATATATATATATTTTAAAATTATATTATCCAATAAATTTATATATTATTATAAAAATAAAAATAAAAAAAAAAGTTAAAGAGTTTATTGTTCAAAATATAAAATATATATATCTAATTTTTTTTAAAAAATATAACTATAAAATATGAATTAAAAGATGGACTAAAAAAATTAAAGTAATTATAATAATTTTATAACTAAATAGGGAACTGTAGCCGTCGACCGTCCGCATAACTAAATTTACTGCAATTGTAAAAAAATACTCTACTTTCAATAATTCTACTTTCTTGTCTATATTGAGTTCCTTAATTTTTAATGGGTCAAATGTTCTTAAATTAACCAATCGCAATAGCTCTCATACAAAATATAACTATATATTGCACATTTACACTTTACAAAACTATAAATAATGTATTCAGAGTTATATTTTTATTAATTAAAATTTTATATATAGTTTATAATATACTTCATAGAAATAGTTTAAATTTTTAAGCTTACAATATAAGTTATATAGCTTATATTATATCATATGTTATATAATTTATATTTATATTATGTATTTATAACCTTTTAATTTTTAATTTTATTCAAAACGATTTTGTTTCGGTTATATAATTTATTAATTACTTATTATTCTAATTAGTAAAAGAATAAAAAATTTATAATTTTAATCTTTAGTTTTTAATTTCTTTATAACTATGTAATTTTATCCAAAACTACATAGTTATAAGCTTTTGATCACGTGACTTATCTTTACTTATTATTTTAATTGGTAAAAGAATAAAAATTATAGTTTTAATTTTCTCTGAATTATGTAATTTTATCCAAAATTACTTAGTTTTGATAACATGACTTATAATTATTACTTATTATTTTAATTAGCAAAAAAATAAAAATATATAATTTTTTAATTTTTTTCAAAACTACAAAATTTTGTTCATATATATGATTTATCTAATTACTTATTTTTTTCTAATTAGCATAAAAATGATAGTTATACACGGATTCTGAATCTTTTCAAACAGGATCAAAGAACTGAAAGAAAATATCCAAAATTAAACTGTATCGTTGCCTTTTTAAAAAAAAACTAGAATAGAACTAAATTGTGCCATTGACTTTGATATATGGATCTTAATCTTTTAATAATATCTAGATCGATTACTATTCTGAATTGTACTGAACTATTCTAAAACCGAATTGTACCAAAATGATCGATATATAAATGTTTAAAATTTAGTATATATAAAACTAACAGGAATTAAATTATTTATATTTTACAATACAAATATAATGTAACTTAAATTTATAACTATCTACACTTTAATTCCTTAATTTAAATTATAATTAAATTCATTAATTATTTAACAAAAGTAATATGATATTTATAATAGCAATGACTTAACATAATTGAAATTTTTATATGCTAAAAATTTTATGATTACGGTGTAGAAATATTAACCCATAATCTCCATATACATCTATAATAAGTTCATTATCAAATCAACAAACTATCATTGTTATTAATATGGAAATAAAAATATTATTTATAATATATTGGTAGTTTTCCTTTTTTATGATAATTTGTTTTTATCTCAAATTATATTTTTTAGCATTTATAATTTATTTTAATTGTATTATATAATAAATCTAAATTATATTAATCATTTGATAAATAAAATTTAAGTGCAATTAATTATAATGTAATCTAATTTATAGTAAGTGTAATATAATTATATGATAAATCAATCTAAATTATTATTTATTCTAATTGTATTTTAATATTTTTTTGTTAAAATAATTGTATTATTTTAAACTTAAATACTAATCAATATTATATTAACAAATAAAATATATATGATTGATATATTTAATAAACTTATAAATTTATATACTTTATAATTAATAAAGATATTAAGTTATATATATTTTAAAATTAAATAGTCACAAACTTATATATTTTTACTTTGTAATTATATATTTATAAATATATATTTATACTTTATACTTATGAGTTTATATATCTAATAATTTAAATTTTGAATATTATTATGTGCATATCGTACTATGTATATTATATGATTTGTTTATGAAAAAATTTATTATATTAAACTTATATAATAATCTAAATTATATTAATAAATAATATTGTTAAACCTTGAGGGGTATTTCCGTCATTTTGATGATAACAAATAAAATAGCAATATTGTATTTAACATACTTGTCTTATAAGTCTATTATAAAGGACATGAATTAAAATAGCAAGAATGGAGAATTGGAAAAATAATCCTTAAAAGACAAAATTCAAGAAGTAGCATGTTCACTGTCGTGACTCTATGAGTCACTCCCGTGAAAGAAGCTAACCGTTACCAAAACCAACTTTTGAAGTTCACGACCATGAAGAAAAAACAAACCGTGAAGTGGGCATTTCAGTCACCCCCGTGAATAAAGGTGTCACCCACGTGAAAATTTATGCAATTTCATCGAGAGAGCTTCACGACCAGAGTCACCACTTGGATCACGGCTGGGAAGCTTGTCATGCCCGTGAATGATTATGTCACGCTTGTGACTCTATATGTCAAAACATTCCAGAGAGCTTCACAACCAAGGTCACCACTTCAGTCACGGCTTGGGAAGAAATGTCACCCCCGTGACAAGCATAGTCATGCCCGTGAACAATGAAAGAGAAAATGTCAGGCGCGATTTTTTGGTTGGTACAACGACTAGTTTCATATTTAATGCACCCCAATGGCTATATTCAGCCATGAGAGTATAAATGGAAGTCATTTATGTATTAAGAACAAGAGAAAAAAGAAAATAACAATAGAATAGCATATACTTCAAATTTAATTCTTATTACAAGCTATTTGTACTTTCGTACTTTGAGAACAAAATCTATTCTCTGTAAAAATCTTTTTGCTCTTCATATTTGAGCAATTAGGATTTGTAAGTGGTTCTCTCTGTAATATTTACTCAAGTGAGCTTTGGGTATTTCTAGGTTAAGATTAGAACACTTGTAAGGGTTAGTTGTGTGAGCCTCCAAAATACAAATTAAAAGGTTGTTTGTGTGAGCCTGTAAAAACACAAAGTGAAGGTTGTTTGTGTGATCCTGTAAAAACACAAAGTGAAGATTGTTTATGTGAGCCTGTAAAACACAAGGAATTGGTTATTGTATGAGCCATTAAAACACAAGAGATTTATGGGTTAGGTGTGAGTCATTGTGAGAAACACCATAGTTGGGAGTGAACTTGTAAAACTCCATTGTAACACTTAGTGTGTTAGTGAAACTCCCAATTGCGATTGGAGAGAGGAGTAGGGGTTTGTTAACACTCGAACCTCTATAAATCTTTGTGTCAGATTTTCTCTATTCCTCATAAAATTAATTATTTATTTCCGCACTTTAAAGTTTAATTTTTTAAAACTCCAATTCAACCCCCCTTCTTGGTCTAATATCTGGGCAACAATTGGTATCAGAGCCTTGTCTAGCATCGAAACCTAAAAAGCGCTAGTAAAGATTAATATATGGCTAGTGAAGGATTCCAAAGTGTCAAACCTTACTTTGATGGAGCGAATTATGCCCATTAGAAGTTTAGGATGGAGACATACTTGGATAGTGAAGGAATTGAAGTCTGGGATAGTGTACGAAAAGAATGGACACCACCAACCAGAAGAGGAGCTGATGGTGAAGAAGAAATCCTATTAAGAGATGATTGGATAGAGCCTCAAAAAAGAGCAAATTTCAAAAACAAGAAGGCAATGACAATCCTATCAAGCTTATTATCTATTGAATAATGTGGGAGAATACAATACTGCTCAACAGCATACAGCATGTGCAAGACATTGGAGAACTATCATGAGGGAACTAAGCAAGTCAAATCCAAGAAGATTCAACTTCTAACCTCGGAATATGAGCTTTTCAAGATGAAATCCAATGAGTCAATCACTGACATGACCAACCGTCTTCTAGCCATTATAAATGGAATGAGGAAACTTAGGAAGCATCTGAGTTTGGAAGATGTAAACAATAAAATCCTGAGAAGTCTTCCTTTTAAAGACTATGATTCAAGAGTTGTTGGCATAGAAGAAGCAAATGAAGATATGAGCATCATGAATACTGATGTGCTGATTGGCAAACTTCTCACACATGAGATGGCAGTGAAGAGAGATAGAGAGCTTGAAGCAGAGCCAGAGAAAAGAAAGCCCTTAGCACTCAAAGCCTCTACTTCAAAATCTCAAGAAGAAAGTGAAGATGATGAAGAAATAAGTGATGATGAAAATGAGGACATCGTTATGCTTTCAAGGAGATTAAAAAGAATCATTGAGAAGAAAATGAGTAATTTCAGAAAATTCAGGCAAATAAACCTCAAACAAACTTCTAATGACACACATAGAAGTAAGGAAGAGGTAAAATGCTATGAATGTGGAAAGAAAGGATATATCAAACCAGAATGTCCAAGGCTCAAGAAGCATAAGAGCAAATACCAAAGAGACAATGGGAAGAAAGGTCACAAAGCCACATGGGATGACGAAAGCTCTTTAAGTGAAAAAGATGATAATGAAAGTGAAGAGGTCAACTTATGCTTCATGGCTATTGAGGATCACGTCTCGAATAAGGTAAGATAACTACACTCATACTCCTTGAATAATGATAGTAGTGATAATGATGACGATTGTGATGATGATGAGCAAAGCCTTATAGAAGAATTAAATATAGAATTAGAGAAATATAGAACTAAATTTAGTACTTATAGAAATAATATCTCTAATTTAAAAAATAAGATAGATGTTTTAGAAAAGGAAAACATAAAGCTTAAATCATCTAATGAATCTCTTCAAAAGTCTTTAGATGAATACTCATCAAGACCCTCAACAGCTTCATTGTTAAAAGAAAATAATACTTTGAAAAATGAAGTTGAAGAACTTAGAAATTTTATTTCTAAATTTCACAAAGGTAAAGAGAACTTAGATACTCTCATTATGTCTCAAAGATTACCCTTATTAACCCTTCTCACAAAACTATATTTGTTAAATCTAAAGAATCTCACATCTCCACACCTGTTAGAACTGCACCAAGAAATAAGTATGTTAAACCTTATATACAGAAAAAGAATAATCATGCCTTTATGAATAAGAAGCAAGCATCTAGAAAAATGAAAATTAATCATGATTGTGCATGCCATTGTTCTCAAAATCAGTCTAATAGAATTATGGCATTCAAATACATTGTAAGACCAAAAAGCAAGTTTAGACCGAAACAATGTCATTATTGTATGAAAATTGGTCACATAAATAAACATTATTGGATAAGGAAGGCTCATTGGGAACCTTCATGTGCTAACCCCTAAGGACCCAAACTCATTTGGGTACCTAAAAATCATACTTGAATTGTGATTCTATAGGTATGCCTCAAGTCCATAATAAACAAAAATGTTTGGCTAGTGGACAGTGGATGCTCAAGGCATATGACAGGAGATAAAGAACTTTTCAATGAAATCAAAAGTATTGATGGAGGTAAAGTTACCTGGAAACAATGCAAATGGTAAGGTAATTGACATTGGTTCTATTGGTATTAATGGTACTACTTTTATTAAGGATGTCATACTTATTGATGGCTTAAAACATAACTTATTGAGTGTAAGTCAATTATGTGATAAAGGAAACAAAGTAATCTTTATTTCAAATGAATGTCTTGTAATCTCTATCGATGGTCAAGAAATATTTAAAGGAAATAGAGATATCAATACATACATAATAAACTTACATGAACTATCTAACCATTCCTCTAAGTGTCTTGTGACTACTAGTGATGAATCTTGGCTGTGGCATAGAAGACTTGGTCATGCTAACATGGATTTAATACAAAGTCTCAATACAGGAGAGCTAGTAAAAGGATTTCCAAGAGTTAAATATGAAAAAGACAAGACATGTGATCATTGTTAGAGAGGAAAGCAACACAAGTCATCTTTCAAAGCCAAAAATGTAGTAAGTACTTCAAAACCTCTTCAACTCCTGCATTTAGACTTGTTTGGACCTACTAGAATTGCAAGCTTAGGAGAAAAATATTATGCATTTTTCATCGTAGATGATTACTCTAGATTTACTTGGGTAATTTTCTTAGCTCAAAAGAGTGATGCTTTTGAAAACTTCAAAAACTTTGCTAAAAGAGTTCAAAATGAAAAAGGGTACTACATTTCAAAAATAAGGAGTAATCATGGAAAAGAATTTGAAAATGAAAACTTTGAAAGCTTTTGTCTTGAACATGACATTTCACATAATTTCTCATCTCTTAGGACACCTCAACAAAATGGGGTAGTTTGAAAGGAAAAATCGAACTTTAATTGAAATGGCTAGAATAATGCTTAATGAATATGAATTACCAACTTATTTTTGGGCAGAAGCCACAAACACTGCATGTTATATTTCAAATCGAGTTTGCAAAAGACCTATTTTAAACAAAACCTCATTTGAGCTATGGAATGGAAAAAAGTCCTTGATATCATACTTTAGAGTATTTGGATGCAAATGTTTTATATTGAACACCAAGGACAATCTTGGAAAATTTGCCTTTAAGTCTGATGAAGGTATCTTTTTAGGATACTCTACAACCAGCAAAGCATATAGAGTATTTAATAAAAGATCATTAACGGTTGAAGAATCCATGCATGTTGTTTTTAATGAATCTAGTAGATTTTGATCTTGTGAAAGGTAGTGTTCTTGATGATGTTGTAGGTAATATGGAAAGACTTGATATTGAAAATGGGAAAGAAGAAAATGATCAAGAAAATTTACTGCAAAATGATTCTCTACCTCAAAATCAAGAACAAAATGATCAAGAACTTCCAAAAGAATGGAGAATGACGAAAGATCATCCAAAAGAGCAAATAATTGGAGATCTATCAAGGGGAGTAAGTATTAGATCTCATTTCAAACATCTAGTCACTGACATTGCTTTTATTTCACAAATTGAGCCTAAAAATATTGATGAGGCTCTTAATGATGAAAGTTGGGTAATTTCCATGCAAGAGGAACTCAACCAATTTGAAAAGAAATAAGGTATGGAACCTAGTACCTAGAACCAAGGATCATCAAATCATAGGTAGCAAATGAGTATTTAGAAACAAATTAGATGAACAAGGGTTAATAACCAGGAATAAGGCTAGACTAGTTGCAAAAGGATATAATCAGGAAGAAGGTATAAATTATGATGAAACATATGCACCTATACCTAGATTAGAAGTCATAAGAATACTTTTAGCATATGCATGTCACATGAATTTTAAACTTTTTCAAATGGATGTGAAAAGTGCATTTCTAAATAGTTATATAGATAAAGAAGTGTATGTAGAACAACCACCAGGTTTTGAAAGCTATGATTTGCCAAATTATGTTTTTAAACTTTCAAAAGCTTTATATAGTTTAAAACAGGCCCCAAGAGCTTGGTATGAGAGGCTAAGTTCTTTTTTTTATTAGAAAATAGCTTTACAAAAGGAAATATTGACACTACACTATTCATCAAAAAGTATAAGCATGATATACTAATTGTTCAAATTTATGTTGATGATATAATATTTGGCTCTACTAATGAATTGCTTTGTCAAGAATTTGCTAAGTGTATGACTAGGGAATTTGAAATGAGCATGATGGGAGAACTTAAGTATTTCCTTGGTCTACAAATAAAGCAAAGCAATGAGGGTATATTCATCAACCAATCCAAATATGCCAAAGATTTAATTAAGAAATTTGGTATGGAAGGATGCAAAAATGCCAAGACTCCTATGAGCACATCAACAAAATTGGACAAAGATGAAAAGGGTAAGAGCATTAATGAAAAGCTTTTATAGAGGTATGATTTGATCACTTTTATATCTTACTGCTTCTAGACCCGATATTATGTATAGTGTTTGCTTGTGTGCACGATTTCAATCATGTCCTAAAGAATCTCATTTGAATGCAGTAAAAAGAATTTTAAGATATTTACATGGATCATTGCATCTAGGTTTATGGTATCCTAGGAATTCATCTTTTTATATTATAGAATATTCAGATGCAGACTATGCTGATAGTCTTTTAGATAGGAAAAGTACTTCAGGTACTTGTCACTTCATTGGAGAATATTTACTTTCTTGGTTTAGCAAGAAATAAGTTTTAGTTGCTCTCTCAATTGCTGAAGCAGAATATGTAGCAGCTGGATGTTGTTGTACACAAATTTTTTGGATGAAACAATAACTTAAGGATTATGGTCATGAGATGAACCATATACCTATCAAATGTGACAACACAAGTGCTATAAATCTTTCAAAGAATCCTATTCAACACTCAAGAAGCAAGCATATTGACATTAGACACTACTTTATTAGAGATCATGTTCAATATAGAGATGTTGAATTGGAATTTATAAGCACAGAAAATCAATTAGCAGATATTTTCACTAAGTCTCTAAATGAGAAAAGATTTAATTTCATTAGAAGAGAACTTGGTATGATTGATGGATTAACCTTGTGATTGCAAAAATATGAAATTTTAATTGTTGATCTTAAATTATATCACAAGTTATAAGATAGAAATTTTGATGAAAAATCATGTTTTAAGGAATAAAATCTTCGTTGAAATGATTTAGTCTTGTTTTAGGATTTAATTTTAATTTCATGAAAATTTTAGGGGAGTCACGCTCGTGACATATGTTCATGCCCGTGACTTAAATGGCCCAAAGAGGCAGTGCCGTTCAGGACATGGTTCATGGCTTCAAGTGGTGAAACTTATTTTCATGGCTTGAGTCACGCCCGTGAAAATAGACTTTCACGCCCGTGACGAATTTTCACTCCCGTGAACAATTATACCCCAAAACTCACAGAAGCTTTCACGCCTTGAGTCACGGCTTGCTTCACGGGCATAAGTGGTGAAATTCAACATTTCACGCTCGTGACCATTTATTCACCCCTGTGACGGATGATCATTCATGCCCGTGACATTCAAATATCACCGTGAACTTATTCACGCCTTCATTCACGGGTGGAACACTCATTCAGCAAACCATGAACACGACCATTCACACCTGTGAACACCTACTTCACGCCCGTGAATGTAACGAGTATATAAAAGAACAGCCGGTTACAACTTTCATTTCAACTCTCAAACTCCCAAAACCGCTCTCATTTACTCTCATTCATTGAGACATTGAAGATTCCAACCCCAAAGACTTAAACTTTTCCTATAAATACCACCAAAAGTTCGAATCTTCATCAAAAATCATACATTTATAGGGTTTTCCATAAATTTTATGTCAAAATTTTTCCAACTTCATCTTCAACCAATTTCTTCAAAAATGGAGACTGCTTCATCCAAGGGAAAGAGAAAGAAGTCCCATGCTCCTAAGAGGTATGCAGATTACCTCATGAACCGCATTCCGGAGCATTGCCATCCTCGGTATGCAACTTTAAAGAAGAGACCTCTTCTGTCATCAAGGTCCTTCAAATGGCAGATAGTCTGAAGTCTCGGGCTTGAGACGACTATGACAAAGCAACTACAAACCTGTCATCTCAAAGATTTTGTTGAAATTTATCAGCCGACCTTGAGAGAGCCAACACTGGAATTCTTCAGCACATTGCAGGTTTCACCTACTGGAGAGGTGAAATTCCAACTCTGCAACAATCCCAACACCTTCAGTGCCATCGCATTTCGGGAATTGTTCAGCCTACCATCTGATGGCATCCTGAATGATACTGAGGTAGAATTCTCTACCCCTTTTGGCCTGGATACATTTTGGCTATAATTGTAGGTGGGACGTGAAGAAGACAAAGAGCACTCATCTCGTGACCCCAGTGCATAGATATTTGCATAGGTTCCTAACCTATAGCATATTTGCTAGGGAGAGAGAAATGGGACAATCAGGAAGTTAGAACTCTTCCTCTTTGAGATGGCTCGCAGATGAGTCATAGTGGCACTTTCCAGATGGTTTGCTAACCATCTTCTCTCCATTGCCACCAAGCCCACTGGAGATATTTTGATTGGGGCATATGTCACCCATATAGCAGTGAAGCTTAATTATCTGAAGCTGGACACGTATCACTTCAACATCATCCCCAGACATCCTCGAGATCGCTTGGATGTCGAGTCGTTCATCAAGATGGAAGCGGCTGTCAGAATCGTTTTCCAAAACGAGATCTTCTACCGCTTCACTGACACTGCTGGGGAGATTATCTAGAAAGATAATGACATGAAGGATTTTAAAGCAGGCCTCCAGAGAGTCCAGTAGAAGAAGAGGGCTCGGGTTGAGGAAGCACCTGCAGCAGCCGAGCAGGACATCGTACAGTCCTCGGCTTCCACACCGACCTTAGTGCAGCAGGTGGTCGACCTCTTGGCACCACATTTTGCGCAGCTGCAGACTTTGATGGATGAGAGGTTGGAGAACCTCAAAGACTTCATGGAGTCTCGGATGGACAGCCTTGAGGCTGAAGTGGCTAGGTTTCGTGATAGGATGTCTGGCTAGGAGTTAGGCTAGAGTGTAGCCTAAATTTGATTGTTTTTTGCTTGTTTGTTATATTTATGTTTGCTAGTGTGTAGGAAATTTTCAATTTCCTTTCTGAACATTATTTATCTTTGTTTGTGTGTTTTTCCTTTACTTAATGAATTTGCTTTTGTTTACTTCATTAATATATCTTTATATCCTTTTTTGATTGATGACAAAAAGGGGAGAAAACTAGCAATATATGATAGGAAAAATGGTATCAAACTAGCAACATAAGAAGAAAACTAGCAATATATATTAAGGTAAATTAATTTTGAATCAAAAATTAAAATTGGATTATGAATTGACATAGATTAAAAGAGATTAGAAACTTTGAACTTTTATTCAATAATTCATATGCAAAGTATAAAATTGAGAAATGGAGCTTTATATACATTATATATACCTTAAGTATACTTTGCATATACCTTAATATAAGTTACAAATATAAATATGCCATGATATACCTTAAATATACTTTACATATACTTCATGCCTTAAAAAGGAATTATGGTATATATTGGATATACTTATCATATAACTTGCATGTACTTAAAATCTAGTAAGTTAATACTACATCATTATTTACTATTCTTGCACATTATAAATTTTTTATCCTAAGTATATTTTGAGGGGGAGACTTCTCAAAATCACATATTGCTAGATTATTTGTCACCATCAAAAAGAGGGAGATTGTTAAACCTTGAGGGGTATTTCTGTCATTTTGATGATAACAAATAAAATAGCAATATTGTATTTAACATACTTGTCTTTTAAGTCTATTATACAGGACATGGATTAAAATAGCAAGAATGGAGAATTGGAAAAATAATCCTTGAAAGACAAAATTCAAGAAGTAACATGTTCATTGTCGTGACTCTATGAGTCACTCCCGTGAAAGAAGCTAACCGTTACCAAAACCAACTTTTGAAGTTCACAGCCATGAAGGAAAAACAAACTGTGAAGTGGGCATTTCAGTCACCCCCGTGAATAAAGGTGTCACCCCCGTGAATAAAGGTGTCACCCCCGTGAAGATTCATGCAATTTCATCTAGAGAGCTTCACGACCAGAGTCACCACTTGGATCACGGCTGGGAAGTTTGTCACGCCCGTGAATGATTATGTCATGTCCGTGACTCTATATGTCAAAATATTCCAGAGAGTTTCACGACCAAGGTCACCACTTCAGTCACGGCTTGGGAAGAAATGTCACCCCCGTGACAAGTATAGTCACGCCCATGAAAAATGAAAGAGAAAAATATCAGGTGCAATTTTTTGGTTGGTACAACGGCTAGTTTAATATTTAATGCACCCCAACGGCTATATTTAGTCATGAGAGTATAAATGGAAGTCATTTATACATTAAGAACAAGAGAAAAAAAAAGAATAACAATAGAATAACATATACTTCGAATTTAACTCTTATTACAAGCTATTTGTACTTTTCATAATTTGAGAACAAAATCTATTCTCTGTAAAAATCTTTTTGCTCTTCATATTTGAGCAATTAAGATTTGTAAGTGGTTCTCTCTGTAATCTTTACTCAAGTTAGCTTTGGATATTTCTGGGTTAAGAGTATAACACTTATAAGAGTTAGTTGTGTGAGCCTCCAAAACACAAATTAAAAGGTTGTCTGTGTGAGCCTGTAAAAACATAAAGTGAAAGTTGTTTGTGTGATCCTGTAAAAACACAAAGTGAAGGTTGTTTGTGTGATCCTGTAAAAACACAAAGTGAATGTTGTTTGTGTGAGCCTGTAAAACACAAGGAATTGGTTATTGTGTGAGCCATTAAAACACAAGAGATTTCTGGGTTAGGTGTGAGCTATTGTGAGAAATACCATAGTTGGGATTGAGCTTGTAAAACTCTATTGTAACACTTAGTGTGTTAGTGAAACTCCCAATTGCGATTGGGGAGAGGAGTAGGGTTTGTTAACATCCGAACCTCTATAAATCTTTGTGTCATATTTTCTCTATCCCTCATAAAATTAATTATTTATTTTCGCACTTTAAAGTTTAATTTTTTAAAACTCCAATTCAACCCTCCTTCTTAGTCTAATATATGAGCAACAAATATATATATATATATATATATATATATTAAAATTAAATAATCACAAATTTCTATACTTTTATTTTGTAATTATATAGTTATAGTTATATACTTACGAGTTTATATACCTAATAATTTGAATTTTAAATATAATTTTATGTTCTACATCTTCATCTCACACTAATATTGACAAAAATAGTTAAGATGATTTACAACAAAATCTCGTCCCTATCATGTATCCAAAACTCCAAATAAAAATAAAAATGCAAAAAATAGTGACAAAAAAAGTAGAATATCAATTACCAGAAACAAAAAAATAATGTCTTTCTATAATTGAAATATAGAATAAGAAAATTAGAATTCATAAAAACAATTAAAATTCCTAAATTAATATGACTGAAGAAAACTTATCTTAGATTATATTGTCTTTAATCAACATTTAACCTTTAGGTCTAAAAGATCTTTGATTATAATTTACATAAAATTAATTCATTAATAAACAAAGAAAATGATAAATTAATAATTAATAAGGAATAATTTTTTATTAAAATAGGAAAAACTAAGTTCAATCGTATAGAGATAGAGTATTTAAAATTTTTATATTGATAAAATAGAAAAATAAGAGTAACTTTAAAGAGAAAAGAAAAATTAAATTCCTAAATTAAAATAGAAAATAAGTTCATTCATAAGAAATATTTATAAATAAATTTTTTTAATTTTTTTAATCAATTGTAAATTTTTTAATTAATTATTAAATTATTCAAAAAAAAACAATTAACTTATGCCAGAAAAATACTCTTTATTTAAAATTTATTATATATAACATATTAGATTTTTTTCCCAATTCATGTTTAAATTAAAAAACAATATTGAGGGATGGGCTTAAATCTACTTGAAAAGAAAAGAGCTCCGAATAATGTGGGCCTATTAAAAGTTATGAAGTATTGAGAATAATGTCAAACCTACTTTAAAAAAAAAAAAAAAAAGGTTCGCTAATCAAAAAAGAAAACAAATAAGCTCCAAAAAAATATGGCGTTGAAATAGCAGAGAGTAATGTCACTAAAAATCAAGCCCGTAAACTAAAATTGAATGTGATATTTTTCTAATTCGTATGACGTGTTTGGTTTTTGGTATTTGCTGTAAAGGCAAAGTTGGAAATTTATTGTATTTACTATAGTGAATTTCAACTCAACTTTAATGTATAGATAGAAGATAGATATTATTTTTTATCAATATAATTATATTATATAAACTTATAGAATAGTTTAAATTTTATTAATAAATAATATATATAATTGATATCATTCATAAATTTATATAATTATATAATTCATAATTCATATAGACACTACAGTTGTTAAATCCTCAGCTAATAGACGATTGAACCTGAAATATATGAACAGAAACAATTAATTGAAATTGATAGTTTATTATATAATTATATACTCTTAAAAAATTAATAGTTTATTAGAAGTATTTTTTTATGTGATAATTATGAGTTTTTTTATAGTACTATTGAGTATTAATTCAGTCGAACATATTTAAACTTTAGATATTTATTATTTAATTTAAAATTAATCAAGTACTAAATTATTTTGTACTATATTGTTGAGAATTGAAAAAATCGAACTAAACTATTTTGAATTTCTAAGATAATACAATATGAATTTTTTTTCCAATATAATAAAAAGAGTTGAATTTATATATTTTCTACTTTTCAAAATAATACTGAAAATTTTCTGATCCATATATTGAACCGGATCGTGTACAATTCTAATAAAAATAAAAAATTTTAACTTTAATTTTCCTCAAAAACTTATGGATAGTTTTATCTAAAACTATATAGTACTGAACTTTTTATCACATAATTTATTATTATATATTATATAAATTAGCAAAAGATTTTTTTCTAAAACTATATAAATTTAATCACATGACTTATTTTATTTATTATTTTTCGAATTAGTAAAATAATAAAAATTTATAAGTTTAGGAACTAGTGTGACTTGCAATCCAACTCTAAATCGATCACAACCTACTATGATCCGAACTTAAACGGGAACCCAAACTCTCCAATCCGATTGTCAAGTCTAATTATTATATTAATATAAATATGAATTCAATATTCTATGAAAGTTTATCTTATTGAGCAAAAAAAAAGTATAGATGTCTTCTATGTGGATAATAATTCAGATAAAATAAGATACGATTATCATATTTTGATTCTGTGTTAAGTCCATAATATTGGAAATAGAATAATATTGTATCTTGCAGATAGATTAGGATTAAATGGAGATAAAATCAGTTAGAAAACAAATCAGTAAATCATCATAAATCTGATTAAGTTGATGATTACTGTTGTATTGTTTAGTCTTATCTGTATTGCCTTTTAAAACCCTTTAAAATACTTATTTTGCTCTGCGTTCCCAATCACAGCACAGAGCATTATCAATCTCCTTCATCATCGAATCTCAGTTAATGAAGATGGAAATTGATCTGTCACCAAGATTGGCCAAGAAGGTTTATGGCGGAGATGGTGGCTCCTATTTCTCCTGGTGCCCTACTGAGCTTCCAATGCTGCGGGAAGGCAATATCGGTGCAGCCAAGCTTACTCTTGAGAAGAATGGCTTTGCCCTTCCTCGGTACTCTGATTCTGCGAAGGTTGTTTATGTTCTTCAAGGTAATTTTTTTCGTTTTTTCTTTTTTTTTTTTGGTTTAATCTTTTTGGTGTTTCATGGGTTTTTTGCTTTTTGTTTTATATATTAATTTGATTGTTTAATCTTTACAACTTTTTTATCATATGGGTTTTCTTTTATCTGATCGATTGGGTTTTTTTTATTAATTTTTTTTTTTGATTTTTGTCCCTTTGTGGTATCTGGATCTTCAAGGGAATGATAAAAGCAAGAGACTTTGATCGATTGGCATATATTTCAAAGTAAGATTGATAATAGACTGTGTTCAATAAATGAGGATGATGGATTTAGTTCATATAGGTTTTAATTCTATGATTGAATAAAATATGCTGATTTTTTTGATTAATAGTGTAATATTAGATTTGACTTTAATTTAAATATTAGTTTAATCTGCTAAATGAGTTATTTTGTTAAATTTGTCAGGAGATGGAGTGGCCGGGATTGTGCTGCCTGAAAAAGAAGAAAAAGTAATCCCAATCAAGAAGGGAGATGCCATAGCCCTTCCTTTTGGTGTAGTTACATGGTGGTATAACAAACAGGACACTGAATTAGTTGTTCTGTTTTTGGGTGATACTTCAAAAGGCCACAAAGCTGGTGAATTTACTGATTTCTTTCTAACTGGAACAAATGGCATTTTTACTGGATTCTCCCCTGAATTTGTCTCCCGAGCGTGGGATGTAGATGAGAAAACTGTGGGTGCCCTTGTCGGAAACCAATCAGGCAAAGGCATTGTTAGTCTTGCTGAATCATTTCAAATGCCTACTCCCAAGGAGCACAGAAATGGGATGGTGTTTAACTGTGAAGAAGCTCCATTAGATGTTGATATTAAGAATGGTGGAAGGGTCGTGGTCTTGAACACCAAGAACCTACCTTTGGTTGCTGATGTTGGTCTCGGTGCCGATCTTGTTAGATTGGATGGAGGTGCTATGTGCTCTCCTGGGTTTTCTTGTGATTCTGCCTTGCAGGTTACTTACATTGTTCGAGGCAGTGGTCGTGTTCAGGTTGTGGGTATTGATGGGCGCAGAGTTCTGGAAACTACTGTTAAGGCTGGAAATTTGTTCATTGTTCCTAGGTTTTATGTTGTTTCAAAGATTTGTGATCCTGAAGGCATGGATTGGTTCTCTATCATTACCACTCCTAAGTAAGTTGTTTGTTCTTTTCTTCTTGCATTTGAATTGGGTTGTGTTTGCTTATAACAATACAAATATTATTCTTGGTTAAATTTGCAGCCCAATTTTCACCCATCTGGCTGGAAGGACTTCTGTGTGGAAGGCGTTATCACCTGCAGTGCTTGAAGCTTCATTCAAGGTCCCTTCTGAAGTGGAGAAGCTTTTCCGATCGAAGCGGACTTCAGATGAGATTTTTTTCCCACCACCCAACTGAAAGAGCTAGCTTTAGCTTTGTTTTTATTTTGTGTTTTAGTTTGATGGGTTTTCTTTGAGGACCGAAAAATATTTAGTTTGCTAAACTTTCTTTGGTATTTTAGTTGGCCAGATTCTTAGAAAAGTTGATCAAACTATTTAGTTGATGATAAGTTGTTGAATTTAATTTGTTTCGGCATCTTAGCTTCAGAAAATATATTATCAATAGTTTTAAATTGGAATTTCAATAATTACTCAATTTTAAACTATAATTACACCACCTATATGAACTGGTTTTTGCTCCTTGATTACATTCTTATCTCTCTACTCACTCCATGTATCGGTACAATATTCAAACCTGTTTTACTTATAAAATTCTCTTTCTTGTTGGGTTTTGTTTTAGAATTTCGTATAAAATTTAGGTTAGACCACCCCTCAACTACATGCTGTCCGCATTGGTTTCTCAACACAAGCACAAAATAAATTTCCAACTCCGAATCAACATATGAACCTTGGCTGCCCAAAACATCTTAATTTGAAACACTTGAATGTGAGTGGGGAAGTTAATGAACAGTTTCCATGTCAAAGTCCGCTTGAAACATTGTTTGTTGTAACCTCATCCCGTTTGAAGAGATTAAGGATTTGTGGTTCAAAATTCCCATTCAAGTATTTGACCATCAGTCGATGCTTACATTTAGAAAGTTTGAGAGATTTCTGCTGCTACCAATCTCAGTATATTTCGAACATTAAGCACCAAAAATCAACATATATATCTATTCACATTATGATTCCTGTTTTGCCAATCTTTTTAGGATAATCGGAGCTTTCATAAAGTTCCTCGCTTAACCATGCTCAAGAGACTTTTGTTGGAAGTCAACAAGAAATCATGTCTCTTCTTGAAATCACTCGGACGATCAAGGTAGCTCCTCTTTTGCATGAATTTGTCTTGAAAGTTAGGATCTTAGGCTCTTCTTTTAATATACAGCGTTGTTCATTAATTTTTATTGCAGTTAAATTAGTGGTCTGATTATTCCTCCTATGATTTGAAAACAAAACAAAAGAAGATTAATGAAAGTCCCATGAGCAACTCAAGATGGTAGAAATGATTGGATATTCTAGAGTAAGGGATGTAATTGAGTCGAGTCGATACAATGTCAGGTTTGAGCTCAACTCGATTAAAAAATTTAAAGATTTAATTCGACTCAAACTCGATCGAGTTTATTTTTATTTGTTCGAAACTCAACTTGAAAAATATCCAAATTACTTAAATTCGACTCGATAAATCTCTAATCAACTAAAAATTTTAATAAATATTATACTCGACTCGACTTAAAATTAACTCGAGTTAGCTCAACTCGAATATATTTAAATACTGATAATATAAAAGTAATTTAGTAAATTATAAAAAAATAACTATTCAATTAAACTCGCAAACTTTATGAGTCAGATATTATAATATTCGAGCTCGAGCTCAATCCAATATTTAAAAAAAATTCCTACCTTAAAATTTTAAAATGGACAGAAATATCATTTCTACAATAATTCTTTACTTTTTAACCTTTTGTATTTTCCCACGCATGTGTTGGTCTCAAAAAAGCTCAAAAAGAGGATTGAATTGAGTTATCAGAAATTTATAGTTTTTAAAATTGACTTACTTTTGAGTATGCAAACAATAATATAATATAAATAATTGATATATTTTAAAGATAAAATTAAAAAAAAATTTCTCAAAACATAAGATTAAGATAAGAAAGGTTAGTCCTCATTTAGAATTGTTTTTGTTAAATAAATCACCAATTTCACTTCAAACAAAAATTACAAATTTATTTTAAACATGGATGTGGTAATGCAAAAAATATTTAACACTTTAAAAATAAATTTGATATTTTTCAGCTAAGCAAGATACTGAAATTTAAAGATGAGAAGGAGAAGATGATATAAACACTTGGATTTATCATGGTTCGACTCTTTTCACCTACTTCCACTGCTCAAGAAACAATTTTGAGATTTTTTCTCTATTAGTAATTCTTTTCAAGGGCAAGAATCAAGCTAAATACATCCCTAAATATATTAGTCCTAAGATCATGCTCACAAACTCAATTTTTTTATAGACTAAAACTTGAAAAAACACTTGAATAACTTATAATCTAGGTGTTAAACAAATCACCATAAGTTTTAAAGCTGAACTTACAAATTGAGTACAACCAAATTTCTTTTAAGCTCAAATGAAGAAAATTAAAGAGGATGCTAGAGTCAAGATGAAGATTATGTAAAGAGTGAAAATCAAATGGAAGGAAAACTTTACTAATGAACGAAAAGTAATTTCCTTTTGGTAATCCTTTGATTTTCCAACATTTGAAATGTTTTTTTAACAAATATTTATAGTTTTGAGATGAAAAATTAGCCAGTAGAAACAAATTTTTATTTTATCTTTTTGTGTAATTTGTTCGTTTTATAATTATAATACTCCATTGGAATACCGAATTAAAATGCTTGGATAAAAATACTATATTAGAAAATTACTTTTTTTAACTAGCGAAAAATATTTAATTTTAAAAACTTGTATGCTTTGAACTTCACTTTTGACATAATTTATGTTGTCTTTACAAATTATATCCTAAGGTTCTTCTTTGTTATATATGCACTTTACTTTTTGAATATATCACATATTTACAATTTTGTACTCGATTATAAAAATAGAAACAATAGACCAATAAATTCTAAAATATAATTCATAGTTTTATAGTTATCAAAATTTTAGGATACAAGTAATATAGTATTTGAGCCAACATTCTTACACTTTTTGATAATGACAAAACCTCCATTAAAGTCCTAGAATTTGTTCTATGTAGGCAAACAAATATCTTCCCCTCAATTCAGACCTAGGAGATTCAACTAAAATTTGGTAGAATATACCTTCAAAAAAATGAAATCTGTCATGCATATGGATTTTCATTTAATTACTAGACTCTAAATTCTATCACAATACTATTTATAAATCAAGAGCATTTTGGTAGAATTCAGCTCTATAAAATGTCATGTACTACTTTATTATTAGAATCAAATCATTAATATAATTGTTTCTTTGCACATTGCCATCTCCTATTTTTCCAATAGCATTATATTAGACAGAAACAACTTTACAAGCTTATTGTTCATAACTTCAAGTAATTTTAGTATGTACTATAAATAAGAAAAGACAGACATTTTCTATTGTTGTTTTATTAGGTAGTGGAAAGGAGAATGAGAGAAAAAGAAAACTAAAATAGAAGCAACTCTTATTACATTTCTTTTGGTTTTTTGGGCACATATTTTGTAATTTCATTATTTATTGCTTTTTTTTAGTGCGAAACTAAACGAGTTTGAGATTAATTTTATTCGTATCGGATAAAATCCTAAAAATGACAGAACATTCTTTCAAGAATTTTAAAATAGATGTATACTCAGAATTCGAACTTGATATATTTAGTTTAGTTGGAAGAGTTTCGTAACAACTCATACACATTATCTTTAAATTTACTGCCCTTTTCTTATTTTCACATTCCATGAACCGAGGGCTTTATATTATCTCCTTGCACAAAATAATCGTTTCATCCTTTTATGTGACAATGATATTCCCTTCACAAAGGGCATGAAATATAAAATAATTGTATATGAAAGCTGAAATGATTTTTAAAAAATAAAAAAATATATAAAAAAAGTCAGTGGCTCGAAATTTAGTCAGAGTTAGAGTCAAAGTCAAGTCCAGTCAACAAAACGAATGCTAAAATCATGGGCCTCATGTTGTTCCCAAAGGATCCTTGAAATGTTTACCACCCAGAACCTCAATAAGTTTCAGCGAAAAACATTAAAAAAAAAAAAAAAAAACTTTTCACTGTTTTTTTTTAATTAAACTATTAACATTAGTTTTTGTTTATAATTGGACTCTTCCACCCATTTTTTTTTTATTAAAATCTAACGGCAAGAGATGTAAGAACTCTAAAATTTGGGAGTTTTATTTGAAAAATAATTAAACGTTGGAATTTATTAAAATTTTCCTATATAATATATTTTAATCAATAACATAAGATTATATTATTCTAACATTTACTACTATTTTATCTCTAATAAAAACATAAATAATATAAACAATGCTTATCATTCAAATTTTAATTTAAGCATCACTATATATTGAAATTTGAATTTTAAAAATTTAAAATAAAATAATAAATCATCACTATATTATTTTTATAGTCAAAATTAGGGTTATAATAACATTAGAAATTTAATATATATAAGTATATATTATTATATCAATTAAAATATTTAATTAGGAGTTTAATTTTTTCCTAATTATTAACTGAATAATGGATAAAGTATTTAATTGAAAAGAAAAGATAACTCTAGAAGTCCAATTATTGAAAAGAAGATCATGTGTCGAATTGACAAATTAAAAAAAAATCATTTTTTAATATTGTTCCTAAGTTTTATTTTGTCAAACAATCACTCTGTATTTACATAAGGCTCAAATGGTCAAAATTTGATAAGTGTATTCCAGGGGAAATAAATAATATTCTGTACTTAAATTTTATAAATTCAAATTAAAAATTATTTAAAACTATTTTAAATATTAACTTTATAATTTAATTAAATTTTTAATTATTAAATTTATTTGATTACCTCTCTTATTATTTTTTGTTAATCCAAGTAGAGCATCTCTATTTTGATCTTAACATTCAAAGTTAAAAATCACTAATGTGTATGTTTGAATATTGTTTTGTAAGTATTTAAGTTATAGAACAAATGACTAGTGAAAGAAGAAAAAAGTTTTGTTGGACCTATAAATCACAGTTGCAGTAACAAAGTACAACTCGCGATGGAGATTTCATGACTACATAGGAGCTTAAGCAACCGTGATTCATTTGATGCAATATGTGTCAAAGAAACAATGGAGATCTCAATAGGAAGAGGGACCATGATATTTATTGTGAAAGAGGAATTGCGATCGCGAGATAAGAAAGTACGATCGCGAAATTCATATGTGAAACTCATTAATGAAAAACCAAGTGAAAGTTACCATGTATTCAAGAGTTTTTAGCAGACCAAGAAATTTGCGACGGCCAAGAAATCCAAAAATGGATAGAAGAGATTGTAGTGAGAAGTGTGATTGCAAGAAAGCCTTTGACAACAGAAGCGTGACTGCGACATTGAGGATCGCGAGCTCAAAAATCATATGAAGTCAATCGTTATAGCCCAGAGGCAATCAAAACAAGTCATATGTACTAGCCATTGAAAAGTTGAAGAAATTATGACCGCGATAAAGAAAACACGACAACTATTCTTGGTCTAAAAGTAAAAAATAAAAGTTACAGAAAAATAATTGTTGGAATGAGAACATTTGAGATTTTAATGCAACAACTCTTTTTAGGTTTTAGGCTATAAATATCTTATCCAAAGACCATTGTTAAATAAGAGAACAATTCCCCTTATGCCAAACCTTTTGTCATTTTGATTCTCCAACTCTTTTGCAATCTTTAAATATATTTGGATATTAGAGATGAATGATTTAAGTATTTAGCAATAAAACACTTTGGGTTAAGGTTGAGAGTGAGTCAAAGTAAAAAATTTAGGTTGTGTGTTAGCCTATAGAAAACCACTTATTAGGATTAGAATATGAGCACTTAGTAAAATACTTGATATTTAGAGTTAGCCTCTATAAAAACTTTAGATAGATTTAGGTGTGAGCCATGAAAAAATGCCTAAATTTGAGGTGAGCTTGAAAAATCTCATATTGTAACTCTTGTTGTGAGTAAGTGAAAAAATCCCAATAGGTGAATAGGAAGTGGACGTAGGGATCATTTTATCCAAACCACTATAAATATCTTGTGTCTTTATTTAATCTTCTCATCTTTCTATCTATCTCCTTATTGTTTATTTGGCCATTGCAAAAGAACTTATCAGCTATCAAACGAATTCTATTTGCCTTAAAATTTTCAATGAACTACCAATTTATTCCCCTCTTTCTTTGAGTACATCTTATTTATGGTTGGTATCAGAACATAAATCTCTCATCAAAATCTTAATTGTGAGAATAAAGATCGGGATGACATGTAATACCCTTTTACACGAACAATTAGTGTCCAAATAAAGGAATGCTATGCTAACTCTTCAGATAAAATGTTTATAAATTAAGATAAATTGAACATAGATAACTTATACGATAATATATTATTTATTTATATTTCATATTTGTTTTCTTTCAAAAATCAAATATATAATAACATTGTGATAAAAGATAATTACATACTTTATATACAAAAATATTATTTACAAAACGTTCAACTTTACTTAAAAGCTAAATTTAGTTACATACATCAGAAAATAAAATACATATAAAGATAAACAAAAATACAAAATCCACAGTGTCAGGATATAACTGTTGTAATGGATTAGATTTCTGTTTGCTTTTGTTCTACTATCCTCTGATTATTGTTCGCTATATCTATACGAGAAGAACTCTCACATTAAACATTAGATTTAGTGGTATATATAAATAATGTAATATACTATATTCATGCAATATGCGCTTATCTACCAGCATATATATATATATATATTTATCATATGATTATTTTACACAAGTGCATTATTATTATTATTATTATTATTTTCATACATATATACACAATATTTCATATATAAACCTCTTTTATACATCTCATGTCACCACCTTATACTTGCATTATGTTATATTAGTTTGATTAACACACATTAATAATTATCAATTCTAATTTATATAAAAATATTGTGTCATTATTAAGTTGCTTATGCCCATAACATTTGTGAACCAATAATTATAAAAACAGGATTGACTATCCAAATATAATAAAATTATACATAGGCATAGTAGTATGTACATACAAGTGTTATCGTTGGCATAATATAAGTGTCATCGCTGATATAAATATGAGTGTTATTATCGGCATAAATATGAGTATCATCACTAGTATAATATAAGTATATCATCGGTATAAATATGAGCACTATCACCGGTATAAATATGATCTCTGATTGGCATGTCAAACTATTTAAAACTCTAGTTTTAGACTAGGTGTTTTAGGGCTTATCTTTATCATTATAAAATTCTTAACTATTTTACTTTGTACATTTTATGGGTCTAATAATTCAATTAATCACATAATTAGTTAATAAAAATATCATTTGCTTAATATAATAAGGTCAAATGTAATTTACACATTAAATAACATAATTTATATTCTTCCCTGATTTTAGTAGATTCCATGTTCTATTTTGGATCTCAATTTTGAGCTTGTTCCATCCGAATTAAATTTAATGGTCCCTTAAGAATTATAGATTTGGATCTCATATTTACTATTTAATTTGAATCATTTAATTTGGAGTTTTGTAGTAAAAGTTATAATCATTTGATAACTAACTGGTCATTAATAATTTTGCCCATTATTTTCTGGGCAGTTTTTTGTTCCAATGTTTGTACCCAATTTAAGTATAGTTAAGATCTGAATTAGGTTTTATGTCATTCATAAAAGTTTTAGATCTATGTCTTAGATTTAAAATTCAATAAAGAACATATTAATTTGATTTCCAAACCTTAAGTTATAGAAATATATGTATAAATTGTTCTATAAATTCCAACAATGAACACACAATCAACATAGCGTAATTTTTACCAAATATCATTTTAAGTTTAGCAAATATGCATTCTCAAAATTTTAATACAAAATACTACTACTTTACAATCATTTATATGCAAAATACTCAAAGAATACAATTTAGTGATAAAATATAGGTTATTGCTTTAAGTTATGCACTTACCTTTTTTTTTTTCTTTCTCTTTGGTCTTTTATATCTCCTTCTCATTTCCCTTATCTTTTCTCTCTTCTTGAGTACCTAAAATATACAAGAAACTCATCAAATATCTTTCTTTCATCATATATCTCTAACCCCTATTTTCTCTCTCTACAATCCCTAAAATCTCTCTCTTCAAGACCAAGCTCCAAATGAGCTTAAAATCTCATATTCCTTTAGAGAAACTTAAAGAAAAGATGAAAGACACTTTACCTCAAGCTTTTTCCTTATATGATCAAAACTTTGGGGATTCATCTCTCTTATTTTCCTTTATTTTTGCTCCCTTAAGCTTTCTTAAGCTCTTTTATGCATGAAAATGACATTTTCTCTCTTTTCTCACTTTCTCTCACTAGAAGGAAGTTTTGCCTATGGAGGAATGATGGGGGACATGGGGCTGATTCATGAGCATAAAATTCTAGACTAAAAGAGATAAGGAAGGAAGGAAGAAGAAAAAGATAAAAATTTAAAAAGGGTCACACTTCAATCTTAAATATCTAGATATTTTGGTTGATTAACATGTTAATCTTCATTTGGTGTATAGTAGTCGGCCATCACACGTGACATGTGCCCAAATTATATTTTTAATTGGTAATTATCCCAACAAGTTCTCCAATTTTTTATAAATTATAAATTAACCTTAAAACTTTTCAAATTTTGTATTTTAGTCACTTATCGTAATCCAACATCTCAAATTATTTGCTATTATTTTAATTATTTTCTAGTCAAAATTTGAATTTGAACTCCGATCAATTCAACGTGTTGGCTTAGCCACACGTGCGACTCATGGTCTAAATTAACAGATATGACATCTTCTCCTCCTTAAAATAAATTGTATCCTCGAAATTTACTTGCTTATTCCATACTGAACATTTGTGGATAGTGCCTCCTCATGCTTTCTCATGTTCCTTCTTCTATAGCATGATTCCTCAACAATACTTTAACTAAAGGAACTTTCTTGTTTCATAGAACTTTCTCTTCACATGCTAAAATAGCTACTAGTTCATCTTCATATGTTAAATTTGTTTGTACTTCTATCTCATCGGCTGAAATAATATGGGTCGGGTCCAAACGATACCTTTTTAGTATAGAAACATAGAACACATTATGAATTATATCCAACTTTGGCAGAAGAACTAATCGATACGCCATTAGCCCAATTCTTTCTAAGATCTCATAAGAACCAATAAATCTCAGGCTTAACTTTCATTTCTTACCAAATTTTAATACTTTATTCCAAGGTGAAACTTTTAGAAATACTTTATCACCCATGACATATTCTACATCTCGTCTTTTCAGGTTGGCATATGATTTTTGTCAATCTTGAGCTGCTTTCAGTCTTTCTTTGATAATTTTAACTTTTTCTTCTGTTTGTTGCATTAGCTCTGGCCCTATCAGCTTTTTCTCACTCAATTCAGTCTAACAAATCGGTGTCTTTCACTTTCTTCCATACAATACCTCATACAGAGCCATTTTTATGCTCATCTGATGACTATTGTTGTAGGCAAACTCCATAAGAGATAGATATTGATCCTAACTTTCTTCAAACTCAAAAACACAACTTCTCATCATATCCTCCAACAATTGAATTACCTGTTTAGATTGTCTATCTTTCTATATGGAAAACAATGTTAAAATTGAGTCGAGTTTCCAAAACATACTATAAGCTCTTCTAGAACTGTGAAGTAAATTTGGAATCTCTATTAGAAATGATGGACACTAGCATTCCATGTAGTTTCACGACTTCATTTACATAAATCTCAATTAGATTGTTTAATGAATAATCCATTCGAATTAATAGGAAATGAGTTGACTTTGTCAATTGATCCATTATCACCCACATTGCATCATGATTTTTCTGAGTCACTGACAAACTTGAAATGAAATCCATAGTGACTATCTCCCACTTCCATTCTAGTATAGGTATTGGTTGCAGCAATCCTATAGGCAATTGATGTTCAACTTTCACTTGTTGACAGGTCAGAAACTTAGCAACATACTCTGTAATATCTTTCTTCACTCCTGGCCACTAGTATTGAGCTTTCAAATCTTGATACATCTTTTTTATGCTTGGATGCAGAGTATACATTGTCTCATGAGCTTTTTTCAAGATGTCTTGCTTTAATTCTTTTACACTTGGCACATAAACTCTATTCTTGAAATATATTATGCCATCTTCAGTCAATGAAATCTCAGACTTTTCTTCATTTTTCACTGCCTCAACTATCTTTATTAGTTTTTCATCTTATTGCTGGGCATGTTTAATCTTCTGCATCAAGGTGGATTATACTCGCATCTTAACTAAAATCTTCCAACTTAGTGCATCTACAACCATATTTTCTTTTCCTGTCTGATAGTTAATTACAAAGTTATAAATATAACATATTTTCCCATATAAATAATATTTTTAGATGTTCAAAGCAAACACTATGGTAGCTAACTCCAAGTTATGTGTTAGATAATTAAGCTCATGTGGCTTAAGCTGTCTGGAAATATAAGTAATCACTTTTTCTTTCTGTATAAGGACACAACCTAACCCATTATGACTAGTATTGTTGAATAAATTTATTCAAATATGGATTGACATTCGGTTCATCAAATCCATAAAAGCCACTGGTGCATTCATTACACCAAATGGCATAACTAAAAACTCATAATGACCATAACGAGTCCGAAATATCATCTTAGGTACATCTAACTCCTTGATCTTCAACTAATGATAGCCTGACCAAATATTTATCTTTAAAAAAATGTCGACATCTTTCAGCTGATCAAATAAATTATCGATCCTTGGCAGTGGGTACTTATTCTTGATAGTCATCCTATTAAACTACCTATAATCAAAGCAAATACATAGGATGCCATCTTTTTTCTTCATAAACAACATTGAAGCACTCCATAGTGATATATTAAGTTGTGTAAAACCTTTATCCAGTAAATCTTACAACTGCACCTTTAACTCTTTCAACTCTTCATGTGCCATTCTGAATGGTATAATAGAAATAGTACCATTGCCAAGTACCAAATCGATAGCAAACTCAATCTCTTGGTCCAATGGTAGCCTTGGTAACTCTTTCAGAAACACATCAGGAAATTCACAAATGGTAGGAATGTCAGCCAACTTTGGACTATCTTTTTTCATATCAATCACATACACCAAATAAACTTCACATTCCTTACTAATGAGTTTCTAAGCTTTTAGCATTGATATCACATTCTCTAGATATCATCTGTTCTCACCCATCACTACTATCACTTCTTGTTCTAAAATTTTAATAATCATTTACCTCTTTCCATAATCTATTATCACTCTGTGCTGAGCTAGTCAATCCATTCCTAAGATCATAACAAATTTGTGGAATGATATCTTTATCAGGTGTGCTGGAAACTATATGCCATGTATTGCAATTGGGCAACTCCTGAACACCTTACTAACCCCCATACAGTGCCCTAATGGGTTAGTCATAAGAATATCAAATTCTAAAGTATTCGGTTTAAAACTCTCTTCACCTAGTGGTGGTGTGCATATGTATGAATGCGTAGACCCCGAATTTATCAATGCATGTATGTCAGAGCCAAAGAGAAGAAATTTACCCACGATAACATCAGGTGCATCCTGATCTTCTCATCCTCGCATGACATATGACCTAGCTGGTGCAGCTCTACTGCCTTCTAGCCTTTTTGTAATCTCTGATATGAACTGGTTAGGCCCTATTCGACCTACTTTATCTTGTCATCTACCTTAACCTCTTTTATATTTGGAAGTCTATGTTTGTATTGGCTCAGTGCTTCCTGAACCTCTACCATACTATAATAGGGGATAATCTCGTCTCAAATGATCTTTGAAGTTGCATCTTAAACAAACTCCAGTCATCCACCAACACTCTCCTATGTGAGGATAACCATAATGCTGATATGAAGTAGAGGAGGTAGCGATGGCCTGAGTATATCAGTGTCAGTGCACTAGTTACCAAAAAAGTAGATCTTGCAGGTTTTCCTCGCCTAAAAGAAGAAGGCCTACTAGTACTGCCAATCTGAAATCAGCCATAAAAAGATCTTGCTATCTTATGGTCGAATGGTCCTTCACTTGGTTGTGTCATGGGTCTTCTGAACCCTCTATCCAGTGTTGGCTATTGAGTTGATAAAACTCTCTCAGTTGTTCTGGCAGATGCTAACAAACTAAAAAAGTTCATCAGACATAGGGCTGAGACATGTAGCTTGATCAAATCTCTCAACCCATCCTCGAATCATCGACATTTATTAGGTTCAGTGGATACAATATCGTCGGCATACTTACACGACTGTGTGAAGTCTCTCTCATACTCTGATACTGGTATGTTCATCTATTTCAAAGTTAAGAATTCTCTTTTCTTGTCATCTATATAAATAGGTGAAATATATTGCTCCTTGAACTTTTCTAAGAAAAACTCCCAAGTCAAGGGATCATGTGCCTCCAAACTCTGTGACATTGACTGCCACCAATCATAGGCATTATCATATAATAAAGACATTGCATACTCATATTTCGGCTCATCAATATAGCGTAGGTAGCCAAAGATTCTCTTTGCCTACTCTAATCAGAACTCAGTTACAGAGTGTCATCTTCCCGTTTACCATAGATATCTGGCACCCCTAGCTTTCTCAATCTCTCAAACAGTAATTTTGGTGGGGTTGGCGGTGCATTCCTCTTTAGTAGCTCTATTGTATTCCTCAAAAATTTTTTCTGTCCAGCACTAGAATAGCCGTGTGATGAACTAGCATCAGATCTAGATGCAGCAGCTCGGTGATGACTCAATTGTGATAATGCCTCTATCTTTATGGGTTCATTACTCTCTGCCTATTCAACGATAATCTGCCGTGATCCAGAAGCCATAACCTACCTATACCATAAAAGTAATGACCCTAATTAGTACACAACAACTCGTATATATACAAATGTCGGTACACACATGCTATATAATACTTGATATATTTTTAAAACTCCTTTTAAAAATCAAAACCATCTAAAATGGACTTTGAAACCAAAAACTCTGTAACACCCTTTTACCCCAGCTACTAGTGCCTGAATAAAGGGATGTTAAGCTAGCTCTCTAGTTAAAACGTTTATAAATCAAGGTAAATTGAACATATGTAACTTATACTATTTATTTATTTATCTTTTATATTTTTTCTTTCTAAAATCAAATATATAATAACATTGTGATAAAAGATAACTACATGCTTTATATACAAAAATATTATTTACAAAATGTTTACCTCACTTAAAGGCTGAGTTTAGTTACATACATCATAAAAGATAATACATAAAAAGATATATAAAAACACAGAACCCATGGTGTTATAGTATAATTTTTGTATTGGATTAGGTATATGTTAGCTTTTGTTCTACTATCTTCTGACTATTCTTCACTATATCTGTACTAGAGGAATTCTCACGCTAAGCACTAGCCTTAGTGGTGCATATAAATAAGGCAATATACTATATTTATGTAATGTGCACTTATCTACCAACATATATATATATATATATATATATATATATATATATATATATTTATGTAATGTGCACTTATCTACCAACATATATATATATATATATATCTGAGTGTGTATCACATATACCTTTATCAAAATTTGAGTTATTTAAAAAGAAATGAATTTTTATAAGAAAAGATATTCTCAACTTGTGAATTATTTAGAGGATTTAGAAAATTAAGTTTTACTTCTTAAAATTGTAATGATTTCCTTAAATCATTATATAAGATTTCTTCAAAAACCTTTACAACTCAAGTGTCAAGTATAGAGGTGATAGGTAAAGAGATTCACACCATTGCAGCTCTTTCTTCATTGCAGTCGTGATTTTTGGAAGAGGAATGTTAGAAATTTTAATATAACGACTCTTTGAAGGTTTTAGGCTATAAATACCCCTTGCAAATATTAGAGTTAAAGAAGAGAACAACCCCCCTCCCCAATGCCAAAATTTTGTCACTTTGATTCTCTAATTCTTGTGTAATCTCTAAGTGTATTTGAGTGTGAGAGATTAATGGTTTAAGTGTTTAACCAAAAAATACTTGAGATTAAGGTTGAGAGTGAATCTGGTAAAACTCTTAGATTATGTATTAATCTATAGAAAAATACTTATTGAAATTATAGTGTGAGTATTTAGTAAAACACTTAAGGTTTAGAGTTAGTTTATGTAAACACTCTAGATAGGTTTGAGTGTGAGTCTTAAGAAAACACCTAAGTTTGAGATGAACTTGAAAAACTTCATGATATTGTAATTTTTGTTGTGAGTTAGTGAAAAAATCCTAATAGATGATTAAAGAGTGGAAGTAGAGATCATTTTTCCTCAACCACTATCAATGTTGTGTGTCTTTGTTTAATCTTCTCATTTTTCTCTTTATGTCTTTATTATTTATTGAACAAATTATAGAAAATTCCTCAGAAATTTAGCAAATTACAATCATAAACAAATTTTTAAAAAACTAACAGTTTACCCTCTTGTCATTTGATATAAATATTGTTTATGATAATAATTAGGTAGGTTGTGACTTGAATGTACTGATTGCTCTATGGATACAGTCGTTGGTAATGAAAATAAACTCTAAACTTTTAAAAAAAGTAATTACACTGTACATAAAATCCTAAAACATTCATAAAAAAATATTTCAAATATAGAAAAATCATGTGGTACAATATACTGTAATGTTTAAAATTCAAACAATATCAAATATTACATTATTATTTCAAATAACACGAGATAAACTGTTAATTTTTTACAAAATTTGTTTATACATATAATTTATTAAAATGTTAAAGAATTTTTCTGTAATTTATTTAGTAATTGCAAAAGAATTTATACGTTGCGAAAAAATTCCATTAGCCTCAAATTTTTTTTATTTTATTAAACAGCGAGATGTGTGCATTTTTATTACAATTTGAAACTATTTTATCTCTCATTTACGAAACAATTAGATATGCCATTTGCATTTAACATATAGAAACATATATGTTCGTTTTTTCATCGATAATGAAAACAACTTTAGTACTTTTACTAGCCTATCAATGCAACCAACCTATTAGCGATTGAGTTATATTTTTAATAATTAATTAATATGGACTTCTGCATGTTGTACAGTGAAGTCTGCAGAGTACTTGGGTTTATTCGCAGCCTGAGTTGACTTAGGAATATATATATATATATATTAATTTCCAACTTGCAACGAAGTTTCAGTGGTAAATGCATCAGGAAATTTGGTTGTCACGAAATAAAATAACATAAAAATGGTCAACTTCAGTGCTAAAAATTAATCATCCAACAATTCCTCCTCTTCCTAAATTATTAGTTTTTACTTTTTATGAAATATTAATAAAAATGGCACAATTTAATTATTCTCTTAAATTTTCAATATATATATATATATATATATATTCGATTACATTCCCATTTTTTCCCCTAAAAACATTTTCAAATCGAAATATTATTTATTGCCAACTATTTATAAAATCTTTTTCTAGTAAAAAAAACTATAACGTTTAAATCTAGCTACTTTCACAATTTAAATCATTATATCCAGAATTTCATTTCAATTTTTTTTATATTAAGTAAAAGTTGTCTTTCGATTTACTAAATTTTAAAGATAAGACTATCTAAATAATAATGAGGAACATAGTATTTTTAGGTCCTTGTAGTATTTGATTTCATTATTCTATCGAGAATTTATACTTTTATTTGATAAAATTAGGCTTTTTTATTTTTATTTTTTTTATGACATTTAGTCCTTCATTAACAGAACGTGTACGTGTACCTTTATTTGATAGAATTTGAATTTTGTTAATTTTTTTTTAATTTTTGCTATTAGTCGCTAAATTTACCAAAAGTAGCATCGTTATATATGAAATGATTTTAAGACTAATAAACTATTTCAAATTTACTGCTCACAAGTTATGTGAAAACTGTTTTAAGTTTAATTATCTTCATTAAACATAATCAAAATTTTGTTGTTTTTAAGAATAAACAATATTTGACATCCTATTTTGTGAAAATATATCTTAAAGTTAAATAATATTTTTCTCATAAATATATTTTTGCATGTCAAATATATATACTAATGTGTGTATCAATTTATTTTTTGTTTAAATAGATTTGACAATTTATAATTCAACCTAAATCCGAAATGTTATGAATTTTAAAATAGAAAATTTAAATTCAAAAATTATTTGAATTTAATTTTCTAATGAAAGATTAACTAGATTAATTGCTCGTGCGCTTAACTTGGTAAGTCTAACCCCATTGTGAGGGCTAAGCTTAAACGGTTAATTTTATATTATTTTCATTAACTAAGGACTATATGTCAAAAACAATAAAAAATTAGTAAACTCAAGTATATTAAATAAAAATAAAAAGATTTTCAAACTCAATCAGTAAAATCGAAATTTACAAAAACCTAAAAGTGCTTTTTACCTCCTAATAACAACGCGGCGGGTAAGACCACGATTCAATACGCGTTACACTGTAGAAATTTGGTAAACTGATCCCCACCAAAATTAGTTTAATTTCTATTTCTCTTTTACCCAATAAACAAAACAATTTTTAATTGTTTTTAGCTAAACTAAACTAATTTAATCATATAGTAATATAAATACAGATTTATTAATTGTCAATTACAATAAATTAAATAATAAATATATTATTATATAATTAGATTAGTGTATAAATAATATAATAAATTGAATTTATTAAAAACAATTTCTTTTATCGTGGTTTTCGTTTTTTCTACTAAGCCAAATTCCGATTATGGTAACCCCATTTTTATTTTTTTTCATTTCTCCAATAATTACTAGAACCCAAAAGGAAAATAGAAAAATAAACCATTTTATCCCATATCCAAATAAACTATTGTATTATGTATGCATATGAATTAATTCCAATATAGTTTTTAGCATAATTAATATCCTAATTAGCGGATCATACAAAGCGGCAAAAGCACCAACGGCCATTAAAAACCGCCTTCTCCTGAATAGGCTACTCCTTGTATGAAAATCAACGCGAATAAGCCACTCTTTCCTTCGTTTTCTCAGATTATCCCACAATTTTCTCGACCCACAAACACTCCCTAAATCCGCGCAAATACGCAGGAAGTCTTTCCATTACCCTTTTCCCCATTTACTACAAAAAGGCCATGCATTGTATAAAAGGCTCAATTAAGAAGGAAGAAGAAGATAAGAAAAACGATGATAAACTAAAAAAGAGTATTAAGTTTTTTTTATGTTTAAGGCCGGTGGTTATGGAGAGTTTAGGTGGTGGTGCTAACGGTGACAGGGGAACCCCCTATAAACATATTAGGGTGGAAAGTATTGATGGTGCTGTTTTCCCTCGGATATACCATACTTTGCCGCTGTCATCGGCACCGGAGAAAGATGCCGCCGGTCGCTACAAAAAGAAGAGTAAAAAGAAATTTTTGCGTTTAATGAAAGCTGTTCTATTTCAAACATCATTGGTTAGTATGTAGTAATTTTTTTTTGTTGTTTGTGATTGATATTCTGTTTCTATTTTCCAATTGTTTTTTGAGGTTTCAAATGCTTTGACTCTGTTCACACACTTGCGTGAAATTTTAAGTTGATCAATAATTGAAAAATGATTAATTATTGCTGCAGGCCAAGAAGGTAATGCAAAGAACATCCGCAAAGAAGAAGAAGCAATTCACTAGTGGAGATTCATCAGCAAAAATTGACAAGAAGGATTTATACCCAATTAAGGCAACGTCATTATATAAAAAATTTGCCAGGAAAAATCAAGAAAGGATTATCTCTGCTACTCCTATAAAAACTGTGTCTTCTGCCACTCCCCTGTCTTCTACTGCATCATCAGTAACTTCCAATTCGCAGCGATTCGCAGACAGGAGAAATCGGAACAGATCACAATCACATTCAGTATTGGAGAAAATTAGAGATAAGCAGGAAATTGCTGTGGAGGAGAATGGAAAAGGGAATTATAAATCTAATACAGGGCTGTTGTTTTTTCTTGTAGCTCTGTTGGTTTTGGTCATATGGGGTAAGATACTTGCTATCTTATGCACATCCACATGGCTTTTCTTCGCGCTGAATTGGAATTCGGGGAAGAAATTACGGAAAAGTAGAGTTAAATCTCAGTCAATGGACAGGGATGAGTACAAGAAGAAGATAATTATGGAGGGATTATTAGGCAGGAACCGTAATTAACTGCTATAATAATTGTGATTAGTAAAGGTAACAAATTAACTGTGTTTCACCCCTGCCCAAAAGACAGGAAGAGACGGAAATAAATTTTGTAGTTTATGCTACATTTTTAAGTGTACATAAGAGTGTCATGGAAGGCTAGTTGGAGTAATGTTGCAGGCTAATGCCTCTCATTGTTTTGTAATGCTTAATTTTCTGGCCATTTTAGGCATTGATTTTTTTATTTTCCTATGCATTATGTAATCCATTTGTTTAGCAAATGAAAATTGAAAAATTTTCCCCAAAGCTAAAGTTATCCAAATATAACAACTATTCAATTTTTCAATTTAAATATTATTAAAATAATATCTTCTTACATCTGCATGGGTTGATTATATGGTATAAACACTTCTTATAAGAATTTTAAATCTCTTTTCGAACTAACTTTAGCAATAAAGTAGGTTATGTACTATTTGATTTTTTTTATTCCCTATCTTAGTTTGAATGTATTAATTTAGTTGATGTATGCTCGGCTACTTTTTTTTTTTTTTTAGATAAAGGTGGGAGAAACACCCACAACAAATAAAAACAAACTACCTACAATGAGAGTAAAAAGATTCAATAGTACTAAATTTTTTTCAGTACCAATTTTTTTTTTATCAAATTGGTACTAATCATTTGAAATTAGTTTCAGATCAAGATACCAAAACTTTTCCGGTTGATTCATATTGATATAGACGCCGGATTTAATGACATGAATATCAAATTTGCTAACATGGTCAAAGAATTTGCTGATGTCAACATTGAAAATTTTTTTGATACCATGATCTGAAATTCAACTTTAAAATTTTAGTACCAACTTGATATAAAATAAAATTTTGGTATCAATTTTGATGCAGATACAATAATTTTAATACCACTCAAATGTTTTACAAAAAGCTAGTTGGAGTAATGTTGTAGACTAATGCCTCTTATTGTTTTGTAATGCTTAATTTTCTGGTCATTTTAAGTATTGATTTTTATTTCTATGCATTATGTACTCCATTTTTTTTAGTAAATTAAAATTGAACTTTTTTCCCCAAAGCTAAAGTTACACATATATAATAACTATTAAAATTTTTAATTTAAGTGTATGACTAGGGAATTTGAAATGTCCATGATGGGTGAACTTAAGTTCTTCCTTGGTCTACAAATTAAGCAATACAATGAGAGCATATTCGTCAACCAATCCAAGTACACCAAAGAGTTAATCAAGAAATTTAGAATGGAATGATGCAAAAATGCTAAGACTCCTATGAGCACTTCAACAAAATTGGACAAAAATGAGAAGGGAAAGAGCATAAATGAAAAGCTTTATAGATATATGATCATATCACTTTTATACCTTACTGCTTCTAAGCCCAATGTAATGTATAGTGTTTGCTTATGTGCTAGATTTCAATCTGGTCCTAAAGAATCACATTTGAATGGTATAAAAAGAATTTTAAAATACTTAAATGGCACATTGCATCTAGGCTTATGGTATCCTAAAAATTCATCTTTCCATATCATAGGATATTGAAATGCAGATTATGCCGGTAGTCTTTTGGATATAAAGAGTACCTCAAGCACTTGTCACTTTATTGGTGAATGCCTAGTTTCTTGGTTTAGCAAGAAACAAGTTTTAGTTGCCTTATCTACCGCTAAAGTGGAATATATAGTAGCAGGGTGTTGTTACACTCAAATCCTATGGATAAAACAACAACTTAAGAATTACATAGTTTGGACCATATACCCATCAAATGTGATAATACTAGTGCCATCAACCTATCTAAGAATCTCATTCAACACTCTAGAAGTAAGCATATTGACATTAGACATCATTTTCTTAGGGATCATGTTCAATATGAAGATGTTGTGTTAGAATTTATTGATACAAATAATCAATTGACATATATTTTTACCAAACCTCTTAATGAAAAAAGTTTTTGTTTTATAAGAAGAGAGTTTGGTATGCTTGATGGATCAACGTTGTCTTAATTTTTTTTGCTAATTGTATGTCATGTGAACCTTGAATGTTAATTCCTTCATATGATGCATTTTACATGATTGATTTTGTGGTATGAAGTGGTTTACATGATAGAAATATGTGTTTTAAGGCATAGACACTTTTTAGAAATCTTTTAGTTTTGTTTTAGATTTAGTTTTATTTTTTTTAAGTTTTGAGGTGGTTCACGCTCGTGACATATATTCATGGCAGTGAACAATGATAAAAAAAAAAAGTTATAGAAGCTTTCATGTGTTGCTTCACGACTTGCCTTACGGGAAGAGGTAGTGAAGACTAAGCTTCACGTCTGTTACTATATTTGTCACACCCATAAAAAGCCTTCTTCATGCCCGTGACTGTTTAATGTCACGACTGTGGCTCGTTTCACTTTCCTTTTCATGGCTAGAGCGCCCCTTCAACAGAGGTAGAAAGCCTTAGGGATGATTGGTCAGGCTTTAAGCCTACTTAGAGTCCTAGTTATCATGTAGTAGTTTTACCTTTGTTGTAATAAGACTTTATCTTTATGCATTTCAATTTTCATATAATCTTCGTCACCTTTAAATTTTAATACAACCATCTTATTGACATTTCAATCTTTTGCTGGTGACAAAGGGGGAGAAACAAACATATATGTATTCAATATATGTCAACTGGAGAAACAAACATATATGATTGGCATGAATATGCAATATGCAATGTGTGGTTATATACTCATTTTATTTAATGCATAAGATACACTTAACATATTTCTCACATATACTTTCAATACACTTGGTTATACATGTTTTATTTGATGAGATATACTTAAGATATACCTTGCATATACCTTATTAGTTTGTAAATACCTTTGCTATATTTCTTTCAAATCTTGCACTTTATTATTTTATCTTAAGCACATTTTGAGGGGAAGACTTCTCAAAAGCACATATTGTTATATTATTTGTCACCGTAAAAAAGGACAAGATTGTTGAACCTTGAGGGGTATTACCATCATTTTGATGATAACAAATAAAATAGCAACAATGTATTTAACAATATTTGTATTCTAAGTGTGTTAAACATGATATACTTTGATTAGAACACGAAGCATGATTGAAAGACAACTTTTGAAGATAAAAATTAAAGAAATAGCAAAGTGTCACGCCTGTGACTACTAATGTCACGCCCGTGAATGTAGCTTAGCACAAATTCTCCACCATTCAAAGCTCACGGCCATGAATGATCCAGCCTGCTGCCCAGATATTGAGCCAAAAAAGGGGTTGAATTGGAGATTAAAAAAATTTAACTTTTAAGTGCGAAAAAAAAAATTAAGTTTAGTAGGGATAAAAGAATATGACACAAGAATTTTTATAGAGGTTCAGGTGTTAACAAACCCTACTCCTCTCCCCAATCTCAATTGGGAGTTTCACTAACACACTAAGTGTTATAATGGAGTTTTACAAGCTCACTCTCAACTATGGTGTTTCTAACAATGGCTCACACCTAACCCATAAATTCCTTGTGTTTTGATGGCTCACACAATAACCAATTCCTTATGTTTTACAGGCTCGCACAAATAACCTTTACCTTGTGTTTTACAGGCTCACACAAACAATATTTTTTTGTGTTTTAGAGGCTCACACAACTAACTCTTACAAGTGTTCTACTCTTAACCTAGAAATACCCAAAACTCACTTGAGTAAATGATTATAGAGAGAAGAACTTACAAATATTTATTGCTCAATAAATGATGAGAAAAAAGATTTTCACTGAGAATAAATATCAAATGCACAAAATGGCTTACAACAAGGTTTTGATTCAAAATATTAGCAATTCTCTTGTTCTTTTGTTCTCCTTGTTCACTCTCTTGTTCTGGATGCATAAATGACTTGCATTTATACTTCAATAGCAAATTATAGCCATTATAATGCATTTAATATGAAACTAGCCATTGCACCAATCCTAATAAATGCACCTGAATTTTTCTCTTTCATATTTCATGGTCGTGACTCTACTATGAAATTTCCTATTAAGGTGAATTTTCACATATCTACATCCCTCACATTAGAATCCCCATTAGTGAGATAAGCATCTACTTTCTGATGAATACCCTAGGGAATATAAAGTTGAAGCCTACTCCAATCCCATCCCCTACCAGATTGCCAATAATCATAAAGTACCTTATTCAATTTAGTCCAAGGAACGGGTTGAAGGCTATACTAAAGAAGAGGAGTATCAATGAGCCAAACATCAAACCCAAAAAAAATGTAGAACACCAATTCTCACATTCTTTTTTTTAACTTCAAATCAAAAACCATGGCATATTCCCCTCCACACCGATGACATCTTTCTGGATAGACCTTCCACTAATGTTAGTCCTTCCCTTCAAATATTTTTTTCTCATCATGGAGATCCATAAGCCATCTGTTCCACTATCCATTTCTCATGCACCTTTAGCCAGTATAGCCTTATTCATCTGATGAAGTTTACGAATACCTAGGCTACCATCAATTTTGGGTCTAGTAATGGTATCCCAATTGACCAAATGAACTCCATGTTTGTCATCTCCAATACCCCATATGAAATTCTAACAAATTTTTTCCATAATATCACATATTCCATAGGGTAATTGAGTTGTTTACATGATATAATTGGTCGAAATAGAAATGATAAATCGAGTAAGTGTAATTCACTCAGCCAAAGATAAATGTTTGGACTTCCAACTAGTAAGTTTACTATTCATTCTATATAGGATAAAATTATAGATTTCCTTATTCACTATCTCATGAATTGCTATGTAGAGGAAAGCTTTTGTGCAAGGGCTTTATCAACATTGGCAGAACAAAATAAGATTTATTTTGAGAGATTTACCAACTGTCTCAAAGCCTTGTAAAATTTATCCAAATAACCTTTGATAACCTAAAACTAATTTATGCTTGCTTCAGCAAAGAGAATCATGTTGTCTACAAAAACATGAGAAAATTTGGGTCCTCTAGGAGAGATTTCAATAGGCCTCCAAAAATTATTGCTAACCACATCATTGATCAAATGAGAGTCTTTCAATGCATAAGACAAAAAGATATAGGGAAATGGGATCTCGTTGTCTAATGCCTCTAGAAGGTGTAAACTCTTGAATCTTTTCACCATTCCACAAGACTACCATTTCACAAGTTTGAACACACTCTATTATATTAAGACACCAGCTGCTCGAAAGGCCAATGTCAATAAGAGTATTCCAAATAAAGTCCCAAAAGAGTCCATCATAAGCCTTTGCTAAATCAATTTTAAGAGCCATCATACCCATACCCTTTTTAGCAACCCTCAAACTATCCTAGAAAATGATTATGTTGCCAATGATGTGATGACCTATAATGATGCTACTCTGCACTGTATGAAACACCCCTTTACCCTTTCGTAGGACGGATAGGTAGGATGGCATCACTAACTAACCAATCGACTTCCTATACAAGAATTACAAAAACGACTATTGAACTAACCTATATACCCCACATAAAAAGAAAAATTGAGACTTTATTCAGAGTTAAAAGGGTCTTTAAAACATTTAGGCTCGGTATATTATCCATAAATTTTGACTCTAGACATGGTGATGCAAATAATGTAATATCAGTACTGAAATCTCAAAAACTTATCGGTAAGGGAGGTGAAGCTTATTTAGCGTATGTGATCAATATGAAAAAAAGCAACCCAAAGTTAGTTGACATTCCTACTGTTTATGAGTTTTCATATGTGTTTCTAAAAGAGTTACCAAGATTGACACCAGATCAAAAGATAGAGTTTGTTATCGATTTGGTACCCGACAGGACTTCTATTTCTATCACCCCATATAGAATGGCACTAGCTAAATTGAAAGAGTTAAAGGTGCAGCTGTAGGACTTACTAGATAAGAGATTTATACAACTCAATGTGTCAATGTGGGGTGCTCAAGTGTTGTTTGTAAAGAAGAAAAATGGTACCTTATGACTTTGCATCAATTATAGGCAATTTAACAAGGTAACTATCAAGAATAAGTACTCATTTTCGATGATCAATGACCCCTTTGATCAATTGAAATGTGAAGTTGTATTTTCAAAAATAGATCATCAATCAGGGTTTCATCAACTAAAGATCAAGGAGTCAAATGTATCAAAGACGGTGTTCAGGACTCGTTATGGTCATTATGAGTTCCTGGTTATGCCATTTGGCTTGACAAATGCACTAGCAGCATTTATAGACCTGATGAACCAAGTGTTCAGGCCATATCTTGATCAATTCATAGTTATGTTTATCAATGAAATCCTTGTGTATTCCAGAGATATAGGAGAACATGATCATCATTTTAGAATAGTGTTGCAAACAATGAGGAAATAGCAATTATATGCCAAGCTCTCTAAGTGCGAGTTTTGGCCAAAAGAAGTTAGTTTTCTAGGCCATGTAATTTTAGTGGAAGGCATTCGAGTTGATCCTAGCAAGGTTGAAACTATCCTTAATTAGAAACCACCTCGTAATGTGACAGAAGTAGGGAGTTTCTTCAGGTTAGCCAGATAGTACATGAGGTTTGTAAAACGGTTTTCATCCTTAGTGACTAATTTTACTCAGTTGCTACAAAAAGATGTTAGGTTTGAATAGACATGCAAGTGTCAAGCAAGTTTTGACCGACTTAAGGTGATGTTGATGAAGATGTCAATGTTGACTCAGCCTACTCTGGGAAAGATTTTGTGATGTATAGTGACGCCAATCATAATAGTTTAGGTTGTGTTCTCATGTAAGAAGGAAAGATGATTACTTATGTCTCAAGACAGTTTAAGCCTCACGAGCTTAATTATCTGACCCATGATTTGGAGTTAACTACTATTGTTTTTGCTTTCAAGATCTGGAGACATTATTTGTATGGGAAAAGATGTTATATCTATACAAATCACAAAAGTCTTAAGTATCTTCCCTCATAGAAAGAGTTGAATTTAAGGCAAAGAAAATGATTGGAATTGATTAAAGATTATGACTGTGATCGACTACCAGCCAAGAAAAACTAATATGGTTGCAGATGCCCTAAGCAGGAAAATTTTAGCTAGTAAGCTATAATAGCTTTCCTCTTTAACTTTGTGTATTCTAGGTAACAATAAGATTGAACATATAAATAACCTTCATAATGGTAGAAATGCGAATGAAATCCACCTTGATGAAGAGAATTAAAAATGCTCAAAAGCAAGATGAGAAGGTAGTAAAGATAGTTAAGGTAGTGAAAAATTGAGAAAAACATGAGTTTTCATTAACAAAAGATGACACAATGTACTTCAATAATAGGATTTATGTGCCAAGTATAGAAAAATTAAGGTTAGATATCTTAAAAGAAGCACATAAGACAGCATATATTATGTATCCAAGCGATAACACGATATATCAAGACTTGAAACTGAATATTGGTGGTCAGAAATGAAAAAAGATATTACAAAATATGTGGCTAAATATTTGACTTGTCAACAAGTGAAAGTTGAACATCAATTACCTACAGGACTATTGTACAGTGTAAATGGGAAAGATTTACTATGAATTTTGTGTTAGGGTTATCAGTGACTCAAAGGAAGCATGATGCATTATGAGAGATAGTGGATCAATTAATGAAATTATCACACTTCCTACTAGTCATGATGGAATATTCATTGAATAAGTTGGCCGAGATTTATGTAAATGATATTGTGAGACTACATAGAGTTCCAGTATCCATTATCTCTGACAGACATCCCAGATTTACATCGTAATTCTGGAAGAGCCTATAATAAGCTTTGGGAACCTAACTCAATTTTAGAATAACATTCCATTCGTAGATAGATGGACAGTCGGAACAAATTATCCAACTACTAGAAGATATAATAAGAAGTTGTGTGCTCGAGTTTGAAGGAAGTTGGGATCGATACTTATCTCTTATGGAGTTTGACTATAATAATAGCTATCAGACAAGCATAGGCATGACTCTTTATGAGATATTATACGAAAGAAAATACATGACACCGATTTATTGGACCGAGCTAAGCGAGAAGAAGTTGATAGGGCTGGACATAGTACAACAGATAGAGAGAAGTTAGAATTATTAAGAAAAGATTGAATTCATATCAAGATCGACAAAGGTCATATGCTGACCTTAATAGGTGAGACATAAAATATGTTGTAGGTGATAAAGTTTTTCTTAAAAGTTTCACCTTAGAAGAAAGTATTGAGATTCGGTAGAAGAGGAAAATTAAGTCTAAGATTCATAGATCCTTATGAGATTTTGGAGAGAATCGGACTAGTGGCATATCATTTAGTACTTCCACCGGAGTTGGAGAAAATTCACAACATATTCCATGTTTCAATATTGAGGAGAACCGATCAGATCCGACTCATGTTCTCACAATTGAGGAAATTGAAGTTCAGCCAGATTTGACAAATAAGGAGGAACCAATCGCTATATTGGCATGTGAAGGGAAACTTCTTCAAAACAAAAGATTCCTCTAGTAAAAGTTTTATGGTAGAATCACACAGTTGAAAAAGCCACAAGGGAAAGCAAAGAAATAATGAGGAGGCAATATCCTCATGTGTGCAACATAGAATGAACAGGTAAATTTCGAGAACAAAATTTATTTTAAGGAAGAAAGAATGTCACATTCATTAATTTAGTCTTTGAGTCACACGTGTTGCTAAGTTGATACGATGGATCAACTTGAGTCTAAATTCGAATTTGATCGAAAATAATCAAAATAATGATTAACAATTATGAAACATGCCTAATAAATTGTTTAGGATGTTTTAAGAAATAGAATTACGATAAGGAACTAAATTGCAAATTTGATGAGTTTTTAGGTCATTTTGCAATTTATCAAAATTTTGAGGATCGGATGAGACATCTATTAATTGAACACATAAATTGGACATGATTAATGAAAGAAAGCTAGCCACCATTAGGAGAAAAAAGATTAATATATTAATTAAGCCTAATACTAAAATTTTGGGTCAAGATGGTGGGATCCATATGTTGAAATTTGATGTCTTCTTCTTTTTCTTTTCTTCTTCTCCCTTATCATCTTTTCTCTCAGACATTTTCTGCACCCTCTAACTAGCTCCATCTTTTCTTCCATACTTCCATTGAATCCTATAGCTCAAGCTTAGTCCAGGGTAAAATAAGAGAGAAAATAGAGAGAAAAAGGCATATATTCATGCATAACAAAATTTGGAAAAGCTAGGAAGAGCAAAAAGAAGGGGATATAAGCAAGATAAGAGGAAAAAGAAAACTCCAAAATGTGGATTAAAAAGAGAAAATAGTAAAGGTAAGATGTTCCTTTCCTCCTCTTTCATCTTTTCTAAAGAATATTGATTTGGTTTTGAACTCATTTAGAACTTGTGGTAGAGGAGAGAGAAGATAGGGTTTAAAGAGTTTTGATGAGGTAGAGTTTGATTATGGTTTTATGATGTTATAGGAGTTCCAAGTGACAATGAGCTAGTTCAAATGAGCACAAGAAAGGAAAAAGAATTATAAAGAGAAAATGAGAGCAAAACTAAAAGGTTAGTGCATAATTTAAGGTAATAGACTATATGTTGTTTTAAAATGCATGACATGAATATTTGACATGTTTAATTGTATGTATTTGTATTTGTTATAAAGTATGACATAAATGGAGTTGAAAATCTAGAGATTTTGCTATGTCATCAATCAAATGAGAATAAGTTAGAAATTGAATATGAATAAGAAACTTAAATGTTGTATTGTTGTAAATAATGCATTGAGAACTTTATATATGTATGTTGTTAAATTTTATGGCTTGATGAAGCCTGAAATGAATTAGATAAGTGAAAGTGCAAATTTTCAATAGTCAGTCACGGGTGTGAAGAATTGTTCATGGGCGTGCATGTCTAAATTCAATGGTGCAAATAATTACTGATGGGCGTGACTTTTTTGCACGCAAATAGCATTATTCATCCATATTCATTCACGGCTTGAGTAACGGGCATGAACTTATTCACGGGCGCAAACTCGTAGACTACAGTCATGAATGTATCTGGCATGGTTCAAAGGAATGAAGAAAGAGTCACGACCATGAATACCCTATTTTTCATAATGTGTTTATTTAGAAGGTCTATGAAAATATTAAATAGAAAGAATATGATATGTTATATATATTGTTGTATGAAAAGAATTGTGAAGTGACTAAAAAGAGAAAGTATATAAAAAAATGGTATGAATAAAGAAGAATGAGATTGATAAAGAAAATAAATGAAAACTTGATGGTAATATAAATTAAGTCCTTGAATACTTAGTTTAGAATTATAATTTTGGATAGTTTAGCATGTCAATTAGAGTAATATATTAAATATTGATGATGACACCAATATTAAATGTCGATGATAGTACTATTTATTAAATCCGATGATGACACTATTATTAAATGTTGATGATGACACTTATATCCATCATCAACATTTAATAATAGTGTCATCATCGGATTTAATAAATATATATATATATATTGGTAATGACACTTATATGCACATATCATAATACCCAGATAATATTTTTAAATACCTGGATAAAGAACTTCGTTATCCTAATTAGTGGTTCCTAGGTACTACAGGTGAACATAAAATAAAATAAATAAGAAAAAGAGGGAATTATTGTTTGCATGAATGAAAGTAATGGGCATAAATCAGATAAACTTGAGAAAAAGAGAATTGTATATATATATATATATATAACTATACAAGATATGTGAAATGATAAGAGAAATGATCCTGAAATAATTTAGAATAATTGAATAAAGGCATGTGATTGCACATTGCAGAAAAATAGTATATTGTCTTATTTGTATGAACTACTAAATTTAGTATTTAGTGTGGGAGTTTTCTCTCGCGCAGATATAAAAAAAAATGATAGGCTAAGGTCGATAGCCAAGAGACGAACAATGATCTGATCAAGTAAAGCAGCTATCTAGTTTTACCAAACCACTGCTTATTTTGTAAATAAAACACTTTGTAAATATTATATTTTGTAAATAAAGTATGTTATGTTTTCTCTCTCAAAGGAACCAAAATATATTATGCTACTTTATTTGTGTGTTTCATTATGAACAATTTTTTTTAATGATGAATTTTGCGTAGCACTCCCTTATCTTATCTCATATGCCTAGGCGCGTGTGCTAGAATAAGTGAGTGTTACAATCCAACAAATCCTCACTCTTTCTGAAAAAATACTAGGGTGGTATCCATCAGCCCTGGTACCTTTCAAAGATTCATGTCAAAAAAAGTTTGCTTGATTTCATTTGGAGAAAATGACCTCTAAAGCATATTTCTCATATCCTCAGTCAGAGTAGGAAAGCATCCTCTGTCCAGAGAAGAGCTATAGTTGTTGGATCTACTGTATATAAGTCAATGTAGAAGCTTCAAGCCATACTTTGGAGAGCATTATCATTCGCAACCCAATCACGTGAGTTTCTCTTCAAGTTTGATACGTTTACTGGTAACATAAGACTTAAGTAATTTATGAACACCAGCCAACCTATCCCATTGCCTTTTCTTCCTTTGCAAAATGTTCCCAAAAGTATCTTTGTTACTTAGAATTGATAAAGTTAAAATACTCCGGGTGGATAAGCCAAGCTAGCATAAAAAGGAAAATCCTATTAATTGGATTAACTATAACAAGCGACATATTAATGAGAAAATGATTATGATCAGAGTGAAGCTTTGGTAGATGATCACAATAACGTTTAGGAACCAAGCCCTCCATTCAACATTATAGAGAGCACGATCCAATCTAGCAGCCTTTCAAGTAATAGAAGAATTCACTCTACTCATGTAAACCTGGGACACGTAAAACCCATATCAATTAAAATTTCCTAAAAATCTAGTCATTAAAAAATGTAGATCTGTTAGTGAAATTGCACATACTACCCTGTATCTCATCTTATGAGGCAACCCAGTTAAAATCTTCAACAATTAGCCAAGGGCCAGTGATTTCCATATACTGAATAGTAAATGAAAGCCATAATTGGTGTCGAATGTAAGGAGTAGGACTGTCATAGACAATTGAGAGATGCCAAGGAGGCCAATCAAACTCTTGAACACTGTAGTGAATAAATTGGGGGTTTGTGGCTTCAAATTGGATATGAAGCCTATCATCATCCCAAAGAATACATATTCCACCACTATACCCTATTGCTTCCACTCTTACCCATTTTGTATAGCCAAGACTCCAACAAACTCTGTTAGCCTGTGTACCACTTATTTTTGGTTCAACCAGCCCCACAAAACTATGCATGTGAGATCGAAAAATATGTTTTAAAGTGCGACTAAATGCTCTAGCTACTGCACCTTGACAATTCTAGAAGAAGAGAAATATTAAAAGAAAAGAATAACAATAATAGAAGAAAGGATAAGAGATAAAGATAATACTCATTCGAGTTCTCCTTGCCCATGAATCCCATCCTCTTAAACAAATGGTTCAATCTAATCCTCATCTCCTTCAACAATAAACTCTGTTTTGACATTACCTAGAACACCATCATTGTCGCCATCATGTGGGTTTGGGTCGTGTGGGTTTGTTGGGTCATTAAAATGATTGGTACCCATTTATTTACAGCCCCATACTACCGAAAAATCAAATTATCTGGCCAAAATTTCTACCCATATGGGTCGGATCTAACATTGTCCACGGTGCCGGTTTCCAAATCCTTGAGGACGACATGTAGAACAAAACTTCTGCAACTCACCTCATTGTAGCAAACATCTACTCGCTCGAGTTGAAGATTTAATGTTCCCTTGGTACCTTCCTGTCAAGGCAAACCCGTACTCGACGCAAACAACCTTCCCGATCTTAGCTCCGATCTGGTTGCCACACTAGCCACCCTGGATGTGAAAGATCTCAAGCATATTGGTTCAAAACGGTGAGTTTTGAGAATAGAAGAATATTGCCATTTGCTCATGGAATTTGCATTCAGAGTATAGAGCATCCATGTTGCTTTTGGGATGCGAATGTCTTGGAAAATGGTGGTATTATGGCTGCATGTCTAGAAATAAGAAAGGAAACGGAGGTCTCGATGGTGAATGGATTGGTGGTGGAGGAGATCGGACGACGGGGAATGGCGGCAGAAAGAGGTTTGAGAAATTCCGATCTAAAAGAGGAAGAGAGATGAGATAAAACCCAATTCGGGCAACACCACTGGCCCGCTAATAGAAGTCAGAGTTGTTGAGAATGGAGAACTGCTTCTTCTTGGGTTCAAGTAGTCTTTAGCAAACTCAAGCCCATTATTGGCCCCCTGGACCAACTCTACTGCATGCGTGATGGTCCTAAATGGGCAATTGATCTTGGTCTTCACATTGTAATCATCGACGACAGAGTGCCATGCGAGCCAAAGCATGATAGGAACACAATCCTTCTCGTCAATTAAACCTCTGAACTTCTTTTTCTTGGATTGTATATCTGTCAACTACTTCAGTCCCATCATCAAGTTTCAATCCTTTGTAGCCGAAACAAGCTTCTTTTTATCATATTCCTTCAGTTTCTGCACAACGTACTCATCAATAGCATCAACCATAAACAAAATATAATGACGCCTATTCTTGAGCCAATCCATGAATGGCAAGTTCTCAACTGTCTTTTTGATCTCGTAAATAAGTAACTTACTGTCGTTGGTCACCATCTGACCAAAATAAATCTCTTCAGCAGCTTCGTATAATTTCTTCAGATGCTTGTGTACTGGAATGCGCGACGGAAAGAGACACGGACCAGCAGAGATCTGCCACCAGGATCATGGATGAGAACGTTGACCACTCCCTTAATACAACCATTGCGCTCATTGAAGTTGGGAGAACGGAATCGAGCAAGGCACTCCGTCGATGGGTGTGTGATTTGAAGAGGGAACCTGCACTCTTATGTTGGGCATGGATCTCATGATCCATTTTAAGATTTTGGGAATTTTGAAGCTCCTTCGATTTAGGGTTTGGAGACAATAGTTGTCGATCCAATCTTAGGCCTAAAACAAGGATTCCATCACCTATTGTGTGCATCGGAGGGAGTTTAGGCATGGTCGATCTCTACTCTAGCTCTGATGATTCCTCCTCCCTATCTTGCCTTTCCCCGGGCGGTGGCGCCACCCTGGATGAGTCTTTACACAGTTCCATGAGCTTGTCTAGCTTCATTGAGATTTTGTGCACCGTGTTCTTCAGAGAACGCATCACTTTTGCAAAGATGTCAACTCTAGTCTCCAATCTTTGCCCAAAATTCATCTTCTCCACGGATCACTTGCTCTGATGCCAATTGATAAGAACCAACGAGAACACAAGGAATCAAAAAGAGAATTATGAATTGAACTGGAAAATAGGTAATTACAAGCATTTGAGAGACTTATGACTCTTCTTGTTTATTAGAACTTCTTAACAAAACCAGAGTTCTGCTACCCATCTCCCATCTCCCTTATATACCCTTAATACATTTCCCTATGTAACAAATTTCCTAAATATATTCACTATACTACCCTTCCAACAACCCATGCCAGAAACATCTAGAATAAGTCTTCATCCAATTACCCAACAACATACCACACTCTAGAATGGTCCTCTCTTTTTCCTAACATAATGTATAGGATGCTTATCATAATTTTTTGTTCAACATTAGCCTTTTTCATGCCAGAGATTCTATATATCCTTAGTTCTAATGATTTCTTAGCAACATTTTTTGTGTTGAGGATCATGATTGTCGTGTTACAGGTCTTCAATATGAAGGAGGTTTATTAATGCTCTGTTCTCAAGTGAAAAAGCTCAGACTATTACACAGGTGGTCATGAATTTGCCAAATTATGCAGCAGAATATCTAGGTTTGTTGTATTATTTTATTTTGATTCCCCCTCTTCTTCTCGGCAAAATTCATATTTGAAATTTAAATTCAATAATATAATAATCTCTGTTAAAAAATACATGCTTTCAGTTTTCATGCCATGCATTTATTTATTAGCATTCTTGAAGGTTATAGTATTTATGTTTATGAACCCTTGATTTGTGTTGCGTGGATTTGGAGAAAATTATTTATGCATTGGAAATTTCCTGAACTTGTCTGGATTGGGGAAGTTGGGTTTTGAAGTTCTATTTTCTTTTGTGTAACTCATATGGAAATGTGGTACTTGATCACTGATTCCATAACTCATACCAGAATGACCAGGGCAACTGTAAATTAGAAGCCAGACAGCTTCTTAAGATAAATTTTCATGACTACTTTCTTTCTTTCTTTCTCTCTCTCTCTCTTCTCAATATTTTTGCTTGTATTAATAGATGCATTCAGGGGATAAACAAAAATCATCCCAAGAATAGAGAATTATCTTTTCCAATGATCCATATTTATGGATTCTCTAAAGCCCAAGATCCAGAATTTGATTTTCATGAGGTCTGCTGCTAGAATGTTGCAATTATCTTTTACATTTCTTTGTCCATAATTATGTGTTGGATTTGGTATAAAAATTATGTTTTATGTCTTTGTTGTGCCTTTAATCCTCCAATTTTCCCCTAATTTGTTTTCTAAACATCGATGTAGCAGATAAGAATTGCACTTGGGGAGGTGGCTGTTAATGTGGAAATGCGCAGGGTATGCTTGGTTAGGGGTGTTCTGGAAAATGGATGTTATGTGTATTAGGAGTGTTCATAAACCGTCTAATCCGTCTAAACCGCACCAATCCAAACCAATTAACAATCAAATGGTAGTTGAATAAATGTAGTGGATTGGAATCTATATATATATATATAATCAACATTTTAAATATGTATTTATTTGTACTAATTTTTTTATATTTCATTATGCAAAATTGAAATCAGAAATCTTTCAAATAATTTTTTAATATTTTAATATATTAACAAAGGAATCTTCAATTGAGATTAAAACAGAGATTAGTAGGAATTTGATGTAGTTTTGTGAGCAATTGATTAAAAGATACAATATATTATATTAGTAGAAACTTAGTATTTCAAAATTTTCTATTCTTTCAAAAATTGCGAGAAATATCTTAGCAATTCCAATTTCAACAATTGCGTTTGAATCCGCTTTTAGCACAAGTTAAATAATTATTGATCTATTTCAAAGTTCATTAGCTCCTAAAATGGTAAAGGCTTTTGTGTGCATAAAATTTGTTGTCATCGGAGACTATTTCTCTTTATTTACAAAAAATATTGGATGATATAGAAACATTTGAAGAAATTGTACAATATAACGAGTTTTTCATTTTTTTTCCAAAAAAGTAAAATATTTTTTTTGACGCACAAGTTCTAACATTGCTACTTTTTTTTAATAGAAATTTTTAGGCCTAGTATAATTAGCACAATTAATGATAAAGTTGAAGATGATGATGATGCTTATGATAATTAATAGTAAAATATGTAAACGATATTTTTTCAAATCAAATTGAATTTGTATATGTTTCAATGGTAAAAGTCATTTTTATTATTTTTATGTTTAATTTAACTTTATCACTGTATTTTTTATGCTTATTTTTACTGTAAGTTTTACTGTTGTAATCTCATTTGTGGTATTGAATTCTTGGTGTCGTAGCTTCCTGATTTTGATTGAAGTATTTTGATAATTTTTTGTTGCATATTTTTTAGAAAATTTTTATTGTAATTTTCATATTATAGTTTGCTCTTAAGTAGTTTATATAGTAAACTAAAGGTTTTTTAGATATTATGGATGTTTGTTAGATATTATTATTATTATTATTAAATAAAACTAAAAAATATATAAAATTAAACTGTAAACTGATCCAATACAATCCGCAATTGGATTAGATTAGATTGATAAATTTTCAATTTATAAATTGTAAATTGAATTAAATGTTATATTTAATCCTCACCAAACCAATCGACGAACACCCTAGTATGCATCATATAGGCATGCGAATACTCTGCCTAAGTAAATGGATCAAGTTGTGTATGAATTTTGCCCAATTATATAATAGTGTTCATTTCAGTAGTGAAATCATAATCCGTTACGATCCGATGTGAATCATGTGGCCAAGGGCTTCATTGTTTTAGTTTAACTCGTAACATCAGTAACAAGTTTTTATGACCTATTTTTATAATTTCGAGCTCAATGCATGAACGGAAGAAGGCATAAATTGGTTTCTGTTATGCCATACCCACTTATCTATGGACCACTCCTATTAATGATAACAGATAAATTAGCTTGAAGAAAGGTGTCTGTCTTGCTGATTTTGTTGATCATATGATGGGATACATTGGAGTGTCCTTTGTTGTTCTATACCTTCAGACATCTCCCAGACATAATTTGCTTTTGTCCCTTTTTTTTACTGTTTTTTACTTTTATTTATTTTTCGCAGTTCCAACCACAAGTCAATTAACAGAAGATAGCGACTTCTATCAAATGCCCAAGAAAATGCCTATAAATGCTAGAGAACCTCGCATATTAGATGCATTGATTTGTCTTCTTTGGACAGCCCAGATTTACTCCATCATAAGCATGCATTTAAGTGTCCGTTGATTTTGTCTGCTTCATCAACAAAATCTTTCTCTTGGACATTTTACCTGGCTTGCCATGTCATATCCACTCTTATTAGAACTAAGGTTTCAAGACAACATGGTCCATGTGGGGTTGATGGGAAAGGGCAAAAATGGAAAAAGATTCAGAGAGAGAGAGGAAATCTCAGTTGAGATTGAGATCTTAAATAATTACATGTATTGTTGTGTGAGATTGATTCTTGGGATGGAGAGGAGGTTTGGCTATTTTGTTCTAAAATGGTTAGATCTTTCTCAAGTTGCATAAAGCCTAAACTAACAGTTACTCTAACTTCAGGTTTCCCTTGTGGCAAGTCTCTAGGAAACCACTCACAAACCAACAATGCTTACCACCAACCCCCGCTCTCTCTTTTATACAACCTATTTCTCCCTCTTCCCCCAATATTTTTATTTCATATGATCAAACAATATTATTTATGAGAAATCATAAAACCCATCAAGCTTTAATGTTTCTTAATTTGCATCAATTAACATTATAACTAATTGATATGCTTTGAAGTAACTGCAAATTAGCATCTAAAAAATAATAATAATCAGGCTTAATATTATAAGGGGAAGAAGGGATTGGAAATGATAAGAGGGAGAATTGGCAAGTTAGAAATTTTGTTGTAAAAAAGGGGGATGTCTCTGTATTCCTCCTTCATTTGTATTGCCACCTTTCAGAAATTCTTTTTTGTGAAATGTAAAGTAGGGGTCCACTATTTGCAGTTTTAACATAATCGCTTTAATATCTTCTTAAGTTTCAGACTTTTTCTTGAATTCATTTTTTTTCATGTTTTGATAAATATAACATAATATTTATATGTGCAAATAATTTTAATTATTCAATTTTGAAATTATATATATATATATTCTATATATATCTTTAAAACCATATTTTTGAGATGAACTGAATATCAGTGGTCCTTAAAAAGGATTAATTTAACCCAATTTTCTATATATATATATATATATGTTTTATTGGGTTAATATGATCTATTGAAATATAAGGATATTGAATAAGAATTGTATGAGATAATATGAAATAGAAATGAAATTTACTGGATGCCAAATTAACCTGGTCACGAAGTTTGCATTCATCAATTGTTGTACAAATTCACATCCCAATTCACCCAAATAGTGCTGGAGCCACATTCATTTAAGGGTGGTCAATTGCACCCTCTCAAATTTTTAAAGTGTATGTAATACTATATAAATTTATACCATTTTTAAGATTTGCTCCCTGAAAAAAAAATGGAGGGCAATTAAGTGATGATAAAAAAAAATAGATTTAGATGAGTTATACTTAGTAAATTGAAAAATATATATACTTAAAGAATAAATAAATATATGCTATAAATGCTTAGCCAAAATATAAATATTTTCTTTCAAAAAAATAATTTATTTATCAATAATTAATATATTTCCAAAGAATAAGTATATTTAAGGATAATGAATATATAGATATATAAATAATGGTAAATGATCTAGAAATCTTTAATAGAATAGAGAAGAATTTAACTTGCAATTTTTCTATTTGTCTAAAATAATAGATACGATTTACTTCTTCCTTCCAATCTCTCCCTTTTCTTTTTTTGATTGAAATTTCTCCATTTGTCCAAATCATCTCCTTCTTCGTTACATAACTTCAAGAAACGAAGAAATAGAAAGAGAAGGACAAGAACAAGCCAATAAGATTTAACTTTTAGAACTAATTTTAATAGAAAAAAATTAGGATACTTTAGTTTTTTTAATTTTTTATTCAGATTTTTTAATAAATTAAGGGTTAATGAATATATAATTTGAATTTTGGTTAATAATTAAGTTTTTTCTAATTAATTGTTCATTATAATTATACTTGTATCATAATATGGTTATCAATATAAATTATAAAAACTAATTATTTTTAACTTTTCATGTAAGTTATGAAGAAATATTTTAAAAAAATCAATTGGAGACGAATAATTGGTTTTTCAAGAAAATAATTCTGGTGGTTCACGACATAGCCTCAAAAATTAATGAATTGAGGTAAATTAGATGATTTTCTCTAAGACAGGGTTACAAATTAAAATTTCAAATCATAATCCAAATGATAGAGATAGAATTAGAAGAGCATACTTGCAAAAGAACCTTGTCAACCTCATCAATATAATTTTTTCCAAAGAAAAATTGAAAAATTATCACGACAATTTTGTGCTTCTTGATTTAATGAATTTGGAAATTGACTAGAGGACAATGTAAGTAAAGATGCTAGATTTTGTTATGCTATTTTATTTCAGCCTGATTTTGGAAAACAAGGTGGTGGTGACTCATTTGTTATGAATAAGTTTTTGAATTGGAATAAAAAAGAAAGATTTCATAAACATATTGGTAAAGTAAATAATGTCCATAATCAAGTTTAGAAAAAATGTGAGGATTTAATAAAATAAGATCAACACATTAAAGTTGCTTTGTTTAGACAATTTGATCAGGCTCAAAAAATTTATAGAATACGATTAATAACATCGATTGATTGTATCTGTTTTCTTTTATGTAAATGATTAGCTTTTCGTGAGCATAATGAGTCAACAGATTATGTTAATTTAGAAAACAAATAAAGAAAATTTGAAATTTCTTGCTAATCATAATAAAGAAATAAAAGAAAGTGATTTTGAATAATGCTTCAAAAAATCATCTGAAAATTCAACAAAACAAAATAAGAAAAACAAAGAGTTTTTATGTCACGTTACTGAGGGTCTCATTTCAAAAAAATACACCATCTGAGGGCTTTACCGGGACTAACTAGTAAAAGGCCTAGACAAAAAGATATTGTAAATGTTGTTGCTATTAAGATTATTGTTGTCATTATAAATGAACATGGGAATAAATTGTTTTGCATTATGATTAATGAGTCTCGTGATGTCTCTGATAAGAAGAAAATTAATAGCATAAGTTCATTGAATCCATTTTTGTGTGTGTTGAGGATTAGCTTTTCGTGAGCATAATGTGTCAAAAAATTATGTTAATTCATGAAATAATATAAACTTTTGCAATTTCTTGTTGATCGTAATGAAGAAATAAAAGAAAGTGATTTTGAATAATGCTCCAAAAAATCATCAATTAACTATTCAAAAAAATATTGTAAATGTTGCTATTATTAAAATTATTGTTGTCATTATAAATGAACTTGGTAATAAATTGCTTGACATTATGATTGACGAGTCTTTTGATGTCTTTGATATGGAGAAAATATTTATTGTTCTTCATTATGTCAATTCAAAAGGAATGGTTGTTGAGCTTTTTAGGGATTGTACCTATTAATAATACTTTTGTTTTGCCACTTAAAGTAGCAATAGATTCAGTACTTTCAAAATTTGGGTTAAGTAATTGCAAAATTCGAGGACAAGATTATGATGGTGCGAGTAATATATGGGGTAAGTTTAATGGTCTCAAAAGTTTAATTTTGAAAGAAAATCCATTTGCTTTTGTATGGCCATTGTTTTACTCATCAACTTCCACTCATTATTTGTGGTTGTTGCAAATAATCATATTCAAGTTGTCATTACTTTTTAGTTTAATTTCTAATGTATTGAATGTTGTTAAGGGTTTCATGTAAATATCATAATATGCTTCAAGAAAAAAATAGTTCAAGTTAGAGAAACGCTTAAAAATGGTAAAATTCTTAGTGAACGAGATCTAAATCAAGAAATTGAGCTTTAAAGGACTAGGTGATACTCATTGGAGTTCACATTATGACATATAGATGAACTTTATTTTAAACTTTTTTCTGATATTCTTGATGTTTTAGAATACATTGCAAAAGATGGTACTACTTTAGAACAAAATGATGAAGCTAAGAGACTTTTAGATTTGGTGCAAACTTTTAAATTTGCATTTACTTTGCATTTGATGAAATATATAGAGAGTGAAAAATTAGTTAATATTAGTTTTGCAGAGAACGAATTAGGTTATTATAAATGCTATAACCCATGTTAAAATTTGCAAAGATTAATTGCAATTGATGAAGGATGAAGATTGAGATTCTTTATTAGAAAAAGTCATATCATTTTGCACTAACAAGATATTGATATTCTTGACATAGATAATATTTATATGCTTAAAGGAAGGTCACGACGTAAAACTTCAACTGTTACAAATTTACATCACTATAAAGTAGATTTGTTTTATAGTGTTGTGAATATGCAACTTCAAAAGCTTAATTATTGGTTTCCTATGGTAACTACTGAATTGCTACTTTGTATGGATTGTTTTAGTCCCGATAACTCTTTTACAGCTTTTTAAGAAGTAAAAGTTTATTGGCTTTACTCAAATTTATCCATATGATTTTGTTCAAGTTGACTTGATGACACTTGACAATCAACATAAAATTCAAATCATTGACATGTGGTGCAGTAATGATTTTGCAAATTTGAAGGATATTGGAAGTCTAACCGAAGTTGAGACAAAAAGACATATTTTTGTATCTCTTGATCTATTTATTTATAAAATTAACATTTGTTTTATTTATTACTACTCCTGCTACCATTGTGGAAAAGACATTTTCTGCGATGAAATTTGTGAAAAATTATTTATGTAGTTAGATAAGAGATGAGAGATGATTGGATGAACAACTACTTTATTATATACATTGAAAAAAACATTTTCAGCAACATTAACAATGAGTTAATCATATAATATTTTCAAAATATGGGTACTTATTTAGGATAATTATAACTTTAGTTTATTTTTTTTATATAGTTTTATTTGTAATATTTTAAATATTTTTATATTTAAACCATTATAAAATTTAATACTGCACTTTTTAATGGATAATATTTATTATTTTTTTATTTTATTTATATATCAATTATTTAATTGAATTATATATTTGTATAGTGAAAAAATATTAGTATATAAATTTTTATACTCGTTAATTAGGGTCATGGGTCAGCCGCTGCACCCTAATAAAAAAAAAAATTAACACGGTCTAATTCTAATGTTAAGGGGAAGTTCTATTGGCACGCGGGAAATGGTCCCCTCCAAGCAAAGCAAAACCCCAGCCGCATCCCACCACATGTATGTGTCTATTCCTATCTATGCTTTTTGCAAATTATAAAACATAATACTATATGGCACAAATCCCTAAGCATAATGCCATGCAGAGCAGAATCCGCTTCCCAGACTCCCAAGAATCCACCATGTCTGCCTAAACCCAGCAACCATTCCTTTACACGTGTCGCCTCACACGTGCCGCCTCTCTCCTTCCCCAGCCGCCTAATTCTGTCTATTCTCATCTCAACCAACAAGAAGTACTACGTTTTTACAAAACTTATGCCTATCTATCTACTACAAATTACATTATACCCTAACTTCCAAAAGAGTGGGACCCATTTACACGTTGCTTTTGGGGACCACAGCCCCGGATTTTTAATCAATGGCCCTGATCTTCTGCGATAGGCTATGGCTAGCCCTCACAATCTGGCGTGGCAACGTATGATTGGTTGTACGGAATTCCGAGGACGGCTGGTGTCCCAGTCCTACTGTACGAAATCTTCAGCAGAATCGTGTTAACACGCTCTTTGGTTAATCACGCGGTTTGAATTCTTTCCTTTTCTCATCCCATATATACAAATCACATCACAAGCATGGATGTTATTTATGTTTCTTTCAAGTTTATATTGTATACCATATGCAAGATTTTACATATTGTTTATCTATATATATATATACACTTCAATTTGTCCTAATATAATTCATTTTGACACCACACTACTTAGCAAAACACCACTTAAATACTTTTTCACTATATCTGAAGCTATGACAGATATAAGATTTACAATGAGTGAGGACTGATAATAAAACTAATAATATCTATTTAAATATAAATTATGCAAAAATTAAAAAATAACAATAGTAATTTAGATAAAGTTATATATAATTTTATTACAATAATAATTTTCTGAGTTACTTTTATAATTTTATTACAATAATAATTGTTATTACTTATATATGATTATAAATAATAAATAATATATATCGGTAATCAACTATATATAAAAATATTAAAAAAATCATATAATTTCTACCAATATATTTGGGTAATATAACTTTAACTATTTTAACTAAAACTAACTTCATATATATGATTTTGTTTTTTGAAAATATGAGTGGGGGCTTCAATAACCACTCCTTCTTACTTTGTGTCCGCCCCTGATCTGAAGCAATGGAAAGTGCGTGACTTAACTTACGTGCACATTAAATTAGAAAAGTAAATAAATATAACCTAATCAAATAATTACTCATGGAATTTTGAAATAATAAAAAAAAAATTGCAAAACCCATCAGCATTGCAGCTCCTTTTCCCCTCTGCTCAACTATTGCTACTCACGCACGCTCACCCAATATGTAAACATCAATCATCCAATAATTCCACCATCACCTTCCTCTCTTCTTCTTCTTCTTCTTCTTCTTCAAATCCATTACACCCAATTACAAATCCAAATCCACCAACAATTTCTCCTTTTCACTTCCCTCGAATTCTAGAATTATTAAAATTTGCAATGCCCCCCCTTCGACACTGACAGTTGAACAAACAGAAATGAAGCACACCCTTTTTACTCTATTTCCTAATTTTCTCATCAAACAAGCAGGGAAAGCCATTTTACAAGGGAAGCCCATTGATATATATATCAAACTCAGGACGAGAAGCTGAAGAAGTTTATAGGTTGTTGTTGCAGCCCTATTGTCTGATCAGACTTCTCTGCTCAGTATTTTGCCCGATCGCACTTCTCTGCTATTGGAAGCGGCGAAAAAAAAAAAAAAGAGCACCGGAAGTGGCTGGAAGAAGAAAGCATCGGGTTGTAGTTCCTACCGTATATGCTTAGACGAAATTAGAAGGTGAGAAGAAAAAGAAATTAAAGACAGTGAATTTGGAGAAGAGAAATAGAAGAAGAAGAAGAAATTGAGGATTTAGGGATTTTATTTTCTCCTTTTTTGCAGTTAATGTTTATATTTTTTTTTTCCTGTTCTTATTGAGAATTCACGAGCCACAAATATTTGTTCCTCACTCTCTATGCCACCAAGATGCCATAACAACCATGAGTATTTAAAAAGACTAAAATTTTTTAGTTGGAGCGTTTAAGTGGACGCAGCAATAGTATGTTGTAGCCCTTGATGGGGGTTGGGAACATGTTTTGTTTTCTATAGAGAGAGCTTGTGGCTTAGCTTTGGGGATGTGTGTGATGGAGATGATAGCCTATTTATATATATGATATTTGTGGGATTTGTTTCGAATCGTGATGGTTTTGTAAATTTCAACTGCTCTCGACCGGTTCTATTGCTATTTTCTGAGATATATATATATAAGACAAAACAAAGGTAAGAACAAATTTAGAATGAAATCATTAGTTGAATATACTAGTTTTAGCCCTTTGTGTATTCTTCTTTGTTATCTTAATACTGATATTAATTAACGGATTAACTACTAGGTGACTCAATAAGAGACCAATTTTTGGAATTTAAGATTATTGGAATTTAGGACAATAAAGATTGGAAGTTGTTCACTATGAAATTAATTTTAGAATTAAAGTTAAATAGTGATGAAGATAAGAGTACTCAAAGATATGGAAAGGATTTCAGTAATGATGATTGGAGAGAGACGTTTGATTAAGTTAATAAATATGAGCATGAATATCTATATGCTTATATAGCGATTCTAATGACTTTTAGATTATGAGGAAAAAATAATTACAATAAATAAATTGTAATATTAGATTATGAAAAAAAATAATTGGAATAGAAAATTATATATGTTGTAGCGATTTAATTTTTGTTATATTACAATAAATATGCAGCAGTTTTAACAAGTGTTGTATATAATATTTATGAATTGTTGTATTATGATAACTATGCAACGTTTACAAAAGGCGTCACACATAATTTATGTTGTAATGATTTTAGATTGTTACATTATACTAAAAATGTAGCTATTGTTAAAAGTGTTACATATATTATCTATTACAGTGGTTCTCATCCGTTGCATTACAACAAATATGCATCGCCTATTAATAAATGTTGCATATTCAAGAATGTGTAGTTGTTTTTACAATAGTTTATATCTCATATAATAGTTAGTAGAAAATTTATCTATAACAGTATTCTACCGTTACAAAACTATAACGATAGATGGTTTATTGTAGCTCTTTTTAAAGCGCTGCTGGTGAAACGCTGCAGTATGGCCTATATGTAGTAGTGATAGAAATTAATTACTAATTAACAATTTGATTATATTTATAGGTATTTGTTGCTATCTTAAAAAAAATATTTATAGTTATTTTTTTTGTACATCAAGGCAATTAATCCAATACAATAATTATGACACTAGTTTAATTGTTATATCTACAATAAAATAGTGATAATAAAACTGAGAAACTATAGGTTAAATATTTGGCTTTTTACAAAAGATGTATAAAAAAAATTAGTACAATATATTAATAGGACGTATAACATTTCAAGAAAAAGAAATACGCGCGATGATAAATCTCAGTTAATCACTAATTTGTTTTAGTTATAATCATGGTTTATTCTTAACCCAGAACAAATTTTTATTTCTTTATTTTATGGTTTGATAATCGAGGGGAGAAGGGATGATATAATCCATAGTATTACAAATTGGAAAAAGAAAATAATGTGAATGAGCCAAAAACAAAATATTGATTTATAAAAGAAAAAAAATCACTCTATAGATTCCTGAAAAATATTAAGGTTAGTTCAAAAAATAGGTTACCATATTAGAAGTGACCACATGGAGTCAGCTTTTTGATGTTTCCAAATGTGAGAAGGGATCATTGCTACCCTATAATTTAGGCAGATTCATTTCATATACCAATTCTCACTCTATATGATTGCCCAAAAGACACTTCTCTTTTTAGTCTTTCAATTTTAGGCCAATAATTTAAATAAAATTAAAAAAAAAATCATATATCATTATGAGTTCAAACTCCAAACCCTAATTCACCACCACCATCTGGCCAACAATTTGTTTAGATAAAATTCATTAAATTTATTTATTTATTTATAATTAAATTGTTATATATTTTTTTCTTAGCTCATTTGAAATAAACAATTTCTGTTTATTTAATTTTTAGGAGGCCATATTTAAGAAAGAAGAAAGCTTTTGATATTTAGCCATTTTGGACAAGACTGATACAGTGTTATAATGTACATGCTGCTTTCTTGCTTTAACATCTTCCCCGCAGGATAATACCGCTATGGCTCCGGTCGTGCCTGCTTCAATTGGCTAAGTTGTCTCGCATCTTAACGCGTGTCACTTGGACCCTTTTTAAAAGGGAAAAAAAGAAAAGAAAAACTCTTCTGTCTTTACACTTTATGGGCACGTGTTTTCCATCTTCACTGCAGACAGCTGATTGTTACTAGAGAGTGAAATACACGTCCTGTGAATGAGAATCGTTTGGCCTTTCTAGTATGTAAGGCCACAGCTAATGAGCTATTTCCAGGGAACTCTCTTTTTATGTTAGCCCAGCGCGGGTTCAAAATTTCTGATCTGGAAATAACAAAATTGTCACTATGCCCAGGTTCATAAGGTCTGCTTCTGGTAGCTCTGGTAACACCAGTTACAAAAGTTTAATCCATAATTTATATTTAATAAAATAATTTATTTGAAAAAATAAATTAGATTATATTTTTTAAAATAAAAATTTAAAAGAATTAATTTTTTTTTTAATTAGTAAATTAATTTTTTTTACTTTTATTTTTTTATTATTATAATAATATAATTATTATTATTATATTATAGAATAAAAATTGACGTATTTATTATATTAAAATTAAATATTTAATATAATTTTTTATATTATTTAATATGTATAATATTATATAATTGGTTTATATTATATATTTAAATAGATTTTCTATATTATTTTTTAATAATTTAAATATATATTTTTATATTTTTTTATTAAAATTTTTAATTAAATTAGTTGAATTATTAATTAATATAATTATAATAATATAATGCAGAGTAATAAAAATAATCAAAAATATAAAATCGATTTTTATATTTTAAATAATATTAATAAAAATATAATATAATATTAATAGATTATCCGGCTACAACTGGATTAAAAGTTTAAACCTATCATCTAACCTTAGTCTGTCTCTCTCTATTCTTCTACTGTTCTACATATGGGTATATATAGACACTGTTAAAAAGTACAAAAAACGCGACCTCTGTCTCTCAATCTCAAATAACCCATTTGCCATTTTTCTCTGCAACAATGGCTGCACCCCGTCCATTGCTTCTCAAGGAGGCAATAGAGCAAACCAAAAATCCCGCTATAATCCACATTCAATCATATTCGACCAAACCTGAACCGGCAGCAAGTAACCGGCCGGGCAGAAAACCCAGCAAAGCCCCTCCGGCTCGTAAGAAACAACCACAAAGAGGCATGGGTGTGGCTCAGCTGGAGAGATTACGGCTCCAAGAAAGATGGATGCAGATGACTGAAACCAACCAGCAGCTCGAGTCTTCTAATCTTCAACCCATTCAACCTACTCAGTTAGTTGCATCCGACCCGATTCACAGTGTTCCCGTTCAGTTCGGCTCAGTGAACTGTAGTATACCCATGATTAAAGCTGGTGGGTTTTTGAGTTTTGATCAGAGTATAGTAGTTAAAAGGTTTGAGAATTGTGGGTTTACTGAGTCCATTGGGAATCCAAGTTCGGGCCATTTTTTGACGAACCCATATGTTTTTGGAGCTCCAGATACGAGGGTTCGGGCTGGAACTCAAGTTTCAGCGTCTGAGAGCTCTTTCGAAGAGCTCTCTTCAAAGCCAAAGATGACTCAGCACTATGACCAAAAACCCTGTGATGCCTGCTGCAAGGTCTGTGTTCGAGGCTTGCTGTTAGTCTTTTCTATTTGTTTCTTAAGAAATAAAAGTCGAGAAAATATAAGTATTTCGTGGGATCCATAAGCCGAAAAAAATAATTTTCTTTTTTTGCTGACATTTTCTTTTAAGCGATTTGATCCTGTGTGAAATTTCTCTGATGCCTGTTATAAGCTTGATTTGTTTCTCATTTGGTTGCCTGTATTGTCTATGTAAGCATTTCCAAATTTTATAACCTAATAATGCTAATATCAATACCTGTTACAGAAGAAGAAATTCATCAACGGAGATCAAAATATAGGATATAATGCAGGGAGAGAGAAGTTTTCAGAAATATTTCCAGCCAACGGTTCTGATTTTCAAGGATTTGGTGCTAGAGCTGCAAAAAGTGCCTTCATTGCCAATAATAACAATCACAGTGAGGTAAAATATATATTCAATAAGTTTATTTTCTTTTATTTGTTTAATTTTCTTGGCTTCTGGATGAACATTGATTGTGTAATTTATGTGGGTTTCTGAAGGGTGCAGAGGTGGTGGCGACGAAGGCTAACCCAAGGAGAGAAAATATTTTCATGGAATACGAGTTTTTTCCAGGAAAAGCTGAAAATGGTAAAAACAGCACATTTTTCAAGGAGATGGAATTCCAAATTTCTGCAGATAGTTCAGCTTCAAATTCTATTGATTTGACGCTCAAGCTTTAGTATTAGAGACAAACAGTAATCTATATTATTAATTTGATGATACTCTTTAATTAATTATATATATCTAAATGTGATTAGGAAGCAAGATTACCTATATTATGCCTTTTGGGTTCTATATATTTTGTTCAGCTTCTATTACACCTTCTGGTCACTCTTGATTGTCAGTTCTTATGCATATATAATCTTAATCACCATTACTTGTGTTATAATCTATAATGTTCTTTTAAAATCTAATCTTGTTAAATAGATGTACCACGAACAATAGCATTATATGCGTAATATATAGATAGATATGATATTTATGTGTGATCTTTCAGATTCAGATATATAAGAGACAAAAATTTAATGGCTACCCAGGTTGGTGCTGTATTAGTACAACAAACATATTCAGTTTCATGCTGTACAATTCAGTTTTGAAATGTTTTTATCTAATCTAATTCCACTTGATTTGATTAATGAGACTTTTGGTTGCATTAAATAGGCTGATTTTTGTATAATTATACATAAGTTAGGGTTTGTTTGGTATTGCTAATAAAGCTGTTTATGAGAAGATAAAATATCATCTTGGATATCTTGATTAGAGGCTGCAGAGAAAAAATAAAAAAGGTTTTTGAGGTAAATTTGACTTATAATTTTAATCATAAAACTCATCAAAAATAAGTAATTAATAATATCCAAACAAGTGTTTTCTTTTTCAAAGTAGTTTATAAGTCTTAACCATCATGCAGAACAAATTAATATGATCTAATGCTATCAAAGAAGGAATTGTATTAATTTGTACAAATGATTTCAGAAATTAGTGGCAGATCACAAATTATATGTAGTTTTCACATAAATATATTTATTTATTTATTTTTAAAAAAGGCACTAAATATAGTCATGCAGAATATTACATTAATAATCTTGTTAAATTTTCGGTCTGCTGAGATGCAATTAATTTTTAAGAAGTGCCATAAAATAAAAATAAAGAAATAAGACTTGAATAGAGCCTAAACCAAAGAAGCTTGTCTAGATAGAAAGCTCAAAACCCTAGCAGGTCTCACTCTTGATATGGAGTGGAATTAAATACAATAATGAAGTAGAAATCAGTTGGGTTTCTGTTATAGAACTAAGTTACAAATTCTAAAGTGCTGAAACACAAGAACAGCATCTCTGGATTACTGAATATGGGAGGGGGAAGCAATCTTCATAAGGAGTGCTTTAAAAAATGTGAAGAAAGATAGACGAAAAGCAAGGCCGTAAAGACACAAAAGCTAGTAGGTTAAATTCTTAACAGACACTGAGGGCTCACTGGGTGGCCACTGTGTCTGTGTGTGTATATATACATGTAAATGGGGGGGTCAGTGAGTGAGGCTGCTGCTACCCACCTGCTCCTCAGTACAGATTCATGGCTACAGCACATTACCACAGTACAAATCTGCAATAAGTATATGTATATGCAGAGAGAGAGAAAGACTGTTAGTCTGTGTTGGCTTCAGTATCAGTAAAGTAAGATCAAATTTGTCTTGTTTTCAGTTTTACCTTTCTGTTCTGCTTCTTTCTTGTTATTTTATTTTTGGCAAAACATCTCTCATGGCTTTGTGTGTGCAATTTACCTATAATTAATCATGAGATTTGTCTCTAAACAATTTTTTTAGTGTCTTTATTGTATATTAAACTTTGAATCAGATAATTTCCCATCTCCTTAATCTCGGGTTCTCCTCTTCATCACATAAAGCACTAGTACAAAAATATTTTTAAACGAAAATTATATGTGTCTGACATTAATAAAAGCAGATAAATATACTTTTTTACTTTAGGTGTCTGTCATTAAAAAGGACAGAAGCATAATATCTATGCACTCATATACGTCTGACATTAATAAAAGCAGACACATATACCTTTTATTTTAGGTATCTGTCGTTAAAAAGGACAGAAGCGTAATATATCTGCACTCATATGCGTCTGGCATTAATAAAAGCAGACACATATTAGTGTACAATAGGTGTCTGTCACGAGTAATGACAGACACCTATAGTTCATTTTTTAAAACAAAAAAACACGGTTTCTCTCTGTGCTCTTTTATTTGAAACCCAACTATATATATCTATTTCTTTTACTTTAGAGCTTGAAACCTAGTTGTATGTGTCAACCATCTCCTTCTTCAGCTCTCAACATAAAGTTGGCTTGTAATACCTTAATCACATTTTGGACCTGTCTTAGTGGCGACGATAATGACAAAAGCTATATTGTTCGTTGGTGGCCATAGATACGCATGGAAAATGTTTTTTTTTCTCTTTAGCTTTTTTTCTACATTTTTTGGCTATCATGTTCTATGTTCTTCACCTTATTACTATTGGTATTTGATTTTCTACTTTTTTTATGCAAAAAATTTTATTTATCTTTTTTTATTTTTTGTGTATTTTATTTTTATTAATTTTATGTTGTAGTTTTTTCACTTAGTAGTTGTTTTTTTGTTATACAATTAGTTTTTTTATGAGTAATTTTTACGATTTGCTGTATATTTGTTAATTTATAATATTTAAAAAAATAACTATAGGTGTCTGCTATTTTGTAATAACAGATACCTATAGTGATTTTTTTTTTAAAAAAATTACTATAGGTGTCTGTTGTTTTATAACAACAGACGCCTATAATGATTTTTTTTTTCAAAAAAATTGACTTTAGGTGTTTGTTGTTTTGTAACAACAAACACCTATAGTCATTTTTTTAAAATATACTATATGCGTTTGTCATTATATTTTAACAGACACATAAAATAATTATATGTGTCTGTCATTTTGACAGACGCCTAAAATTCAACTCATATATGTCTGCTTCATAAGCGTCTGTCATTTAAAAGACATATAAAGTTCAAAATAACAGACGCGTATAAGTCATTTTTATACTAATGAAGGGCAATGGGATTAAGAATAAAATTTAATATATATATATATATTCGAATTCGGTTCTTATTTTCCACTTATATGTAAACCCATGAAAAAAGGAAAAAATGATAGAATAAGATAAAGTATTTAAAATAATTTAGTTGGTGACCTTGTATGCTAAAGGGGGTTAAAAACATAAACTGTATTGAGATGGAATCAATTCAATGAAAAGCTAAAGAAAATTGAAATTAGACTACATCTTTAAAAAGGAAAAACAAAATAGTATTAGTATAGATGTCAAAAAAAAAAAGATAGACATATAATATATAAATAAATTCTACTAATTATATATATAATTAAAATGCATTCATATAGAACATATTTTTATTTTAGATTTGTTTGGGATTGAATTTGAAAAAAATATTTTTAGAATTTTTTTTTATTTTTTAGTTTTGAAAATCGCTTATGAAGAGAGGCGTATAAATAAATATTTTATCTAAAAAAAATTGAGAAAAAAATTTATAAAAATTAAAAAAATCAGTTAATTAAATAAAAAAATTTTAAATATATTTTTTTAATACCTAACAATAATTTTAAACAGTACCTATGTGAGAAAATGAAAATAATATGATAATTACCCAAAAGGAATAAAAAAATATGAGTAATGAAAAAAGAAAAAAAAAAAGAGAGGAAAAGGGGAAAATAGTATGGTAAACAAAAAAACAAAATTCGTGAACGGCAGGATTCGAATCCGCCCGGGCGGAGCCCACATGATCTCTAGTTATGCCTGATGATATCCCCACGGCAGGATTCGAATCTGCCATGCTATTTTTATGTTTTTTTTTTAAACGACAATAAGCATAAAAACTGGGCCGGAAGATCTAATGGCCCATAAACCGATGCCGTTTTCGGAACTGAGGTTTAATAGAGGTTTTAGGGTTCATAGAGAAACTGCGAGAAACAAAAATGGCTACCTGGGCAATTGCGGGGAGATCCACCTCTAGATTAATTCGTGCCACATGGAGAACTTCTGCTGCAGCAAACTCATCTAGCACCAGAATTCCTGTATCAGCTTCGATTTTCTCGCGAATTCGGCCCAATTTGACTCTCCACCAATCCCGAATTTCCCCTCCTCCATGGTAACTCTCTTTTTGCTTCTTCTTCTTCTTCTTCGTCGCATTTTTAGCATTTCGTACTCCTTTTATGTTTTCTATTTGTGTCACATTATTTTCTGTGCATTAAGATTCTGGTATTTGATTGGAAAGTGAAAGGTTTTTGAGGCGAGAATTGAGCTCACTGCTACCCCTCCATGGCGCGATTGCTTCTGCTTGCCTTGTTTCCAAACTCCCCAGTGAAGCTAGCACGTCCACCGAAGGTAATTCCATATCTCTGTCTCTCTGCGTCCGTTGTTAATGTGCAATTTCATGCTTAGATAATAACCTTTAATATATGATGATAGAATAAAAAGTAGTAGTCCAGCTGCCATTTTGTTTATTAATTTTATAAGCTTAATGTTTCAAATTATATTCTATTCCTTTTACATTTCAAAGAGAGATAAGTACCTTCAAATTTGGTGCCCTCCACACCTTGCATCCTTGATTAATACCAAGGTTGTCAATTAAGGATGCTCAACATAACATGAGATTGTAAGTGGTATTCTAAAAAACTAAAAATGATGCCAGTTGTAGTGAAGAGAGTATGAGGCTTGAAGTTTGAATATGGCTTCTGGATGTTTGCTTAATGAAATGATACCACTAGGTTTTATGAAGTACTAGGTGCAGTTCTTTTATACAAATGTTCAGATGAAATTTACTTGCTGAAAAAAGTTGAAAATATCGTTGCAATTATAGTTTGCCCAGATAACATTCTCATTGCAAGACTGCAGTAATTGAGTAAAATTGTTGAGCCATGTTGTCAATATAGATGGTGTTTTAGAATTGCTTTGAAGTTAAAACATTACAGGTATATATGAACTAACTGGAATTTGTTAGGATGGATTGCTTTGGATTAGGAATATGATGCAGAAAGAGTTAATTGTGTTGGGATAGGAAAACATTTTCGGCAAAATAGCTAGAGATCAATGAAAATGAGAAAAGTTATCGTGCCTAACCTAAATTGTAGACATTAAGAATATGCATCTCAATGACATGGGAGTGAAAATATGAAGGGTGAGATGGTTGAAAGTTTTATTGGAGTGTCTCTTGTTCAAAGGGATTTTTGAGGATAATAACATATATTGGAGGTGCATACATGTAAAATATATTCTAGACTCACTCAAGTCAAGTAGTTTGATAACCGTGCATACTTTTTTATTACAAGGTAGAAGATGGATGTTTTTGCATATGTATTGTGTGCTGCATTCTACTAATTTAGTTTATTTACCAAGGAAGAAGAAGAAAAGATAAGTTTTCTATCTTTGTGCTCCAGTTTTTGTGAAATCAAATTGACTATTAATTAAGCTGATGATGATTACATTTATTGGGTCCTTTCTAGTTTCTTTCATTCACTGGATTCTTCCTTGTTGAGATCTAAATATGTGTTTTGCTGCTAGTTGAGAAGGACCCTTTCCCAACACATTATGTTGTCCTTATTTTTTGTCTAACTCCATTCAACAAGGTAATTTTGGGAGGATTTTATTACTTGTTGATTTAGCCCATATACAAGGTCTGGATATAAGGTATCTTTATGACTGACTGTGAGGTTCAGAGAGTTTTGAGTATACCTGAGCCCTTTGACCTATTCAGAGAGTATACAAGTGTTGAAACAGTGAAGTCAGCAACAACTGTAGCTGGTCTAGGATCTTGTTAGTGTTTGAGCTTCTCCTTCATGGTTTTCATCACTGCAATGCTCATTGGGCTAGTTTCCTTGTAAAGAAGACCACTAACAGAAGCTTGACTTATGTATGAAAAATAGGTGCTTTAGATCAGGAGTAATCACTAGTAATGGGGACAAAATCCAGAGAACTTAGGTTTTGAAAGAGTACACTGTAATCATTTTTTTATTGAACAATAAGATATCATTTAATTTTTTTTATTGAATACTAATATTTCACTTATTTCTCCTGATTGTTGCATGAAAAAGTATTTTACATGTTCTTGCTTCCTATACCTGTTAATTTTTGTTTTGTTCTTCACATCTCTTGATAGGAAGTGTTTTGTTTGCCAATAATGAAAGCACTTTTTAACATTAGGGATTTCTCTCGGAAAAGGAAAATATTGTGTGGTAATGGATTTAGATCCATGACCATGGGATGGGATGCAATGCATGGGATCTGTTGGAACTTTCCTAATATATCCTATTAAATTCCAGATAAGATAGGCATGGAATTAGGGGACTCTTTTATATACTGAAAACATAGATTGCTCAAAATGCATAAGAAGTGATCTTTTAGAAAGTCTTCTCCTTCCCTTCTGTTCATTTTGAATGGACATCTGGTTGCCCTAGAGTGATAAAAGCCAAATTGTTAAAGAGCAGACAATGTCTTGGCAATGCATTGCTGTGTATCAAGGAACTGGAACACTATGAAAAACACATACCTAATTACTATCAAATTATTTAAAATGTTGACATAATTTAATAGAAAGAAAATAGACTACAATGTGTTAAATCTCTCTTATGAAAAATTGCCTCTTAAGGGGTTTTAAAGGGAGAGCTGATGGGGCATAGAAAATAGCAGTTTGTTGGATTCTCCCATCTTTGAGATTCGGTCATCGTTTGTGTTTGAGGAAATTAGTATTTGTAGGATAATTCACTTCATGATTCAGTGGAGGCATTAATCCTCCCTTCCTCTTACACGTGATCTCTTTTGCCAAGAGCTAGGCAAGTACTGGAAGTATATGGAGAAGGATAATAACTAACCAACTTAAAGATAAGGCCTTCTTATTTTATGGTCCAGAATCTAAAACAAGTGAAAGTGGTACCATTCTGTTTGCATTAGTGGATGTATTATCTCTATTTTGGTATGTAACTTGCTGAGCTGGATTAAATATTGTTTACTTTTTGAATAGCTGGAAATAAATATTTGCCCAATTGAATAAAGCAGTATATTCAAAGAGCAGAAAATATAAAAATCATCAACGTTGTCTTTTTGACATTCCGAGTACTGGTACCATTTGTATTAACATGAAGCATAAAGTGAAGGATTTATGCATTCTCTTTCTTGATGACAGGTAGATTTGCTAATTATCTCAGTCCTATCTAGAACAGAGTGCTTGCAGTGGTGAGGGATTTTCTTTGTCATGGTCGATAGGCCTATCAGTTTTTTGCAAGAAATTGAAATGAAGGCCTTCTGAGATCAATGGCTGAATTTGTTTTTTGGTCTTGACTGTTGTTATTGTCAGTAGCTGCTAGTTGTGAATGCTCTTGAAATTCTCCTAGTGAACCTCCTGGTAACTTTGGTTTCCAATTAGTGGAAAATGATTTATGTTTTTGTATCGCAATTTTTAGAATTAAATTGGGATGAAAGCTAATAATAATGCAAGAGAACGTAATGGGTATATATCAGCTAGAAATGTACTTTCAGGGACACTGAAAGTTATCGTTCAAGCCAAAATTCTCAAGCAAATCTCGTGAAAACAAAATTTTAGTTGGAAATTTGCAACATCAACTTCTAGGCTATTAGGGCGTCTTTCATACTCTTATACTGCTATATCTCGGTTTTTTCGACTTCCATTGGTTGGCATAACAATTGTCAGTGAGTTGGAATTGAGTTTCACTAGATGCTGTGGGACGGAGTTATTTCGGTTGGATGGTACTCGCCATATATGTCCGTGGATTGGATCATTTTTAAAAATCCAGTCTACTAAGTTGGCACTAATAAAGTTTCACGCATTTTAATCGGTTAATTGCTAATAAAATTTAAATAAAACATAAATTTGTGTTTAATCATTAAAAAATAGGTTATTATTTTTGCAAATTGTTACCTATGAAATTAATTCATGATATTATAAAATAATTAAATTGTTCCTACAACGGTAAATGCAAATTATAAAAGCCAATTCAAAGTGAAAATGTAAAATAAAAATACAAAATAAATATATAATAGACTACAAGTTATTGTTCATTTATATTCTTAAATGAAATAAATGAATATAAGGTTAAAAGAGAAAATGTAAAGCGGATAATTTGTGTTTTACATATGTAATCGTGTAACACGTATATAAATATATATACATATATGTATATAATTATAAATAACTAACATTAATACTTTATAAATAAATGTTAATTTTTGTAATGTATCAATGATTTGGTGTATATATATATGTGTGCGCGCGCACAATTTAAACATATAAATTATAGATAATTTGTTAATTTTTATTTATATATATTAATATAATATATTGTAAATTTATTCATATATAAATTTATACATATATTTAGAGATATTAATATATAATTAAATAATTAGTATTTTATATATTTTTAATGTATCTAATCGTGTTATAAACAGATAAAACGTATTGTATCGTGTCGTGAAAAATTTATATTATGTTGTGTCGTTTAATCGTGTCGTATCTAAAATTATCAGCTCTAGATAAATGTGTGTATGTATAAGGCGCCAGCCACATACATTAATCATATCCATTCTAAGGCACACAATATACCAAAGATATCTTTATTTGCTAATTCTCCGTTAAAGTTTGCTGGCTAACTTTAGTATTGGAGTGAATGTGATTAAGCATCGACTCTAGTTAGAAGCAGTTATGTACATAAAACCAAAAATTTAAGACCTCAACTCATCAATTTATAAAAGATTTATCGTTAGTGCAATATACATGGAATAGCTATCAAAGATGAGAAATTATAACCAACGAAGCATAGCTATTAGGGTGAATAACTGAACCAACAAAGCGATGATTGTAATTGTAATTGGAACTCCAATAACCACTTAGGGTATGTAACACCTAACACCTTATACATCTATATACCACATATATTGATTTTATATTGTTATCACGTATGAAACAAGATTAAATAAAATTCAATTTTACAGCGAAAATAATTTATTTTTTTAACTTATCTCATATTATCAACAATAATTTCACAATCAATATGAAAGCTTTAATTATAGCCTATAACATCACATATATTAATAAATGAAATATTAAGTTGAATCCATTTATATATATATATATATATTTTAGTACACATTCATTGAAATTATACATATGCAAGTATTCAACCCCCAAACGTAAATGAAATGTTCTTATGCTTATGTGGAATGCAATGAGAGAAAGTGAAGTGGCTCGGCTAGTGACCTTTGATCCATGACTTTTATATGCACCTCAATATGAACTACTAATCTTTTCTACCTGAAAAATGATGCAATTTGGTAAGTTGCGACTCAGTGAGAATAACCATCAAATGAGTCCTAAAGTACCAAACATTTCATAATAGCAAATAACAAGTATAATTAATACATACTTATACTACATTTCATCATTCAATAATATATAAATATAGATAAAATCAAGTATTCAATAATTGCTATTTACTTGTGCTTATACTTATTCATTTTATTTTGTTGTGACCAGGTTAAACGAACATTGCCCCGGGTTTCCATGTGAACATTTGTCATGTGAACATTTGCATTTGCTAGCTAGCTTGATCATTTGTTTCATTTGCACATTTGTTGGGTCATAGGCCTCTTCTTTTGCTTTTGCACATTTGTTGGGCCATAGGCCTCTTCTTTTGTTTTTGCACATTTGTTGGACCATAGGCCTCTTCTTTTGCTTTGCAATGTTGATTAACTAGTCACAACACCTTTTAAAGTCATTATGCATATGCATTTGTACTTACATATTCATCAATCATTGTATCTTATCACATATACTATACATATACCACATATATACCTCATATGTCAACACATATACCATACTTATACCACATATATACTTCATATGCAACACATATACCACATATATATACTTCATATGCAACACATATACCATACATATACCATATATATATACTTCATATGCAACACATATACCATACATATACCACATATATATACTTCATATGCAACATATATAACACATATATACCTCATATGTTAACACATATACCTTGCATATACTATACCTATACCATGTATATATATCATATGTCAAATATATACCTCAAATATACCACAAGTACACAAACTTATATGTACCACAAATATCACAAATTATTCATCATCATATTTTCAAGAAAAAATCATCACAATCATATAGTAAGCAACATTCATATGCACTAAAGAATTCAATTGATAATTAGACTCACATTTTTCCTTTGATTCCAACTCTTAATTTATTGTCTACCCCCTTCTTGTATATCTCCAATTTTTCTTGAGCCTAATATTGAAATATAATTGGTTAATTTATGACTAGAGAAACTTAATGTGGCTTAAACAAATTAATATACATTATTCATATCAATAATTAAAATTTTTCCTATGAGGCAGTGTGACCTTAAGGGACTGTTTTGACTATAAATTTTTATGTACTTGACCAATTAATCTAATTCTTGTTCCTAATTAAAATTAACATATTTATATATAACATATTAAAATTTCAGATCAATTGGATTACTGTAAAATTTTGGGTGAAATTTCTAAACATATTCTGATTTCTGCCATGTTTTCTGCCCTTAGGTAGTTTCAGGGTACTCATTTGGGTTTATCATAACTTATAATCTATACGTCTTATTTTAATGAAAATTTACAGACACTTATATGGATTCATATGGAATATTTTTCATGTTTACAAATTTTATCAATTACGTCTCTAAGGTCTTCAAATTATAACAAATATTTTACTGGTCTAGAATAAAATTGGCTTCCGGACCAGTATGACTTCCAAAGGCCATAACTTAGTCTATACATAACATATTAAGCTGACATTAGTACCAAAAGTTAGCTAAGACATATACCTATAACTTTAATGTTTTTATCATTTATAGAATTGATCTGTAAGAATCTCAAAATACTTAAACAATTTTTGGGACATGTACAGGGCACTCAGTAGGCAGTTCAAATCATGGAACAGTCATGGTTCCATTCACCATAACTCAAATATTACAAGACCTCTGAACCTGAAATTTGGTATATAGATCCATAACACATATATCTACAACTTGTATTTTTGAGTGAATTCAAATATTGGTTTTAACATACCCAAAACTAACAATACAGTAGCTAACTTATTTAAGGTTCACATCCAAACCAGTTTCAGTACGAAGTAGATATCTCATTCTATACACCACATCTTGCAAAAATATTTACATATCTATAAATCTAAGACATAAAGGAACAACTCTTGTGTTTTACACTTCTCTAGATTCGATCTCTAAGATCATCAAAACCGTAGTACAAAATACTGCCTATTTATGAACCCTAATCAATATAATCAAGCTTAACACAAATTAATTGTTTACTCACCTATAATCACCCTTGGCTAACCTTGTTGCTGTAATTTCTGGAGTAAAAAGAGAAGAAGATGTTGTTGGAATTCAAAAAAATGGAATGAAGCAAAGAGAAAGAAGAAGATGAGGAAGAAGAAGACTTAGTCTAAGTTAAAAATATTGTCTTCCTTTCTCTTTTTCTTTCACCCATCCCTTTTTCTTCTTCTTTTTGACTTTTTTTTTACTTTTCTTTTTCTTTTTATTTTTCTTTTTCTTTTTCTTTTGTTGTATGCTTTTTTTTTTAATTTTTATTATTATTTGTATTTTTATTATCATCATACATACATACATACATGTATACATATATACATTTACCCAATTTTACTAACCAATAATAAATAAATATATAATTTAATTACTTATTTTAATTAAATTAAATTAATAATGTCAAATTTTCATTAATTCAATCTAGTCTCTTTATTCACTTAAATATTAATTTTATGTCATTTTCATCTATATTATAAAACAGACATATGCATTTCTATACAATTGTAAAATATTTGAAAATAAACTAATTGTATGTCATGAATATATTTAAATAAAAATGCATATTATGCATGTGTTCAAGTGATATATATATATATGCAAAATGCATATGCACAAATGAGATGCTACAAAAATGTATATGGAAAAAGTCAAGGATGTTACAGGGCATAAATTAGAAAATAAGAGTAATAATAGCACCATTAGAAAGCTAGACTATTACGACACATAATTAGCCATGTTTTGATTAAATGTAGTCAATTTAAAATAGTACGAGCTCACATTATTGTAACAAGTATGGTTACTGGGTTGAAAATAAAAAAATTAGGCTAAAAGGCTATAGTTCATTCTTTAATTTTTTTTTCATTTTTACATTTTACCTTTTCTCAATTTTTGATTGTATTTTCCCTTGATTTAAATGTCGTTTATAGGCTAGGTTTTCCAACCTAATTTTTTTTAAAATTTTTGAGCCTAGTAGAAAAACTTGTTATAATAATGTGAACTCTTACTATTTAAAATTAGTTGCACTTAGGAAAAAACATTGCTAAATTATATGTACTTGTTAACACTGGCCCAAACTAGGATGGACCTTGAATAATATTAAGGGCTAACCAACAATATAAGGATCAGATGCATTTGTAGGCCCAAACAACTAGGCCCATACAAATGAAAGCTAGAAGAGAAGGTATTTGTAATGTCCAGTTTTTAGGGTCTATAAGTTAGATGAATTATTGTGAGTGAGTGTGGATAAATTAAGAGGTAAAAAATAGCAAGAAAAGAGTATTTCATGCTTGTGAATGATTGTTTATGCCCGTAAAAGTGTTATATTTCAAAACAACATGACTTTGAAAGTTGTTCACACCTGTGAATGAGATTTTACAGCTGTGAATATTGTAGTGTGGTTTTATGCCTGTTCTAGGTTTGTCACGATTGTGATAAGGGAGTGTTTACACCCGTGAATAATAGTCTGCAGAGTTAGTGAGTAGAATTGCATTTTTCTCTTTTTTAAGCTTTGCACTTGCCTATACCAGCTACCCTATGCCTTAAAACTCTTCCTCACATGCCAGACTTCTAATCTCCATCTTATTCTTCTTTTTTTTTAATCTCTTTTCACCCAAGTTTCCATAGATTTAAAGTGTGAGGTTTAGCTTGAACATAGAGTGAGGAATTGTATTAGAGAGTTGGTGTTGTTTATGTCTCAAATATCTAAGGGTGACATTTTCATATTGATAGGAGCTAGAGGCAGAGGTGAAGATCATCCAAAGGGATAAGTAAGCTAGGAAGCTTGATGGGTTTAGGATCCATTGTTAAAGGTTAGTACATATATGCACATTAATTCTCTTCATCTTGTATGTTTTCATGCTTTATGTCATAAGATAACTTGAAAACATGATGAATGTTAGGAATGTGCTTCTGGTTATATATATGCATAATGGCTATGTGATATAGGTGTTAAAAATGCCATGAAAAGGAGTTATGCGGTTATGATGTTCAAAAGACATTTTGGCATGATTTAAGATAAATGGGTTTAAATGTCGTTAAAAGCATGTTATTAGCATGAAATGATATTGAATGTTAATAGGAGTGATTGACATTAGTCAATCTTAGAGACCCTTATATTTCGTTTTGGTGATGCTTTGTTTTAGTTTAAGTTTATGTTCTGAAATTGCAAAAATTCATGCTCATGAAAAAATAGTCATGCCCGTGAAACTTCAACGCAAAAAAATTCTCAAAAAGAGCAAAATATTTCACACCTTGCATTATGGAAAATCATGAATGCATGAGTTTATGCTAATGAACAAATAGTCACGGTCATGAACATTTCATTCTTTATTTTCACGGTTTGATTCCTGGTCATAAATATTTAGTTTCACACTCGTGTAGTATATTTCATGGTTGTGAATAAGGTATATCTTATGGGCATTAACCTTTGCGTGAACGATCATAGTTTGGTTCATAAGTTAGGATACCCGTGAATAGGGGTGTAATCGAGTCGAGTCGAGTCGACACAGTGTCAGGCTCGAGCTCGACTCGATTAAAATACTCGAAGCTCGAGCTCGACTCGAGCTCGATCGAGCTTTTCTTTAAATGTTCGAAACTCGACTCGATAAAAATTTGAACTACTCGAACTCGACTCGATAAAGATCGAATTAATAAAAAATATTAATAAATATATACTCGAATAAGCTCGATTAAGCTTGAATAAGCTCGATTAAACTCGAATATAAGGGTATAAATGTAATTTAATTGAGTTCGATTAAGCTCGCGAGTTTTACGAGCTGAGTATTATGATACTCGAACTCGACTCGACTAACTACTCAAGCTACTCGAGCTCGAGCTTGACTCGATTAACTCCGAGTCGAATTTGAGTATTTTTCGAGTCGATCTCGAGTATCTCACGAGTAGTTTGACTCGTTTACACCCCTACCCGTGAACCACACCTTCACGGCCCTGAACATGTAGTTCATGCCCATGAATTATGTTAGTTTGATATATGTAGTTTTTGGTTTTTGATGTTATGTAATGGGTTAATGGATCACATGTTATAAGTTATATGTAAGCATGATTGATCACATATGGGTAATGGTAATTAAATAATGTATTAGTGTTATTGTATAAGATAACAAAAATGTAAAAAAAAAAAGTTGTATAAGAACTGAAAATGCCATTTTTTCTAATCTAGAACTTGACATAAGATAGATGATATATCGTTGAAGGGGTTATGGTATTGTAGGATAAATTTATTTAAGAATAAGGTAGTTGAAACTCAGGTTAGAGTGTCATTGTTTCTCGATTCTATATAATTGTTATATTATGAGGACAAAGTGGCTGAAGCTTTTAGAGTGCCTTTGATCATACTTGTTGCTCAGACAAGGTGACTGAAGCTCTTAGAGTGTTATTGACTTGAGAAGCTCGGATGAGCACATTTATAGTTAGTGGACAAAGTATCAGAAGCTTTTGAAATGCCTCTGTTCCATAACCTACATCTAGATAGTCCAACTTAAATTTTTGGACAAAGAAATGAACTAAAAGGAAACAGTAATATGATATATGGTAAATTATGAGCAAATCAAAGTGAAGCAATGAAAGAGGTAAGGATACAATGAACCGAATGTATGAAAATGTTATATATATGTATAACTTATTATTGTGATACATGAGATATGGTATGTGCATAAAATGTAAAATGCTTGTATTGTCATGCATTAGGATAGTTGTTTATGAACATGATAACATAACACTAATATGTATAGTGATGATATGACTTGTATGAATGCATGTTGAACTTTTATGTCTATATGTACCACTAATCTTTTTGTAGATTAGCATGTAGATTTTCTACACGTAGGTTTGAAGATTAGGGGATAGTTGAAGTTGACGAAGAGAAAAAATGCTCATATCAAGGGTCAATGTTAACCCTTAGAGGGTTGGTTTCATGTCACCCTTTAGATTCTTATGTCCATAGTATGACTTTTGGGTTTAGTTTTTGTATAAGTCTTTTTCTTTTCAAACAACATGTAATTGCTTTTAATATTGTATTTTATAAATAGTGGGTTGTTCTAGCCCAAATATGGTTTTTATATGAAAATTATGAGATCAAGGTCTATGCATGAGTAATATTTTCTTGTGATGGTAATTGGTAAAAAGGATTATTTGAGATAAAATTTTACAAAAAAAAAAAGAAAAAGGTTTTTAAATTTCACAAATTCTCTACAATGATACTCGGTAGCATCCGCTCAATTAATCATGATTAATCCTGATTAGTTGGGTAGGTGTTACAATATTTCTATCAAAAATGGTGTCATGATTAATGCCAATAAGCATGAGACACATACCAAAACCTTTTCTATAAAAGTCATGTCACATATCAAAAAATGGGACTTTTTAGAGGAATTTTTAGCTCTTGTTATTACAACATTTACTTTGTTATTACATTCTTTATAGAATTTGATGTAGTGTAATACTAAGTGCTCTTTTTTAAGGCATTAATTATCATTACAATCATTGTAAGTGTCATATATTTATTATCTTGACATCTTTCAGTTATAATTAGTCGTTCGATTAACATTCTTGCTTGCTCATGCTTTAGATGTAGTTCAGGGTGTCATTCAATGCCCTTACACCTATTCCACCACCTCATTTTGTCATCATCAAATTCCTTAATTGCCACAATATCCAAACTTGGCATTGGAGTTTATTGTGAGTTGAATCATCCACCAACTCAATGTTTCACTACGATTGACCTGTTTATTTTGCCTTGATTCTAGTTCAGTGTTTTGGAGTTATTTTGTATTATCAAACCACAAGTCTAGCTTCTTTGTACTAGGCTTCATCTTAGGCATGAACATTACTTGGCAACCACAGTGGAGCTTTGTATGGCATAACAAGACTCTAAGCAAGAATTACTAATACCAAAGACATTCATTAGCTTCCAACCAACCACGATTCAGGCTTGACGCAAATGGGTCATGTGATGACTTAGAGATTTACAATCGTGATCCATGTCTTCCATTTCTATAAGTGAGGTTGACCATCAGTCTATAGCTGACCACATTCAACTTGCTAACAATGATGCTCTCAAGCTTATGATTAACCAAGTTGGTAATGTCATGCAACCTTTGATCGAGGCTAACAAAAGACATAGTGATCAGATGCAAGCCTATACGACTGCATCAATGGTGCAGTTCAAACAAGAATTTGGGAGAGTGAATAATGAACTCACATAATTTGTAGACCGAATGGTGAAAGTTATGTAAAAACTAACTTTTGTTGTTCGACCTCTAAAGGTGCCATAAACACCACCACTAGCCTATAATCAGGTGTAGTTATTATGCATGAATGATGTTATTACCTTATCTTACTCCACTAGCACCTCCATACGCTTATGTACCTGCACTACTAGTAATACCACAATAACCAACATAAATCCCACCACACCACATGCTCAACCGACTCTAAAATTACAAAGAGCTAAAGTTTACTTTTTTCTTAGAGGAAAAGAACAAATCTACCATTGAACATGTTGCACAATTTTATTGTACAGTGTGGGGAAGGTTTAAGAAATAAATTCTAACAGCTAAGATTATTTGGAATTCCCTAACTAAGGCATCATTCACTTAGTGTACTAATTTGACTTCCAATTCAATAAATACATGGTATGAGCTTGAAGAATAATTCCATTTCAAACTTTATAAAGCAATTCTAGCAGTCACAATAGCATACCTCACCAAGAAAATAAAATTTCTACAAAAACTATTAAAACAATTATTCTCAGATTTCATAAGTTATGTACTCAGTGTAAAGCCCCTTTAACCGAGGTTGACTACATCACTCTAGTTGTCTGACAGATGAATTATGCTAGAGAGGTTTGATGGGTAGAGATTTCATGATATGTCTAACTTGGTTTCTCAAGCTATTAGCTATGAGTTACTGTTAAAGGAAAGGACCCAAAGAAAACCTTATCTAAAGGAACTTTTGACATAGATCAAATCACTATTGTCCTAGAGACAGAGGATTTTGCTAATGAAAGTACTGATGAAAAAGATATCTATGTAACAACCCACAAAGATAAGGGAGGACCATATGAATGTTTAGCATTGTCCAAACCTCAATCTAGAAAAATTTGACCAAATTCAAATCAGCAAAAACAAACAACACAAATATCTCAATAGTATTCCTTTGATATCACTAAGGCAATGAAATTTTTTAATTTGCTATTGAAGTATGGGCATATATCACTCTCTGTGTAACATCTGTAATTAGGGCTTAAAAATTAATATAGATTAAGAGATATAAGTATGTGATCAAGGGTTATGGAAAAAAGTTGAAAATAGACAAGAATGTGAAATGTCATAAGGTTCACGCTCGTGACAATACTTTCACGACCTTGAGCCATCGCGAGATGAAATTATAGGTTTAAGTATATTCACAACTGTGACAAGGGTTGTCACACCCGTGAACATCATCAGATATAAAATTTTATCAGTTGTTCTTTGTTTCTCTCACAACCTAAAATCGAAAAGGAAGCCTAGAATTTGAAGTTTTCTCATACTAGAAATTAACGCCTTATGTTTTTCTTTGATTCCCAATCCTAAACATCTAAAACCAAGCAACATATCAAAGTTTAAAATGTTCTTGTGAGAGAGAAGCATAAAGAAGTGGTGTTCTTGAGGTGGACGAACCTAAAGAGGAAGAGAGAAGTCGAATCTCCCATCCTAACTTTATTTCCTTTAATTAAGGTAAGGAATCATGTTTCCCTTTGAATTTTTACAAGCTTTCATAGCTTTAATTATATCTAGTTCGTTATGATAGAGATCCATTCCAAATGAGTTAAGGTTTCGAATAATCAATGAGTTTTCATTGCTTAAGACCCCTTTCTAAGTTATAGGGGTGTACACGGTCTGGTCCAATCCGGATATTGGAAAATCTCCAGAACCGTATTGAAAAGTCAGGGATTTTAAAACATATGTCTTGTATTGTATTGCAAAAAATAATTCTTCGTACTGTATTATTCCAAAAATTCGGGACAGTTCAGTATAGTTTTTTGGGTCTTTCAATGCTAAATAATATAATACAAAACATTTCGGTACTTGGATAATATAATTGATAAAAACATAAAAATCTAACCACAATCACATATTAAGAAAATTTAATTAATATCATTGAAACTATAAATTATATGTTTTCCCTTCATTGAAAAAGAAACAAAAACCAATCAAGACATTGATAATTAAGTAAAACTCTCATAAATGACAATTACATTACCTGTGTATGTTGATACTGATAACTTGTGGTTCTATAGACAATGAATAACATCATTGTACACAAAACTCCCATAAATGACAATTGCTTCATTTTTAATATACATTTTCCCTATATCCAGAATTTTCAGTTAGATAATTATCAAAAATTAGGCAATACAGAATTAACACATTGAAGTGAAAGATAATATATCATACCTCATCAAAGATGACATTCCTTTTTAATTAGGATATTATGTGACGTCTTTCTGAACATTCTTGGATTCTTATGAGATCTTGTATAACTTTTCATACATTATATACTCATATTTGACTACAAGAGTTTTCATCCCTCTTTAAAAAGTTGCAATTCATTAGCTAGACAATATTAGTGCTCCAATAACTTAAAAACTGAATAAAAATGCATTTATAGCTAACTAAATAACGAAACAATGATGTATTCTCAGAATCAATTACTCTAGATAACGTATAAAAAAGAAAAAAATAAAAAACCAAAATTTACCTCAATATAATAGCTAGTATCTGGTGTTCCATCCAAATTTAGCATGTGAGCCAATGCCATGGTGAATTTCTCACCTACTGCCATGGGATAAATTTATATGTTAACATCTAGGGGCATGAGCATATCACAGTTATGGTTGTGCGCTTCAATACAGGAAACTAAATGAATCCAAATATATGCAATAAGTAAATTTATACTATTTTCTATTTTTTAAGAGTTCAACTATGCTAAGATCCTTTTAGAATTAACTGGTCTTAATTTTTGTGAAGCCTACAATTTCAGTTTCAATCCAGAAAAAAAGTGCAATTGAAACCTTTAGTCGAACAGAATCCAAAATATCAGAAATCAATCAGAGATGGATAAAAAATATCTAAAGGCCAATAAATAGTATATGAAAAATGCCTATGGATTGATCAGTACATTAAAATCGATCTAATATCATTCAACTAAGAATTTATTTACAAAATTGGTTCAATTTGCTTTCTTTAGTCAGCAACTAACCTTTATATACAAATAGAAGGTGAAAATTAAAGCAAATATTGCTGCAACTTCATTATCATATAAATAAAAATTGGGTTTAAAAATTTATTCGCTTACATTTATCACATTCATGACCATACGGTCTTAAATATGACTCTAGTATAACTGAAGTAGTGTTCATTGGTTGATTTTCTAAAATTGATACCATTTGACAATCAACCACAGACAAAGACAAATAGCAAAGAAATAAAAAGTACTCATTTTATTTATGTGATCCAATAGATATTAAATCAATCAATAAACAACCAGCACATCAAGCTAATCCATGACTCACATCAGTTGATATTGGAATAAAAAGTGGTGCATTAAACTCATTATTGAGAACTTTGAAAAAAAATTAAGAAATTGAAATCGATCATCTTAGTCAGAGTAAAAAGAAATTAGCATTACCATTTAAATTAGAGCCTAAGATGAGAGTGAAAAAAAATTTACAACTGAAGATGGAAAGGCAAAAGAAGAATCTAAGGTTTATGAAGTAAGAGATTTAAAGCTGGAAGATTGATGCTTGACAAGCAGATGTTGGTGATTGGATGCTGCTGGGATATTAGAGAAAAAAGGTCATTGTCCAACCTAGGTTACTAGTAAAGACAAGATGATGCCTAGCCTCTGCTGCTCGTGACGATAAGTTGATGCCCATTCTTGTTATAGAGAGATGGAAAAATAGATATGGGCAATAAAATGAGTCTTGTGGGAACACAAAAGTTTTATGTAGTGGAAAAGAAAGGGTGTGGTTGTGGCTATGGAGAAGAAGAGAGTTGTTGTGTAGAAGAATAGGGTGGTTGGGTTAAAGATTAGAACTTAAGCTTATATACTTAGAATGTTTTAATTTTAAATTAGTATTTTAAGTACTTTAAATTTTATTTGTAGAATAAAATAAAAATTATTAGCAATTTTGATTATATTGTTTGATGAATTAATTATAACTATTTATGTAACTATTATTTTATTAGTTCTTTAATAATATAATTAAGGAAAACAATATTAGTTGTTGCTAAGAAATCAAAAAGATAATTAACAAAAAAAAAGTTAATAATATAGTTGAATTAATTAAATTAATAGAAGAATAATAATTAATGGAATTGGAAGCCTTCCCGTAATATGACCGAAATTAGGAGTTTTCTTGGTTTGGTAAGTTACTACATGAGGTTTATGAAATGTTTTTTTTTATTGCTTTTCCTTTAACCAGGCCTTTTGAGAAAAGATATGTGGTTCGAGTGAATGACAAGTGTCAAGCTAGTTTTGACAAGCTCAAGCGTATATTGAAAGAAGCTCTAGTTCTTACACAACCAGTTCCTAATAAGGAGTATGTCATCTACAATGATGTTTCTCACAACAATTTGGATTGTGTTTTGATGCAAGAAGGAAATATCGTTGCTTATGCTTTTAAGTAGTTGAAGCCACATGAGAAGATATGACCTTGAGTTAGTAGCCATCATGTTTGCATTAAAGTTATGGCATCACTATTTATATGGGAAAAATGTTTTATCTAAACCAATCATAAAAGCTTAAAGTATCTTTCGATATAGAATGAATTCAATTTAAGGCAAAGATGATGGTTAGAATCGATCAATGACTATAATTGTGTTATCAACTATCATCCAGGCAAAGCTAATGTTGTGGTCAATGCCTTGAGCATAAAGACTATAACAAAGTTGCATGTTCGATATACTCTCAACCAGGAAAGTAGAGATGCACATATACAAGATAGCAAACTAGTTAAGATCGTCGAGTTGGTCTCTAAGAAGGAGAGACCAAAGTACACAGTTAAGTCAGACGACAATTTATTTTATCAAGGTCGCTTATGCATGCCTAATGTTATGGAATTGAGGCAAAGGATTTTAAAGAAAACATATGAAACCAGGTTTTCCATGCATCCAAGAAGTAACAAGATGTAACACAACTAAAAGGAAGATATTGGAGGGCAGAAATGAATATGTGATATATTATATTGTGGTGAAAACCTCAATATTGACTTTGCAAAGTCATTGAATGATATTATAGGATATGATGAAAAACATTACTATCAATGTTAACAGGTTCATTTAACTTACCTGTATGTCATATGTGATTACTAGACACATGGATAGGTTTTACTGAAATGCATAAGGTATGATGCTACATTTTTGGTATCAGAGCAGAGATAGATTCCATGGAAACATGCATTTGCATAAGATCATGATAACATATGCATCCTATGTGTTGAACATTATGTAGTGACATAATTCTATAAATTTTAGGGCCATTATAGGACATAATTCACCAATGAGGGAGAGATCGGTCGGAATGCATTCTCATGAGGCATCACCTCATTTACATAAACATCAACCAACACCAGAAGCTAGTTCTCCAGCACATGCATCACAGTCATCACATGCAGAAGTACCCTATGAAATCCCTGAACATGAAGTACATGGTCCTAAAATATATAGGGAAAGACGTTATGACAAGTTGAGAAAACAAGGGGCAGTTGATTTCAATAGGACAACAGACCCAGCAGAAGCTGAGACATGGATGAAAAGGACACAAAGGGTATTGAATATGATGAGATGTATCCCAGATGAGAAATTTGATTATACAGTGTCTTTACTTCAAGGTGATGCCTATAAATGGTGGGAGACAATCCCAGATAGCGAGGCATAACCTCCAATTCTGACATAGAATGATTTCCTCTGGGAATTTCAGAATAATTATATGCCTGAAGCATATAAAGATGAGAAGAGAAAGAAATTTCTGAATCTAAAACAGGGGAACATGTTTATTGCTGGTTATAAGGTGCAGTTCAATAAACTTTTCCATTATGTCACCTTTATGGTCTCTGCTGAAAAAGAAAAATGCAGGAAGTTTGAGGAGGGCCTCAAATGTGAGATCAAAAATAGAATCACAACTACTGATCTCTATAGCTATACCAAGCTCAGAGTTGTTACAATTAGAGCCGAAAGGTTAATGAAAGAAGCTGGAGAACAACAATTAAAAAGGTAGCATGAGAGTTTTCTGAAGAGTCTAATATAAGACAATGAAGGAGAAGTAGATTTATGCCAGCACAATCTGGTAATAGAGGTGGATATTTGAGTTTTAGAGGTCATACTATGACTTTCTATTTCCCAGGCAGAAGGCAGAGCCAATATATTGAATAGAGGCGTACATGTACTCATTGTAGTAGACAACATACGGGTGAATGTAGAAGGCTCATAGGAGCATGTTATTTATGTGAGTCATTAGAGTATATGTATAGAGACTATCCAGAAATAGCCAAATTAGCAGAGACCAGCAGAGGCAGAGGGGTGTGAGAGACGACAGTTGAGGCACCAAGGGTTAACACTACTAGTGGGACACAAGGTAGAGGCAGAGGTAGAGGTAAAACTGGTACAACAGGTAGATGAGTGACCAGATCTAAAGGTCAAAGTTCTAAACCCCCTGCACAGGCTAAAGTATTTTCCATGACTAGGCATGAGGCAATTGATGCTTTTGAAGTAGTCACTGGTAATATTTATATTTCTAAAATATTAACGTATGCATTGATTGACCCTAGTTCCACACATTCATTTATATCATTGCATATGACATCCAAATTACATCAAACGCATGAGTCTTTGGGGATTGACATAAATGTGAGTACTCCATTGGGAACAGTAGTAGTTGTGAATAATGTTTGTCGTGATTACTTGATATGCATTGATAAAGTTGAATTAGTAGTTGATTTGATTTTATTACCGCTATATGAATTTGATGTGATACTGGGAATGTGCCTTTCAAATGGGCTCCAGAATGCCAAAGGAGTTTTAAGGAGCTAAAATAGATGTTAACCTCAGCACCAATGTTAGCTATTCATACAAGTATATGTGGATTTACAGTATATAGTGATGTTTCTCACCTAGGCTTAGGATGTGTATTGATGCAATATGGCAAGGTGATAGCTTATGCATCCAGACAATTAAGACCACATGAAATCTCATATCCAATGAATGATCTAAAATTGGTTGCAGTTGTATTTGCATTGAAGATTTACAGGCATTATCTGTATGGTGAGGCATTCCAGATCCTTATAGACCATAAGAGTTTAGGTTACTTGCTGGCATAGAAAGAGTTAAACATGAGACATAGGCGATGGTTAGAGCTATTGAAAGATTATGACTGCACAATTGAATACCATCCACGAAAAGTTAATGTAGTAGCTGATGCATTGAGTAGAAAGTCCAGTAGTAGCATAGCTCACTTACAAGCATCCTTTTTTTTCGTATTTGATTCAATTACAGTCTATGAATGTTGAATTCAATATGCATGATGGTGGATCACTGATTGCTACTCTTCAAGTCAGACCTATACTAAATAATAGGATCAAAGAAGCACAAGAATGATGCACTGATGTTGAAGTTGCGCATATGTGTTTCAGATACTGATAAGTTTCACCAAGAAATAATGGAATAGGCACACAATGCACTCTATGCAATGCACCCAGGGATGACCAAGATGTATCATAGCTTAAGACCTCATTACTGATGGCCAAGAATGAAGAAAGACATAACATAATGTGTTTCAAAATGCTTAATATGCCAACATATTAAGATTGAACATCAAGCACCAATTGGTAAACTACATCCATTGCCAGTACCAAAATAGGGGAGAAAATAACGAGGGATTTTTTTATGGATTACCAGGAACTCTACGGAAAAATGATGTAGTATGGGTAATTGTTGACAGATTAACCAAGGCAGCATATTTTTTACCTATCAGATAGGGGTGTACACTTGAGAGTTTGACAATCATATGTGAATGAGATAGTCAGATTACATGGTATTCCATTGTCCATTGTGTCTGATAGAGATCCATGATTTACTTCATGTTTTTGGGTGAGTTTACAAGATGCACTGGGAATAAAATTGAACTTCAATACTACATTCCACCCATAAACTGACAGATAATCAGAGAGGACTATACAAACATTAGAAGAAATGCTCAGAGCATGTTCTATAGAATTCAGAGGAGCTTGGGATGAATACATAACATTGATAGAATTTGCTTACAACAATCAATATCATAGTAGTATCTAGATGACACCATATGAGGCATTGTATGGCAGAAAGTGTAGAAGGCCCATCATTTGGGATGAAGAAGGAGCACATGCATTAGAAGGGCTAGAGATAGTACAAGACACAATGGATAAGATCAAGGTTGTTAAGAACAAGATAAAGGCAATGCAAGACAGATAGAAAAGTTACGCTGATCAACATAGAAGGGAGATGGAATATGAGTTAGATGAAAATGTATTTTTATGAGTATCTCCATGGAAAGGGGTAATTCAATTTGACAAGAAAGGTAAATTGAGCCTAAGGTACATAGGGCCTTATGAAATTCTTGAGAAGATTGGTCTACTGGCATATAGGTTGGCTTTACCACTAGAGATGGCTTTACCACCAGATTCATAACGTGTTTCATGTGAGTATGCTTAGAAGGTACATGTCAAATCCTACATATGTACTTAAAGATCAAGCCATCGAGATAGCAGATGATATGAGTTATATTAAAGAACCAGTGGAAATCATCGGATACAAAACTAAACAGTTAAAAAACTAAGAAATACCTTATTTTGGGTGACCATCAAGAAATACCTTATTTTGAACTGCAACTCATTAATTTGCATCATTTTCAAGTAAAGGAAAGTGATAGCTTATTTTGAGTGGCAAATAGAAGACATGAAGCATATGTCACTAGTCAAACCTCATCACTCTCTCTTCTTGCATTCCACATGAGCATGAAAACATGTCATCTGTATTTTGGACTTATATGTTTGAACATGTATAGTCATTATGGATTAGTTTTAAAATGTATAAATGAATGCAATTCATAATCCTTCGGATGTAAAGTTTAAGTTTTAATAGATGTCATATATTATATTGTGGTGAAAATCTCAATGTTGAGTTGCAAAGTCGTTGAATAATATTACAAGATATGATGTAAAAACAATTTACTATCAATGTTAACAGGTTCGTTTAACTTACCTGTATAACATATGTAATTACTAGACACATTGATAGATTTTACTGAAATGCGTAAGGTATGATATTACAATGGGTGTCAGAAAGCCATAAATGAGCACATGCGAGTTTCTCCTTATTGGCCAAGGCATGAGCAATGAAGTAATGGTCCTTCACTACCTTAACCAGACCTAAACACAACCCATATTTACACAACTAAAATTAAATAAAGGTGATATGCTCCTCTATGTCAGGATCCCCACTAGTGTTTTTTAAGTTGTTTAAGAAAGTACCATTGGAAAACTCTGACTTCTTCAGAAAAGGCCTAGTCAACCTCGTAGCTTTTTCAGAAGTAATAGTCTCTCCAGTTCAAGGAAGGTCAAACAACACAACCAAGTCATAAATAGCAATGGTGAAATCCCCAAACCTAAAAATAAGAAAATTGATAATTTTTTTTACTAAAATAAGATTCAACCTCTAAAAAGTGTGCCATCATAGAAAATATCACAAAGAGACAACTTTAGGAGATCATAAATGCCAACTACTTTCTAAAGTTCCATAAATTTGTGCTTTATGTGTTCATACTAGCCTATGTAGTAACCATTTAAGGCTGCCCAAATGCAAGAATGAGTGTTGAAAAAGGCCAATGGATTAACACATTGAGACAACCTTGAATGACACAAGTGTAAGAGCTTTCAAACGCATCTCAATGTGTCATTCAAGGCTCTTACATTTGTTCCACCACCTCACTTCGTCATCATCAAAAGTTTCACTTGTCATAACATCCAAATTTGGCCTAAGAGTTTAGTGTAGGCTTAATAGTCCACCAACACATCTATTCACTGAGACTGGATTTGCTTATTCGGCCTTGAGTCTAGTTTAGTGTTTTGGAGTCATTTTATATTGTCAAACTGCGAATCTGACTAATCTATATTCATTTTCACCTTAGGCATGAAAAGAATTGAGTTTTTTAATTGTTAATTTAGGGAAAGCTGAAAGTTCATGAGACTACATCGAATAATTTAGGCAAACCACCATGTTGATCTCAAACTTTAAATATGAGATGGAAAATGAGTCCATAAAATTAAAAAAACAAAACACCCAGTTACAAGTTATTGAGGAATTCAATCCTAATTAATAACTTATTCTTCTTTTTGTCAGATATATATAAATTAGAATCACATTTGATTGGATGACCTTGAAAAAAAAAAGGGAAAAAGAGCCAAGAGAAAGTAAAGAAGGAAGATGATGAAATGAGCAATAAGAAAAAGTATAAGGAGAGAAAAATAGTATTATGAATTTTACAAAGAATTACTGCCATAAATATTAATAAATAAACAACTAAAATTTTAGACTCAATGTTTACATAGTTTCTAAATTTAAATTTCTGAAATTGAAAGTCGTTGAAATATGTAACCCAATTGAGAGATAATTTTGGGCTAATAAAAAGCCCAAAATTGATTAAGTCTAACCAAACTTTTAACCTATGTTTGGATTGAAAGATTTAGAATAAGAGAATTAGGATAATCTATTAATTTATATCAAATTCATTGTTTAACTATTTTAAAAATATCAAAATTCATGAATTTTGAAAAATATTTCACCTATCAAAATCTCTCATTTTAAAAATATTTGATTTCTTATCTCATAGGTAGGGAAGTCTACAATCCATAATTTTTTATTCATGAAGGATTATTGTCATATGTTTTTTTTTTAAGATTGTTACTAATAAATATATAATATTTCAAAACTATCTTTAAACCTAAAAATACAACAAAAATTATTTGTCAATTTTTTTTTATTTTCACTTATTTTAGTTTGAATATGAATTAAAAAAAATACTAATGAGTTTATTTGAAAAAGAAAAAAAATTGTGGATTAATTTATTCATAAATATAGTACAGATAATAAGTTTATATAGAATTTCGAGTAAAAAAATATATTTTAAATTTGATAATAATAATAATTTTATTAATTGTATTTTTCAGAAAACTTACTCTAAATTATATTATTTCACAATTCGATATAAATATGATACAAATGACTAAAAAATATTTAATTAATGATAAATTACAATATATAATAAAGAGTAAATTTAAAAATTAATTGTTAAATTCATATATTATAATTATTTACAAATGAAATGAAATTATATTTTATGCTTAAATCAAACAAGTAAAATATTTATAATTAATCAAATTCACAAAATATAAATTTAAAATCCATTAATCTTATAAAATTAATAAATTTTAGAATTACTCCGTCTAAACGAGTCCTTATTTACTATTCTTATTCCCCAAGCGCTAATGATTAAATTTATATATTGTGATCTTTGTCTTATATTCCTTGCTTTGCTTCTCTCTTCGCTTACTCCCCCAAGCACGTTACTTTCCTTTTGTCCACATTTCCTTCTCTGCTAAACCCTCGCCTTGTTTCTCATTCTCAAATTCCTTCAATCATGAATCCTAATCAAAACCCCATAGATCCCGACCAGCCTCAGCTCCCCACCATCAAGATCCACCACCCTTCCTCCCCTCGCCACCCTCCCGCCACTCCCACCCCCACCGCCGGCGCCCGCCGCAAGATAGGGGTCGCCGTCGACCTCTCCGACGAGAGCGCCTACGCCGTTCTCTGGTCTGTGCACCACTACATCCGTCCCGGCGATGCTGTTATTCTCCTCCATGTGAGCCCCACCTCCGTGCTTTTCGGTGCTGATTGGGGTCCACTCCCTCTCCCTTCTCAATCCCCTACTCATTCTTCTCAGCCTGACGCTAATAAAGATAATTCGCATTCATCCCACGATGAACATGGCAATGATAATAATACTCAAAAACAGCAGAAGCTTGAGGATGATTTTGATGCGTTTACTGCGTCGAAAGTGTCCGATCTTGCCAAGCCGCTCAAGGAGGCGCAGATTCCTTATAAGATCCACATAGTGAAGGATCATGACATGAAGGAGAGATTGTGTTTGGAGGTTGAGAGGTTGGGATTGAGTGCAGTGATCATGGGGAGTAGAGGGTTTGGAGCTGTCAAAAAAGGAAGTGATGGAAGGCTGGGTAGTGTGAGTGATTACTGCGTGCATCATTGTGTTTGTCCCGTGGTTGTGGTTAGATATCCAGATGACAAGGATGCTGGTGGAAATGGTGAAGGTGAGGCCGTCATCAATGTGCCTGTCGAGGAGGAAGAGGAGGAACCCAATCGCAAAGGTTAGATTTTGCTTCTACTCTTGATTCTAATGATATGATTTAGGTTGGTGATGGACCATTTTGATTATGGTTTTAAAAGTAGTACATTAATATGAACTTTGGTAAACTTAATTCTTTAAATTGTCTTGGGCATAGTTGGATTTTTTGGATTCATAGAAGATATTGCTATTGTAAATGATGAATGTGATACACAAATTTGATAGTAGTCATTCATTGAATTGGCTAAATTTGTTAGCGCACTTTTTTTTTTGAAGCTGCTGCTTATGATCATATGAATGATAGTCTGTATAAAAACTGACATGATTACATATGAGAGTTCTGTGACTATTGCAAGCTGGTGTAGTTGCTCTGGCATGTCACGTAAGTGCAGCGTGTATGAAAACCAAGTGTTGCTTATGATCAGGCGCAAAGTTAATGAAGAGAACTCTAGATGGTTTTATTTGTCTTAATAGGTGTATAATTATTTTTTTATGGTCTAGGTTTACAGTAGGCGTGGTTCTGTCTAAAATGGAAACCTTGAGTGTGAAATGGGCTTGTTTATACCTTTTCCTGTCCACACTGATTTATCACAAAACTAATATATCACATGGTTCTTTGGGATGAGTGAATCGTCTCTTGTTGATAACAAGAGTGCTTGTATCTTGCTAGTCACTAGTCTTGGTGAACACGCTGTCTCTTTGTGTTTTTGAGAAGAGTTGCCCTTTTCTCCATTTCCTATTCTCTCTTTCCAAATTACTTGCTACATACTAACTAGCCTAGACCTGACTCAACATCTTTCGATGCCAATTCTTTCGGATCTAAGTTTGTAGATAAGCAATTCCGTACTCGGCTACTGCTGGAGTAAATTTTTGTAATGGCTCTGTGGTGTTGCTTTTAGGAATAACAAAGGTATGCTCTTGGTGCATACCTGACAATATTGGGAGTTTATGTTTAACTGCTTGTGCCTAACTTATCTAAAGCAGTGTCACTAAATACCAATGCTTTTCTTCCAATAATATTATTCTTGACTTAAAATAAATTTTTTAAATACATCTAAGAAATAATTATAGACAGTGATGTATATCTAGAGTTTCTAATGCTTTCATCACATATGCATTCAGCATCAAAATATGATGCTAGGCACTTGCTTCTGTATTGTATTTTTGGAAATATTTATATAGATGGATTGGGGCTACCTGGAAAGTAGTGGAGGAATTCAATTTGGATGGTTCATTCGATAATGGATGAGATCAATTAGTTGAAGTGGAATCTAAGGAACAACCATATTAACTTTTTTGTTGGCATGTTTTACTTATGAAAAACCAAACATTATATGGTCCGACTGAAATATGATATGCCTCTATGGAATGCCATAGGATATGTTGGTGGTTAGTTAACATTATAAGTTGTTTCATAATGCATCATTAGTGGTTTTTGAGTTTGTATTGTTCTTGCCACTGTAATCTGATCTAAGGTATTCTTACTTAGCATGTATATGTTATTTCTTAAATGCTTTGCAGGAATGATTGTTCATTGTTGTGACTAGTGATAGGTTTTTCTAGGCTTGTGTAGATTATTGATGAATAAAAAATAGTTTGACTATGCACATTACTTTTGAAAGTTCATGCACTCCACTCTGTCCGTTCTAGCTTCATCTCATTTCAGGGATGACTTATGTGCATGCCCATGCTTCAGAACTCTGGTTGAAAAAGAAATAAACTCTAAACTTGTGTGCTTTGACAGTTCTTTTTCCTCTATAAATACTGTTTGATGGTGTGGTGTATATGATGCATCTACAATAAGACTAGCAGTATTTATCTTTTTTGGCTTGACTCCTTTTATTGCCTTTTGCGGAGGTTATTTGCATCTTAGGGGATGTAAAGTGAGAAAGCAGGTTTAAGATTATGAGTGAACTTTATGGGAGAAAGTATGAGGTTGTAATCTAACTTCTTTTTGTTTTCAAAAAAAATAAAGAAAACAAAAGAATTAGAATTTTTTCATCAATTTAATGCTGAAGGATACTTTAGGTTTTTTATTTGCTCTATGACTATGCATGAGTAAAAAGAACAAATTTTTTCTTTGAATTTAAACCCACTTTTGACTGTGGTTTGTAATTGATCAACCTTTTATTTCTGAGAATTTTCATTCTGTGAGAAATGATCAGTGTTTTTGCTCTAACACTCAGCTGTTGACGGCTTGGTTCATTCTTTACATTGAATTGCATTTTAAATAGTGGGTTTGTATATGGTTGTGTGCTAAATGACATTATTATCTCATGTGGCAGATGCATAGTCTGAGCTTCCAAATACATGGCTGGCTCCTCTCCTTAGCAGGTATTCTGTTCCTTTGTGCAATGCTGTTCTGCATTTTGTTGGTTTTTTCCTTTGATGATTTTATTACTCATGCTTTTCGAAGTTCTATTTCTCTGTACATTAAGCACGAACATGTTTTATTGCTTGTATATTGATGGGTTCCAGCCGCTAACCCCGTGCTTTACTCTATTTTCATTTATTATCCCACTCAAATGCTACTACTTTTTCATTAAACTGGAGAATGGATGACATCTGCCTGATAAATTGGAAATGAATTATTGTAAATATTAAAGGAATTCCTTCCCTGGAGAGATTTGAGCTCTTTCAGCTTTCTGGGTGGGGCAATCTTGGAGGGCCTTTACTTTTTTTCGGCGTAGACAGCAATTTATGCCTTGGCTCTCCTTATGTCTTGTAGATAAATATGTTGCAATCAACAGAGATTAGGTGACACGCTTTAAGGACAAGGTGTTCTTTGTCGGAGTAATTGCAAAATTAGAAGATTGTAGAATGCTCCCCTTCCTTCCAATCCTACTCCATCTTGTCAATGGTTTCTCACGCATGAAACTCTTGAGAGGACTTGTGGTGATATTTGTATCATTTTGTATGGATGATGGATGTAAGGTTTACAGATTTTCTGTTAGACCTTGGAAATATCTTTTTACTGGATCGTCATGTACATCATTTTTCCATCTTTAAGATTTGCTTCTCTCTACGGGCTTTTGTCACTGTGATTTATATATTTTTACCCTCGGTTCTCAAGGGAAGTGGACAGTAGAAACTGTGGCTGTTAGCATTCAAGTTAATTCTTGAAAGTGCTCTTTGAGAAAAAAATAATAAATAAACTGTGATATGTAATATAATTCGAAACTATATTTTAGCTGTTATGAACTTTTAAATTTCCAAGCAATTTGAAAACCCCATAAGCTAATACCCTCCTTTGCGGGTCGTGCTTGAGTACAAGGCAGTAGGCAGTACGAGCTCCAATAAGTGCGCCCTCCCTGCAATTTAGAGTGCAAATAACTTTGATCATTTACACCAAAGAATTAGATCATGCAAATATTTTAGTTCAGGTTTTTATTTCTGGGTAAAGGGAAAAGTACCCCTAAATATTCATATTCTTCCCTAAAGATTTTTTGAGACCCGATTCTATTTTTTGTTTTATGGATTTGACTTTTTGAGTGTTATCCCCTCATAAGACATGCTGATATGGTATTAAAAATTCAAATTTTATGTTGGGAGAAGAGTAAAAATACCCTTAGTATTATATTACACAATTCTCATACTATTGTTAACCACAATTGATAGTGGAAAAGGAGCACATGCACAACTCCAAATGGCCAGGCACACATGTTCTACAGTTCTAGCGTCTGCCAAAAATTCTAGGGAGACTCAATCCTAACCGCAACATAATAACCTGATCAATAAGCTTCTACTTTTTCTCCTTTGGCATTCCTTACCAGACAGTCCGCTCAAATACAACAATCTCCTATACATCAACCACATGTCCCTGTTACACAAAGTCATAGAAAGAGAGAGAAAGATGCCTAGTTGTGTCTAATTCCTTTCACTCTTCTCCCTTTACACCTCCCACATTCCCATATTCTTTTCTCCATTATATATGGACTTTTAGCTAACATGTATATTATTGCGAAGCCAGTGTCTTATAATCAGACTCATTAATATTCATGATGAGTAGGTTCAAGCTATGCAACACAACATGTGTATTAGCAATTGTTGCTTCAAATACTTGTTTTGGTTATTACATCATGTATGCAATGATTGTTTACATTGTTTATCGAATGAGGATGTATACATGTTGCCACCAGGAGGGTATCCAAAATCAAGTTCAGAGTAAGTTGAAGAAAGGGTCTTTATAAGGCTTGAAATAGGGATCAAGGCAATACCATTTTGAACTCACTTCAAAGCAGCAGACTTGTGGCTTTAAACCATCTCATCATGACCATTATCTTTTAATCATAAAGACATTTTCTTATAACGAGCAACTGAAAAAATGGAGATTGACAGAATTAAAGATAAGAAGGCCTGCTTCCAGCTTCCTGGCCTTGAAATTGCAAGATCTAGGAAGGGAACTTATATTAACCAGAAAAAAAAAAAAAAAAACTCGGGATTTTATCAAAATTTTTTTTTTAACCATACAAGTTTATAAATTTTCAATAATTTTTCTGTTTTATATTTTCTGTTGAATTAACAGGAAGCAAAATCGATAAATATCTAAGTTAGGCCTACTTATCAAATATGAATTTATGATAAGAATGAGGGGTAGATGGATGGTCAGATTATTGATATATAAGTTTGAAAAATACAAGTTCCAAACATGTTTGACAATCGACATCTTTGATCGTTCAAAGAATAAGAAAGAAGAAGCTGAATACTTATCAAATTATTCGATGGTGACCAATCATTGGAATTTTTTGAGAGCGATTCTCAATTCCCATCCACACACACATTACTCGTCCTGTTGGATTTCAGTTCCCATATCCTCAACTGGCTGCTCTTCAATCAGCACCGCTCTAAAAGTAGAAAATTATACAATATTTTCTTTTATCATATTAGAGGTGAAAATTTTGAAAATATTATGGAGGATAAAATTAAGAATTTCAAAAAAGTTCGTATGTATTTTTTTTTAATATTCGAATTCCAGATTATACAGTCCTAATCATTAATTTAAAATTTTATTGGTTTGTATTTATACAAATTTATTTTTCAATTAATTGAAATTTTTTATTTGATCAAATTGTGTAATTGTCAATGAAGAATATAAGAGGAACCCATTCCGCCGCTTTATCAGTCACTATTTGTTTTGGCGTGTTGATGACTCCCTCACCAAGTCACTAAACTATTGAAGAATTTAGGAAGCTTCAGAGAGTTCAAGTATATGTTTTGCTAATAAATCACACAAATCTAAATTTATTACACTAAAAACTCATGAAAGCTTTGTGCGGAATATAACAGTATAAATAAAAATAAATTATTTAAAAATTATATTGATGAATTTAATTAATTTAAAAAAAAACAAATAGTCAAATGTTTGTGTCATGCGCAAAATATAATGAGTAATTCACTTAAAAATTTAATCATATCAATAATTTTTTTTATGGGTTGTTACATTTAATTAAAAAAATAATGTATTTAATAGTATAAAAAATTAAAGTTATAAAATAGTATCATTTAATTTGTTAAAATCCAAACTGACCAAATTCAAATATAATCCGATATAAAATAGATTCAGGAACTTACTTGATTACCCATTAATTCATACCTTATTAGATTTTTTTTTTAAAAAAAACCCTTTCAACCTTCAAAGATTGTATTTAGACTTGTAGCTTGTAGATGCCAAAACAAAGTTATTTTGTTAATTGCCGAGATTTCTGGACAGCACCGGGGGTTGAAGAAAAGGAAAAAAAAAAAAGAAAAAAGAAATCCTTATCTTCTCAAACCAATTTGATAGGGATGGGTGATATACACTCTAATTCACATATTTAATTATATCCAAATTAGACAAATGGGTTTGTTTAATGATTTATCATAAGGAACCACATGGGAGTGGATGCAAGTGGGACTTCTTTTCACCTCGTCCTATATTTTAATACTAAAATTCTTGTTGTGGGGTTTTGTTCTCTACCAACCATACACTCGAAATTTCCCAATTCAATGCACGCCGTAAACAAAAACCACATATGCAAAAAAAAAGTTTTGGTCCATTCAATTTCAATTAATCAATACCCTCCTTTAGTCCTTTCTCTAACTCTTCCTCCTCACACGTCTACTCCCTCTCTTTTGGCCTCCTTCCCTGGTTTCAATTCATTCCCTTTATAGTTTATATTCAAAATTTGGGAACTATGCTTGTAATTTATATGTGATAAGTGACCTTAATTTGATAGCCATAAGATAATTTGTGGTACATGATTTCATACCCTATGGTTATAGGCCCCCTTACTTGTCTTTGGATATGTTTCCAACGGCAGTTTATTTTCGAAAAATATTTTTTTCCCTAATAAATCAGGAAAAATAATTTTATTTTAAAGAAAAAAATAATTTTTATTCTAAAAATACAAAAAAAATATTTTCCAAATTTCACTTCACTTTATTTTACTTTTTTTTAGAATTACAGTTAAATATAAAAATAAATTAATATTGTTCTGAAAAATTTTTCAAAAAAGTATTATTTTCCAAAAATAAAAATTCCAATACTGATTCAATTACTATTTACAACTGTCTGATCAAATTGAATTAAAAATAGAAAAACTCTTAATAGATTTACTCTACTACCTAAATTAAATCAATCACAAATTAAACCAATACATATCATTAATGATATGTATTGAATTGTTTTATTTATATTATTAGTTAATGTAAATACAATATTTATATATATCATTATATGGATTATACTGAATCTAACTAAACACTTTTCATCAAAATGATAGAAAAAGATCAACCAACAATTGAATTGAAAGCAATACTAATCACTCACCATCTCAATTACACACGAAGTATTAAAAGAAAAGAAGGGTTGAATAAGCAATATTGATAATAGAAAATATATATATATATATATATATATATATATATATATATTAATGATTCAAAAACTAATCGCCACAGGTATGGTATGGTATGGTATGGTATGGTTATAAAATGGTGAAAGAGAAGTTAGTTGAATTGAAATCAACGGCTGTGATGATCTCTACTCAACCTGCAAATCCCAATAATGGTTTCAGACGCGTTTTCTCTGTTGATGACCATTTCTCTTTGGAGTCTCTTTAGGGAGTCAATAATGGCCGTTGATCTTGTCTCTGATTGACCATTAGGATTGTTCTGATGATGATGACGATCACCATCATCTTCTACTTCACCTGTTCTTGCTTGCTTCAAAGGTCTAATTGAAGCCAATGAATTCCCTTCCTCGTTGTTCAATCTTCCATATCCAGTATGATAAGAAGAGCACCCAATCTCATCCTGCATTTATATAAAAATTTCAAATTTAAAAAAAAAAAATTATCAAATTGCAGAAGTGAAAGACATATCATTAGAATTTCATGTCTTAGATCCAGCAATTCGACTAGAGAACATAAAAATTAAAAATAATAAAGAAAAAACAGAGCAAGAAGAGAAGACAAAATACATACATCAGAATCAAAACCTGCATTATTCTCTCGCATCCGCTTCACCACTGCACTGCCACATGAAAATATACTCGATATCTCTTCTTCGCTGCTAGAAGAACTCGCCACCGGAGGTGACGGCGACGTTACCGACCAAGGCACAACCTGATTCTCACCATCCTCCTCTTCATCCTCCTCCTCCTCCTCCTCCTCCTCATCGTCATCATCATAGTCATCACTATCTCCGTCCACATAATCATCTTCCCGCTCATTTCCGGAGTGGCTCTCGGCCCGATCTTCACCGATTTCTTCCATTTTTCCATCATGCAAAGAAAAGCAAGACTCACAAATGGAAACTGTAGGACCAAGCTTAGGACCGGAGGCTTTCCACGGCGTCGGAGATTGACAAATTTGGCAGAGAAGACATCTACAATGCTTAGCAACAAGAAAGTTAGCGCCGTGGACCTTCTCATCGCAGTCCCAACACAAGCTAGCTTGGTCTGATTCACAATACATTCTTGCAACGCCATCACAGAGCTCGCACCCTTTCATTTCTTTCTTATTTCTTTTCCTCTCTGTTCTTTTCTTTATCTTTCTCTGTTTTTATTTTTGAGGAAGGAAAGGCAGAGGCTCGAAGTTGTGAAGGTAAATAAGAAGGGGAAGGAAAGGTGCAATTTGCTGATATTTTTTCATTTTTCATTTTTTATTCTTATGAGATATGAGTGGTTCCCTTTGAGGTTGATGAAGGGTGATTTTGTAAAATTCTTCCAGCCATAAAAAAAAATTAAAAAAAAAATTTATGTATTGGCTGCTATGCTTTAGCTTCTTCGAAACACCTCATTCTGCTTTTCTGCCACTACCAATCCCTTTTCCTTTTAGTTGAAAATCACAAATTCAGACTCTTTTTTTTTTTTTTTTAAATTGTGTTTCCTGGTAAAACCTACCCAAATTTATCAAAATTCAGTAAATTTTTATTATTTAAGTTTTTTTTCCAATACGTCAACTTCTAATATTATTTTTAATTCATAAAATTTTAATATTAATTACAATAAACTTAACAACCACAAATAACAAAAATAATTTTAATTCCCTATTTAGAATTTCAACCTAATTACATGATAAAGAAAATCTTCTTAACTTTTTTTTTATATCTTTTAACTTTTATGAATTTTATACAACATTATTAAAAATTGAAATAATATGGAGCTTTTTAATTTCGAATTAAATAAATATCTTTTTTCCTTGATAAATAAATAAATAAAAATTGAATTACTTACCATCATGTTTAAAAAAAAATTAGTAAGAATATCAAGTATGTCTAATTCTGAAATATCCAATATTACATTGAACCAAAAATTGAATATATAAAAAAAGAATTTTTTTAGTTTTATATTACAAGCTAATTGCAGAAAATTAGTAATACAATAAAAGTGTAAAAATTTAATTAATTTTGATAAAGAAATGCGTGTGTACGCCACAGTGGATTGGTGCTCTGTCTGCTTTACGTTTGAAATTAATTATATAACGGTGATTTAGGTGCCACGTTGCCCCTAATTTATGGAGCCAATGCCACGCTATGTGCTTTAGAGCATCAATATCGGTTGGATTTTAAAAGCTGAGGTGACATTATTATTGGACTCCTTAAAGATGAAAGAGAGGATTTAATTTAAATAAAAAATTTTAATGGATCTTAATATTTAAATAAATATATTTTTTTATTAATTATTACATTTAAAATTAATTTAAGTGTAATCAATTGATTTAATAAAATTTATATAATACTAAATTAAATAATTTAAAAATAATTATTAATAAAAATTTTATATAATTAATATTAATCAATTTTAAAATATAATTATATATTTTAATTAAAATAATTATAATTAAAAATATAATATTTTAATTATTAATAGTAAATAAAATATATTAAAATATTAATCAATCTTATAAATTATAATTGATATCAAGAATTAAATTTTATTAATGTAGGAGTAGAGTTTACAACTGCCGTCTAATTTCATGGACGGAGAAGGTGCAATTACATTCAAGACCAAGATATTTTATTATCCATTGAATGATGAGGTGTCAGTATTAACAAGCAACGGCAGATTCCGATCTGTCCTACGTGGACTAATTTGGTCCAAACAGGATCCACGCCCACGTGAGTTTTGCTCTACGTGTCATGTGCGACGCAGCTTTGCATGTTTAATCCATCCTGCTTTCCCCATCCCGTGCCTTACCGCCTTCCCTGAAGCAGCAGTCAGTCCTTTCGTTTCCAAAGAATATTAAACGTGTTCAGCTATATATATATTCATTATTTTTCAATTTATTTCTCATTTATTTTTGAATTTTGTAAATAATTATAATCCCTAAGTTAAAAAAAAAAGGGGTTACGGAATCCAATTCCAAGTTTCTTATGGAGGAAATTGGAGGGGGTCAAAAGGCAGCTGTATAGTCTGTATTTGATCTTCTTTTCTATGATTGTGTGGCGTATAAAAGGAAAGAGGTCCCTCACTCACAGAACCAATGTATGGGCAGGATATGATTTCACAGGACTCAATTGGAATTTGGTGGTCGTGCTTCAACCCGCAACGTCACATCCATCCCCCCCGGTCTCATGATGCTATTTGGATAACCTACTTTTATAATTTTTTTTTCTATCTATTTATATAATAATATTTATAATGAGATGTGCATAATCCGAACCTTATCGAGTGAAATTTATTGTATGTTATTAAAAAAAAAAAACAAACTTGTCCACTTGTTATAAAAATTTTCTCGTTGAAATTATCGTAGTGATTAGGTAGCATACTTAATTAATTTTTACTTCTAAGTTAGGATTAGAATGGATTATTCTGTTTTACAATTATTATAAATAAGTAAAAATTCAAGTTCGATAGTAGCATATCGAGATTTTAATCTTATAGCATGTGATCACAAATTGTTAATTCTTTTGTTATAATAAAATGTGGGTAGAACTTGATGTATTTAATTACAAGCATCAACTTAACTAATTCATGTTTAGGCAACGAAACTTTCACAATCAAATCAACATAATAACTTTCAACCAACGGTTTAAGTTTTAACTTTAAAAAATAAAAATAAGTGTGTGTTCGCAAATATGATTCAAGAATATTACAATATAGTTTAGGTCGAATTAATGGATTTGGCTTAATTTAGTGGTAAAATGAATTCGGTTCTGACCCAAACTCCTAGATCAAGACTGTATGCAATTTGATGAAAAGTGAGTGAAATAATGAACAACTGTAACAACTTTGAGTTGCAAGGAAAATAAATAAGGATGTTAAACCAAATGCAGTTTACAACTAAACAATGTACAACTAATTAATAGTGGACACTTATAGTGATTGAAATATATGCAAAAACAGTTATATTTAAAACTATCTAACTGCACAAAAGTAAATGCTGTAATAACTACAAGTAAAAAAAGAAAATTGCAGTCTTTTATGCTTGATTTTATTAAAGAGAGAGTCATTTATCCTTACTACAATACTGATTTTTTTTTTTTGTAAAATGCCCTCTTTCCTATATTTCTTTGAATTTACTATTTTGGGCTTAAAATTAATACAATTAATTGTTATATAGCTTATTGAATCTTAATATTACTCAAAATGCTACTTAATTTGAATAGGTGTTAAGAATATATATATATATATATATATATATATATATATATATTTAATTATTTATTTATTATTTAGATAGATCATACATTTATTCATAAATGGAGTTATAATGACAAATGGAGGCGAAGGGGGAATCAATGTTTATTTATGGATGACTGGAGAAAGTAGGAGAGAGAGAAAAGAGTATGTGGTGGGAGAGGGGAAGAGATAGAAAGAAATAAGGTTCTCTGCATACAGATGGAGATTTAGAAAAACAGTATCCTATTCATTGAAAAGGGGACAAAACGAAATGGTCTCTTTCAACTCACACGACTCCATCTACACGGCCCACACCCTAAACCCATCAGGCAATTATCCAATATCAATGCTTGCAGAGGCTAAAAATTCATAAATTTATTATTTTTTATTATTTAGTATTAAATGGTATGTCCTACCAACTTATTCTGTTGCATTAATTATATTAAGAGAATTCACACTAAAGTTATTAAAGTGTATTCTAAGAAAAATATAGGTCATGGTTAAATAAGTTACTAATAAGAAGACAGGTAATTGTTCTATTTTTTTTTCTTCAATTTTTGTTATAATAATAATAAAAAAAATGGTGCCCAATAGACAATTACATACTAGGCTACGGTAGTTAAATCATTATTCCTTTACTATACTCAAACTTTATGTAAGTTTTAGGTAAATCTGGAACATGTTTATAAAAGTAACAAGCTTAATTAGTGGAAAGCTTCTATCTTAAAAGGATAAGTCAAATTGTGAATCGAATTTTTGAACTATATTTAATATGATTAAAGAGAAAGTTTTGTACACATCAAATTTATATAAAACAAATCAATAAAAGAATGTCATATAAACAAAATACAGGTTCAAACACTACAAGAAAATGATACATTAACGACGCCAATTAGCGACGACAAACATGGCATCACTATTTAGCGACACCATTGCGACGGTCACCGACAAGTCCAAAAATTGTGACATTTGCGACGCGTTTAGCAACCAATTAGCGACGTCAAACAGCTTAATCATTTAGCGACGCTAAAAACGTCGCTATTTGTGGCGCTAACATAGTGGCGGGTGATATAGCAATAAGAAGGGTCGCTAAAAGGATTGCTAATTAGTGACTCGAAACTTGGCGTCGCTAAGACTAAATAATTCAGTTATTTGCGACGTAACAAATAGAGTCGCTAAAGAGTGATACTTTGTCAACAGTATAAGTAAATTTCAGCGACGCTTTTAGTGAGGCCCACTTGGTGTCGCGCAAGTCATGCCTTAATGCCAAATTTTCCAAAGTTCTCTAATCCCTAACCCGCAGTCCTAAATTTTTCCAATATAATCATTAATATATTTAATATAATATGTAAATATAATAATTAATATTAATATAATAATAAACATAATTTTTATTAATATATATAGTTTATAATAATATATGATAGTAATTAAGACTTTCCTTTGTCATTGGAATAATCAAATAATTAATGTATCCAATTTAATATATTAAAGTGCAATTGAGTTTAAAATTAATACTGAATTCCAATTTGATTAATTGAACTCATGATTAAAGCGTAATTTAATCAATTAAATTGAATTTAATATTAATTTATTAATTAAAATTCATTTCAATTAATCATGAAAACAAAATTGATTCAATTTGATTAATAAAATTATAATTTAAGTACAATTTAATCGAATGAACTCCAATTTAATAAAACTCTAACTAAAGTTCAATTAATTAAATGAACTCCAATTTAATTCAATTTAATTAATGAACCATTTATTTTGGTGTAATTAAATTGATTGAGTGTTAAACTAATAATAATTTATTCAATTTAAGTTAAATTACAAAATGAACACCATTTTAATTCTATTTGATTAAATTAATTGAATTTCAATCTCAACTAAATTTAATCAATTAATATTCAATTTAAATTCAATTAATGAATTAACCATTAAGAAAATTAACCGTGAAGAAAAATATATATAATTATTATACTTAATAAATTTATGTGTTATATATTTATATTCTTTATAATTAAATGTCAATAAACTTACATACTTATATTTTATAATTATATATTTATAGTTATATAAATATACTTTATACTTATAAATTTTAGATGAATTAATATATACACGTTTTATTATAAAATTAATTTTATTAATTATTTATAATTTTAAATATTAAATTATAATATTTTAAAATTAATTATTTTAAATTTTAAATTATTAAAATGATCCTAAGTATTTAGTTTCAAATCAGGTTCTTAACCCTAATCAGGTTCCTCGCCTACCATCCCTCCTTTCTCCTTCTGACTAGAGACAAAACCAGGTTCCTCACCAGCCACAATCATGAAGTAGCCTTCGTCAGCACCCCACACACGCCGAGAGAACGTGATTTTTGGGTTGTATCTGTTTTGTTAAATGCAGAGTCATTGTTGCCTTTCCACAGTGCCACTGCTAATGCTTGGCTTAAATCCAACATCGCTATTGATTCCTCTTGCTGGAGCTGGCTTTGTCAAGGTAATTTTTGTTTTAAAACCTGGATTTGTTTTCTCTCTTCTTGTATCTGCCTAAAATGCAATAGATATGAGGAATTCGTAGTCATTTGTTTGTTTTCCTGTTCTGCAATACATATGGGTATCAAATATGGGTCTTCTTATGCAGTTTCATCTGTTTTGCATATTTTTCGGTTGTATCAAATTTGGTTGTATATGTTTTGCATATTTTTGTCTTCCTCTTCATCTTCATCATCTAAACCCTTATATGGAGAAATCTCATATGACTGTTCTTCAATAACATCGGAAACTATGTTGTTCTTGCCAAAGAATGGTCATTTGGGTAATACTTAGTCAAATTTTGCATTATTTAACCAATTTTCTCTCTTACTATTTTATGATGAAGTCCCAACATATAATTACCCTTTCTTGGTAGCAGCTATTTGAACACTTGAAATGCATAAATAACTTGAAATTTTTCAACAGTTTTGTGTTGAACATCACTGAAGTACAAGAGTTGCTTTATATGTCATATTGCGTTACGATCAAATTCTGTAATATTGTCTTATGAACAAAAGCTGAAACAATTTTTAAGGAAATTCCTAATTTGTCTCAATGAGTGTTCAACTCAACTCAATTAACACTGGCCAATATCCTATACCCATTATGATCGTGTTGACCACAATACAAAACCTTTTTTTCCATTTTCCCTATGTAGGACCATATTCATCTTTTCTAAACATGACTTTAACTTTTGCTGGGTGTAACCTACTGCAGCTATCTTCCTTATGGGTATGGGACTGGTTGTAACAAGTTACATGATTTTTAAGTGAGAGTGTGTCAGATTCTTTCCCTTTTCTATCTACAATGCAAGATTAAATGTTCAACATCTTGAACATTTTTTATTCTTTTTCTGTTTTCTCATTTGTTTCTTTTTATTGCTTCTGATTTTCTTTTTAACCTTCAATCTTGCAGAGGTGTCAAGGGAACTTTTGCATGCATATTTTTGTATTTTTGCAATGTCCTTTTGCATGTAGAATTTTGTCATGTTTTCCCAACAAATTAATGAGCAGAATCAATTATGATCGTACCTCTTTGACCTATGAGAACTAAATGTTCCTACCAATTACCAGAGTTGAAATAGATCTTAAAATAAGGATGCAAAATTAAGATTGATAATTTTTTGGTTTGTTTGGAGTCTTGCCATTCCTTTGTGATGCTTCTTTGGACCATTTTGTCACTTTAACAACATGTGCACACAAATTAAGTTTTCGACTCATTTATTTTTGCCATTTTGAATTGAAATGTGACAATAAAACTTTACTACATCCAATAATAGATTTCTTACAGGCGTCATTTAAAGTTATACATGTCCTGTCCTAGGATTACAGGACAAAAACCCATACAAAGATTTTGTCCAGCTGGCAACCCATTTGACAAATCTTGTGGGTGAGCTAAGGATGGGACACAAAGTGAGTTATTTTTACCCCAACTAGGGGAAAATAGTACCAAACTTGTTTGCTCTATTTGTTATTGCACCATATATGAATTACAGTAATCTTATGATTAAGCTTAGAATGTCCCTTAATTTATTAATGATTTTTGATTGCAGGAACAAAGACGAGACAGTGAAATAGTAACTAATCCAGTGAAGCATCAAAAACCCAGGTTTCACCCACCCTCCGTCCCCCCCCCCTCCTTTCTTTTTCCCTTTAAAGCTAAAGTTATATGCTTTAATTTTGATATGATCATTTTTTTAATTCTTTCAATGATTGTGATCTGTTTGTCAATTAATCTTGAATTGTAATAATTCCATTTGAATTGTTTGCCACTTTCATTTTGTTATGTCATAAAGTACACCTGAATTCAAAGAATTGGCACCAAATATATTGATAATCATTAGTACATATATGAACGCAGATAGTGGGATAAATAATCTGTTAGTGGAGACTTTGTCATACTCCCATGGACGCAGATAGTGGGAGAATAAATGAATATATATATATATATATATATATATATATATATATATATATATATATATATATATATATATATATATATATATATATATATATAAAAGTGTATTTTTAATAGTTACTACATTATTTATCCATCAACGGGTACTACTTTTCAATAGTTAGATTAAAAATATAATGATCCTAATTAATTTTATAATAACTATGACAATTTAATTTTATACCATTTAATGCTATTTATAAGAATTACTATAAAGCTGTAACAATTGAAAACTCTTATATATATATATATGGAGAAGTTTCAACTATGGTTTTGATTACTGAGGTAGACTTTAAATTTATTCTAGCCATAATTTGTTCTGAGATAAAATATCCTCTAACTTTTTAATGTTGTGTATCTTCGTCAAAAGAAATTACAGGTTTCACATTTTATATTTTCTCCTCAGTTGTTGGAAAGTGATAATTTACCATGTGTCTGTAATTGGTGAAGATCAAATTTCAAATGATAATGTCAATCTATGTATATATATGTACAGTAATATATACTTTTAATTTTTTTGGCCTGTAGCAGGTAATACTTTAATATAAAAGAAAAACCATTAGGGCATATTTTGATATGGATGAGAAAAGAAAAAGGTCATAGTTAACTAGATGACATTTTTCTTTTTTCTTTTTATTTTTTTTATTTTTTATGATTTAATGCAAAGAAGTTGGCCAAAGACAATAAGGGTTCAATTTGTTTATTTTTGAGAGGGGTTATAAAACTGGTCCATTTATTAATTTTCTTACTCCAACAGATACATCAATTTAATCATAAACTGTCATGTATATAATATAGTGACCAATTAATTTATGTATTTAGCAGTTTATATAATTGAATTACATTGATTTAATTTATTCATGAATTTGATCCAAGTCTTTGTGTATATATATGGCAGAGTTTAGCAAGGCTATTGTGCGCATATATATATCAGTAATTTTTAATATATTTTTTTAATTATTTTTTTAGGATTGAATGAGGGACATGGAACTAATATGCTTAGAAATCATATACCAATCCATTTATACAATTCTTTCAGCACAAATACTATGAGCTGTATAAGGCATCTAATTTTTCCAGCACAAATACAATTCTTTCAGAAAATGCGGATTTTTATTTTTCAAAAAGTAGGAGTACAATGATTTTGGTAGCATGACCATCAACTGATTCATCTACAACTCATCATCTAAGTCCCCACACTCTAAAGCTTTTAAAGCCATAAAAAAAATACTTATTAAGGTGCACTTTTCATAGGAAGACATTGTGGAGTAGATGTCTTTATGCAAAGAAATGAAAAGTAATGACTATTGGGGCATTAGCCCTTATGGAATCCGAACACAATGATCACAATCTGCACTAATTTTTTTTCTGTTTATTTCATCTATATTTTAGGAGTTTAGGTTAGAATAACTTCTGTGAGATTTGTTATATATCATTCACTTGGAATTAACTATTAGCTATTTAGTAATTTAGTATTAAGAGGTCAAATTGGGGAATCCTAATCCAGAAACTCCATTTGGCAAGACTTAAAGCATTGTTATATAAAATCAAATATGTAATGTTAATGAAAAATATAATGAAATTTAATGTAGTGAGGTTATATGACATTTTCTGTTGCAAAAATTTAAAATGCCGGCGGCTGCGGTGGAGGGTGGTAGGAAGGAAATAGAGTGGTAAAAACTGAAAAGTGATACTAGTGATTAAAATTAATGAGTGCACATGCATCTTTAATCATTAAGTGGGAATATTTTATTCAGTATAAATGAAAACTCATTCAAGTTTGGATTTATTTAGAGACACTTTAGTTGAATTGGCGAGCCTGTAGGTGAGAAAGAAAAATATAATAGTTCTTAAATGTCCAAGTCTTAATTTGCTTTTATTTCCTTTGTATTTACAGTTCTATTCTCTTATCCTTTAGAAGCTGCTATATCCTCAAAATTATTGTGACTCGGTATTTATGTACAATAGCTACTGTACTTTACAGTTTTGCATGGCAAAGTAATGCGCAAAGTGGGTGTGGAAACCATAGGTGTTGGAGCATTGAAGGTTACAGGATTTCTTAGGGAACATATGCAACAAAATAATATCAATTTTGAATCATTGTACACAGTTTAGACATTGAAAAAGGTATTCTACTCCTGCTCAATTCAGCTTAATCATTTACTTTCCATCAATTTCAATCTCCAACCTTGTGTTGTTATTGACTATCTATTTCAATATTTTCATGTTTTCCCATTTTCTTTTCACATTCTTGAAAATGTTTATCCTTTCAACTTAATTTTCTGTGTTATTCAATCAAATTTAATGAATGAAAATATTGTACTTCATTTTGAATCAAAACTACAAATCAACTATAAAATTTCTTTGAGAGGTAATAATGTCTTTTTCTTAATTATATTCCTTTATGTAAAATTCATTTGAGAGGTAATAATGATTTTTTTATTTCTAAATATATGCAGTTGTGCTCAAACCATCTTTTAATTTTATATTCCAAGTATCCAATAATGAGTCACACTCGTGAGTGGATGTATGCTAGACTTAAAGAGGGTCTTTTGAATCCGGATTTCATTAAGGGTTTGGATGAGTTTATGAAATTTGCATGTAGTCAACCAGATTGGATGGATGGTGAGAAGATTAAGTGTCCGTGTCAACTAAAGAAGTGTCAAAACACAGCTTTTAGGGACACTGACACGGTCAAATATCATATTCTTAGAAACGGTTTTGTGTCGGATTACCATATGTGGACAAGACATGGTGAAACAGGCATAATGGGTGAATCAAGAACATGATGGTAATCAAATGAGGAATAAACTTGTCCCATGCAAGAAGATGCATTATTTTCCTTTGACACCACGCTTGCTCAGATTGTATGCATCAAAAGCCACAGCTGGAGAAATGCGTTGGCACGCAGAGCATGAGGTTGAAGAGGGTGTCATGCGTCATCCATTAGATTCTATTGCCTGGAAACATTTTAATGATATTCACCCTGAATTTGCAATTGAAATTAGAAATGTCAGACTCGGTTTATGCATTGATGGATTTCAACCTTTTGGTCAATCGGGACAACAATATTCTTGTTGGCCAGTCATTCTTACTGTCTATAATTTGCTCCATTGGCTATGCATAAAAGATTCTTCAATATTTTTAACAGTTCTGATTTCAGGTCCTTGAAACCCAAAAGAGAAACTAGATGTATTCCTGCAACCACTAGTTTCAGAGTTACAAATGTTATGGGATGAAAGGGTTACCACTTATGACATTTCACTAAAGTAAAATTTTATTTTGAAAGCGGCACTATTGTGGACCATTAACGACTTCCCTACATATTCAATGTTGTCTGGATGGACCACTGCTGGACGTTTAGCATGTCCATATTATATGATAGAGTCTGATGCATTTACATTGTCCAAAAGTGGTAAGCAATCATGGTTTGATAATCATAGGAAATTCTTACCACATAATCATCCGTTTAGAAGGAACAAGAATTCATTCCTTAAGAATCGAGTTGTTACAAAAGAGGCACCACCAATTATGTCTGGAACAGAAATATTACACATCATTGATCATTTGGGATTGAAGAAGGTAACTGAAGAGAGGGCTTCACAGATTAATAGTTCTATTAGTAAAATACACGGTTGGAAGAAACGCAACATTTTTTGGGACTTGCCATATTGGAGTACAAATCTACTTCGGCACAATCTGGATGTGATGCATATTAAAAAGAACTTTTTTGATAATATATTTAACACAGTCATGAATGTAGTCGGAAAAACGAAACACACCACAAAATCAAGACAAGAATTGAATGATTACTGTCACCGACTAGAACTTGCAATGCCAAATATAAATGGTAAATATCCTAAACCTTGCTACACTCTTGACAAGCAGAGTAAGTTAGTATTGTGTGAATGGGTGAAGAACTTAAAATTTCCAGACGGATATGCATCCAACATGTCTAGATGTGTCGACATGCATAAACTTAAGTTGTTTGGTATGAAAAGTCATGATTGTCATGTATTTATGCAAAGGTTACTACCAATTGCCTTCCGAGAATTACTGACGGTGAATGTGTGGAAGGCACTGACAGAAATTAGTTTGTTTTTCAAAGATTTAACATCCACTGTGATTCGAAATGAAGATATGGCTCGACTTGAGGAACAAATTCCGTTGACTTTATGTAAGCTAGAACGTATTTTTCCTCCAAGTTTTTTTTGACTCAATGGAACATCTTCCCATCCATTTACCTTATGAAGCAAGGATAGCTGGACCTATTCAATACCGTTGGATGTATCCATTCGAGAGGTAATGCTTCTGCTAGTATACAAGGCTGATTTTTTTGCTTCACTTATTAATTAAATTTACTTCTAAATCAATAACATTCCATGTATAGGTACCTTGGAAAGTTGAAAAGAAATGTGCGGAATAAGGCGCAAGTTGAAGGATCAATATGTAATGCGTATTTGGTTGAAGAAGCTTCAACCTTTTGTTCCCACTACTTTGAGGATCATATTCCAACAATGAACCGAAACTTTCCACGTAATTTTGATGTTCGTGAAAATGGAATACAAACAGATGATCAATTCCTCTCAATCTTTAAATATCCAGGTCGACCCATTGGACAAGAAAAAACACGAATACTTCTCAATGAAGAATATAAGGCTGCTCACATTTACATTCTACTCAATTGCAAGAAAGTTCAACCTTTCATCAAGTAAGATGCCAATTTCAATTTTCAATCTGGTAACATATTGCAATATTTTTTAGCTCATTGTAATTAAATTCTTGATGTAAAGAATCTATGAAGATTTGTTGCGACAATCCTGGTCGTGCATTGATGATAAGGAAGTTGATACTAAACTTGAAACAGAGTGTTAACCCTGAGGGGTATTTCCGTTATTTTGATGATAATAAATAATATAGCAATATTGTATTTAACATACTTGTTTTTGTAAGTATATTATACAGGACATGAATTAAAATAGCAAGAATGGAGAATTGGAAAAATAATCCTTGAGAATCAAAAAGCAAGAAGTAGCATGTTCACTGCCATGACTCTAGGAGTCACTCCCGTGAAGCCAACTAGCCGTTACCAAGAAACCAACATTTGAAGTTCACGACCATGAAGGAAAACCAAACCGTGAAGTAAGCATTTCAGTCACCCCCGTGAAGCTTCATGCAAATTTCATTCCAGAGAGCTTCACGACCAGAGTCACCACTTGGTTCACCGTTGGGAAGAGTGTCACGCCCGTGACTCTATATGTCAAAACATACCAGAGAGCTTCACGACCAAGGTCACCACTTTAGTCACGGCTTGGGAAGAACTGTCACCCCCGTGACATGCATATTCACGCCCGTGAACAATGAAAGAGAAAAATGTCAGGCACGATTTTTTAGTTGGTATAACGGCTAGTTTCTTATTTAATGCACCCCAACGGCTATATTCAGCCATGGGAGTATAAATGAAAGTCATTTATGCATTAAGAAACAAGAGAATGACAAGAAAAACAAAAGAATGGCATATACTTCAAATCACAAGCTATCTTGTACTTTTATACTTTGAGAACAAATTCATTCTCTGTAAAAATCTTATTGCACCTCATATTTGAGCAATAAAGATTTATAAGTAGTTATCTCTGTAATCTTTACTCAAGTAAGCATTGGGTAGTTCTGGATTAAGAGAATAACACTTGTAAGGGTTAGCTGTGTGAACCTCCAAAACACAAATTAAAAGGTTGTTTGTGTGAGCCTGTAAAACACAAAGTGTAGGTTGTTTGTGTGAGCCTGTAAAACACAAAGTGTAGGTTGTTTGTGTGAGCCTGTGAAACACAAATGAATTGGTTATTGTGTGAGCCATTAAAACACAAGGGATTTCTGGGTTAGGTGTGAGCCATTGTGAGAAACACCATAGTTGGGAGTGAGCTTGTAAAACTCCATTGTAACACTTAGTGTGTTAGTGAAACTCCCAATTGCGATTGGGGAGAGGAGTAGGGTTTGTTAATACCCGAACCTCTATAAATCTTTGTGTCTAATTTTCTCTATCCCTTCTAAAATTAACAATTTTATTTCCGCACCTTAAAGTTTAATTTATTGAAACTCTAATTCAACCCCCCTTTTTGGTCTAATATCTGGGCAACAATTGGTATCAGAGCCTTGTCTAGCATTGAAGCCTAAAAAACTCTAGTAAAGAGTAAGATATGGCCAGTGAAGGATTCCAGAGTCTCAAAACTTACTTTGATGGAGAAAATTATGCCCATTGGAAGTTTAGGATGGAGACATACTTGGATAGTGAAGGAATTGAAGTCTGGGATAGTGTACGAAAAGAATGGACACCACCAACCAGAAGAGGAGCTGATGGTGAAGAAGAAATCCTATCAAGAGATGATTGGACAGAGCCCCAAAGAAGAGCAAATTTCAAAAACAAGAAGGCAATGACAATTCTATCAAGCTCATTATCTATTGAAGAATGTGGGAGAATACAACACTGCTCAACAGCATATAGTATGTGGAAGACATTGGAGAACTATCATGAGGGAACTAAGCAAGTCAAATCCAAGAAGATTCAACTTCTAACCTTAGAATATGAGCTCTTCAAGATGAAATCAAATGAGTCAATCACTGACATGACCAACCGTCTTCTATCCATTATAAATGGAATGAGGAAACTTGGGAAGCATCTGAGTTTGGAAGATGTAAAGAATAAAATCCTGAGAAGTCTTCCTCTTAAAGACTATGGTTCAAGAGTTGCTGGCATAGAAGAAGCAAATGAAGATATGAGTATCATGAACACTGATGTGCTGATTGGCAAGCTTATCACACATGAGATGGCAGTAAAGAGAGATAGAAAGCTTGAAGTAGAGCCAGAGAAAAGAAAACCCTTAGCACTCAAAGCCTCTACTTCAAAAGAAGAAAGTGAAGATGATGAACAGATGAGTGATGAGGAAAATGAGGACATCGCTATGCTTTCAAGGAGATTAAAAAGAATCATTGAGAAGAAAATGAGCAATTCCAGAAAATTCAGGCAAAGAAATCTCAAACAAACTTCAAATGATACACACAGAAGTAAGGAAGAGGTAAAATGCTATGAATGTGGAAAGAAAGGATATATCAAACCAGAATGTCCAAGGCTTAAGAAGCATAAGAGAAAATACCAAAGAGACAATGGGGAGAAAGGTCACAAAGCCACATGGGATGATGAAAGCACATCAAGTGAAAAAGATGATAATGAAAGTGAAGAGGTCAACCTATATTTCATGGCTATTGAGGATCACGTTTTGGACAAAGTATGCCTCAAGTCCACAATAAATAAAAATGCATGGCTAGTAGACAGTGGATGCTCAAGGCATATGACAGGAGACAAAGAACTCTTCAATGAAATCAAAAGTATTGATGGAGGTAAAGTTACCTTTGGAAACAATGCAAAGGGTAAGGTAATTGACATTGGTTCTATTGGTGTTAATGGTACTACTTTTATTAAGGATGTTTTACTTGTTGATGGCTTGAAACATAACTTGTTAAGTGTAAGTCAATTATGTGATAAAGGAAACAAAGTAATCTTCACTTCAAATGAATGTCTTGTAATCTCTATTGATGGTCAAGAAATAATTAAAGGAAATAGAGATATCAATACGTACATAATAAACTTACATGAACTATCTAACCATTCCTCTAAGTGTCTTGTGACTACTAGTGATGAATCTTGGCTGTGGCATAGAAGACTTGGTCATGCTAACATGGAATTAATACAAAGTCTCAGCACAGGATAGCTAGTAAAAGGATTACCAAGAGTTAAATATGAAAAAGGCAAGACATGTGATCCTTGTCAAAGAGGAAAGCAACACAAGTCATCTTTCAAAGCCAAAAACATAGTAAGTACTTCAAAACCCCTTCAACTCCTACATTTAGACTTATTTGGACCTACTAGGGTTGCTAGCTTAGGAGGAAAACATTATTCATTTGTCATCATAGATGACTACTCTAGATTTACTTGGGTAATTTTCTTAGCTCAAAAGAGTGATGCTTTTGAAAATTTCAAAAACTTTGCTAAAAGAGTTCAAAATGAAAAAGGGTACTGCATTTCAAAAATAAGAAGTGATCATAGTAAAGAATTTGAAAATGAAAACTTTGAAAGTTTTTGTCTTGAACATGGCATTTCACATAATTTCTCATCTCCTAGAACATCTCAACAAAATGAAGTAGTTGAAAGGAAAAATCGAACATTAATTGAAATGGCAAGAACAATGCTTAATGAATATGAATTACCAACTTATTTTTGGGCAGAAGCCACAAACACTGCATGTTATATTTCAAATCGAGTTTTCAAAAGACCTCTTTTAAACAAAACCTCATTTGAGCTATGGAATGGAAGAAAGCCCTTGGTATCATACTTTAGAGTATTTGGATGCAAGTGTTTTATATTGAACACCAAGGACAATCTTGGAAAATTCTCCTCTAAGTCTGATGATGGTATCTTTTTAGGATACTCTACAACCAGCAAAATATATAGAGTATTTAATAAAAGATCATTAACAGTGGAAGAATCCATGCATGTTGTTTTTAATGAATCTAGTAAACTTGATATTGTAAAAGGTAATGCTTTTGATGATGTTGTAGATGATATGGAAAAACTTGTCATTGAAAATGGAAAAGAAGAAAACGATCAAGAAAATCTACTACCTCAAAATCAAGAACAAATGGAGCAAGAACTTCCAAAAGAATGGAGAATGAACAGAAATCATCCAAAAGAGCAAATAATTGGTGATCTATCAAGCATTTAGTCACTGACATAGCTTTTATTTCACAAATTGAGCCTAAAAACATTGATGAGGCTCTTAATGATGAAAGTTGGGTAATTGCCATGCAAGAGGAACTCAACCAATTTGAGAGAAATAAGGTATGGAACCTAGTACCAAGACCTAAGAATCATCCAATCATAGGCAGCAAATGGGTATTTAGAAATAAGTTAGATGAATAAGGGTTAATAACCAGGAATAAAGCAAGACTAGTTGCAAAAGGATATAATCAGGAAGAAGGTATAGACTATGATGAAACATATGCACCGGTAGCTAGATTAGAAGCTATAAGAATACTCTTAGCATATGCATGTCACATAAATTTCAAACTTTTTCAAATGGATGTGAAAAGTGCATTTATAAATGGCTATATAGATGAAGAATTGTATGTAGAACAACCACCAAGTTTTGAAAGCTATAATTTGCCAAATCATGTTTTTAAACTTTCAAAAGCTTTGTATGGTTTAAAACAAGCTCCAAGAGCTTGGTATGAGAGACTAAGTTCTTTTTTACTAGAAAATAGCTTCACAAAGGTAAATGTTGACACTACACTATTCATCAAAAAACATAAGCATGAGATACTAATTGTTCAAATTTATGTTGATGATATAATATTTGGTTCTACTAATGAGCTGCTTTGTCAAGAATTTGCTAAGTGCATGACTAGGGAATTTGAAATGAGCATGATGGGAGAACTTAAGTATTTCCTTGGTCTACAAATCAAACAAAGCAATGAGGGCATATTCATCAACCAATCCAAATATGCCAAAGACTTAATCAAAAAATTTGGTATGAAAGGATGCAAAAATGCCAAGACTCCTATAAGTACATCAACAAAACTGGACAAAGATGAAAAGGGTAAGAGCATTAATGAAAAGCTTTATAGAGGTATGATCGGATCACTTTTATATCTCACTGCTTCTAGACCCGATATTATGTATAGTGTTTGCTTATGTGCGCGATTTCAATCATGTCCCAAAGAATCTCATCTAAATGCTGTAAAAAGGATTTTAAGATATTTACATGAAACATTGCATCTAGGTTTATGGTATCCAAGGAATTCATCTTTCGATATTATAGGATATTCAGATGCAGACTATGCTGGTAGTCTTTTGGATAGGAAAAGCACTTCAGGCACTTGTCACTTCATTGGAGAATATTTGGTTTCTTGGTTTAGCAAGAAATAAGTTTTAGTTGCTTTATCAACTGCTGAGGCTGAATATGTAGCAGTTGGATGTTGTTGTACACAAATTCTTTGGATAAAACAACAACTTAAGGACTATGGTCATGAGATGAACCATATACCTATAAAATGTGACAACACCAGTGCTATAAATCTTTCAAAGAATCCTATTCAACACTCTAGAAGTAAACATATTGACATTAGACATCACTTTATTAGAGATCATGTTCAATATGAAGATGTTGAATTAGAATTTGTATGCACAGAAAAGCAATTAGCAGATATTTTCACTAAGTCTCTAAATGAGGAAAGATTTAATTTCATTAGAAAAGAACTAGGTATGATTGATGGATTAACCTTGTGATTACAAGAATATGAAATTTTAATTGTTGATCTTAAAACATCACACAAGTTATAAGATAAAGTTTTTTTATGAGAATTTATGCTTTATGAAGTAAAATCTTTGTTGAAATGATTTAGTCTTGTTGTAGAACTTAATTTCAATCTGATGAAAATTATAGGGGAGTCACGCCCGTGACTTAAGTGGCTCAAAGAGGCAGTGTCGTTCACGACTTTGGTTCACGACATGCTTCACGGCTTCAAGTAGTGAAACATTGTTTCACGGCTTGAGTCATGCCCGTGGATAAGAATATTCACGCCCGTGACGATTTTTCACTCTCGTGAACCATTACGCCTAAAAAACTCACAGAAGCTTTCACGCTTTGGGTCACGGCATGATTCACGTCTTCAAGTGGTGAAACATAGTTTCACGACTTTCATCACGTCCGTGGTAAAGAACCGTCACGCCTGTGACAGAGTGGCACGCCTGTGATTAATTACACCCAAAAACTCACAGACGCTTTCACGCCTTGTGTCACAGCTTGCTTCACGGGTATAAGTAGTGAAATTCAACAGTTCACTCCCGTGACAATATATTCACCCCCGTGACCTATGATCATTCACGCCCGTATTGTTCATAGATCACGCCCATGAACGCATTCACGCTTTCATTCACGGGTGGAACACTGCTTCAGCAAACCGTGAACACGACTATTCACGCCCGTGACACCCCAAGCCATGCTCGTGAATGTATCGAATATAAAAGAAAACATCCGGTTACAATCATCATTTCAACTCTCCATCTTCCAAAACCGCTCTCATTTACTCTCATTCATTGAGACATTGAAGATTCCGACCCCAAAGCCTTAATATTTCACTATAAATACCATCAAAAGTTCGAATCTTTAGCAGAAAACAGACATTTCTAGGGTCTTTTATCAAAAGTTTTGTCAAAATCTTCTTCAACTCCATCAACTACTAAATTTCTTCAAATATGGAGTCTGCTTCATCAAAGGGAAAGAGAAAGAAGTCTCATGCACCAAAGAGGTATTCAGATTACCTCATGAACATCATTCCCGAAAGTTGTCATCCTCGGTATGCAACTTTGAAGAAGAGACCTATTTTATCATCAAGGTCCTTCGAATGGCAGACAGTCCGTAATCTCGGACTCGAGATGGCTATGACAGAGCAACTTCAAGCCTGTCATCTAAGAGAATTTGTTCAAATTCATCTTCCAACCCTACGGGAGCCAATGCTGGAATTTCTCAGCACCTTGCAGGTTTCACCAACTGGAGTGGTGAAATTCCAACTCTGCAAAAATGAAAACACCCTAAGTGCCATCGCTTTTGGAGAATTATTCAACCTACCATCTGATGGCATTCTGAATGAGACTGAGGTAGAATTCTCTGCCCCTGCAGCATGGACACATTTTGGATATAATTGTAGCTGGAACGTAAAGAAGACGAAGAGCACTCATCTCGTAGCCCCAGTACACAGGTACTTGCATAGGTTTCTAACCTATAGCATTTTTGCTCGGGGAGAGAGCAATGGAACTATTAGGAAGTCAGAACTCTTCCTCTTCGAGACGGCTTGCAGAGGAGTCACAGTGGCACTTTCCAGATGGTTTGCAAATCATCTTCTCTCCATCGCCACCAAGCCTACAGGAGACATCCTGATTGGAGCTTATGTCACTCATATGGCAGTGAAACTCAATTACTTGAAGCTAGATAACCATCACTTCAACATCATTCCTGCACACCCACGAGATAGGCTGGATATAGAGTCATTCATCAAGATGGGAGCAGCTGTCAGAATCGTTTTTCAGAACGATATCTTCTACCGCTTCACTGATACTGCTGGAGAGATTATCTGGGAAGATCATGACACGGAGGATTTTAAAGCATGCCTCCAGGGAGTCCAGCAGAAAAAGAGGGCTTGGATTGAAGAAGCAACTCCAGCCATCGGGCAGGACATTGGACAGTCCTCAGCCTCCACACCATCTTTAGCACAGCAGGTGGTCGACCTCTTGGCACCACGTTTCGAGCAGCTGCAGACTTCCATGGATGAGGGGTTGGAAAACCTCAAGGACTTCATGGAGTCTCGGATCGACAGTCTTGAGGCTGAAGTAGCTAGGCTTCATGATAGGATGTCTGGCTAGGATATAAGCTAGAGTGTAGCCTAAATTTGTTATGTTTGATCATTTTTTTATGTTTGCTTATGTAGGAAATCTTAAATTTCCTTTCATAATTTGTATCCCTTCCTTTATAATATATTTATTTGCTTTTGTTTACTTTAATCTACATATTCTTTTTGATTGATGAGAAAAAGGGGAGAAAACTAGCAATATATGATAGATAATATATGAAAGTAGTATCAAACTAGCAATATAAGAATTATGAATCAAAAAGTGAACAGACTATGAATTGATTTAAAAAGCTTGATTCAAATTTTCAGATGCAAAGTAGAAAAACTGAGCTTTTATATATTTTAAATATAACCTGAGTATACTTTGCATACACCTTAAGAGCAAGTTACAAATAAAAACATGCCATGATACACCTTACATATACTTTATGTCTTAAAAAGGAATTATGGTATGAATTGGATATACTTCTCATATAACTTGCAAACTAGTTAAAATGCTACATCTTTATTTACTATTCTTGCATATTATATTTTTTATTCTAAGTATATTTTGAGGGGGAGACTTCTCAAAATCACATATTGCTAGATTATTTGTCACCATCAAAAAGGGGGAGATTGTTAACCTTGAGGGGTATTTTCGTCATTTTGATGATAATAAATAATATAGCAATATTGTATTTAACATACCTGTTTTTATAAGTATATTATACAGGATATGAATTAAAATAGCAAGAATGGAGAATTGGAAGAATAATCCTTGAGAATCAAAAAGCAAGAAGTAGCATGTTCACTGCCGTGACTCTAGGAGTCACTCCCGTGAAGCCAACTAGCCGTTACCAAGAAGCCAATATTTGAAGTTCACGACCATGAAGGAAAACGAAACCGTGAAGTAAGCATTTTAGTCACCCCCGTGAAGAAAGGTGTCACCCCCGTGAAGCTTCATGCAAATTTCATTCCAGAGAGCTTCATGACCAGAGTCACCACTTGGTTCACGGCTGGGAAGAGTGTCACGGCTGGGAAGAGTGTCACGCCCATGACTAATTAAAGTCACGCCCGTGACTCTATATGTCAAAACATACCAGAGAGCTTCATGACCAAGGTCACCACTTCAGTCACGGCTTGGGAAGAACTGTCACCCCCGTGACATGCATATTCACGCCCGTGAACAATGAAAGAGAAAAATGTCAGGCGCGATTTTTTAGTTGGTATAACGGCTAGTTTCTTATTTAATCACCCCAACGGCTATATTCAGCCATGAGAGTATAAATGAAAGTCATTTATGCATTAAGAAACAAGAGAATGACAAGAAAAATAGAAGATTAGCATATACTTCAAATCACAAGCTATCTTGTACTTTTATACTTTGAGAACAAATTCATTCTCTGTAAAAATCTTATTGCACCTCATATTTGAGCAATAAAGATTTATAAGTAGTTATCTCTGTAATCTTTACTCAAGTAAGCATTGGGTAGTTCTGGATTAAGAGAATAACACTTGTAAGGGTTAGCTGTGTGAACCTCCAAAACACAAATTAAAAGGTTGTTTATGTGAGCCTGTAAAACACAAAGTGTAGGTTGTTTGTGTGAGCCTGTAAAACAAAAAATGTAGGTTGTTTGTGTGAGCCTGTAAAACACAAAGGAATTGGTTATTGTGTGAGCCATTAAAACACAAGGGATTTCTGGGTTAGGTGTGAGCCATTGTGAGAAACACTATAGTTGGGAGTGAGCTTGTAAAACTCCATTGTAACACTTAGTGTGTTAGTGAAACTCCCAATTGCGATTAGGGAGAGGAGTAGGGTTTGTTAATACCCGAACCTCTATAAATCTTTGTGTCTGATTTTCTCTATCCCTTCTAAAATTAACAATTTTATTTCCGCACCTTAAAGTTTAATTTATTGAAACTCCAATTCAACCCCCCTTCTTGGTCTAATATCTGGGCAACACAGAGTTTGCAGAATGGTTCAACACATATGTGAGTATTCTAAAATGAGTATTATGTTACCTCTTTCTGTATTCCAATAGATCAATTAATTACAACTTGTCATTTGCAGGTAAACAATTACTACTCGAATGTTGAAAATTCTTACATTAAAGATCTTGCTAAAGGGCCTTTAATTTCTGTCAAAACATACACTGGATATTTTGTGAATGGATATAAGTTCCAAATTGAACGCTTAAGTTCTATTAGAAAAACCATGAATTGGGGAGTGTGCATTAAAGGCTCTAATTATATTGCATTTGAGAGTGATTACTATAGAAAGCTCATTGAGGTAGTGGAAGTTGAATATCCTAATTGGCCAATAAAACGAACAGTTTTGTTCAAATGTCAATGGTTCGATCTAACATTAAATGTGGGAACTAAAATACATGACGAATATCAAATAGTTGAAGTGAAACATAAAAGGAGATTTTATAAATATGAACCATTTATTTTGGCCAATCAAGCATGCCAAGTGTATTACTCTACATACTCTAGCTTGCGTCGTGACAAACAAGATTGGTGGGTTGTGATCAAGATCAAACCATGAGCTATTGTGGAAATTCTTGAAAGATCTTCAAATATTACATATGAATCACCGCCATTCCAAGAGGAAGAAATTGAATTACATGCTATTGAGGATGGAACACAAGATATGGTTACATCCTTAGTTGATAAGAATGGTGATTTCATTGAAATAGAGGATTCAGATGAGGAATTAGAACAAGAACCTGATTTTGAGTCACAGCCTGATACTGATGAAACACAACTTGAGGATGAGGATGAAAGTGATAATGAATAGAGGTTCTTTATATTTATGACTTTCAAGTTGCATAGGGTTTCACATAATGAATGTTGATTAACAATTTTTTCTTGTTTTTTCCATGCAGGATAAGGGGTCGAGGACGAGGAGATATACGTTCAGGCCAGGGTAGTGGCAGGGGACGAGGATTGACTACACAGACACTAGAGCCTCAGACTCAGCAAAGAGATCTCTCCACTGGTACGTAACATAGAGATCTATCCACTGATACTCAGCCCGAAGATTCCTCCGCACAGAATCAGCCAAGAGCTCATTCTACTTATAATCTGACAGGAGAATCATGAACATCTAGCTCTTCAAGTCAAAAGAGGCTTAGAATGGAAAATGGGAAGTGAGTATAATATGTGACAATAAATATTGATAATCTTACATGGTAATATTAATATCATTAACTATGCATACATAGGTTTGTAGAGAGTCATCTAATGGCAGGTCGGATATCTCAAATCTTGAAGCAACAAGTGGACAAAGGGGGATCCACATGGAAGGGCGTGTCCCAGGAGACAAAGAACTTCTACTTTGGAGAGTTTCATGTAAATGCGAGCAAATAAGAGTTTTAGGTTAATTGGAAATTGAGGCATGATGAGAATTACTAATCAATATGTTTGTTATGTGCTATAATGTATAAACTTTATTGATGTATAGATTCTGATAACATAATTCCTTTTTTTTCTTATGCAGAAGTATTTTGAGTGGGATGCTGATCTTAATGACATCATAAAAGCTACTTGGGAGTCCCTAGCTGGGAGGCGATACTCAGATATGATGACCAAGTGGAGAAAGAAAGGTCGTCCTCCTCATATTCAGGAAGATATTTGGCAGCGTTGGACTGAGAAGTGGAACACACCAGAATATCGTGCATTATCAGCAAGAGCTAGTGCAAACCGATTATCCGAAAAAGCTGGTCAAGGAACAGGTCCCTGTCGGCACACTGCTAGATCCATTTCTATTGAGGAGCACAGACACCGAATAGTAAGAAACATCTTATAATCTGCTTGTATACAATTTACATATATAACGTATATTTTTTCATTCATTCATCAGATTGAGAAGGAAGGTAGGGATCCGGGACTAATTCGTCTTTTCCAGAAGTGCCACATGAAGAAAGATGGTGGATGGATTGACACTCGTGCACAACAAATTGGGGTAAGAATTTCCATACATTTTCATTAACTTCAAAGCTAGAAGATATTGTATTATTTTATAACGATTTTTTTTTATTAATTGTAGGAACGTGTTGAGCAAATAATTTCTGAGTCAATACGATCACCTGCTGAAGGATCAGAGACTCCAGTTGAGCCTGCTGAACTTTCACCTCTAGAGAGTCAGCGTGTATTCGTAGAAGCAGTAGACGCCCAACCTAAAGATCGTCGTGTTTATGGATTAGGTGTCAAGCCTTCATTGTTGTTCTCTGACCAAGGATCATCATCTCATTCCAATGTTAATTCAAATTTAAATTCAGAAGCTATTCGCATCCAACGTGAGGAGATGGAAAGGACGATCAAGGAACAAATAGAAGAGCAATTTCAGGAGCGCCTTCGACAGCGGGATCAGAAGGTTGAGCAGCTTCATCAGCTCATTCGGGATCGTGATCAACAACTAGAGGAGCATTTACGAGAGAGAGATATGCAAACAAAGCAATGATTAAAGTCAATCATGGAGCAGCGGATGCATGATTTCATACGTGATTGGACACAAAGCACGCAATCTCAATCTGGAGGTTCACCTCCTCACTCTTCCTCACATAGAGATCCTCCATCTACATTTTGATGTATTTTTTCTAGTTATTATGGGATTTTATTTTTATAACGACTTTTTTAGACATCAATTATGATTTTTATATTACAATGAATGTTTAATGGTCTGAATTTGATGAATTACATGATATTCAAAAGTTTTATAATTGAGTTATTTATATGTTATAAACAGGTTTTGTTATAAACAGGTTTTTCTAAAATTAATAATATAATATTTTTTTAAATAAATAACATTGCGACGCCCATAGCGACGCAAAACGTTATCGCTATAAAATAAATAATTAAATTATTTTTCATATATTAGCGACGGTAGAATGACGTCGCTAAATCAACGACACTATTTTTTGTTGCTAATATTGTCGCCAACACCAGTTCTGTCACCAAATTTAGCGACACCATTTTATTTGTTGCGACAATTGTTTAGAGTCGTTAAATAGCGACTAGTCATTCGTGTCGCTGGTTACCGACGCTTTTTTTTTCAGCGTCGCAAAAACTTGGTTGCGACAACATTTTTTGAGACGCGACGTTTGAGTCGCTAAGGCGTCGCTAAGCAACTATAGCGATGCCATTTATACATTTAGCGATGCTGTTATAGCGTCGCCGATAGACCTTTTTCTTGTAATGAAATCATAAGTGATGAAATGAAGAAAGTGAAGGCTAAGCAAAAGGGAAGCAAACTACGCCATTTTGACAAGGGAAAATTAGAATATGTTTTGATCCAAGATCATAACATTGATTGGAGAGAAAGAATAAAGAGAAACGAAGGGTTAAAAGAGAAGAAATAAGGGAAAGAAGAGGTAGAAAGTGAGAAAAAGTGAAAGAACTTGAGGGAGAATATGGAACGAAATGGTGAAGAGAGAATATTGAGAGAAACATTTTCTTAATTGATTCCCTATTTTATTTTTCAATTCAAGAATAACATATTTTTCAATTTTTGATGAACTGCTAATATTTGCTGAATAAACTGACTTACTAAAATTTCACTTTGCTTTTATTTAACTTCCATAAATAGGTTGTATGAATAAAGACTTGTTACAATTAGCTTCAATTAGAACCGACCATTAATAACATCTCTGTGTAGTCCGCCATTGTACTCAAGATATTTGTTGCTATTGTAACACTCTATATCCTCCTGCATATATCACCGTATACAGTCAGATAAGAAATAATACATAATATATTAATAAATACTATTATAATATATATATATATATATATATATATATATATATATAAGAATATTTTACATTAACAAAAAAAAAACTTGTATTCTCTCACTATTCTTATTTCATATAGTTAATTTACAAATGCATATCAATGCATAATAATAAGTTATATAATTTAGAAAACCTTGGATAAAATATAAAAAGTAAATAAACAAAACTCAATCTTGCGAGCTGACTACCACTGCTATTTGGCTCATTAGTGAGGTTTACTAGTTCTAGTAACGTCTTTTATATTCATGCTCGTTGCTTCTTCACACTTCTAAAAATCTACACAAGAAAAAATGAAATCCTGCACTGAGTATAAAAATTTGTCGTGCAAAAATTCATAATAATAAGAATCATTTAAAAAGAGCATATAAATTTGAAAATCAATGAAATCCCAAAGAATTTGTTTTTCGTAAACCAAAAATATTAATAATTATTATTTTAATGTACAGAAATAGACATAAAAATATTTTAAGTAAATGGATGTAACAATAATATTTTTTGAAACTAAATATGTAGTGTGAACATAGCAAGTATATAATCAAAATATAAAAACTACATTCATTTACTAAATAAAAACTTATTCAACACACATATGAAGAGTCTTCCAATGAAAGAATATGACTCAAGATTTGCGGGTATTGAGGAAACCAATGAAGACTTGAGTGCAATTTCTACTGATATACTTATTAGCAAACTCCTCACTCATAAAATGACTTTAGTAAGAGAAAGAGAGCTTGAAAGAGAAAAGGAGAAGAGAAAGCCTCTGACACTTAAAGTTTCAACTTCCATGCCTATAGATGAACATCTCCTTAGTGATGAAGAGTTGGTTAATGAAGGAGATGATTAAATAGCCTTACTCTCAAGGAGAATCAAAAGGTTAATCACCCAAAACTATGACTCAATTAAGAACTACAAGTAAAAAGCCTCAAGATTTCCACTTATAAACTCTTCGTCTAACAAAAGCAAAGAGGAAGTCAAGTGCTATAAGTATAGAAAGAAGGGACATATTAGATCAGAGTGTCTCATGGTCAACAAGTACAAGAGGAGACCTAATAAAGAAGATGAAGAAAAGGGTCACAAAGCCACTTTGGATGGTGAAACCTCAACATTCATTGAAAAAGAAGAAGAGGAAGTGGCTAACTTGTACTTCATGGCCATTGAGGATAACTCCAATGATGAGGTATGCTCTACATCCCAACCTTTTGATGTCTTGTGTGATTTAATTGATGATGATGATGATGATATAGTTGAAGTAGTAAATCTAGAGATGGAAAGGTATAAAATGAAACTTGATATTTATAGAAAAAATAGCTCTAAACTTAAAAATAATTTTAATAACCTTCAAAAGGTAGTTTAAGAGCTAAAAACCTCAAATGACTACTTAAAGAAGTCATTGGATGAGTTTTCATCAAAACCTTCAACCTCTTATCTAATAAAAGAAAACAATACTTTTAAAAAAATGAGGTTGAAGAGCTTAAAAACTCTATCTCAAAATTTCATAAAGGGAAGAAGAATTTGGATACCTTAATTGTATCTCAAAGACTTTCCTTGGTGAGACATGACTTGGGCTTTAATAGAGCATCATCATCTTCCTCACCTAGAACTATATTTGTTAAATATAACACATCACAAAACTCTACTATTGAGATAATAGTCCCAAGGGCTAATGATACAACACACATAAAACCCTCTATTCGAAAGAAGAGTAACCAAGGGTCACATGGCTCAAGAGGGAAATCTCCAAAGGTCAATCATGTTTTCTTATATAAGAAAAGTGAACTAAGGAAAGCACCCACCAAACATGCATGTTTATGTCACTGTGCACAAATTGGTCTGAAAAAGATAGTGAAGTATAATCCTAGTGCAAAGTGCCAAAGCATATTTAAATTTAAACAATACCACTATTGCATGAAGCTTGGGCATAAAACAAAAATTTATTTTTATAAGGAAGGCTCATTGGGAACCTTCCAGTGCTAACCCCCAAGTACCCAAGTTCATTTGGGTAACTAAGAACCAAACCCAAATTGTTATTCTGTAGTTTGCCTCATGTCCACGTCAAAGGAAAATATTTGACTAGTAGATAGTGGATGCTCAATGCACATGATTGGAAATAAAAGTCTTTTCACTCAAATCAAAAAAATTGATGGTAGTAAGGCAACCTTTGGAAATAATGCCAAGGGTAAGGTAATTGACATTGACTCAATTGGTTTAAATAGTATTTATTTAATTGAAAATGTCTTACTTATTGATGACTTAAAACATAATATATTAAGTGTAAGTCAATTATGTGATAAGGGAAATCAAGTCACCTTTACCTCTAATGAATGTCCATTGACCACCCCAAATGGTCAAGAGATATTCAAAGGAGATACAAATGGCAATACTTACATAGTTGATTTACACAAGCTATCTAACATTTTCTCTAAGTATCGTATATCAATTAATGATACATCTTGGTTATGGAATAGAAGGCTTGATCATGCAAATATGGACTTAATTCAAAGCATTAGCAAAGAAAAACTAGTTGATGAATTACCAAAAGTCAAATTTGCAAAAGATAAGATATGTGAATCATGTCAAAGAGAAAAACAACACAAAACATCATTCATGTCCAAGAATATAGTAAGTACTTTTAGACTTTTACAATTTTTGCATCTAGATCTTTTTGGACCTACTAGAGTTGCTAGTTTATGAGGTAAACACTATGCTTTTCTTATTGTTGATGATTACTTTAGATTCAATTGGGTAATTTTCTTAACTCAAAAGAGTGATGCTTTTGAATACTTTAAAAACTTTTCCAAAAGAATTCAAAATAAAAAAGGGTATTTATTTCTAAAATAAGAAGTGATCATGGCAAAGTATTTGAAAATGAGAATTTTGAAAAGTTTTGTTTAGAATATGGTATTTCTCATAATTTTTCAACTCCTAGAACATCTCAACAAAATGAGATTGTTGCAAGGAAAAATAGAACTCTAATTGAGATGGTTAGAACAATACTCAATGAGTATGGTTTACCAACCTACTTTTGGGCCGAAGCCACTAATACCACATGTTATATTTCTAACTTAGTTTTCAAAAGGTCAATCTTAAATAAAATCTCTTTCAAACTATGGAATGAAAGAAAACCCTTTATCTCATATTTTAGAGTATTTGGATGTAAATATTTTATATTAAATACCAAGGATAACCTTAGAGACTTTGTTTCTAAATCCAATAAAGGTATCTTTTTAGGATACTCCACAACTAGCAAAACTTATAAAGTATTTAATAAAATATGATTAGTTGTAGAAGGGTCAATGCATATTATTTTTTATGAATCTAGTAAACTTGATTTTGTGAAAGGTATTACTCTTGATGATATTTTGGGTACAATGGATAAGCTTGGTTTTGATGATGAAGAGGATTGTGAGACCTCAAAGAGAGATGATAATGATGATCAAGAAGAGAAATAATAAGAGGAACATCAAGATAATCTACTACCTCAAACTCAAGAACAAGGCACCTAAGAGCTTCAAAAGGAATGAAGATTTATAAGAAATCAACCCACGGAGCAAATCATTAGTGATCCCACAAAGGGTGTAAGTACTAGATTTAATCTTAAATTTTTAGATTCTAATCTTGCTTTTGTCTCTCAAATTGAGCTAAAGAATATTGATGAGGCCCTCAGTGATGATAGTTGGTGATTGCTATGCAATAGGAACTTAACCAATTTGAGAGAAATAAGGTTTGAACCTTAGTTCCAAGACCTAATGACTATCCAATAATTGGCAGTAAATGAGTCTTTAGAAACAAGTTATATGAGCAAAGTCATATAACTAGAAATAAAGCTAAATTAGTTGGGAAAGGGTACAACCAAAAGTAAGGCATATATTATGATGATACCTATGCTTTAGTTGCTAGATTAGAAGCAATTAAAATTCTTTTATCTTTTGCATGCCACGTGAATTTTAAACTTCTTCAAATAGATATCAAAAGTGTCTTTTTAAATAGTTTTATAGAGAAGAAAAATAACCTTTCAGTTTTGAAAGCCATACATTGCCAAATCATGTATTTAAACTCACTAAGGTCTTATATGGTTTAAAACAAGTTCCAAAAGCTTGCTATGAAAGACTTAATGCATTTTTTTTATAAAATAATTTTTCAAAAGGACATGTAGACACTACTCTTTTTATTAAAAAGTAAAAGCACGACATATTACTTATTTAAATTTATATTGATGATATTATCTTTGGATCTACTAATGAATTGCTTTGTTAAGAATTTTCTAAATGTATGACTAAAGAATTTCAAATGAGCATGATGGGAGATGTCAAATTCTTTCTTGGTCTTCAAATCAAGCAAAGCAAGGATGACATCTTCATCAACCAATCCACGTACACCAAAATCTATTAAAGAAATTTGGAATAGAAGGATGTAAGAGTGCCAAAACTCTAATGAGCACATCGACCAAATTGGACAAAGATAAGTAGGGTAAAACTATAGATGAAAAGCTTTATAGAGGTATGATTAAATTTTTTTTATGCCTTACCGCTTCTAGACCTGATATAATGTATAATGTATGCTTATATGTTAGATTGCAATCATGTCTTAAAGAATCTCATCTGCATGCTATGAAAATAATTTTAAAATATATACATGGCATAATGCACTTAGACTTATAGTATCCTAAAAATACTTCATTTCATATTATTGATTTTTCAAATGCTGATTATACCGGTAGCCTTCTAGATAGAAAAAGCACATCCAGAACTTATCACTTCATTGGTGAATATTTAGTTTCTTGGTTTAGCAAGAAAAAGTTTCAGTTTTCTTGTCCACTATTGAAGCAGAATATGTGACAGCAGATTTTTGTTGCACTCAAGTTCTTAGGATGAGACAACAACTCAAAGATTATGGTCAAAAGATTGATCATATTCTCATAAAATATGACAATACAAGTGCTATAAATCTTTCTAAAAATCTAATTCAACATTATAGGAGCAAACACATAGACATTAGACATCATTTTATAAGAGATCATGTTCAAAATAATGATATTGTGTTAGAATTTATTGACACAAACAATCAATTAGCTGATATTTTTACCAAGTCTCTCAATGATTAAATGTTTTTTTTTTTTTTTTTTTTATAAAAATGGAGTTTAGTATGCTTAATGGGAGCACTTTATCTTAAAAAAGGGTTTAAAAGGCATACATTGCATTAATTATGCATTTTGATGTGAACCTTGAGTGATATGTCTCATATTTGATGATTTAAATTGTGTGATGAATGATTGTTTTTCATGGAAAAATATGCTTAATTTGCTTAGGAAGAAATCGTGTATCACATCTTTATGTTTGGAGTTTTTTACTTTTTTTACAATATTTCAGGTCTCCACACCAGTGAATAAAAAGTCACGGTAGTAAAAACAGTAGCCAAAATTGGCAGAAGCATTCACATTTTGGCTCACACCTTGGGTCATAGTTTTATCTCGTGAATATCCTATTTCACGCCCGTGACTATTTTATGTCACAACCATGAACATAACATTCTTCAAACTACAGAAGCGTTCACAACTTTGGTAATGGGATGGGACACCATTTAGTCTTCCTGTGAATACGATTATTCACGCCCATGAACATATTTTCATAGCCGTGAATCGATCAATATAAAGCCTAAAAATTCACTGTTTCTCTCTTTAAACTCACAATAACTACACCTCTTTCCCATTTTCGGCCAAATCCAACCTTGGAAACACCATTTCACAACAAATCATCATTGAATTCATCCTCCAAATACCGCAAACATCTATTTCATCAGTGTTTCTTTACGATTCTTTGAGTTTTCTCGTGGAAATCAAATCCTAGGTTTTATTTTCATTCCTTTCGACTTTTTTCAAAGTTCTCGACTATAATAATGGCCTCTGTAGTTGGTTCCTCCAAAGGAAGAGAAAGAGCATGACCCCAAAGCTCTATACAAAGTATTTGCTAAATGTTCTAACCCGAAAATACCATAATAAATATGCTTCTCTCAAAAAGCGGCCTATTTTGTCCACCTGGACGTTCGATTGGAATTGCATAAAGGCTATTAGCCTTGAATCAGGCATGAGAGTTTGGCTTCAGAAGTGTGACATTCTCGAATTTGTTGACGTATACAAGCCCATTTTCAAAAAGCCAACACAAGAGTTTCTCAGTACTTTGCAAATGTCTCAATTGAGCAAGGTCTCCTTCTAGCTTTGCAAGCAAATGAAGACTCTCAAAACCATTAAATTTGTGGATATCTTCAAGATACCACATGAGGGCTTGATAAATGAAAGTGAGGCAAAATAATGTTAACCTTTTTCAATATGATCCAATTTTGGTAGCGATTGTAGCTGAGATGTCAAAATGACTAAGAACACTCATTTGAAAAATCTGGTTCTTCACTACATTCACCGGTTTCTGACATACTCGATCTTTACCCGAGGTGATAGCAACGAGAAGTCAGGAAGTCAGAATTACTTCTTTTGAGATGACTTAAAACAAATGATCCAGTTGCCCTATAAAGATTATTCGCATCCCATTTTCAATCGATAGCCTTGAAACCATTAGGTGACATTCTTATAGGTGGCTACATTACTCATTTGGTGATTAAGCTTGGCTTGATGGATCTTAATAATCATAACTTCAACATTATCCTGCATCCCCCAGAGATTGACTAGACATTGAATCCTTTATCAAGATGTGAGCTGCAGTGAGAATCATATTTCATGATGACACCTACTACTGGTTTATCACCCCTACAGGTGAGATTGCATGAAAACAATAGGATTCAGAGGCATTTAAAGCTGGTTCTCAAGGGCCTTAATAAAGGAAAAGTGCTAGAATTGAGCCTCTTGGAGTTTCGATAGATATATCGGATGCCCCAGCAGCTGTGAAACATTTTTATCTCAATCATATATAGCTCAACACCTTATGGCACTTCTCACTCCATGCTTCAAGTAAGCATGAATTCCTTTGAGCAATCCATTAATCAAAAGCTAGAGAATCTTAAGAATTTAGTAGAGTCGAGAGTTGATAGCCTCGAGGAGGAGATAACCTGTCTTCGTGAGCAATTATCTAGCTTCAAGCCATGATTTATTTATTTTTATTTGTTTCATGCTTTAGAATCTTGTATTAGGATTATTAGATAGAAAAGCATATCTTATTTGTACTCAAACTCATATATGTACATTGTTTTTGCTTATTTAATGAAAAATGAGATTTGCTTTATATTGTCTCTTTTATTCTCTTGATTATCTCATTTTGATTGTGATAAAGGGGAAGAAGAAATGCAATATGCTTATTGCATATGCTTAATATAAATTTCATTTAATATAAAATATGCTTGACATAAATACTTGTTTGAATTTCTTTTGAAGCTTCTTCTCTTATATGCTTATGGTTTAAAATGTGGTATCTTTTTGCTTTTTATAATTCATACTTATTAAGCATCTTTGAGGGGGAAAAATTAATTTTTTCTTAAGTCACATATTACAAAATTATTTGTCACCATAAAAAAGGAAGAAATTGTTGAACATTGAGGGATCTTTCTATCATTTTGTTAATCACAAATAATTGAACAATAAAAAATTTAACTTTATTGTGTTCTAAGTATTTTAGACAAGTTATATATTCCTAAGACCTTGAAACATAATGATTCAAATCAATTGAAGTTTAAAATATTGAAAATCAACAAAGATTCACGCCCGTGAAGAAGATATTCACGCCAATGAATAATGTCAAGCTCGTAGTGACAAATCGCCACTATTGTAAAAATAACAATTCACTCATGTGGCTCATGGAGTAACACTTGTGAATGAATTATTGCCAAGACTGTTCATCAAATGTTCATGGCAATGAAGCATTGGACCACCCGTGAAGTTTGACTAAGTCACGCTCGTGAAAAAATATGTCACGCCCGTAAAAGATCTCTCATTTCTAGAAAAAATCGGTCACGACCAACTTCACCATTTTAGTCACGACTATGAAGAATATTCACTCCCATGAACCTGGAAGGAGAATGTTGTCAAGCATGAACGGAAAATTGGTTGAACGGTTTTTTTTTATTAAATTCATCCCAAAAGGCTATATTTGTTAGGGGAAGTATAAATACAACATATTTATGACTTTTAAATGCCAAAAAGATATGTATTAAATTTTCTAATATTGTATAACCTTGTGCATTTAATTGATTCCACCAATCTTATATTTTTATCTTGTAAAAATCATAATTGTTCAGAATTGTTGAGTTTTTTTGTTGGTGAGTATTTTCATTATTGTAATCAATTACTCAAAAGTGTGTTTGAAAAGCTTGAGTTGTGAGTGAAATACTTGTAAGAATTTTTGTGTGAACAATAAAAAAATATAATAATTTGATTGTTATGTTAGCCATTAAAATACAATAGTTTTTCTAGATTATACATTAACCAAGAGAGTAAAATATCATAATTGGGAGTGAGTTAGAAAAAACTTTATTGTAATACTTCAAGCATTAGTGAAACACCCAATTGAAATTGAGGAGAGTAGTAGAGTTCGTTAATACCCAAATCTCTATAAATCTTGTATGTCAAATATTTTTTTTCTCACTCACAAATTATTGTTTAGTAAAATTATTTCAAGAATTTTTTTTATTTACGAACGAATTCAACCCTTGTTTATTGATTATTGTTTGGACAACATAGTTCATCACAATAAAAAAAAACTAAACCAAATTTGATTTTTAAAAGCTAAAATCCAAATGGAATAAGAAAAACTAAGTCAAACTTGAATATATATTTAGTTCAAACTTAAAAATAACATATTAAAATCAATAATATATTTTACATGCCCCAAAGCTGTCCATAACTTGTGTTAAGTTTACGCTTTAATGAAATACACCAAAAGCCAAACTGCACAAATTCTTTTTATTATTTATTATTATTTAAGTCAGTTTTGGATAAGTTTGTATTTATTTCAGCTATTTATGGTATTGCAATAAAACTCTGATAAAAATACTAATTGCATTTGGGTTCCAAAGAGGGAAATGTTGACTAACTTAGTTTGTCACTTCTAGTTGAAAAACTTGACTAAATAAACTCAGAATTAGAAAATTTTCCCACCTGCACAATTGACTTCATAAAAATAGTTGCTGTTAGGAAAAGAAGACGATGAGAAAGAGAGACGTGGAGAGCGATACCTTCTGTAATCATGAAAAAGAAGAAGAAAAAAAGCTTTGTTTTATACGAACGACTCTGTTTTTTTTTTTTTTTTTTTTTTTTTTTTTTTTTTTTTTTCATAATCTCTGCTTTTATGTTGCTTTTACTGCAACCTTTTGATTCTTCTTCGTGTTTGATCTGTCATGATATTGCTTTTTATTTTAATGGTTTTATTGTGTCACTTTTCTTCAAACCTCCAACAAAGCATCAATAACAATGCAATATCCAAGACTAATAACAATGATAATGCAAAATCACATTACTCGAAATCTGAGTAAAAACTATTACACAACTTTTTTTCCCTATAACTTTGGAACCTCAGATATTTGAAAAAAAAGAAAAATCAACATCCAAAAATGGAGACAAATGGAGAAAATAAACGTATACGTAATAGAATTGAAGTTCAGCAGATCAAGAACAATAATCTTTAAAACTATGCAAAAACCAGTAGAAAATACCCCACAAGAAGATAAAAAAGAAGTAAACCCTAAACCCTATGGTACAACGTATCAGTCTTCAAAAGTCGAATGCTCCCTTGACTAATTTCGATTAGCCTGTGCATTTTTCTTCATTATATTAGGAGAGCCACCGTGCATAAGAGGATTTGTAATCCTGTATCACAATTAATGATGACAAATAAAGCCAATGGCTTCAATTTCAGAAAAAGAAAGATCATTAGTTTTAACTCACCAACCGAAGAGTAATCCCGGGTTCATTGTGTAGCAATTATGTCTTGTGTTGAGTTGGAGGGAGGGAGAAGCCACATAGCATCGAGAGTGACTCTTATAACTCCATGTTGCTTGTCCTGCAGAGAAATGGATTAAGGAGAGTATGACAAATATTTTGGCTAGAAAGATAAAGGTCAAAAAAAAAAAAAACGTTTTCTTATTTATATTATGCTGTGACATTACTGTGTTCTACTAAGTATCCTTAAGTTCGAGAAGCATATGAAGGCAAATGAATAAGGAACTTGTAAACCATGAAATGAAATTGAAAAAACACATGTATTAAAATACACTATGACTGATTTTGTATCTATATTCATAATAATACAGACTCGGTCTACCTAAAAATTTCTCCATGGGATATAAAATGTTGCATTTTTTCGAGACAAAATGATTGCCAATCAATAAGAAGTTAATTAATTACCCGACTTCTTGCTTTACTGTGAGATGTTAATCTCAAGATACTTCTTGCATTCTGGTCATTAACTAAGGATTCTAACATAATAGTTATGATTGCACAGGACAAACAAATTTAGTGCAACTGGTTAGTTGTGTTGTCCAATCACAAACAAACCTACGGAATAATCCACCATAATTAGTCAATTGAAAATGCTTCTTAAATCCAATGAAAAACTTGGATATTTGCAAGGAAAATGAATTGCCAAGATCAATAACCATTAAGCATAAGATTACTAACCTCTAGATAACTCGCCTATGGAAAAATTCCCTCAAGAATGTCATCGGAGTTTTCAGAACCCACACCTGAACATACCAAAAGCTTCAAGACAAAACACAAAAATTGAACACAGAAAATAAAATCAGTACAAAGTAAAAATCCAAAACAGAAAATAAAAATCGCAGAAAGAAATTTTAATCCCTACCAATGCTTGTACACAATAGGAATCAAGCCATATAACTGATTGAAGCCTCCCAAAGATCTAGAAATGTTGGAATACTGAATGTATGCAAGAAATAAATTAAGCAATGAGATACCTAAAAAAAATCAGTAGCCAAAAGATAATACAAATAGAGTAAGAAGAAGTTTACCTTATCATAGATATAACTCACAAAAATAAGAGGAATTAAAGAAACCGAAGAAAATTCACCAAAAAACAAAAGGAAAATACACCAAAACCATTAAGAAATATAAAGAAAGAATACCTTATTTTTCTCAATATGGCCTAACAATAATTCTTTAGTAAGCCCATTGGGTACGTGGAGGAAGAGAAGAAGAATGGGACAAATTCCACCTGCATTTGTAGGACAGATGATATGCATGTTGTGGAAATCGGGTTAGTTTCCACCAAAGTGAATAATTGTGTCAAAAATTAAGACAAAGAAAAATTACTAGGTAGTTGGTGGAGTCACAAATGGTCTCCCTTAAAAACCAACTTCCTTAGACTCTTAGAGTCTTGGTGACAGAATTTTTCTCAGATAATTTAAAGCACAATATATCACAAAGTAAAAGACCCGACAATAGCTATTAAATATAAATAAAAAGAACACCAGAATTTAACGAGTTTCGACCAATTATGCCTACGTCCTCGAACACTACTAAAATAATATTCCACTATTTCAAAGAAATATTACAAGAGAGAGAAAATACAACCAATCTTAGAAGTAGAGGGATTGGTGTTTTTGGGATGAATTGTTAAGAGGGGGATGAAGTCATTTTATAGGCTAAAATCTTCCTTCCTCCCTCTCCCACTTCCGATGTGGGATTGGGAGATTGCATTTTAACAATGCAGATAGCTGCGATGTTTACAGAGGAGAAAGCAATGGCTGCCATTCAACAAACATTCAATAAATGTTCAATATTAGCAAACCATGGAAAAATCTCTGGTCTAAACCAAACCCACATAAAACAAATTCCACTATTTGCAATTGAAATCATTCAAAACTCTTGATTATGCATGTTGTACAGAACTTAGCAAAATGAATAAGAATATGAAAAGATAAACAACCCTCCAATGAAACCCAATGTCTCAAACCTGACCTTTCTCCAAAATCATATGCTATTGAAAAACAAGCGAAAAAAAACAAAGATGAGAAAAGGTAAAGTTAGAAGAGAGCAAAAGATTTGCAGGGGAAACTGAAATTTGAGTCATTAGAGGGAAACTGAAATTAGACTCATTAGGATGGTCAGGGAAAAAGCCACGGATAGAAATTAGAAACTGAAACTGGGAAGTGGAGAGGTCATTCACTACCATTTGAAGGAGATTTAAAATGAGTAAGAGCCTTGAAATTCAAATCAAAATTCAGTCGAGAAGATAATCATGGAAGGAATAATAAATATTAAAGCATGAATAATAACTATTAACAACATGCATGGGGCGCACAACATAAAAAAATAAAACGTCAAATAAATCTCCTCAGGGCTCAGCTATATAGATAGATTAATTGATGAAAACAATTTAAGCATGGAGATGAATGATGATGCCTCTAATTTTGTAGATGACAATTAATAGATTTATCTGTAAACAACTAAATATAATTTGTAGTTATACAAAAATATTTCTGTGACGACATTTCTGCTTTTATGCTAGCTCATAGGTGTTGTGGAAATCGGGTTAGTTTCCACCAAAGTGAATAATTGTGCCAAAAATTAAGACAAAGAAAAATTCCCAGGTAGTTGATGCAGTCACAAATGGTCTCCCTTAAAAACCAACTTCCTTAGACTCTTAGAGTCTTGGTGATAAAATTTTTCTCAGATAATTTAAAGCACAACATATCACAAAGTAAAAGACCTGACAATAGCTATTAAATAGAAATAAAATGAACACTAGAATTTAACGAGGTTCGGCCAATTATGCCTACGTCCTCGGACACTACTAAAATAATATTTCACTATTTCAAAAAAATATTACACAGTGAAATATTACAAGAGAGAGAGGAAAAATACAACCAATCTTAGAAGTAGAGGGATTGGTGTTTTTGGGATGAATTGTTAAGAGGAGGATGAAGCCTTTTTATATACTAACATTTTCCTTCCTCCCTCTCCCATTTTCGATGTGGGATTGAGAGATTGCTACTATTTCAACAAATCTCCACATTGGCAATTTCACAATTCCAAACAAACATTATCTTTACAAATTTTAGAAATGTCTCCAAATACGCTTCAAAGCGCCCAATTTCAAATTCTGAGGACATTTATCAAGTCCAAGCAATGTTGGAACTTGATACCTGTCACAACTTTTGTTGCTATATCTGCGGAATTTTCAGCAGTCAGAATCTTCTGAAGTAATATCCTACCATCTTCAAGAATTTCCCGTACAAAATGATATCGAACATCGATATGCTTCGTCCTTGTATGATAAACTTGATTCTTTGCTAAACAAATAACACTTTGACTGTCACAATGCACTTTGACATGCTTCTGACCAATTCCCAAGTCACTCGACAACCCTTGAAGCCAAATTGCCTCCTTAACAGCTTCTGAAACTGCCATGTACTCTGCCTCTGTTGTAGACAAAACAACTGTTGACTGTAAGGTGGACTTCCAACTAACCGGTGTCTTTGCAAGTGTGAACACATAACCGGTAGTAGATCAACGTTTGTCTAAATCACCTGCATAGTCGGAATCATAATATCCAACTATATACTGACCACTTTTCTCATCCCGCTCAAACATTATATCAACATCTACAGTATTCTGAATATACCGTAGAATCCATTTCATAACTTGCCAATGTCGTTTGCCAGGATCATGCATGTACCTGCTCACAACTCTAACTGCTTGTGAAATGTCAGGCTCCGTACACACCATTGCATACACCAAGCAACCAACATCATTTGCATATGGAAACTTTGACATATATTCTCATTCTACATCACTTTTCGGAGATAAAGATGCACTGAGCTTAAAATGAGGAGCAAGTGGAGTACTAACTGGTTTTGTTTTCTCATTTATCCCAAAACGCTTTTGGTCTTTTCTCAGATATTGTTTCTGAGTCAAATAAAGTCTCCCCAATTTTCTGTCTCTGCATATCTCCATACCGAGAATCTTCTTAGCTTCCTCTAAATCCTTCATTTCACATTCCTGATTTAGTTGAGCTTTTAACTTATGAATCTCTCCTTCATCTTTTGAAGCTATCAGCATATCGTCAACATAAAGGAGAAGATAGATAAAGGAACCATCCCGTAGCTTGCTTAAATATACACAATGATCATATTTGCTTCTTGTGTATTTCTGCCTTATCATAAACTTGTCAAATCGTTTATACCACTGTCTTAGAGATTGCTTCAATCCATACAACGATTTGCTCAACTTGCACGCCAAATTTTCTTTTCCAGCAACTTTAATTCCTTCTGGCTGAGTCATGTAGATTTCTTCTTCTAAGTCTCCATGTAAAAATGCAGTTTTTACATCCAGCTGAACTAGTTCCAGATCAAATTGTGCTACCAAGACCAACAGTATTCTAATGGAGGAATATTTTACAACTAGATAAAACACTTCATTATAATCAATTCCCTCCTTCTGAGCGTAGCCTTTAGCTACCAATCTTGTCTTGTAGCGGATATCATTCTTATCAGGAAATCCGTCTTTCTTTGCATAAACCCATTTACAGCCAATCGATTTCTTTCCCTTTGGCAGACTTGATACCTTCCATGTCTGATTCCTTTCAAGGGACTGCATCTCTTCTTCCATAGTCTTTCTCCACTTTTCTTCTTCTGAGCTTTGAATAGCTTCACAATAAGTGGAAGGAATCTCATCATCTACTGAAGATGTATAATTAGTCATATCTTTAAGTCGAGCAAGTTTCTTAATATTCCTTTTCGGCTTTCGCAGTGCAATTGGCTCAAGTTGCTGAGGAAGTTCTTGTGCTGAAACCTCTGCTTCCTCATCTGATCCATTTTCTACCATTATCTCCTCTTCTGCCGTAGGAGTAATTTTATCAGACTTTACAATTGCTGGATCAACAATTCTTCTGTTATCAAACTTCACCTGTTTGGAAGTTCCCTCCACCTGCTGTGGAGAACCATCTGTCTGCTCATCTGTTACCTTTTTTAATACGGTAGACTCATCAAACGTAACATCTCTACTAAAGATTATTTTCTTTATCTCTGGACACTATAGTCGATATCCTTTGATACCAGAGGATATCCCCATAAAGATAGCTTTCTTTGCCCTTGGATCTAACTTCGATTCCTTAACATGATAGTATGCAGTGGAACCAAACACATGTAAGGAATTATAATCTGTAGCAGGTTTTCCATACCACACCTCCAAAGGTGTTTTTCCATTGATAGCAGTTGATGGAAAATGATTAATGAGATGACATGCGTATGTTACAGCCTCAACCCAAAACTGTCTGCCTAATCCAGCATTAGACAACATACACCGAACTTTTCTCCAGTAGAGTTCGGTTCATGTGTTCAGCCATCCCATTTTGTTGTGGTGTATTTCTGACAGTGAAATGTCGAACAATTCCTTCATTTCTGCAAACTTTCATGAAGGGATCACTTGTGTACTCTCCGCCATTGTCTGTTTGAAGACACTTGATTTTTTTGCCCGTCTGAGTTTCTACCATCTTCTTCCAGATGAGAAAAACTCCCAACACTTCATCCTTTGTCTTCATTGTATACACCCATACTCTTCTTGAACAATCATCAACATAGGTAACATAGTAGTGTTTACCTCCCATTGAAGCAGTTTTGGAAGGACCCCATACATCTGAGTGAATATAATCCAGAATACCCTTGGTATCATGGATTGCAGTGCCAAACTTGACTCTCGTCTGCTTCCCTTTGATGCAATGCTCACAGAAGTCTAATTTACAGGTTCACACTCTTTGCAATAATGCTTGATTCGCCAGAAGTTTTAAGCATTTTTCGCCTGCATGCCCCAAACGCATATGACACAATCTGGTTATTTCTAGCTCCTGGTCATCACTAGAAACTGCTGTTGTTGTTCCAAAAACTGTATTGCCTTCATAGTAATACAAGTTGTTGCTCTTTTGAACTCATTTCATCACCACAAGTGCTCCAGATATAACCTTAATTACTTCATTTTTAATGATTATAGTGAAACCCTTTCTCCCAAGGATTTCCATAAAAATGAGGTTTTTCGTCAGACTGGGCACATATCTTACATCTGTCAGAGTTCTGATTGATCCATCACGATTCCTCAACTGGATTAAACCAATTCCAGTTGTTTTCCAAGGACTGTCATTTGCTGTATAGACAACTCCACCTTCAATTTCTTTAAAATCGAAAAACCATTCCCGATTGGGACACATATGGTGGCTACAGCCTGATTCCAGGATCCAAGTAGTCGAACTGCTTATTGATGGCATCAATGCTAATGAAAAATCTGAATCATCACATTCAGGTACATTTGAATCTGCAACAGCCTTGCCTTTGCCAGATTTGCTTCTCAACTTAGGACAATATTTCTTCCAGTGCCCCTTTTCTCGACAAAAGGCACATTCATCTTTGCCCACTCTGGACTTTGATCTGTCTTTCTTTCCCCTGTTCTTATTTTTCAAACGGCCTCTTACTATCAAAGCTTCTGCTGCTCCACTGGTGCTATCCTTCTTATCTTTTCTCCTCAATTCATAGCTGTATAGTGCAGCACATACTTCACTAAGAGACACCTCAGCTTTCCCATGGAGTAGAGTAGTTTCTAGAAACTCAAACTCCTCAGGAAGGGATCCCAACAACATTAGGGCCAAATTTTCATCTTCAAATATCATATCCAAGTTCATCAAATCTGCTACAAGTTGATTGAAATTGGTGATGTGATCATTTATCGTGGTACCAGGAACATATGTGAATCTGAACAGCCTTTTCTTCATATGAAGCTTATTTTGACTGCTCTTTTTCAAGAACTTTTCCTCTAGTGCCTTCCACAATTTACTTGCAGAAGTTTCTTTACAAAAGGCATACTTCTGCTCTCTGGACAGACACGATCGAATTGTACCACATGCCAAACGATTGATTGTCTTCCATTCTTTGCTTTTCTCCCTCAATGGCAATGTCTAAGCCTTGCTGAAATAAGGCGTCTAGAACTTCACCTTGTCACATGCCGAAATGGCCTGTACCATCAAAAATCTCCACTGCAATTCTCGTATTTGTCACAGCAGTTCTCGCCAAAATTGATGAAGTAGAAGCTGTTGTGTTCATCGTGGATTTTTGTCCGTCTCTTGCCATTTCTTCTTTAAGACTATTTAATAGCTTTCAAATACGGAATACCCAAGAATCCAAAGAAACCTTTATGATGTGGAAGATCAGCTTACGCCGCAACCACATAGCATATAACTCAGTAACCTTGGCTTTGATACCAATTGTTGTGGAAATCGGGTTAGTTTCCACCAAAGTGAATAATTGTGCTAAAAATTAAGACAAAGAAAAATTCCCAGGTAGTTGGTAGAGTCACAAATGGTCTCCCTTAAAAACCAACTTCCTTAGACTCTTAGAGTCTTGGTAACAAAATTTTTCTCAGATAATTTAAAGCACAATATATCACAACGTAAAAGACCCGACAATAGCTATTAAATAGAAATAAAATGAACACCAGAATTTAACGAGGTTCGGCCAATTATGCCTACGTCCTCGGACACTAATAAAATAATATTTCACTATTTCAAAAAAATATTACACAGTGAAATATTACAAGAGAGAGAGAAAAAATGCAACCAATCTTAGAAGTAGAGAGATCTGTGTTTTTGGGATGAATTGTTAAGAGGGAGATGAAGCCTTTTTATAGACTAACATTTTCCTTCCTCCTTCTCCCACTTCCGATGTGGGATTGAGAGATTGCTACTATTTCAACAATAGGTTCATAATAATTTCACTGCTTTCAGCAAAAGCTCACAATAAGACCAAACCCAGAAAATGAGAATAAAATGTTATTACATATATATACAAATAATTTTCCAAGTAATTTTCAAAGAATAAGAATCGTTTACAGCTAGTGCTAATTAAGATATTATGAAAGCAAAGAAATTCTACAAAATAAAGAAGGAAAGTTGAGATTGAGAAACCAAAATAGACATGAAATATGTAGAGAAGATAATTTCATAGAAGAGAAAGGTATTAGGTGAAGTAAAAGCATATAATTTTAAGGGACATGCAATTTTTTTCAACTTGCAAGTGACCTTAATTTCCTGCTGATGCCTTTGTTCTTTTCACTCTTCATCCCTCATCTTCCAATATCCAATTTCATTTTGTGCAAGCTTCATAATTCAAAACAATAGAATTAGGAATCGCTAAAAGCAACAACTGTAATAATGAAAACAAATTATATGGCTAAGTGTGGAGTGGTGAAATAAAATGGTTTTTGGTAATTGAATTAAAATAAAGAAGTTAAAATATGAAACGCTTACCTTGAAAATTGACTTACACTAAAAAGTGATAAATGGTGAGAGTAAGTTCTTAGCATTAGGATGGACCAACTCAACCGACTCCCACCATTCTTTGGGAAAGATTTTTATTGTTTAAGTGAAGGAAGAGGAGATGATTGATCATTCTCCATCAACACAAGAGAAAGCGACATCCTCTTAAGCTTCCCACAATTAACTACTGTTATTTTTTTAAGGGAATTACAAATTATGTTTCCCCTACAAATTCTCTTCAGTCGTGGCAAATGTCTCAATTCAAACGACTTCAATTTTAGAAGGGAGAATTGAGTGCCGCAGTTGCTATCGTGGCTTTCTTGTCCTTCTTCCATGGCAGATATCTCCTGCATTTCATCACATTCTATTGCTGCAAGCGTTTCAAGGTTTTGAACGTTTGAGATCAAGCTAGGAGGGAACAACTTCTTCATTCTTGGATAAGATCTTATCCTAAATTCTTTATGAAGGGAAAAAGTAGAATTAGGTGGTGACATTGGCAATGCTATTGTTGTTGGTGGTGATGCGTCATTCCTTCTCCACTAAATAGAAATCGTAGGTTTCCCAAATCTGAAATAGATATCACCTCAAGGCTTTGAAATATAGATGGGGAGGAGGACAAAGAAAGCAAACATTCTATCCCATAACATTCCTCAATATCAATACGCTTCAATTGGGTAGCATTTTTCAAACATAAGCCGCTCTTTTTGATGTCACAACCTCTAAAGTATAGTTCTTCCACATATTCTAGGAGAAGTAAGGCATCTTCACTTTCACTGAAATTGAACTGCAAACAGTTTACTGTTCTTCCAAATATCGATGTGTATTCAACCCAATAAAAAATATGGTGTGCTTGATCAAGATAGTAATGGTTTAGATTAGAGGAAAGTGTTTTAGTGGTGAAGGTGTTGAACTCATCAATATCAAAGAAACTGCACTGCAAAATTTCCAACTTCCTCAAAGAAACTAATTCATTTGCTCTAACTTTGTTAAGCAAGAGGACTAGCAGATGGGAAAGGTTTGCTAATATACCGCTGGGTAACTCATTTATTTGTGTTCCACGAAGATCTAAATAACTTACATTGGATAGCATTTCTATGCCTTGAGGCACCTTTTCAACTTGAGGACAGCAAAAGAGATCCAATTTCTTCAATAGTTTAAGCAGTGCTAATGAGGGCACCTTCTTCAAATAGTTACAAACTGAGCACTAATGCGTTTAAGTTCACCAAATGAGAGATGGAACCTGGCAATTTTTTTATTCCTGTACATTAAAGATTAAGAAACTTGAGCCCATTTAATTGCTTAAAAAAAGAATTTGCTATCCTTGTCAATTGCGTATTGTAACGCAACAATAGGGTTGAAAGATTCGGGCACCTTGGTGAATGGCTGCAGGGAATTTCTTCTATGTTATTGTTCATTAATGAGACTTTGATAAGATCCACTCCTCATTTTTCATAATCTGGAATTTCTACCAATTGTGCACCAGCCTTAGCCATCACTTCTCCATTCTTTTTCATTATTTGGATGGCCATATCTCTAATCAAGTCATGCATCTTCACATGTCTATAATTAAACACATTTGTAACACCTTTCAACAAGCAAACCTTTTCAAGTCTATTGAGCATGGTATGCCCCTTATCAAGTTTTGCTTGCCTGCTTTCTCCTTCTATTACTTCCTCATCAATCAAATACTCTATCAATTCATGTCTTCTGATCTCATCTTCTGGAAATAATGCACAATATAAAAAATATTGTTGTAATGCTGAATCAGGGATCAAGCGGTTATAACTAAATCTCAATACTCGGAATACCTTTTCTTCCATGTCACCTTCCCTAACTTCTGCTTCTTGCAGTTCCCTCAAAGCATTCCTCCACTCACAAATGTCATCTACTCCCCACATGCTTCCAGCCATCGTTACAATTCCAAGTGGCAAACCATCACATTTCCTTGTGATAGATTTCGCAATCTCTCTAACTCTTGAAGGAAGTGGTTGCCCCAGCGTTTTCTGGAACAATCTCCATGCTTCTTCTTCTATAAGTGGATTTACTGCGATAATTTCCTGGCAACGCATCTTCATACATACATCTAATGAACGAGTTGTCAAAATCAACTTGCATCCATTTGCTCTAACAGGAATGTCCACATCCTTTAAATCAAAATAATTCCATAAATCATCCAAAATGAGGAGACACTTTTGTTTTTTCTCTAATGCATTTGACAGCTTTGCAGCTCTTTCAATACTATCACCTACACAGGATAGATCCAAGCCAATTTTGTTCGCAATGAGATTCTGCAATCTATAAATGCTAAAATCTTGCGATATAGTAATCCAATAAATTGTAAGATGACTTTGAAGAAGCTGATTATGGATATGCGCCATGAGAGTGGTTTTACCGATTCCTCCCATCCCGTAAATGCCAATGATTAAAACCTCATTCTTCATCAACCAATCCAAAATCTTCAGCTTGTTAATTTGGAAAGCTTGACCCACTAATTCTGTTGTTAGGAATGACACTTTGCAAGTCTCATCTCCTTGATCAAGTATAAGCCCACCAGATGAATCTTCACATCTAAGTTGTTTAGTTTTGTTTGCTTCGTGGCCTTCCATTTCTGGCACTTTTCTTTTCAGAGTTTGTTTTACTCATCCAATGTTCCTACACGCCCCAACTATTTCTGTCATTTTACCGACAACTTTTTCCATCACTTCATCCAGAAATTTGTTCATACCTGGTATCGAAATATCATGAATTTAAATAATATTCCTTAAATCTTATTTAAAGCAAATAAAAACTCTTTCCAACATAAATTAAATATAAAAAAAGATATTGAACACAAATTCATCCTGGCCGTTGGATTAAGTGGGACCCATGTATATACATATGAGACCCACTTGATTTGACAGCCTACATGAATTAGTGTGAAATAGTATTGCTCGTTAAATATTTCCTGCTGAGATTATAATGATAGCCTAAATGATCAAATCCATTTAATTTTATTTTTCTCAAAAAGATTTAAAATGTTTGATTATTTTCCGTGGGGTCTTTCTTTACTTTGCTCTCCGATTTGCTCCTACAAACATCATACCACCATTTTTTATTACTTAAAGTTTTATTAATTTTCACAAGTACAAAATACTATGATTCTAAAAAAAAATATACCATTTCTTTTAGGATGTTAAGTGAGTGTTTGATTTGATTGATAATTTTTTTATACTCAACAACTGAATCAAAAGTATTTGATAACATTAGCTTATAGCTGATGGAAAAATCAAGTAGAGAAACTATTTTTTTAATTTTTTCTGAAATAATTGGAGTTTTTTCTAATAAAATAACATAATTAGTATTTTTAAAATACAATATATCATTTGTGAAATTTTTTATTAAAAATAAAATAAATCTATTTAAAATTAGCATCTTTAAAATAAAATATATCATATTAAAAATACATTAAATTAATTTATTATATTTTTAAATTATATATATATTTGTGGAAATTTTCATTTATAATTGATTAATTGTTATTAATTTGATTATTAAAATAAATAATTATATCAAATAGTCATTATATGTTTTTTGTTAATTTATACATCATATAATATACATATATTGAATAAAACAAATTATACCCTCTATTAATAATTTTATACTTTAATAGTAACAACTAAATTAGTTTATCAAATGATGATATTAATCAGCTATCAGTTATCAATTACAAACTGCATTTAATAAGGGCCTAACTATTTATAATACAAGAGATATATTTTAATTTTATATTGAAGAAAAAAACATAAATCAAATAACCAAAATAATCTCAGAAATATTTAGCATGTATTTTATAATTTTTATAGGGAATAAAATTAAAGATATGAGTTAGTTTTTGAGAAATTACATATTTTTTAGACTTTAAGTATGGTTTTTTTTTCCTTTTTAGTAATTTTTGTATAAATATTTATCAATTTAAGTGAAAATTTTTAAAAATTATAATTTTGGGTGTGTTTTAAACTATTTACTGATTTGGGATGCTGACATAAAAGTTGTTGGTCAGTAGGGAAAGCGGACAAAGGCTATCCGCCTATTGGATAAGTGGATAGTGAGTTGTCTGCTTCTCTAATCAGTAGACATGTTGTCCTATACAATTTTTTTTTTTTTAAAAGGATTGCATCTTCTCCATTAATCACTTTTCACATGTGAGCTTTTAGATTAACTAAAGTGTTTACATGTGAATTTTAAATTTTAAATTTTGAAATAAATTCTGAATTTGCATGTGAGTGATCAGTTTTTGATTGATGATAACGTGTAAATCTTAATTTATATATATTTGCTTATTTGGGTGACCCTTTATCGGGACAAATGGTGAATCTTACCGACATGATTAGTTCTGAGTTTTTTATACCTCATATATATTAAAAATAAATCTTTTATATACTAAATATATACACTCACCTATAAACTTTTTATATAACTGCTTATATATATATATATATATATATATATATATATATATATATTCTCTAAACATGTATTTGAGATATACTTTTTACTTTATATATATCATATAATTTGCATTGTGTCTATTGCATTTTTGAGTGTATATTTAGAAGTACAAAAAAAAAAAAAATAAAATCAACATATTTGAATTTGTGTAAACTTTTTCCTTTTATATACTTTTATCATGCTTTAATTCTATTGTTTATATATAATGTTCAAGATATACTATAAATTTTTTTATGAATGAATAAGTCCAATATACCTTTAAATAATTGTGGCTAAATATTATATACTTTGATATTTTTGAACTTGTTTAAAATATTAAAAAAATTATCAATTTTTTTTTGTAAAAAATAAATTAATTTATTTAAAAATTTGCTATATAGATATATTCACGCAAACAAAATATTACTAAATTATTTAATTTGTTTATTGTAAAGAAGAAAAATAAAAATTATACACGCCTGAGGTTAAAAGCGTTATAAAAGCAAAATTATTATTATTATTATTATTATTATAAAAAAGCAGAGTTAGTTGAATTCATATTCCTCTTCGAGATTCGAATAGCTCACGAATGGTTTGATTCATTTATAACCTTATTCATAATCGTTCAGAAAAGTGTAAAAAATGGAATATAAAATTGTAGAAAATATATTTTTGGCATATTTTAAATTTATGGATAAAAATGATATATCCATTTCTCTAAACGCAAAGACAGGGTTTCCCAAATCCAAAAACAACGCCCAGTAGGCCTCTTCAAGTAATGGGCCCACTAATCCCAAATGAGCCCATAAAAGGAACAAGCCCAATAAATCACCTATTCAAACCCAGCCCAATGCATCCTATATCTGCCTTTGCCCCACAAGGAATTCCTCGATTTATTTCCACTCTGCCCATAACTCCCTAACCCCAACTAAGGGATTATAATTATATAAACACAGAAGTTTGATCCAAATTTTAAGGTTTCTTAAGGTTCAATTAAGCCTCTCCCCTAATAATTTTGTTAAGAACTAACAGTTTCCGTTTTTCTCAAAAACTCATTGTTGTTTTATTTCTTATTTGAAAAAGATATTTTTTTAATTTGATATTTTTATATATTTTATTCGATATTTTTTATTAGTATTTTTAATTTATTATCATAAATTTATAAGTTACTTCTTAATATAGGATCATATTTACTAGAATTATTCTTGTGAAATTCAATACTTACAAAAGTTCAATTTAAACCTTTTCTTTCTTTATAAATGATAGAATTATAATTGAAATTGATGAGTTTGAAAAAACACATGTTTTAGCCTTTAAATTATACATGTTTTATCAAATGAGCTCATGCAAATTTATTTATCGAACTTAGGTCCTCTAACTGTTATTTTGTCAACTTTAAGCCCGTATTGACTGAAAATAAACTAAAAATAGAATTAAATGGTTTAGTTTTAGAGAAAATCAAAATTAGAGAGCTTTGACACACTTAAAGTTGGAGCGCTTAATATTAAAACAATAACAGTTAAAGGGTTTAATATGATCAAATAAAAGTTAAAAAGCCCAATAAACAAGAAATCAAGGGCTAAAATATTTTCGCCTGATTTTATTTATAACTGAAAAATAAGATGAATATACTATATATATATATATATATATATATATATATATATATATATATATATATATATATATATATATATATATATATATATATATAAAACCTAAGATAAATATACTAATTTTTAGAGCTGTAAATAAACCAAGTTGCTCATGAGCTATTTGGATATCAATTTGGAAAAAATTTCATTCGAAATCATTTATTACTATTAATGAGCTGTCGAGTTAAAATACAAACTCAAAAATATTTTCGAGTTCGGACTTGAGTTTAATACTATTTGGTTCATTAATTCGCGAATATGTTTGTTTACAAATTCAGAAATACGCTCGCGAATGTGTTTTCATTTAAAAGCTCGGGAACATAATCATTTAAAGTTTGTTTATGTTATATTTTGTTATTGAACTCGAGTTTTGATAATTATTGAACTCGACCTAAACTCGTTAAGTATAATAAAGAGTTTTTTACGAATTGAGCTCGAGCTACTCACAAACTTGATAATTTTCAAACGAGTCGAATTCGATTCGCTTGTGAACTTAATAATTTTCAAATAAATTAAGCTCGTGCTCAAATATAAAAGTTCGAATCAAGCTCGAGCCCTGTGATAAATTTAAATGAGTCGAACTCAAGCTCACCAATATTCAGGTCGGCTCGGTTCATTTACAACCTTATTGATTTCCCATTTATCCTTATAAAGAAACAAAATTTATTTCAAATAGGCATTTTTGAGTTTTTCATATGTCAAAAACTTAATAAGTAAAAGTAATAAATAGAGTTTTAGTAAAAACATTCTTTCAAAATTTTGTTTACTTAAATAAATTGAATGTTAATGATTTGTATATTTTTTATTATATGAAATTTGGCTAAAAGCAATTTAATTGTATTGAATTCTTACATTTTTAAAATTTTCAATTACTATCTTCAAAGTTAAGAACTCATACTAATTTGAGTGCATGCAAGTTTTGAACTGTGAAGGTAATGATTATATATATATATATATATATATATATATATATATATTAAATTGTCACAACTATTACCATAATTAATTAAAACCATTAAATTTTGATTAAATGATTGATTACTCTAACTTATTTATATGGTGGTGTACAATATAACTTTCCATGTACTCTACAATAAAATTATTCTACTTTTTCATTTTCATCTTCTCCAATATTGTTGTAATTAGGAAGTTTCATCTTCTTTTTCATTTTCGTTCTGTAGAATTGACGGCAAAATGAAGAAAAATTTCGTAAATGGTGAAACAGCCTTCAATGCTAGAACCAATAATTAAATCTTTTTTTGGTGTATATACTTGTCCTTTTGGTCGGGAACTTTACTCGTGAGGAGAAAACTAGTCATCATGCATTTTTATTGATTTTGGACTTGCACTAATTACGAGGCAGTTTCCTAGAAGCTGCAACATACCTAAAACTAAAATTTAACCCCAATAAGATGCAGCTTAACTTCATTAACATGGTCTATCAAACTACATATCAATTTCAATATGCTAACAAATGAATTTGTAAGCACACACTATCCAGAAATCGAGTAGATAACTAATGAATTTTCACATATCTTATATGTGAAGGATTTAGAAATCTAACTTTGAAAATAATTATATATACTTTCATTCTAAATTCAAATATTAAGAGAGATATGTATCAATTAAGAGAATAAAAAAATTTATTGGGGTGAAACTGAATTAAAAAAAAAAAAGTTTTAATATTTTTTTTTAATATAGGAGAGTGGTAGCCTCCATATATCATCCCTAAATCTGCCATTGTATCTTATAGTATGTTTAAATTTCAACTAGATTCCCATAAATATTAAATAAGAAAAAAGCCTAGAAGTTTTAGGCAGTATGGTTTCTTCAATTCCAAATGGAGGCATTAAATTCTTAACTTATCTCATGACATGACATTAACATATTATTAAGAAAGCTTAACTTTCAAATTACATGAGAGAAACATCACTTTACTGAAATTAAGAAAGGATGAGAAGGATAACTAGATAGAAAAATTAAATGCCTACATTATTTCATTTAAATCAAGTTCATCGACCCAGTGCATTTTTGGTCCAACCATTAAACCTGGACTCAGTCTGAACATGAGAATGCAAAATTCCATCTGATTGATAGCACCATCGCCATCCAAATCACCCTCCATTAACATGCACACAAGCTCCTCATCCCTCATATCCTGCAAACCCAACAGAATACTGTTTCTCTTCAAGCTCTCGAACGTAATCAATCCCTTCTCCCCATCCATCAGCAACCGAAACCCATTATATAATTCCATAATGAAACCCTCAGCTCCCAATCTCCCCATCATTGAGGGAAAGTAGTCCTCGAAATCAAAGGCATGGTGATCTACTGCCATTGTTGTTGAAGCAAAAACTAAGAGGAACTGTGTATTGAAGTGAACACTGAAAGATTGAGAGCTATGTATATGAGTTAGAGAGATGATTGGAAAAAAAAAAGAAAAGAGAGGGGGTTATATAGGAGAAGAAAGAGTTGCCATTGAAGCCTTTCACAACTAAGTTACAAAAAAATAATTAAAATAATAATAATAAAAAAGAAGCAGATAAAATTTGAAGGGTTAGTTGGGAGTTTCCTGGGGATTTCTTTATTTGCTTGATTACGTGAAAACCCTTCTTCCTGGAAGCTGCATGGGATCTTAGGATATTTGTGTAAAATTAAAGTAGACTTAGCTTCAGTTACATTAATTAGTAGATTTTTGGGTGCAAACTGCAAACTGTAATTAATAATTTAAATGCAAGCGCATGATATGTTGCTCAGCCAATAAACAATAATTAATATTTCAGATCGGTTTCTTTTGATAAAATAATTTAATATTTCAGTTTAAAAAAAAAAAAAAAAACTAATACCACACAGCAACTGGGAACCGTAGTGTCATGATCCATGTGACAATTGATTTTCAGGTTGACGTGTGACTTATTACTATTAAAAAAATTGACACGATTGAATTTAAATCAATCCCAGTATATCCATATATGTGGCCATTTCCCAAATCTGGAGTGGAGTCCTCGATAGCAAAGAGAATTGCCGCTTCGATTTAATATAGGGGTAACATATTATTAGAATTGTATGGCTGTAAATCGGAGAGCTTGATTACTGCAGATTAACATATAATTAAAAAATAACTCTAATTTAGGGATGACAATGGATAAAGTACTAACAAAAATTGTTCTATCTGTTTTTAAATTTGTTTAATTTTGAACTACCTTTATCCTTCTTAGACCCATTTATAATTATCCTTCTAATAACTATATCTGTCCGAAACTCTATTAATACTATTCTTTTATTATCCATACCCATATAATTATTCATTTAACAAAATAAATATAAATTCAATAATTATATACCAAGTATAATATAATACAAATTACAAATTATAATTTTATAAATTTAAAAATTAATTAAAATTTAAACTAAGTAAATATGAATTAAACTAACTTTAATACAATTAGACAATTATATAATTGGATTGGGATAGTGGGTGTCTAAAAAATTGAACCCATAAACAAATCATGAGTAGAAAAAGTTAATATCTATACAAATTCTTTACCCCTCCATACAATCCAAACTCTATATAAACGGATGGATCAGATCAGGTACCCAAAAATATCTCACATTCCATCCCTAAACTCCACCGCAATTATGAATTATTATTATATTCATTAGACTTCCCACGTGAAATTCTCTGCAACATAACATATTTGATTATTAATTAGAGGATATTGGACTTTAATATACTTAATGTCCTTTTGTATGTCCGGCTTGTGTACCCTTCAGAATTTGAAATGATGGAGGACGTATTATAAGCTGATATGCTGTTGATTTATGCCCACAGATATGTAAAGAAATCTGAGCATATGTTTTAGGTTTGATTAAGACCTTTTAACTCAGAATGGAGGAGGGAGAAGTGATGGTGATGAGTGAAGAAATATGCATTTCATTGGAACTTTTGTTGAATAGCTCCAATCGAAAGGAAATTTCACTGCAGTTTCCTTTCTCACACACAAGCATTTACAGAAATATGCCCTTCATCTCCACAAATTAATTGATGGAGGGAAATTCGAAATACAAATCCCATTAAACTATCTGTTGCTTGGAAAAAGGAACAGAATTAATTTTTATCTAATTTCCATCATTAAATTTAAATTTTTATATTTAATTAATCAACCTCTTTAACTTTTTTTTTAAATGAAAGCAAATAGTAAAAACCATAACCTTTAATTCGATAGCCAAAATAATATTTACTACATAAATAAAATTCTCTTAAAATAGGATTAAGATGTTCTCTTGTTCATCAAATATAATAGATCATGTTAAAGTGATCTTAATAATTTATTCATAAATGAATGGTTAAAATTAAATCTCATAAATTTTTTAAAAGAGATTTATTTAATAAGACTTAATTTTAACTACCCATTCATGAGGAGATAATTATTTTTTTTTATTTTTCTTTTCTTTTTAAATAGTTTTCTAAAAGTTTTAAATGTTTAATTATATATATTTTTTAATTTTAAGTGTCTATAAATATATTAAGTGTCCTTAAATATTACTTGTCATTAGTGGAGCTATTTGCAGAGCTATTTTCAGGTGAGAGATTGAGTTGACAATGTTACGTTTATACAAATTTCTTCCAAAAATACTCATTTCACGTTGAAAAAAAAAACATTAAGCACAAATTAGTGCATTTCTTCATTAAGAAAATTTCAATTCTTATGTTTTTTCCTTTTTGGAATGCAATTTTTATATTTCTGCTAATATAAGATATCAGATTCTTTTCTTTAATGGAAATTTTGAGGAGATCATATTTTAATTTTTCGCTTAATAATCATGGACAGTATACAACAAGTTTTTTTAATTTTTTTTGTATAAGAGTACTGACTGAATATTCGAACTCGAAATCTTATAATTATAGTCACCAAACTAGTATCATTAAAGTAAAACTTATTAGTAAGCTTTTTATTTTTTTGAATATTTTCATGTACCATAATTTTATGGTTTAGTTTGTGAGCTTAAAGTTCTGAATATAATATCGGTGGATTTTTTTTTCATTAAATAAGCTTTTTTTTTCAAAGGAAAATAAATAAATTGAAAACTGACTTAATTTGAATTTACTTGATTAGATTTTTAATTTGGCTTATAATCAATTTATATAATGGTAGTATTGCCTAAGTCAAAAATCATTTCTCTATTCAAAATCGTAGCCTTTTCATTCCTGTTCTTATTACAAGTCATCATAAGATTATAAGGAATTTACTAATTAATTAGTGTATTGAATCATGTTGTCATGCAATTAATTTTGAAAAAAGAAAATTGGTAATAGGTAATTGCGATAATTTTAATACAAAAAGGGGTCTAATTAATGGTGAATTTAATTTTCAAGTATTCAAAATCGAATAAAATAAACTTCCTAATATTAGAATTAAATTGAATTAAACAAATATAAAAACTGAAAACTAAATCGAAATAATTTGATTTTGGATTTGTTTGTTTTTCAATATTAATAACAAAATCAAATAAGAAAAAATTTATAGAAACACTAAGAATAGGAAACAAAAAGGAGATATCAATTTCAACAGTGGAAAATATTAATGAAGAGCACATGCAGGTGAGCACGTCCTTTCCTTCTCATCTTTATTTCTTTCAGTATCCATCCAAACAGCTAGAGAGGGACTGTTAAAGGCACAAATCATAGATGGGCATAGGGCTCATTAAGCTCAATTTGGAACATAGTTTCTTGAAGGGCCACATTCTGTTTCCTGTTTGATTGTTTATTTATTATTATTATTTTTTGGTTGGGATGGAAATCCGAGTCTAGCAAGCGAGTGGAAACCAAATAGTTGAACTAACTAATAGGACCAGAGTTTGGTTCGATTTATATTATTAGAGGGGTTAATATGCATTTATAATTCTTTACAGTCATTTTAATAAAAACCCATTATTATTTTATTAAATCTAACCATTACAAATTCGATTTGGTTTGATTTGTGTTGAACTGATTTCACACCCATAAAAAAGAAATTATCAATTTATCTTTCTTTAACATTTATGTGTGAGATCCACCGGGGAATTACTATATTTGGTGTTAAAGAAGTAGATGCATTATCTTAATATGGCATAATTCATAGGAAGTTCTACTGTATTTGTCACTTTTGATCACTTTGTCTCATGTCCTCAGTTTTAATACAAATTACACCCTAAATATACGTTTTTGTTACAATCTATTCTTAATTTCCAATTTGATAAAGATTTATCTGGCTGTGTACCATGAGAAAATTTTGAGCAAGTGTAACCTATCAGAAGAAGACTAAATGAAAAAAATAATTTTAAGAAAATTAACAGTAAAAAATTAGAAAGTCCCTTTTTATTCATCTTCCTTATGTTTACCTTGAGAATTGCAAACAAAATCATGATATTCTTCTTTCTTCTTCCTTATTCATCTTTTGTACCCAAACTGTAGTTTGGTTGCAAGACTCTTTCACCCATTCCTATATGGTCTTGAGCTCGACCCTAACTCTCCTCATCCATTTATTTTTTTCCTCCTCCTCTTTAGTTTTTCATTTTTCTATGAATAAATCTTCTTCTTCTTCTTAAACTATTTAATAAATCTTTATTTTTCCATTTTTCTTGTGAATTAAAGTCTTCTTCTTCTATTCATCTGCAGCCTCCCAACCTGCTCTCTTCCTCTTCCTCCTCATCTTCATTTTTTTTTTCATTTTCCTTTGAATAAAACTCTTCTTCATCTTCTTAAACTATTTAATATATCTTCACATAGTGTCCATAATCCTTCTATTCATTTTTAGCTACCCAACCTCCGCTATTCCTCCTCTTCATTTTTTAAATTATTTTAATAAATAAAACTCTTATTCTTCTTAATCTATTTAATAGATCTTCACATGGTGCCAATCATTTCCTTTCACAAACACAAGCCGCAAGCAAGAGAAAAATTGAAAATGCAAGAAAATCAATATTATTCATTTTGTTTCTACTCTAATCTAAGAGAAATGAGTTTCTTCCATTTTTATTTTTTTTTTCCTCATCAAAACACAACTATAAGCAAAAACCCAGTTCCATTCTACTTTCGGTTTTTACCCATTTTTTCATATTGATCCCGAATTTTTTTTTTTTTTTTACTATTATTGGTTTTTTATTCAAACCAATAACAGCTTGGACTAAGTAATTTCTCTAATTAAAACGTACTCTGGATTCTTAATCTGTTATGGGCCTTAGTATGTTATTTTCGTACTTTATCACTTGTTCATATCATGTGTTTCTTTAGGGCTTTACTTGTAAATATCATCTTTTAATAAGTCCAACCATGCAAGGGTTGTTAAGTTGGAAAATAAGTGTTCTTATCATTAAATCAATTGCCCGTAGGCTTTTGTATATTCATGATCAGTATTTAGATTGATAACCATTCAGGGAGATTTTGTTAGATAGAGTATTCATTGCATGTTCTGTAAATACTTCCACACATTTATAATAATGGAAGGTCGATATTAGGACCTCATTTTTCATCCTTTTGTTTCCCACCCCTTGCCACATAAGTATAGTTTGTGCAATAAATTTTAAAGGGCAAGTATAAAATTGTTGCTATATTGAATATATGATAAAAATTTAGTAATATTTTCAAATTCTAACTGTTATAATAAGATGCTTAAACTGTTACAATAAATTATGGCAGTGACAACAAATATAGCGGCTATCAATCTGCTGATGCGTGCCAATAGCAAAAACTTAAATACATATCATAATAGTTTTATGCTATTGTCAGAAGCCATTTTTGTGGAGATTCTGAGAATGTCTGTATACAATCCTCCAAGGTTAACATTTGGAGATTCTGAAATTTAGTAGCATTGCTTCTTTGTTTATTCGTATTGTATTGGAGATGTTCCATACTTGCAAAACCATATACACATGTTTAGGCATGATTCATCAGTAGAACACCCAAGTTGATGATGACTTTGCTAAAAAAATTAAGCAAAACCATGGCAATCGTTATCCTTGTCTTTTGATGGCATGTCAGGAATCTGTTATCATACGAATAGTTGAATATTTGGTGCTTTAAATGGTTGATTCAATCTGTTTTTCTTTTAGTGTGGCACAGCAACCCTCCTCTTGGTTCGGAAATCATTTCCTTCGGAGATGTTAGAGGAGCCTCGTTTGCTCGAAGTGTTTTGATATAGCTGCTGTCTTTGTTTTTCCCTCTCTTAAAAAAAAAAAATTAAAAATTTCTTTCTAAGATATCGTTCTTTCTTCAGGGAAAAAAATTAGAAACTCAAATTGTTTTCAGGTTTCAAACTTTTGCATTTATTGATGATACTAAATAGAGTTTATATTTGGTGTAAAATTTGTTATAATGGTTGAGGGAAAGGTATAGTAAAGCATTGGGGGAAATGAGAAGATACAAACTTTGGATAGTCAGCCAATTGATTAATATTTATCAGTTGAGCTAATGCTCAAGTTGTATCAAATTAAATATCTTCTTATCTTTTGGAACTCTCAATTAACACATTACTTTCAGAAACGCAGTACAAAGAAAAGAAAGCATCATTATGTCAATTGGTAAAGATATGAAAAGTATTTTTACAGTTCTTGTTGGAAATATTAAAGCAATAAATATCAGCAATATAAAACAAAAACAATAAATCATAACAACCAACAATAACAAATAGGTTTTAAAGCAATAAATATCAGCAATATAAAACAAAAACAATAAATCATAACAACCAACAATAACAAATAGATTTAAAAGTAAAAATATGCAATCAAATGAAAGGAAGTGGAATAGCCTAGATTGAAGCACGTCGTGCCACTATTCTTAGAGAGGAAATGCCCTCACTACACCAAAAATTCTTATAATCATGTTCCTCTCCCAAAATACGACAATCCACTGGATCTCTAGTGTGCAACTAAAAGTATTCTCGAACCAAATTTTGTCCAAGCTAACCAAAAAATAATATTTTAGTGTTTAATGATAACAAAATTAATTTTTGCTCCATGATGCCAAGAACTCGATATTTGGAGTGAAGAGAGCAAGGAAAACAACAGCAAAGTATATGAATAGAATGGGTTGCTGGTAATGGAAAAATATGTCTTGGCTAATTTTGTTTTTTCTAAAAAATTGAATATAAAAGTCGGATTTTTGTTGTTAAAAACAGCAAGCAAAGGGAGGAAGATCTTATATTCAAAACACAGAAACTAACAACTTGGTGTAGTGGTAAAGTGGAGCCAAAAAATCTGAAAGAAATGGGTAAGTAGTTAGCAAAAAATTAGGTGATAATATTTTAAGGATTATAACAGATATTATTAATAACAAAAATATATAATAATAAATCTTTAACATCTAGATTTTAAACCAAAATAAAACTCACGTTTAACAGTTCTGCAAAGGGTCCATTTGGTTCAATATATCTCCAATCCATGATCATACAATATGGAATTCATCAAACATATTAGAGCTAAAACTTCAGATAAACTGCATCGAGCGGCAGGTCCATTACCGAGCTTCCAAAATTGAAACTGTCACGTTATTGACAGTGTCAGGATTTCTGGGAAGTAAGTTGCAATCTGTCACACCTCTCACATTGGAAAAAGCAGGAGGTTTAGGGAAAGGAGGAAATATGCCTTCGTTGCTGAGCATTGAAATAACATCAGACATGGTGGGTCTATCTGCTGGACTTTCTTGAACACAAAGGAGAGCGATTTGAACATATCTCAATAGCATATCAGTTGACGTAGATGGATCACTATCTAATATTGGATCCACCATTCCAATACTCGTTCGCTTGTTCAATATTCCCATGTCTTAGCATCCACAAGTATGCATACAACAGATTTATTATAGTTCTGGTCAGTAAATCTCCAAAAACAAAACAAGAAGTAAAATGTAAATAGAACTGAATTGAGAACCGGAGAGTTAATTAGAAATGTTATGCAATTACTCACATATCTAAGAAGATTGAGAGAAGATGTTTGATAAAAACCGGTGTTCCTCTTGCCCCTCACAATCTCAAGCAACAGCACGCCAAAGCTAAAGATATCTGATTTTATTGAAAAGAGGCCTTCCAGGGCATATTCAGGGGACATGTAACCACTGTATTTCATTTGCAGGTAAAAATCAACAAATTAAGTTAAACGAATGTTGAAAATGATTAAGATTACAGTTGTTTATGCTTTACTCACTTGGTTCCAACAATTCTGCTTGTGTTGACTTGTATTTCATTGTCTCCAAAGATTCTTGCCCTGCCAAAATCTGATATTTTTGGGTTCAGTTCTTTATCCAACAGGATATTGCTAGCCTTCAGATCTCGATGAATGATTCGTACCCTTGAATATTGGTGTAAATATAGAACACCATGAGCAATCCCCTCAATGATCCTCACTTGTGTTCTCCAATCTAATATGTCGCATTTGGAGGGATCTGTCTTGATTTATGTCACAAAAAGAAAGAAAAATATATGTAAGACTGCTATAAGCAATAGGAAAAACTTGAAGAAGAAAGCACAAAAACTAAATCTAATAAAACAAGTAGACATACCGAAGAGAAAGAAATCCAAACTTTTATTAGGCATGTACTCATATATCAGTATCTTTTCATCTTGTTCGATGCAGCAGCCCAATAGTCTAACAAGGTTCTTGTGTTGAAGCTTGGCTATGAGAAATGCTTCATTTTTCAACTCCTCCCATCCTTGTCCTGATCTTCTTGAAAGCCTTTTCGCAGCAATCTCTTATCCTTTGAGTAGCTTTCCCTGAAAAAGCAACTTGATTTGCTCTTATGCAGTTAAGTTCAATATATTTTCTTAGTCACTCATTGAGTTAAACCTTGTAAACAGGACCAAAACCTCCTTCTCCAAGCTTATTGGCTTCTGCGAAATTCTCCGTCGCAGCAGCAACACTCCTAAAACTGAATAATGGCAATTTATTGACCTCCCTTTTTCTACATTCTCCTCCTGAACCTTGTTCACTATGCTCAGTATTATTATCAATCGAGTCCAAACCTATGTCGAATAGTAATAAGTTCGGCCCTGCAATGTGAAACATGATGAGATTTTGACTTCATGGATAATAACGCTCATTTTCCAGATGATTCTGAGCAACTTTTACCATTCCTCTTCAGCTTTTTCTTTGCTTGTTAAATAACTAGGCACAAAGTGAGTATTCCAAGTGATACCGCCAGAATGATAATCGTCCATAACTGCATCCCGTTTCCTGAATTCTTTTCGGTCTCACTTCTCGAACTATTGTCTGAAATTAAAGAAGCAAATGAACAAAAATTGATCATTCAAACAGTAAGTTATGAGATTGTATTGTACCCTTACCAGGATTGATAAACTCAGAAGCTGCAAGTCTGAGATAAAAATCTCCTTCAATTCTTTCGCCATCTAACGGTATCTTGAGGTCGAACAAGTCTTGATCCCATACTAAGCATCCCTGATCATAGTCCAAAGCATAAGCAACACAACTGCAATTGATTGCGCATGCTGATTTGCACTCTTCGGTATTTTTAACTTTCATCTTCACTGATTGTTGGGAAAACTGACATTCTGAATTTGGTAAAACCGATCTTCATCAGAAGCACTGCTATTTTGGCATTTCAAAACGGCTTTCCTCACACACTTTTGAGATATGTTACCCTTTTCAGATATATCAGGAGGATTGGACCTGAAACCTCTCATACAAGCACACGGCGTGTAAGCACTTTCATTGCAATAACTGAAAGCTCCACATGAATGAAACCAACATTTAGAAGAAAGCAATAATTGCCAATGCTGTTCATCTTCTGACCACTTCTGTAGTTTAAGCTGCCCAGACATATCCAACACCATCCGAGAAATTGCATTCTTATCACCAGAGTAAGTCCAATATGTAGATGAAGGGTGGCCACTGACTTTCCAGACCTCTGGTCTTAAACTGCCCAGATACGTTTCATCCCAGATCACTGAACCTTCCCAATTAATTTTATTTCCTTTATTGATGGTTAAACTGTTGGGAAATAACACTAATTTCCCTATAATCAGATTTATGAGAAAGTGAAAAAAATGCGGAATAATAAGACACACAAATTAATAACGGAGTTCAGCCAATTATATCTACGTCTCCAGACTGCCGCAGATCTTTTACTGAAAGAAAAAAAATTCACAAAATATTTACAAACACTCACAACTCACAACCTCTCACTAAAGCTTCTCTCTCACTTTTGGATGGAATGCATTACAAATAAATTCCTAAGGCTATATATAGGCCTAACACCTCCTCAATGGACGACCAAAATTAATTCTCACCTACTTTGATGGATAGTTGAGATCATTTTTCACCTACCGTCTTACCCACCAAATGGATAGTCAAGATTAATCCCCACCCACTAAATTGATAGTCAAGATTAATCTCCACCTACCATCTTACCTACCAAATATTTTGTCAACTAATTATTAATTAGTTCAACAAAAGATGTACCGTCCATTTTTATTGTTATTTATTTCTGGTGCATGTGTAGTTTAATCAATAATCTTCCACTTGAAAACTGATTTCAATCTATCTTCACACCTCGATCAATGCAACAGCCTTTCTGGTCTTGTTACTCTAGCAGATCAACTGAAGTTGAATACAACTTCAGTTTGTCGATAGTCACCGCCTTTATCAACATATCTGTTGGATTCTTGTTTCCTTGGATCTTCTCCAGTACTAACACATCATCTTCCAATAAAGATCTGATGAAGTGGTAACGAAGCCCAATATGCTTGGTTCTGGAATGAAATGCTGAATTTTTCGCCAAGTGTATCACATTTTGACTATCACTATACAAAATATTCTTATCTTGTTTGAATCCCAACTCAGTTAACAAACCTTGAAGTCATATCATCTCTTTACTAGCTTCAGTCACTGCTACATACTTAGCCTCTGTAGTAGATAAAGTGACAATCTTCTGTATTTATGACATCCAACTAACAGTTGTAGTTCCAACAGTGAATATATAACCGGTGGTGCTTCTTCGGTGATCGACTTCACCTCTAAATCTTGTATCTACGTAGCCTTGTACTTTTAACTCTCCTTTACCAAAGTACAAACACTTCTCTGTGGTGCCTCGTAGATACCTCAAAATCCACCTGACTACTTTCTAATGAGCTTTTCCTGGATTTGACATAAATCTACTAACAACTCCCATTGCATGACCAATATATAGTCTCATACAGACCATAGCGTACATCAAACTCCCAATAGCTGAGGCATAAGGAACCTTAGCCATGAATTCTCTCTCTTCCTCCGTTTGAGGGGACTGATTCTTGGATAGGCGAAAATGACTGGCTAAGGGTGTGCTAACTGGCTTGGCATTGCTCATGTTGAATCTCTGCAAAACACGGTTGATGTACTCTGCTTGAGATAACTACAAGAACTCTCTCTGCTTATCTCTTGTGATTTGTATTTCAAGAATCTTCTTTGCTGGACCCAAGTTTTTCATGTCAAACTCTTTTGACAATTGTTGCTTCAACCTTCTAATATCATCCATATTTGAACCTGCTACTAACATATCATCGACATAAAGTAGCAAAATGATATAATTGGATCTATATCTCTTGAAGTAACAACAGTGGTCGACATTGCACTTCTGGAAATTTTTCTTGTGCATGAAGCCGTCAAACTTTCTGTACCACTGTCTTGGGGCTTGTTTCAGGCCATACAAACTCTTCTTAAGTCTGCACACTATGTTCTTCTTCTCTTTTTCTGAGAAACCTTCTGGTTGGCGCATGTATATCTCTTCATCTAAGTCTCCATGAAGAAATGCAGTTTTCACATCCAACTGTTCAAGATGGAGATCTTCAATAGCCACAATACTCAATACTGTTCTGATAGTATTGAGCTTTACAACGGGAACAAAAATGTCGGTATAGTCAACTCCTTCCTTCTGCTGGAATCCTTTGACAACTAGTTGGACTTTGTATTTCTTGTAACCATCATGCTCCTCTTTTACCCAGTACACCCATTTGTTATGAAGTGCCTTCTTTTCCATGGATAATTCAGCTAGTTTCCATGTCTGGTTGGAGATCAGAGACTTTATTTCGTCTTTCATGGCAAGCTCCCACTTACTAGCATATCTAGTCTGACAAGCTTCATCATAACATTATGGCTCTTCTCCATCAGTCAACAAGAGATAGTTCATATATCTCCTGTTAGGCATATGAGGCGGAGAAGACTTTTTTAATACAGGAGATGGAGTAGGAGGTTGTGGTGTATAGGATTGATGTGCACTGCTTGGTCCAATAAGTTCCTCTGGCTGAGGACTTGCTACAATAGGTTCCATCATGGAACTATCTGGGACGTCATCTGCATCTACAAATACTGACTCATTATGTTCTGAGTTGTTAGCGACTGTTTTATGCATGTCCTCGTATATCACCATTTCATCAAAAATCACATCTCTGCTACGGATGACCTTTTTGTTTTCATCATCCCAAATACGGTAGTCAAACTCATCCTCACCATAGCTGATGAGGGTGCATTTCTTGGATTTGGGATCAAGCTTATTCTTCCTTAATCACTGATATGCACATATGTTACACATCCAAAAACTTTCAGATGAGACAGTTTTATCTCTTTTTGGTTTCATACCTCCTCTGGTATTTTGTCCTCCAATAGAACCGATGGTCCTCAATTGATTAAGCAGTTGTGTTGACTGCTTCTGCCCAGAACTGCTTTAGTAGACCTGACTGTATACGAATGCTTCTGGCTCTTTCTAACAATGTTCGGTTTATACGCTCAGCTACACCATTGTGATGAGGTGTGCCTGGCACGGTTCTCTCTATTTTGATACCATGTATAGCAAAACTTCTTGAATCTAGTGTCTTCATATTCACCACCATTGTCGGTTCTGAGCTTTTTAATCTTTAAACCTATCTCATTTTCAACCATAGCTTTCCATCTTCTGAAAGTCTCTAACACTTCAGACTTATGTTTTAAAAGGTAAACCCATACCTTCCGAGAGTGATCATCGATGAAAGTCACAAAGTAGTATTTCCCACTAATGGATGAGAAAGTCGTTGGTCCCCAAACATCAGAGTAAACAAGCTCTAGCCTTTCTTTCTTTGGGGTTCTGCCACTTGTCTGAAAGCTTACTCTTTTTTGCTTTCCAAGTATGCAATTTTCACATATGTCTATCTCTACTGACTGCAGACCTGGAAGTTTCCCCTTCGAATGCATAATCTTTATCCCTTTTTCACTCATATAGCCTAGCCTCTGGTGCCATAAATTAGAATTTTCATTACAAGCTGCAACTGTGATCGAACAACATGCTTCTGCTGTCATATGAAGAGTGTCACTCTTTTTGCCTCGAGCAACCGTCATTGCTCCCTTTGAAATCTTTTAATTATCACCATGGAAGATCGTAGTGTAGCCTTCACTAGCCAACTGCCCTACTGAGATTAAGTTCTTTCTCAGGTCGGGAATATGTCTGACATCCTTCAGCTCCTAGACAGATCCGTTCAACTTAATCTTTATTACACCTTTGCCAATAATAGTACAAGGTTGATCATCACCAAGATATACCTTTCCAAGGTTTTCAGGGACATACCTTTCGAAGAATTCTTTCTGTGAAGTAGCATAGAACGATGCTCCAGAATCTAACATCCAAGACTCCTTTTTGCTTTCTAAAGAGCATATCAATGCGTCATTTCCTCCAGAGGTGGAAGCAACATTTGCCTCTACCTTTGCTTCCTGGTTCTTCGGTGCACTCTTGCACTGATTTTTGTAGTACCCAGTCTTCCCACAATTCCAACATTCAACAGCTTTCGAACTATGGGAATTATTAGGATTCCTGGATTTGGACCTCATGTCCTTTGATCTACCTTGGTAGTTCGATTTGCCTCGTCCATTGCCTTTGGTTGAATTTCTTCCTCTTGACTCTGTATGCAAAACTGAAGAAGTTGATGATTCACCCGAATCTCTCTATCGGATCTCTTCACTGAGAACCAAATCACAAACATCATCAAATTTCAACTTAATGCTTCCCAACGAGCTACTCACAGCCGTGATAGTAGCATTCCAGCTTTCTGGTAGAGAAGACAAAAGTATTAATGCTTGTACTTCTTCATCAAATTCAATTCCAACCGAACTCAATTGGGTTGTGACTGTATTGAGTTCATTGAGATATTGAGCTACCGATGTGCCTTCTGTCATTCACAAGTTGAACAAGCGCCTCATGAGGTGCACTTTGTTTGAGGCTAAAAGCTTCTCATACATACTAGAGAGAGCCATCATAAGACCTGTCGTGGTCTTTTTCTTTGCTATGTTGAAAGCAACATTGTGAGATAATGTCAATCGGATAACTCCGAGAGCTTGTTTGTCGAGAAGATTCCAGTTTTCTTGCTTCATAGCCTCTGGCTTCTTCCGTGAGAGAGGTTGATATAGATTTCTTTGATACAAATAATCCTCTATTTGCATTTTCCAAAAGCCAAAGTCCACACCATCGAACTTTTCAATTTTCACCTTTTCTTCATCTGCGGCCATCACTCCCACTCGAATCTAACTTCCTCTGGATCGTTTCTCATAATTCTTGTGAACTACCATGTATTAGAACACCTCTGTGAACAAATTGGTATCGCCAACCAAAATTTACTATTCACAAGTTGTACTATTCATATGAATAGTAATCACCCGAAAAAGATAGAAGAAACGCAACTAAAGCTCTGATACCAGTTGTTGAAAAATAACACCAATTTTCTTATAATCAGATTTATGAGAAAGCGAAGAAAATGTGGAATAATAAGATACACAAATTGATAACAGAGTTCGGCCAATTATGCCTACGTCTCTGGACTGCTCCAGATCTTTTATTGAAGGAAGAAAAATTCACAAAGTGTTTACAAACACTCACAACCTCTCAATAAAACTTTTCTCTCACTTTTAGATAGAATGCATTACAAATAAATTCCTAAGGCTATATATAGGCCTAACACCTCCTCAATAGATGGCCAAGATTAATTCTCACCTACTTTGATGGATGGTTGAGATCATTTCTCACCTACCGTCTTACCCATCAAATGGATGGTCAAGATTAATCCCCACCCACCAAATGGATGGTAAAGATTAATCTCCACCTACCATCTTACCTACCAAATATTTTGTCCACAAATTATTAATTAGTTCAACAAAAGATATATCGTCCATCTTTATTGTCATTTATTTCTGGTACATGTGTAGTTTGACCAATAAAAACTTGACCCAGGAGCAAGCATAGGAAAGTCGCCTGGAGTAGGATCTTTTTCATTTCTCCAGGACGTTAAGTTCCATTCAGTATGTAACACCTAACACCTTATACATCTATATATATCACATATGTTGTTTTTATATTCAGTTATCACGTATAGTACAAGATTAAAATAAAATTCATGTTTAAAGCAAGAGTAATTTTTTTTTTAACTCATCTTATATTATCAACAATAATTTCACAGTCTATACGGAAGCTTTAATCATAACCTATAACATCACATATATTAATAACTTAAACATTAGGTTTAAAAGTTAGTAATTTTACAAGTTGAATTCGTTTATATATCCTAATACATATTCAGTGTAATTTTACGTATGCAAGTATTGAACCCCCAAATATAAAATGATATGCTCTTTTGCTTGTGTGGAATGCAAGAAGAGAGAGTGAGGAGGCTCAGCCGGTAACCTTTGATCCATGACTTTTATATGCACCTTAATATGAACTACTACACTTCTCTACCTGAAAAAAATGATGCAAACTAATGAGTTGCGGCTCAGTGAGAATAATCATCAAATGAGCTCTAAAGTACCAAGCAACTCATAATAACAAATCATAAATCCAATGCATACCATATATATTCCATTCCACTCACCTTTATCATATAATCACAAATGAACTTTAAAAATATAATCACTATCATTTACTTATGCTCATGCTTTGTTCATTTGATTTTGTTGTGACCAAATTAAACTAATATTGCCCCGGGTTTCCATGTGAACATTTGCCATATGAACATTTGCATTTGCATTTGCTAGCTAGCTTGATCATTTGTTTCATTTGCACATTTATTGGGTTATAGGCCTCTTCTTTTGCTTTGCAATACCGATTAACCAGTCACAACGCCTTTTAAGTCCATATGCATATGCACTTGTACTTAAGCATTCGTCAACCATTGTATTTTATCATATATATCATACATATACCATACATATACCACATATATACCTTGCATATACTATACATATACCATATATATACCTTGCATATACTATACATATACCATATATATATCACATATGTCAAACATATACCTCAAATATACCACAAGTATTCCATTTATATGTACTACAAATGTCACAAATTATCCATCATCATATCATCAAGGACAAATTATGGCAATCATATGAATCACATAACAAACAACATTCATATGCACTAAAGAATTCAATTGATAATTAGACTCACCTTTTATTTCCTTTGATTTCGACCCTTAAATTATTGTTTATCCCTTTCTTGTGTATCTCCAATTTGTCTTGAGCCTAATATTGAAATATAATTGGTTAATTTATGACTAGAGAAACTTAATGTGGCTTAAACAAATTAATATGCATTATTCAATCAATAATTAAAATTTTTCCTATGAGGCAGTGTGACCTAATGGGACTGTTTTGCCTATAACTTTTTCTGTACTTGACCAATTAATCTGATTCTTAATCCTAAATAAAATTAACATATAATTATATAACATATTAAAATTTCTGATCAATTGGAGCATTGTACAATTTTTAGTGGAATTTATAAGCGTATTATGTTTTTTGCCCTATTTTATGTCTTTAGGCAGTTTCAGAGTACCAACTTAATCTCTTCATAACTTATGATATATAAATCATATTGCAATTAAATTTTACAGAAACTTATATGGGTTCAAATGGAACTCATGTTTACAACTTTCATCAATTATATATCTAAGGCCCTCAAATTATAGGCAACATTTTACTGCCATAAAACAGAGTTGGTTTCTAAGACAGTAAAACTTGTAACGGCCATAACTTACTCTATACATAATATTTTAAGCTAAAATTAGTACCCAAATTTAGATAAGATATATACCTATAACTTTTATGTTTTAATAATTTACAGAATCAATCTGAAAGAATCTCAAAATAATTAAAAAATTTTCTGGATATGTACAGGGCACTAAGCAACTATGGAACAGTTATGGTTCTCTTTATCATAACTCAAAATCCATACGATATATGAAGCTGAAATTTGTATACAGATAAATAACATATATATCTACAACTTTTATGTTTTGAGATACTTCAAATAATGGCTTTATCATATTCAAAACCAACAAAAATAGTGGCTAATTTAGCTAGGGTTGGCATCCGGACCAGTTTCAATCAAGAGAGGGTTTCTCTTCCTATACACTACATCTTACAAAAATGTTTATATATCCATAAACCTAAGACATAGAGACACACTTTTTATATTTTACACTTATTCAGATTCGATCTCTAAGATCATCAAAACCTTAGTACAAGACACTGCCTATTAATGAACCTTAAACACCATAATCAAGATTAACACAAAATAATTGTTTACTCACCTATAATCACCCTTGGCTAACCTTGTTGCTGTAATTTCTGGAGTGAAAAGAGAAGAAAAGGTTGCTGGAACTTCAAAGAAATGGGCTAAAGGAATGAAGCAAGGAAGAAGAAGAAGAAGAAAATAAGGAATTAGCCTAAGTCAAAGCCACCACAATTTCCTTTTTCTTCCGTCCATCTTTTTTTTTTTTTTTGACTTTTCTGTTCTTTTTTTTCCTATTATTTTTTTGACTTTTATTTTATTTTTTATTTTTAATTATTCTTATTATTATTACACAATTACATGTATCTAGATATACTAGTCAATACCAAAAATACAACTCAATATTCTACTTTAATTTAATTAATTAACTATATCAAATTTAATTAATTCAATCTAGTTTCTTTGTTCACTTAAATATTAATCTCATATCATTTTCATCTATATTATAAAACAGACATGTGCATTTCTATACAATTGTAAAATATTTGAAAATAAACTAAGTGTATACCATGAATTTATTTAAATAAAAATGCATATTATGCATGTGTTCAAGTGATGTATATGCAAAATGCATATGCCCAAATGAGATGCTGCAGAAATGCATATGGAAAAGTCAAAGATGTTACAATTCTCCCCTCCATTTAAAAATTTCGTCCTCGAAATTTAATACCTGGAAACAAGTGTGGATATTGCTTTTTCATATTTTTTTCTATTTCCCATGTTGCTTCTTCTTGTGAATGGTTTCTCCATAATACCATAACTAAAGGTATTTCTCGATTTTTCAATTGTTTATTCTTGTATCCGATGATTTCCACTGGTTCTTTAACATAACTCATGTCATCTACAATCTCAATGGCTTGATCTTTAAGTACAAGTGTAGGATCTGACCTATATTTTCTAAGCATGCTCACATGAAACACATTATGAATCTGAGCCATCTCTGGTGGTAAAGCCAATCTGTATGCCAGTGGACCAACCTTCTCAAGTATTTCGTATGGCCCTATGTATCTTAGGCTCAACTTACCTTTCTTGCCAAATCGGATTACCCCTTTCTATGGAGATACTCGTAGAAATACCTTTTCACCCAACTCGTATTCCATCTCCCTTTTATGTTGATCAACATAACTTTTCTGTCTGTCTTGTGCTACCTTTAGCTTGTTCTTGACAATTTTGATTTTATCCACTGTATCTTGTACTATCTCTGGCCCTTCTAATGCACGTGCACCTTCTTCATCCCAGATGATAGGGCTTCTACACTTTCTTCCATACAATGCCTCATATGGAGCCATCTGAATGTTGTTATGATATTGGTTATTGTATGCAAACTCCACCAATGCTATATACTCATCCCAAGCTCCTCTGAACTCTATAGAACATGCTTTAAACATTTCTTCTAATGTCTGTATAGTTCTCTCTGATTGTCCATCAGTCTGTGGGTGGAATGCTGTACTGAAGTTTAGTTTTGTTCCCAATGCATTCTGCAAACTCACCTAAAAATGTGAAGTAAACCGTGGATCTCTATCCAACACAATGGATACTGGAATGCTATGCAATCTGACTATCTCATTCACATATAATTTGGCCAAACTCTCAAGTGTACACCCCCATTTGATAGGTAGAAAATGTGCTGACTTGGTTAACCTATCAATAATTACCCATATTGCATCATTTTTCCGTGGAGTTCTGGGCAATCCATAAACAAAAGCCATTGTTATCTTTTCCCATTTCCATTCTGGCACTGGTAAAGGATGTAATTTACCAACTAGTGCCCGATGTTCTATCTTAATCTGCTGACATGTTAAGCATTTAGAAATATATTCAGCTATGTCTTTCTTTATCCCTGGCCACCAGTAATGAGGTCTTAAACTGTGATACATCTTAGTCATCCCCGGATGTATTGCATAAGGTGCATTGTGTGCTTCTTCCATTATTTCCTGGCGCAAGTTATCAATGTTTGGAACACATATGCTTGACCTTAACATCAGTACATCGTCTTGCAATTGAAAATCTTTACTGTTTCTCTGCCTTACTAATTCAATTTTCTCACACAATTTAGGATCTTTACTCTGTACAACTTTGATCTTATCCTTCAATATAGGTCTGACCTGAAGAGCAGCAATCAATGATCCACCATCATGCATATTCAATTGAACATTCATGGACCGTAATTGAATCAAATACGGAAAAGAGGATGCTTGCAAGTGAGCTATACTGCTACTGGCCTTCCTACTCAATGCATCTGCTACCACATTGGCTTTCCCTGGATGGTATTCAATTGTACAGTCATAATCTTTCAACAGATCATCTTTGCCTCATATTTAATTATTTTTGTGTCATCAAGTAACCCAAGCTTTTATGGTCTGTGAAGATTTAGAATGTCTCACCATATAGATAATGCCTCCAAATCTTCAATGCAAATACAACTGCAGCCAATTCTAAATCATGCACTGGATATGAGATCTCATGGGGTCTCAGTTGTCTGGATGCATAAGCTATCACCTTACCATGTTGCATCAACACACATCCCAAGCCTTGGTGAGAAGAATCACTATATACTGTAAACCCATCTGTACCTGTAGGGATGGTTAACACTGGTGCTGAAGTTAGCCTGTGTTTTAGTTCATTGAAACTCCTTTGACATTCTGGAGTCCACTTAAAAGACACATTCTTCCTTAACAATTTGGTCAAAGGGCTAGCAATCAATGAGAACCCATCATCAAATCTACGGTAGTATCCGGCTAAACCCAAAAAACTATGCAATTCTAACACATTCTTGGGTGCTTCCCAACTCACTATGGCTTTAACTTTATTTGGGTCAACCTCTATGCCTTTTCCCGATACTATATGCCCAAGAAACAAAAAATGATTAAGCCAGAATTCACACTTACTAAACTTTGCATACAATTGTTTCTCTTGCAGAGTCTGAAGCACTGTTCTTAAATGCATCTCATGTTCCTCTTTACTTTTAGAGTATACCAGAATGTCATCTATGAAGATAATAACAAAATTATCTAGATAAGGCTGAAATACCTTATTCATCAAAGTCATGGAAGCAGCCGGTGCATTAGTTAATCCAAATGGCATGACTAGAAATTCATAGTGGCCATATCTAGTACGAAATGCAGTTTTAGGAATATCTACCTCGGCTATCTTAAGTTGATAATAGCCCGATTTCATATCAATCTTAGAAAATACTTGAGCTCCATGTAACTGATCAAACAAGTCATCAATTCTAGGTAAAGGATATTTATTCTTCACTATCACTCTATTAAGAAGTCTATAGTCTATACACAATCTCATCGTTCCATCTTTCTTTTTTACAAACAACACTGGGGCTCCCTAAGGTGATACACTAGGTCGAATGTATCCCTTATCAAGTAACTCTTGCAATTGAGTTTTAAGTTCCTTTAACTCAATCGGTGCCATCCTGTAAAGAGATATAGAAATAGGTGCGGCTCCAAGCACCAAATCTATAGTAAATTCTATCTTTCTATCTAGTGGCAACCCAGGCAGATCCTCTGGAAATACATCTAGAAACTCACAGACCACTGGAATATTCTCCAACATAATATCTTGAGTTTTTATATCAGTCACATAGGCTAAGAAAGCCTCACACCCTCCTTTCACCATTTTAAAAGCTTTAATTGCTGAAATCAAACATGCAGGTACCAACTTCCTTTCTCCTTTAAACACAACCTTTTGTTTATCAGAGGACTCTAAGATTACCTCCTTAGAAAAACAATTCACTATGGCATGATGTTTTGTTAACCAGTCCATTCCTAGTATTACATCAAATTCATGCAATGATAATATGATCAAATCAGTTTTCAATTTAACTTTATCAATGAATATTGAACAGTCACGACATATATTATTCACAACTGCTACTGCTCCCAGTGAAGTACTCACATTTATATCAAATCCCAAGGGCTCATGCTTTTGATGCAGTTTAGATGTCATATGTAATGATATAAATGAATGTGTGGATCTTGGGTCAATCAATGCAAATGCTAGTATAGCATAAATGTAAATATTACCAGTAACTACTTTAGGAGCATCAACTGCCTCTTGCCTAGTCATAGCAAGTACCCTGGCCTGTGGAAGGGGTCTAGAACTTTGTCCCTCAGATCTGGTCACTCCTCTGCTTACTGCACCAATTCTGCCCCTGCCTCCGCCTCTGACATGTGTCCCACTAGTAGTAACCCTGGGTGTTTCAATTGTAGTCTCAGATATTCCTCTACCTCTGCTAGTCTCTACTAATCTGGCTCTTTCTGGGCAATCCCTATACATATGATCTAAGGACCCATAGAAATAACAAGCTCCTGTGAGCCTTCTACATTCACCTGTGTGTTGTCTGCCATAATGAATACAGGTAGGCCTCTGTTCTGTATACTGGCTTTGTCCTCTGTCTAGATAAGAGAAAGTCATAGCACGACCTCTAGAGCTCTAGTATCCAACTCTGTTACCAGACTGTGCTGGCATAAATCTACCTCTTTTTCCTAGCCTTCTACTAGACTCACCAGAGAACTCACGTGAAGCCTTTTTAATTTGTTGTTCTGCAGCTTCTTTCATTAACCGTTCAGCTCTAATTGCAGTAGCTCTGAGTCTGGCATAACTATCAAGATCAGTAGTTGTGATTCTGTTCCTGATCTTATATTTTAGGCCCTCCTCAAACTTTCTGCATTTGTCTCTTTTAGTAGAGACCGTAAAAGTGGCATAGTGGGAAAGTTTATTGAACTGCACCTCATACTCAGCAACAGACATGTTCCCCTATTTTAGATTCAAAAATTCCTTTATCTTCTCATCTTTATATGCTTCAGGCATGTAATTGTTCTGAAATTCACGAAGAAAATCATTCCATGTTAGAATTGGTGGTTATGCATCACTATCAGGAACTGTCTCCCACCATTCATAAGCATTGCCTTGAAGCAAAGATACTGCATAATCAAACCTCTCTTCTGGAGTATATCTCATCATATTCAATACCCTCTGTGTTCTTTTTAGCCATATCTCTGCTTCTGCTGGATCAGTCAAGCCATAGAAATTAATTGCACCCTGTTTTCTTAGCTTATCGTAATGTCTTTCTCTATGCATTTCAGGCCATTGTACTTCTTGTTCTGGGTTTTCATAAGATACTTCTGCATGTGATGATTGTGATGCACGTGCAGGAGCCTTAGCTCCTAGTACTGGTTGATCTCTATGCAAATGAGGCGATGCCTCATGAGAATGCAATTCAACCGGCCCCTCTCTCTTTGGTGAATCATGTCTTATGATGGCCCTAAAATAAATGAAATTATGTCAGTATATAATGCTCAACACATATTATGTATATATTATCATGCTCTTATGCATATGCATGTTCCCATGGAACCTATCCCTACTCTGATACTAAAAATGTAACACCTAATACCTTTCTGTATACTTTCCCCGGTTCCGTTGCTACTGTGTGCTTTACGTTGTGATTCTTTAGATCCCTTATTTCACTTCACTCCGATAGTATCATAAATCGGGTCAATGCAGAGGAAATGATTGCATTTCCATACTATAAAGTATTAAGTAAATAAAAAAAAAACTAATTATTTTATTTATTTAATTATTAATTTCATTTTTAATTATTAAATTTTATTAAATTTAATTATTAATAAAAATAAATTTAATTATAATTAAATTATAATTATTAATATAATATTAATATTATACATCTATATATATCGCATATGGTGTTTTTATATTCAGTTATCACGTATGGAACAAGATTAAAATAAAATTCATGTTTAAAGCGAGAGTAAAATTTTTTTTAACTCATCTTATATTATCAACAATAATTTCACAGTCTATACGGAAGCTTTAATCATAACCTATAACATCACATATATTAATAACTTAAACATTAGGTTTAAAAGTTAGTAATTTTACAAGTTGAATTCGTTTATATATCCTAATATATATTTAGTGTAATTTTACATATGCAAGTATTCAACCCCCAAATATAAAATAATATGCTCTTATGCTTGTGTGGAATGCAAGGAGAGAGAGTGAGGAGGCTCGACCGGTAACCTTTGATCCATGACTTTTATACGCACCTCAATATGAACTACTACTTTTCTCTACCTGAAAAAAATGATGCAAACTAATGAGTTGCGGCTCAATGAGAATAATCATCAAATGAGCTCTAAAGTACCAAGCAACTCATAGTAACAAATCATAAATCCAATGCATACCATATATATTCCATTCCACTCACCTTTATCATATAATCACAAATGAACTTTAAAAATATAATCACTATCCTTTACTTATGCTCATATTTTGTTCATTTGATTTTGTTGTGACCAAATTAAACGAATATTGCCCCGGGATTCCATATGAACATTTGTCATATGAACATTTGCATTTGCATTTGCATTTGCTAGCTAGCTTGATCATTTATTTCATTTGCACATTTATTGGGCCATAGGCCTCTTCTTTTGCTTTGTAATATTGATTAACCAGTCACAACGCCTTTTAAGTCCATATGCATATGCACTTGTACTTAAGCATTCATCAACCATTGTATTTATCATATATATCATACATATACCATACATATCCACATATATACCTTGCATATACTATACATATACCATATATATACCTTGCATATACTATACATATACCATATATATATCACATATGTCAAATATATACCTCAAATATACCACAAGTATTCCACTTATATATACTACAAATGTCACAAATTATCCATCATCATATCATCAAGGACAAATTATGGCAATCATATGAATCACATAACAAACAACATTCATATGTACTAAAGAATTCAATTGATAATTAGACTCACCTTTTATTTTCTTTGATTTCGACCCTTAAATTATTGTCTATCCCTTTCTTATGTATCTCCAATTTGTCTTGAGTCTAATATTGAAATATAATTGGTTAATTTATGACTAGAGAAACTTAATGTGGCTTAAACAAATTAATATGCATTATTCATATCAATAATTAAAATTTTTCCTATGAGGCAGTGTGACCTTATGGAACTGTTTTGCCTATAACTTTTTCTGTACTTGACCAATTAATCTAATTCTTAATTCTAAATAAAATTAGCATATAATTATATAACATATTAAAATTTCTGATCAATTGGAGCATTGCAAAATTTTTGGTGGAATTTATAAGCGTATTATGTTTTCTGCCATGTTTTCTGCCTTTAGGTAGTTTCAGGGTACCAACTTATTCTCCTCATAACTTATGATATATAAATCATATTGCAATTAAATTTTACAGATACTTATATGGGTTCAAATAGAATATTTTTTATGTTTACAACTTTCATCAATTATATATCTAAGGCCCTCAAATTATAGGCAACATTATACTGCTATAGAACAGAGTTGGTTTCCAGGACAGTAAAAACTGTAACGACCATAACTTACTCTATACATAATATTTTAAGCTGAAATTAGTACCCAAATTTAGATAAGATATATACCTATAACTATGATGTTTTGATAATTTACAGAATCAATTTGTAAGAAGCTCAAAATAATTAAACAAGTTTCTGGACATGTACAGGGCACTAAGCAACTATGGAACAGTCATGGTTCTCTTTAGCATAACTCAAAATCCATACAATATATGAAGCTGAAATTTGTATACAGATAAATAACATATATATCTACAACTTTTACGTTTTGAGATACTTCAAATAATGGCTTTATCATATTCAAAACCAACAAAAACAGTAGTTAATTCAGTTAGGGTTGGCATCCAGACCAGTTTCAATCAAGAGAGGGTTTCTCTTCCTATACACTACATCTTACAAAAATGTTTATATATCCATAAACCTAAGACATAAAGACACACTTTTTATATTTTACACTTCTCCAGATTCGATCTCTAAGATCATCAAAACCTTAGTACAAAACACTGCCTATTAATGAACCTTAAACACCATAATTAAGATTAACACAAAATAATTGTTTACTCACCTATAATCACCATTGGCTAACCTTGTTGCTGTAAATTCTGGAGTAAAAAGAGAAGAAAAGGTTGCTGGAACTTCAAAGAAATAGGCTGAAGGAATGAAGCAAGGAAGAAGAAGAAGAAGAAAATAAGGACTTAGCCTAAGTCAAAGCCGCCACAATTTCCTTTTTCATCCGTCCATCTTTTTTTTTTTTGACTTTTCTGTTCTTTTTTTTTCCTATTATTTTTTTGACTTTTATTTTATTTTTTATTTTTAATTATTCTTATTATTATTACACAATTACATGTATCTAGATATACTAGTCAATACCAAAAATACAACTTAATATTCTACTTTAATTTAATTAATTAACTATATCAAATTTAATTAATTTAATCTAGTTTCTTTGTTCACTTAAATATTAATCTCATATCATTTTCATCTATATTATAAAACAGACATGTGCATTTCTATACAATTGTAAAATATTTGAAAATAAACTAAGTGTATACCGTGAATTTATTTAAATAAAAATGCATATTATGCATGTGTTCAAGTGACGTATATGCAAAATGCATATGCCCAAATGAGGTGCTGCAGAAATGCATATGGAAAAGTCGAGGATGTTACACAGTAGGTCCATCATAATAATCTGAAAGTATTCCAAGACTCATTCCAGCACAAGAGTATTAGTAGGATAATCAAAGCTTTGCCAGAAAACATCTCTCACTCCGTCTTTCAGGATCAAATTACTTGAATCTTGTAACACTGCAAAAGTATCACTAGTAGCCGAATCTGAACTGTTTGACACTTTATAGGACATTTCGCCATCGATAATCAAAATGTTTCCATCTAGAGTATTGATGGAAAGGGTAGCAGAACTACTTCGTACAAGGTATTTTCTATTGGCAACCCATACTACATTTTTTACAGTAATATTTGTATAGCATATTCCCAGATAATAATTTCCAGTTTTTCCTGGAGAGAAAACCCAGTGAAAATATTCCATTTGCAGATACAATTATCTCTGGATATGTAATTGATTTGTTTGGATATAAAAAAAATTCAATTGCCTGGGAGGATCCCAAGAAGAATAACAGAGTGATGAAAGCAGAAAAGAATTGAAGCAAAATTGGGATTTCCGTAGAGAATCTTAGGGTACGAATGCTCATTTCTTTGCTGTTAATCAGTTGTTAGTGGAGTCCAGCACAACCATCCATGGGACCATTGCTGATAGCTTATCTTTGATAGGTGCAGTCTCATTCGCCGAACAAGTCAATGAGGTGTGACCATTAGGTGTAGACTTGAAAAAAGACACGACTCCTTTATGATATTATTCTTTTCGTCCTAAAAAGATTTAAAAAAAAAAATCAATACCTATCTGATTAAGTTTTTGTTTCAAGTGGTCAACGTTTTAATAAGCCAAACATTCAATAATTAAGTATTCGGTAAACATTTTCAGAAAATTTTAAAATTGAATATTTGATAAAATAAAAATAATAGCCAACCGTTAAAATTATAATCCTTAGTTCGTGTTTAAAGCTTACTTTATATGGAAGCTGAAATCTCTCATTTTAAAAAAAGGTAATTCTAAGGTATTTAATATTTTTTATTATATTTATTTATAATAACATTTTATTGACTAAAAAAATTATATTTTCTATTATAATTATATTTTTTATATTATATATCATATATATGATAAATAAAAAATTAATACTTGTAATATAAATATTATAATAATGATTTCATAAATTAAAAATTAAAAATCAATTTTCAATCACTAAATTGATAAATACTTATAAACTAATTATGAATGATTAATTGCAATAACCCTTGGGCATCAGTTCTAAACATTACGAATCGGAGAGCTGTACCAGCTTATTTGATAAATATACATTCAATTAAAACTTTGCATTTTATCTAATAATCCCAATAGAAAAGGTTCAATCTCTAGAGATCCAAACCTCATATCTAGAAAAATTTCCACATTTGACAGAAACAGAAGTGGGAGAATTTGATTTGAAATATCGTGGCGGCTCTAGATTCTCTTGTTTTCTCGAAGATTTGGCTGAAACTCAACAAAACCAACTTCCCAAAGGACCCAATCTTGAGTGGCAGACTGGTGAGGAATATCATGGGCATCAATTTTCTCCACAGGGGAAGTTCTGGTGGTCTCCTTTCGTAAAAGGTGGAGCTGCGTAGGGATGACAGGATGCGCGTCGATGGCTTGCTAGGTGGCCAGCTTCAACATCGGCGGCGAAATGGTTAGGCAAATCGTGAAGAAAGAAGAAGTTGATTTGATTTAGGGTTTTTCTTTTGTCTTGTATTTTTTTTTGCCTTTTTTTTTTTTTTTTTTATAAATCTGAGTTGAAGTATAATGACATGGAATTTTTTTAGTCTTGGGTGGAAGCCTACATAACTTAAAATAATGTTAACAAGTAACCCCGTTTGCTGAGGATTCATTCTGTTAAAATTAGTCCAATATAATGAGGAGCAGATGCTATGAAAATGGTATCTTTCAATTTAACGAGAGAGATAGTGTTCGAGCTCTAATTCTGCAGTATTTCTCGTAAGAAAATGCTCTACTGCCATTAACCCTTCCGGCACGAAACAGGACTGAGAATAGATGCACCAAAAAATTTAACAACAATAATGATTCCTCGAGTTTAAATTTTTTAACTCGATTCTTCTTGTTAAATTTAGAGTCTCTGTCAAAAGTAATTAGTAATTTCGTTTACAATATCTAAATTATTAAAAATTGATTAAAAAATTAACTCAACTTGAAAAATATATGATTCCTCTATTATATTAAGAGGGTATTTAGTTCAAATTTTTAGAGCAGCTAATAGTTGTTTAGTATCCAGCAGAATGATGTTTTGTAAAATATCTCAATCAATGTGAAAAAACTCTAAAATAGAGTTTTTTTTTCATTAGCTGGTAATTGATTTAATTTTATTTTATATTTGGACTATATTACCTTTATAAATATGGTTTTAAATATCAATGTAACATAATGTATTAGTATCGGAATCGGTATAACAGTATTGATCCGAATTAGACCATATCAAACGGTATTGTCTGCCAATACCGTAAATTTTGAAAAATAACTTACAAAATCATCCAAATTTTATTTAAAAAGCATACTAAACACTATTAAGTTAAACAACTTTATTATAAAATAATGTTTTAATTTTTTTGATAAACATATAGATATTTTATTAATATGAAAGGAAAAATCACATTTCTAAAAAAAAATGACAATGGAAAAACTCCTTCCTATTACTAAATAATATAAAAGAGAAAATACTACTAATACTTTTTTTTTCAATATTTTTCTTGGATACTTGCTTTATAACTGGTCCACATATCAAAATTTTAATTTACCAAATTTATTGCTTTATTTAATAAATTTGTTGGCAGCATTTTTCTATAAAGTAAAATTAAAAATTACATTTATAACAATACATATATTGCACAATTAAATAATCACTACAAAAATGAATGTCGTGGAGGATCATTGATATTTTGTTCAAATGAGAAAATGTCAAATGATGAACTTACTTCAATGAATGTATTGGCTTCATAACCTTAAGGAGTATTGTTCATCTTAATCTCATCTATTGTAGGATAAATTTGTCTGAGATATGATTCACTCCAACGATCATGTGGATATTCACCATAAGGTTGGGGAATAAATGGATCAAAATAAGGATTGACATCATATTCATATTTTAAATTAATAACAATTTAATTTGAAGCAGCCAAAGTCAACATATTAAGAGTAAAAATTTGCTGACATGTGGGTATATATATGTAATGTTGGCTAAATAGGGTCTAACTAATAAGATAGTTTAGAAAAACTGTAAATGTGTTTAAGGGTTTAGTTAAGGAAAAATGGTTAAAAAGAGATGAAAAACTAAAAAGTTATGTATTCACACCTGTGAAGTTTATGTCACGGCCATGAATGATGGTGTTCACATCCGTGACAAATTTACTATGCTTGTGAACATTGACAAGTATATAAATGGTATCAGTTTGTCTTCTCTCTCATTCAACTTTTTTACAGAAACTCTAACCTTCGAAAAACCTCTTGCTCATCCAAAGATCTTTTCCCACCATTTATCTTCAATTCTAAGTCCTAAAACATAAAATTCTAAATCAAAGAACAAGTTCTACCAAGTTCTAGAGAGAGAAGAGTGAAAGAAATCTTTTGTTCTTAAGGAGATAGACTTAGAGGAATTAAAGAAGGAAGAGTTTGAAAACCTTCATTCAAGTTGTGTTTCCTTCGTTTCTAGTAAGGAATCATATTTTCCTTTCATCTTTCCAAGGTTTCATACCATTTTTCATGTCTATCCCGTTTTGGATAGAAATCCATTTTCAAATGGGTTAAGTTTTAGTTTAAGCTTGAATTTTTATAGTTAAATACTATCCTATAAGCTTGATTATGGGTTATAGAATGTTTTAAAAAGGGGTTAAGTGAGTTTAAGGTTTTATAGAAGGTTTAAAGTTAGATTTTTATCTTTTATGGCTTTTAAATTAAGTTTATGGTTTATAAAGGTTGACATAGATGTTTATATGTGATAGAAGTTGGAAGAGGAGATAGTGAAACCCACTAAGAAGATAAGAAAGCTTAGTTAATATGTAATGGCCCAAATATCGAGTTAGTCATAAACTATAATTTCCGAGATTAATTAGCATACCCAGATGTCAAAAATACACGTGGGTGAATAATATTTTATTTGATCATTGGAAAATATAAGTTATGACTAGTTTGAGAGTAAAATTTGGAGTGAAAATGAAGTCAAATAAGTCCTCAAAAGTCAAAACTAAGAAAAAATGGGACCCGATTTAATTAAATAGTTGGTTGACTGTACTTTGATCGGGCTATAAAAAATAGCAAACAACATCCAAAATTTTATTTTAAGACATGAATAGAATCTAAATAATATTTATGATTATTTGACAGTGAAAAAAAAATTTTATGATCACACCGAAAATTGAATTATCAGTCCGATTTGAGTGAGTTGGACAAAAAACAGACTCCGATTGAGTTGAAAATTTTTGTGTAGACATATAAAAATTATGAATTATGGAATCAAATTTAGAAGAAATTGAGCTTGGAATGTGAGAAAAATAATTTATAGTGCATAATTGGGCCTAAATGGGTTGGGCTTTGTTTGGCCCAAGCCCACCCAAATTAGACCACTATAAATAAGCTCAATATCAGAATTCTCTAGAGATAAATCTGCTCCATCATCTTCTTCCTCTCCTCCCTAATGGCTGAAATCCACCTTTTCCCATTTTCCTTCCATTTTTCTTCAATTTCTTCACATTTAACACCAAAATCAACAACCCAAAAATAATTTCAGCATCTCTAGTAGCTAATAGAAGTTTTTAATCTTCATTTGGAGGCTAGAGTGGAAGGAAATCAAATGAAAAAAATTAGGATACCAATTTGAGGTAAGTAAAATTTATGGTTTTAAATTAGTTTAATGGTTCAAATAGGTAGTTTAAGATATGTAGATGATAAATATGAAGTTTATTTGAGTTAAGGAAGTAAAATAATGGTGGATTAATGAAAGGTAAATTTTGGCCATGGTAGGTTCAAGAGAAGGTGAAGGTGCTTCCAAGGAAAAGGAAGCTTAGGAAGATCAAAATAAGTAATTAAGGTTAGTGATTCCAAAATCTAGTTATTTCCATTAATTAAGCATAATTTAGGGTTATGAAAATTTAGAAAATTGTGTGTTTTGCATGCATGATAGTACAGTGTCGATTGACACCATAGATACCATAACTGTTCTGGGAACATGTATCCTTGGGTAAGGGGGAGAGGCAGCACTGATCCTTACAGATTCGTGGCATTGTCACCAGTTCTATGCTAACCAAGTTAGCCTTTGGACCAGTAGCCTGCAATAACTGTTTTCCAGCCTATAAACCTTGTAAGAACCAATACTGACTCTGGGGTTGAAATTCATCTGAGAAGATAGGAATCAAGAAACAAAGTATGACTATCCCTGAAGGCACACTCTTTGGCCACTGATGGGATTGTGCTGTTATGAATTCCTAACTCAAGAAATCTCAAACAACTTTCATAAACTAATGGTTTACTTAAGGTTACCTGCTATGGCTGACTAACAGATTAGAGGAAGAGAAAGTTTAAACAAACATATTGTCTTATTACACACTGAGAAAACTCTTAAGTTTTTACATCTTACCTCATCCATCTGGGAAGAGATCTATATATAATACATAGGCAGTGGGATATGACATCACTGCTTACAACATAGAATATGAGAAGATTCCTAAACAGAACTACGCACTATCTGATATTAACTTAAAGTAAAAGCAAACAGTAAAGCAAACAGTACATCACACTAATTAAAGCTACTATCACATTTGCTTTTTTACAAAACAACAAATTGAGTGGGGGACAAGTGGTAGACACACTCTAATACTTTTTGATAGGCTCATGTGATGGTGACATATTCAGATCTTCAAGTGATGGATTTGGATCACGCTGGGGCCAATCATCAAGATCTGGTGGTTCATTTGGAAGGTGGGGCCAATCATTCGGACCATATCTTCTAAGCCTGATAGGTTCTGGTGGAGGATCTGGACATGGTGCTTGATACTGTGCTAAGTTGAAATCCATATCTTGATTATAATGGAACACTGGACTGGGCCTTGAACTTGATTCTGTCTGGCCCTATGGAATGGGTCTTGTAATTGTAACATCTTCTTCATTGGGCCATGTGGGAATGAGCTATTTCTTTCTGCTTTTGAGGTGAAGGGGCTACATGAATGGATTCTGTATTAATAGGAGGAATAGGTTCATTTATGACTAAAGGCTTTTGGATAGGAACAGTACTGGGTTGGGTTGGAACAGTACTGGGCTTTGGTTTAGGAACGGGCTTTGGGCCAATGTTAAAGTCTTCCATTAACTGTTTATGGAATAGTTCTGATGCTAGTCCAAACTTTTCCAGTTCTGACTGAGAGGGACAATGAATAGGAGGTGGTGTATACAGTGGTTGATAGGAAGTAGGAGGATATAGAGATGTGAACAAACCCAATGGATCAGAAGATGAGGAGGTCCTGAGATAATCTTGCCTGAGAACTTGTTTCAAGGATTCAATATCCTTTTCAAGTTTCTGCAGTTTAACTGCTTTAACATTGAAAGTAGCATCATACATTCTTGCAGGAATCATTGTCATTAATTCTTTGTTCAAATATGTCTGCTGTTGTTCAAGCTTCCTTAGCAATTTATACAGCGCTTCATACTGAGATGTCTGTGTGTTGTCTGGAATAGAAACTTTGTTTGCCACTTTATCAACCTTTGTTTCTATTCTTTGAAGGACTTTATTCTGAACCTGAGCATTTTGAGTTTGCCAATTAAGGACTGATTCAGTAACAGTAATAGGCTTGGTGGTTCCTTCAGGTGTCATCGTTGTAGGCTTAACATACGGTGTTGTTCTGACTTATGAAACAAGATCTACATGGTCATAAAGAGAAGGGAATTTTGTTTCATATGAAGTGCGTGAAGAAGGTGGTTGGTACATGGCAATCATAGGGATTGGGTTTGGTGCAAGTGGATGAATCTTTGGCTTGTGATCAACCTTATAACATGGAAGTGGTTTAGGTTTTGGTGGTTTTGGAGGTTTAGGAAGATCAGAATGATCATCCCATGATGGTGATGATGGTAGTAATGGATTTTTGTAGTGAGAAGGTGGGGAATATGAAACCACGTAGTCATATTTACCTGATGGTTCTCCTAATAGACCAACAAAAGGATCTCCATCCTCGTATCTGTCTTGAAATTACTTCTCAGAACATTTGACTTTTCTTTTTGACTTTCTTGCCTTTCTATTCCAATCTTCAGCTTCATCTGTTATGCGATCTGCATAACAGTCATCATAATCACAAATGTCAAAGTAATTGTGATTCCCATTATGAGATTTGTAGATTGGTTGAGCAGAATTTGAGAAAGCAAGAATAGGAATGTTTTCTTGTGGACAGATGGGTTGCATCATGAACTGAGTGGAAAACTCCACTGGTGCTCTAGACTAAGATTCATTCTCTTCTGGAGAGAAGAACTGTGTTTCAACAGTATCATCCTTGTGTTTGATGAATAGAGGCTTTGTAGAACTGACTGGCTAATTCTTCTGGTGAAGAAGTTCGTAGTTTGTTAACCACGAATGAGGAAAGATCTGAAAAAGATCTTCCTTGTTCAGCTGCTTTGGGATCTGGACAACTTTTGGAACTTGAGTTGAATCAACTGTGATACTTAGGGCATCTGAAGATGCTGGTATGCAAAGGTCCATCGCATGGTTCTGGACTCTGTAAATCATCCTACGCATGAAAGCAAATAGTGCATTACATGACATAAAGTAAAAGCAAATAGTAAACACACTAATTAAAGTTACAATCACATCACACTATTACACAATATGATAAAGTAGGTAGGGGACAATCCTTAGTGCTTTTGGATAGGTTCATGTGATGGTGACATGTTCAAGTCCTCAAGCGATGGATCTGACTCTGGCCAATCATCAAGATCTGGTGGTTCATACCTTCTGTGTCTGACAGGTTGAGGCCAGTTATTTGGATCATATCCTATTGGCTCAAATGATTCTGGCGGAGGGTCCCAAAATTCTGGATGGATTTATGTTGTATTAACATCAACATCTTCGTCAGTGTTGAACATCGATCTGGGCCTTTGGATTGGACTGGGCCTAGGAATAGGATTATAAAAATCTTAAGTGTTTGCAATAAACAAAAATGTTTGTTTAAACTCTCTCTTCCCCTGATCTATTAGTTAGCTGTAGCACTAGTAGTTTCTTCGATCCATCAAGTATAGCCATTAGTCCATGAAAGTTATTTGAAGTTTTCTTGAGTTAAGATTCATAATAGGACAGTCCTATTAGTGGCCAAAAAGTGTGCCTTCAGGGATAGTCATACCTTGTTTCTTAATTCATGTCTTCTGAGAATGATTCTCATTTTTAGAGTCAGTCTTAGTTATTCTGAGATGTTTTATAAAGTATAAGTTTATTGGCTGGAAAGGCAAGCTGCAGTTGGTAGCTAAGCAGGGATATTAAGGCTTTGCCAGACCCTGGTGCTTGTCTACAATGCCACGAACATATAATTTCATAATCTCAAGATAATTAGGGTTGCCTCTCCCCCTAGTGGTATCAGTGGTAGCTACGTTCGTTACTCCAGTGATTTGTATCTGTACTTTCAACATTGTGAACGTATGAGGATCCTGTAACCTCATATTAAAGTTTGGATAGAAGGTACATAAAACAGTGCTAGCATTCAGAGTTGTTTGTATTGTTCCAATCACTGCATATTGATACTCCAAGAATCTGGTATCCAGAAGTGCTATACGAGCCACTACTGGTTATCCTTTTCTGCCATGGTAAGTTAGAGCAAGCGTGATAGCTCCAAAATGGATATGAGAATACCTATGATTTCTCTACTGAGTAAGAAACTCATGAGGAATTTCCAAGGTGATGAACTGTTCTTCTCCAGTTCCTTGAACAGGACATTGGTCAAAGGAAGAAAACTGTACATATTCTTTTACAGAAAAAGGTTTCTGGCGAATAAAGGACTTGATGGAAGTAGTAAGGGAAGACTTTTGTTTTTGAAAGGTATTATAAGGATTAAGAAAGGGAAGGTTGGTTTCCTGAACTTTCTGATCTTCAGAGAGAAAGGAAAGTTCATAAAGATGACTGAGAGATTTAGAAGTAGAAGAAGAAGGTTGAAGAGATAAAGAAGAATAAGAGGATGAACGACTTATCTTTAAGAGATCTGACATGATAATGGAAAATAGTTCTTCGTCACTATTAATCAAACCGATAGCAAGTTAAGTCTTATGGCTCTGATACCACTAGGGAGGAGAGGCAGCACTGATCCTTACAGATTCGTGGCGTTGTCACCAGTTTTATGCTAACCAAGTTAGCCTTTAGACCAGTAGCCCGCAAGAATTGTTTTCTAGCCTATAAATCTTGTAAGAACCAATACTGACTCTGGAGATGAAATTCATCTGAGAAGACAGGAATCAAGAAACAAAGTATGACTATCCCTGAATGCACACTCTTTGGCCACTGACAGGACTGTCCTGTTATGAATTCCTAACTTAAGAAATCTCAAACAACTTTCATAAACTAATGGTTTACTTGACAGATTGAAGAGACTGTTACCTGTTATGGCTGACTAACAGATCAAAGGAAGAGAAAGTTTAAACAAAGATATTATTTTATTTCACACTGAGAAAACTCTTAAGTTTTTACGTTTTACCTCTTCCATCTGGGAAGAGATCTATATATAATACATAGGCAGTGGGATATAACATCACTGCTTACAACATAGAATAGGATAAGATTTCTAAACAGTACTATGCACTATCTGATACTGACATAAAAAAAAGCAAACAGTAAAGCAAATAGTACATCACACTAATTAAAGCTACTATCACATCTGTTTTTTCACAAAACAACAAACTGAGTGGGGAACATGTGGTAGACACACTTCTAATGCTTTCTGATAGGCTCATGTGATGGTGACATATTCAAATCTTCAAATGATGGATCTGGATCACGCTGGGGCCAATCATCAGGATCTGGTGGTTCATCTAGAATGTGGGGCCAATCATTCGGACCATATCTTCAAAGGCTGACAGGTTCTAGTGGAGGATCTAGACATGGTGCTTGATACTGTGCTAAGTTGAAATCCATATCTTGATTACAATGGAACACTGGACTGGGCCTTGAACTTGATTCTGCCTGGGCCTGTTGACTGGGTCTTGTAATTGTAACATCTTCTTCATTGGGCCTGTAAAACTCATCTTCTTGAGAATCTTGATCAAGTAACTGATCTTCATCTTTCTGCCTTAGCTTGGGTTTTATTACTGGAGGCCATGGGAACATCTTCAAATTTTTTCAGAGGTCTGGGTCGATAGCTGTGAAGCTCAATAGTGGTAGATAAAAGTAATTGTTATCTCTCTTTAGTATCTGAAAAAGAGATGCCTTGACTTCTTCCAAACTTGCTGTGTATTCATGAGGCATAACTCTCTATAATTGACATCGTGCGAGAGCTACGATAGTTGGAGTTCCTATGACAGTAGTATAAGACTTGTGGAAAACAAAAATAGCTGTTATATGATGTGGGACTTTGTTTGGACTTGAGTTGTGATGGATCAGATTTGCAAACAATTTCTTCTAGTAGATAAGAGGCTGGAACCATGTTAAGAACTTGACTTGAGGGGATTAAATATTTTCTCTATTGCAGAGAAATGTAAGCATCCCGATTAATTCAATCTGAACTGCATGATAGTACAGTGTCGATTGACACCATAGATACAATAACTGTTCTGGGAACATGTATTCTGGGGTAAGTAGGTGGACTATAACCCAAGGATACTCAGCTGGACAATAAACAATTTTTCTGAGAGTCCCTATCTTGTCTTGGAACATGATCATATACGTAAAGAGCATATTCTGAGCAAAGCTCCTTATCAGCTTGAGATTTGTCTTTAGACAGTTGGGAGGAAAATTTGAGAGAGTATAAGGTGGAATTCCTAAACTTGAACTTGCTGAAGCCATGTAAATGAGTGAGATTTCTGAAGAAGAGGAAATTAGATCAATTAAAGAATGAGGTCTTGATAAGAAATATGGTATCAGGTTCTTGTCTCCTTTTATATGTTGCACTTTGAAACTGTAACGACTGAACCATTCTTTCCATCTTAATAGTTATGGATGGGGAATAGTTTTTTGCCTGAAATCTAGCATACGTGGAAAGGATGAACAATCCATAACAACAGTGAAGTGATGTTCTATCAGATGGAATTCAAATTTCTTTATTCCATATCTTACGGCTAAGATTTCTTTGAATGTTGAGTGGTAGTGCAACTCACTCTCTTTGAAGTGACCACTGGCATATCCACATACTTCTTTTCGATCTCCAATTATCTCAAACAGTATCGCTCCCCAATGCTCATCAGATGCGTCTGTCTAAAGTAATCTCTTTCCAGTAAATGGAATCTGCAGGTGGGGTAGCGTCTGAGTCACTGATTTGATATGTTGTACTGATCTGGTGTGAATGGGTGACCAAGGTGAAAGCTCTTTTTTCAAAAGTTGATAAAGAGGTTTTACCAACTTACTGTAACCGACAATGAACTGTTTGATGTAATTTGCTATCCCAAGAAACTATTGGACTTGTTTCACTGTCAAGTTATCATATGGAAACTTCAATAGTTCTTGGGCTAAATGTGGTTGAGGTCTATATGTGTCGTTGCAGAACTGCATTCCAAGGAAGTCAATTATCGTTTGGGCCAATTGCATCTTTGTTGGGCTTAACATAACTCTATGGGCTCTTGTAAGCTCAATAAATTTCTTGACCGTTTCATTGTGAGAACTGAGATTTGGACTGAATAGCAAGATATCATCAATGTAGATAAGGGCCGTGTGCAATAATGGCTCATAGATTCTGATCATGGCTTTCTGAAATAGTAAGGGTGCCACTTTAAGACCAAATGGCATTACAGTCCATTCGTAATGATGGTTTGGTATACAGAAAGCTGTCTTATATCTATCTTTAGGTATAATATCAAGTTACCAAAATCCTGCTTTCATATCAAACTTTGAGAAAATCTTTGCAGAGGCCATGTAAGGGAACATGGAGTCTATCCTTGTTAAATGATATTTGTCATCCTAGAGGAAATGATTTAATGGTTTATAGTTAATCACCAATCTCTTTTTTCCTCTGACTTATTTTCATCTTTTATTAACATAGAACGTTTGACATGCCTAATTGGATTTTGTAAGCTGGATCAATCCTCCTTCAGTTCATCTAATTTCCTCTTCTTCAGAAATCTCACTCATTTACATGGCTTCAGCAAGTTCAAGTTCAGGAATTCCACCTCAGACTCTCTCAGATTTTCCTCCCAACTGTCTAAAGACAAATCTCAAGTTGATAAGGAGATTTGCTCAGAATATGCTCTTTACGTATATGATCATGTTCAAGACAAGATAGGGACTCCCAGAAAAATTGTTTATTGTCCAGCTGAGTATCCTTGGGTTATAGTCTACCGACTTACCCCATAATACATGTTCCCAAAACAGTTATGATATTTATGGTGTCAATCGACACTGTACTATCATGCAGTTCAGATTGAATTAATCAGGATGCTTACATTTCTTTGCAATAGAGAAAACATTCATTCCTCTCAAGTCAAGTTCTTAACATGGTTCTAGCCTCTCATCTACTAGAAGAAATTGTGTTGCAGATCTGATCCATCACAACTCAAGTCCAGACAAAGTCCCACATCATATAACAGTTATTTTTCTTTTCCACAGGTCTTATACTATTATCATAGGAACTCAAACAATCGTAGCTCTCGCACGATGTCAATTATAGAGAGTTATGCCTCATGAAGACCCAGTAAGTTTGGTAGAAGTCAAGACATCTCTTCTTCAGAGACTAAAGAGAGACAACAACTACTTTCATCTACCACCATTGAGCTTCACAGCTATCGGCCCAGACCCTTTTAAAAATTTGAAGATGTTCCCATGGCCTCCAGTAATAAAGCCCAAGCTAAGGCAGAAAGATGAAGATCAGTTACTTGATCAAGATTCTCAAGAAGATGAGTTTTACAGGCCCAATGAAGAAGATGTTACAATTACAAGACCCAGTCAACAGGCCCAGGCAGAATCAAGTTCAAGGCCCAGTCCAGTGTTCCATTGTAATCAAGATATGGATTTCAACTTAGCACATTATCAAGCACCATGTCCAGATCCTCCACCAGAACCTATCAAGCTTAGAAGATATGGTCTGAATGATTGGCCTCACATTTCAGATGAACCATCAGATCTTGATGATTGGCCTCAGCGTGATCCAGATCCATCACTTAAAGATCTGAATATGTCACCATCATAGGAGCCTATCAGAAAGCATGAGAGTGTGTCTACCACCTGTCCCCTACTCAGTTTGTTGTTTTGTAAAAAAACAGATGTGATAGTGGCTTTAATTAGTGTGATGTACTATTTGCTTTACTGTTTACTTTTACTTTAAGTCAATATCAGATAGTGCGTAGAACTGTTTAGGAATCTTATCCTATTCTATGTTGTAAGCAGTGATGTCATATCACACTGCCTATGTATTATATATAGATCTCTTCCCAGATGGAAGAGGTAAGATGTAAAAACTTAAGAGTTTTCTCAGTGTGTAATAAAACAATATGTTAGTTTAAACTTTCTCTTCCTCTGATCTGTTAGTCAGCCATAGCAGGTAACAATCTCTTCGACCCGTCAAGTAAACCATTAGTTTATGAAAGTTGTTTGAGATTTCTTGAGTTAGGAATTCATAACAGGACAGTCCCATCAGTGGCCAAAGAGTGTGCCTTTAGGGATAGTCATACTCTGTTTCTTGATTCCTGTCTTCTCAGATGAATTTCATCCCTAAAGTCAGTATTGGTTCTCACAAGGTTTATAGGCTGGAAAACAGTTCTTGCAGGCTACTAGTCCAAAGGCTAACTTGGTTAGCATAGAACTGGTGACAACACCACGAATCTGTAAAGTTCAGTGCTGGCTCTCCCCCTTAGTGGTATCAGAGCCATGAGACTTAACTTGCTATCGGTTTGATTAATAGTGACGAGGAACTATTTTCCATTATCTTGTCAGATCTTTCAAAGATAAGTTGTTCATCATCTTCTTCTTTTTTACCTCTTCAACCTTCTTCTTTTACTTATAAATCTCTCAGTCATCTTTATGAACTTTCCTTTCTCTCTAAAGATTAGAAAGTTCAGGAAACCAACCTTCAATTTCTTAATCCTTATAATACCTTTCAAAAACAAAAGTTTTCCCTTACTACTTCTATCAAGTCCCTTATCCGCCAAAAACCTTTTTCTGTAAAAGAATATGTACAGTCTTCTTCCTTTGACTAGTGTCCTATTCAAGGAACTGGAGAAGAACAATTCATCACCATGGAAATTGCTCCTGAGTTTCTTACTCAGTGGAGAAATCATAGGTATCCTCATATCCATTTTGGAGCTATCAGACTTGCTTTAACTTACCATGGCAGAAAAAGGTTACCAGTAGTTGTTCGTATAGCACTTCTGGATACCAGATTCTTGGAGTATCAATATGCAGTGATTGGAACAATACAGACAACTCTGAATGTTGGCACTATTTTATGTACCTTTTATCCAAACTTCAATATGAGGTTACAGGATCCTCATACGTTCACAACGTTGAAAGTATAGGTACAAATCACTGGAGTAAAGAATGTAGCTACCACTGATATAGCTACTTTGCACTACCAGATGATTTACAGAGTCCAAAACCATGCGATGGACCTTTGCATACCAGCATCCTCAGATGCCCTAAGTATCACAGTTGATTCAATTCAGGTTCCAAAAGTTGTCCAGATCCCAAAATAGCTGAATAAGGAAGATCTTCTTCAGATCTTTCCTCATTCGTGGTTAACAAACTATGAACTTCTTCATCAGAAGAATCAGCCAGTCAGTTCTACAAAGCCCATATTCATCAAACACAAGGATGGCACTGTTGAAACACAGTTCTCCTCTCCTGAGGAGAATGAATCTCTATTTAGAGCACTAGTGGAGTTTTCCACTCAGTTCATGATGCAACCTATCTGTCCACAAGAGAACATTCCTATTCTTGCTTTCTCAAATTCTGCTTAACCAATCTACAAATCTCATAATGGGAATCAAAATTACTTTGACATTTGTGATTGTGATGACTGTTATGCAGATCGCATAGCAGATGAAGCTGAAGATTGGAATAGAAAGGCAAGAAAGTTAAAAAGAAAAGTCAAATGTTCTGAGAAGCAATTTCAAGACAGATACGAGGATGGAGATCCTTTTGTTGGTCTGTTAGGTGAACCATCAGGTAAATATGACTACGTGGTTTCATATTCCCCACCTTCTCACTACAAAAATCCATTACCACCATCACCACCATCATGGGATGATCATTCTGATCTTCCTAAACCTCCAAAACCACCAAAACCTAAACCACTTCCATGTTATAAGCTTGATCACAAGCCAAAGATTCATCCACCTGCACCAAACCCAATCCCTATGATTGCCATGTACCAACCACCTTCTTTACCCACTTCATATGAAACATAATTCCCTTCTCTTTATGACCATGTAGATCCTGTTTCACAAGTCAGAACAACACCATATGTTAAGCCTACAATGGTGACACCTGAAAGAACCACCAGGCCTATTACTGTTGCTGAATCAGTCCTTAATTGGCAAACTCAAAATGCTCAGGTACAGAATAAAAGTCCTTCAAAGAATAGAAACAAAGGTTGATAAAGTGGCAAACACAGTTTCTGTTCTAGACAACACACAGACATCTCAGTATGAAGCATTGCATAGATTGCTAAGGAAGCTTGAACAGCAGCAGACATATTTGAATAAAGAATTGATGACAATGATCTCTACAAGAATGTATGATGCTACTTTCAATGCTAAAGCAGTTAAGCTGCAGAAACTTGAAAAGGAGATTGAATCCTTGAAACAAGATCTCAGTCAAGATTATCTCAGGACCTCTTCATCTTTTGATCCATTAGGTTGGTTCACATCTCTGTATCCTTCTACTTCCCATCAACCACTATATACATCACCTTCTATTCATCGTCCCTCTCAGTCAAAATTGGAAATGTTTGGACTAGCGTCAGAACTATTCCATAAACAGTTAATGGAAGACCTTAACCTTGGCCCAAAGCCTGTTCCTAAACCAAAGCCTAGTACTGTTCCAACTCAACCCAGTACTATTCCTATCCAAAAGCCTTTAGTCATAAATGAACCTTTTCCTCCTGTTAATACAGAACCCATTCCTGTAGCCCCTTCACCTCAAAAGCAGAAAGAAATAGCCCATTCCCACATGGCCCAAGAAACCAAGCCCAATGTCATTACTTCTTTCCTTGAGCAACAATCACTCCAAACCTTACCTCACATTGAAAGTCCAAGTCCTAAAATACTATGCCTCACATCTGAAAGTTCAGAGTCTGAAGTTGAACTCTCAAATGATGACCCAGATCCAAAATACATGCCTCCCATCCAATTCATGGCAATCCCAGCCTCTTCACAATAGAGCAGTACAACCCGCCAACAGCCTGAATACACAACAGAAGAGCCTGAGGAAGAGATGGATACTAATGTTCCACCAGGAACAGGTCCACAAGTTCCACCAATGCCTTCAAATGGTCTTTGGTTTACATTTGATGATATCCCTCCATACAAATGGAGAGATAGGATACAAGAATTCTATGCATGGATAGAACTTCAACAAAGAAGACCTAATGCCAAATTCCCAGCCATAATTCTGGAATTTACTTCCAGATTCACAGGAACTCTAAGAGATTGGTTTGTCAGGCTTCCACAAGTGGCAATGTTAAGATTTTATCATGCCTAGTCAATTGCAGAAATATTGACAACACTTCATCAAGAGTTTGTTGGAAGCACAACAGAGTATAATGATATGGCAGAGGATGAATACTTCAAAATGCAATGTTGCTCACTTCTCAAAAAAGATCTTGACAAGCATTATCAGAGAATGACGAAAAGATTCTATTTGCTTGGAGGAGCAAATGATGCTAATATAAAACATGCATTCTTAATGTCATTTCTATAAAGCATTTCTAATCACATTCAGTTTCAACTCCGTGAGAAAAATGTTGATTTGAATTCTCTTAGTCTTGGAGAGATTTATCAAAGAATTCTACTGGCAGTTGATAAGATTTGTGCACAGCAGAAATTGGTCAAGGAGCTTGTCCTCTTGGAAGACAACATGCAAAAGACCAGATCTTCAAATTTAGTGCAAAGACAAGAAATGCACTTGTCCTCCCAAGAAATCCAAAAGATTTCACAAATGGAGACCTTCTGATGAGTATAGAACAAGGAGACATACAAGAAAGAAATTCAAGTTCTTCAAGCGTAGAAAGAACAGATTCAAAAAGAGTGATAGATGTTATGTAGGTGGCAAGAAATGACATTTTGCAAAGAATTGTCCAAACGAGCCAAAAAAGGTCGCAAGGATTATTCAAAAAATCCATCAAGTTACACAAGTGGATTTAGATGATGCAGACATTGAATCATTATTCTCATTGGATGATGAAGCAGATTCCAGAGTACTGTTTGCAGCAGAATTTTCAGATTCAGAATCAGAAATGGATGAAGAGTATCTTGAAGAAATACCTTCCCAAAATTCCATTTTCCCTGACCACTTCATTCCCCTAATATACACTATTGAACCATTTCCCCTTATACTAGAATCACCTCCTTCATTAACCCTAACCCTATCCACAATGCCAACAGTTTGTTCTACCCAAACACTTCACCCAATTCCATTGGTCCCGATAACAGTCTTTCCCCATAAATATTCCAAGCCCATTAAAATTATTACACTTATTGATACAGGAGCCCACAGATCAATGATGAATCCAACCATTTTTCATGAAAGATACTGGATTAATTATGATCAACATTTTCAAGCAGCTGATGGAAAGATTTTCACCACTACCCTCAGAACCAGAAACCCCATCAAGTTATAGATCTTCCCAGAACTTACAATATGGACTCATGTCCTAGGATCGAATCTTCCTGATAAAGATTTGGTTCTTTAATTTGATTTATATTTTAAGTTAAATAAACTTTCTATTTTACCTACAGGGGTATGATTCAGAAACTAGTTATTACCATTCACCACCATACCTTCTTTCTTCGCCTTACAACCTTCTCAAACCTATCCTTCACTTTCCCCGGACCTTGTGAAAGTACTTTAAGAGTTTTGTTGTGCTCTCTCTCACACAGAGTTTGCACATAAGCATTCTTCACGTTTATGGACTGACCAGAATTTTTCATTACTCTTCCATTCAAAAATTCTGAAGATTTAAATCCTATAAAAGCTTCACACCCGGAATGTCCCCAGATGACATGAAGCTCGCAGTGCATTAATGTTCACAATTAATGGTTAAAGGATTGATCCAGCTTACAAAATCCAATTGGGCATGTCAAGCGTTATATGTTAATAAAAGATCAAAACAAGTCAAAGGAAAAAAGAGATTGGTCATTGACTATAAACCATTAAATCATTTCCGCAAGGATGACAAATATCCTTTACCAAGGATAGACTCCATGTTCCCTTACATGGCCTCTGCAACGATTTTCTCAAAGTTTGATTTGAAAGCAGGATTTTGACAACTTGGTAATATACCTGAAGATAGATACAAGACAACTTTCTATATACCAAACCATCATTACAAATGGACTGTAATGCCATTTGGTCTTAAAGTGGCACCCTCACTGTTTCAGAAAGTCATGATCAGGATATATGAGCCATTGTTGCACATGGCCCTGATCTACATTGATGATATCTTGCTATTCAGCCCAGATCTCAGTTCTCACAATGAGACGGTCAGGAAATTTATTGAGCTTACAAGAGCATATGGAGTTATGTTAAACCCAATAAAGATGCAATTGGCCCAAACGACAATTGATTTCCTTGGAATGCAGTTTTGCAACGACACGTGCTGGCCTTAACCACATTTGGCCTAAGAACTATTGAAGTTTCCAGATGATAACTTGACAGTGAAACAAGTCCAACAGTTTCTTGGGATAGAAAATTACATCAGACAGTTCATTATCAGTTACAGTAAGTTGGTAAAACCTCTTTATCAACTTTTGAAAAAGGAGCCTCCACCTTGGTCGGCCATTCACACCAGATCAGTACAACAGATCAAACCAGTGACTCAGACGCTACCCCCACCTGTAGATTCCATCTACTGGAAAGAGATTACTTCAGACAGATGCATCTAATGAGCATTGGGGAGTGGTACTATTTGAGATAATTGGAGATCAAAAAGAAGTATGTGGATATGCCAGTGGGCACTTCAAAGAAAGTGAGTTGCACTACCACTCAACATTCAAAGAAATCTTAGCCGTGAGATATGGAATAAAGAAATTTGAATTCCATCTCATAGGACATCGCTTCACTGTTGTTATGGATTGTTCGTCCTTTCCACGTATGCTAGATTTCAGGCAAAAAACTATTCTCCATCCACAACTGTTAAGATGGAAAGAAAGGATCAGTGCTGCCTCTCCCCCCCAGTGCTTTCACTAGGGGGGAGAGGCAGCACTGATCCTTACAGATTCATGGCATTGTCACCAGTTCTATGCTAACCAAGTTAGCTTTTGGACCAGTAGCCCGTAAAAACTGTTTTCCAGCCTATAAACCTTGTAAGAACCAAAAATTCATCTGAGAAGACAGGAATCAAGAAACAAAGTATGACTATCCCTGAAGGCACACTCTATAGCCACTGATGGGACTATCCTGTTATGAATTCCTAACTCAAGATATCTCAAACAACTTTTATAAACTAATGGTTTACTTGACGGATCGAAGAGACTGTTACTTGCTATGGTTGACTAACAGATCAGAGGAAGAGAAAGTTTAAACAAACATATTGTTTTATTACACACTGAAAAAAATATTAAGTTTTTACATCTTACCTCTTCCATCTAGGAAGAGATTTATATATAATACATAGGCAGTGGGATATGACATTACTGCTTACAACATAGAATAGGATAAGATTCCTATACAGTACTACGCACTATCTGATACTGACTTAAAGTAAAAGCAAACAGTAAAGCAAATAGTACATCACACTAATTAAAGCTACCATCACATATGCTTTTTTACAAAACAACAAACTGAGTGGGGGATAGGTGGTAGACACACTCTAATGCTTTCTGATAGGCTCATGTGATGGTGATATATTCAGATCTTCAAGTGATGGATCCGAATCACGCTGGGGCCAATCATCAAGATCTGGTGGTTCATCTGGAATGTGGGGCCAATCATTCGGACCATATCTTTTAAGCCTGATAGGTTATGGTGGAGGAACTGGACATGATGCTTGATACTGTGCTAAGTTGAAATCCATATCTTGATTACAATGGAACACTGGACTGGGCCTTGAACTTGATTCTACTTGGGCCTATGGACTGGGTCTTGTAATTGTAACATCTTCTTCATTGGGCCTGTAAAACTCATCTTCTTAAGAATCTTGATCAAATAACTGATATTCGTCTTCCTGCCTTAGCTTGGGATTTATAACTAGAGGCCATGGGAACATCTGTAAATTTTTACAAGGATCTGGGCTGATAGTTGTGAAACTCAATGGTGGTAGATGAAAGTAGTTGTTGTCTCTCTTTAGTCTCTAAAGAAGAGATGTCTTGACTTCTTCCAAACTTGCTGGGCCTTCATGAGGCATAACTCTCCATAATTGACATCATGCGAGAGTTACGATTGTTGGAGTTCATATGACAGTAGTATAAGACCTGTGGAAAACAAAAATAATTGTTATATGATGTGGGACTTTGTCTGGACTTGAGTTGTGATGGATCAGATCTACAAACAATTTCTTCCAGTAGATGAAAGACTGAAACTATGTTAAGAACTTGACTTGAGGGGACTGAATGTTTTCTCTATTGCAAAGAAATGTAGGCATCCTGATTAATTCAATTTGAACTGCATGATAGTACAGTGTCGATTGACACCATAGATACTATAACTGTTTTGGGAATATGTATTATGGGGTAAGTCGGTGGACTATAACCCAAGGATACTCAGCTGGACAATAAACAAATTTTCTGGGAGTCCCTATCTTGTCTTGGAACATGATCATATACGTAAAGAGCATATTCTGAGCAAAGCTCCTTATCAGCTTGAGATTTGTCTTTAGACAGTTGGGAGGAAAATTTGAGAGAGTACAAGGTGGAATTCCTAAACTTGAACTTGCTGAAGCCATGTAAATGAGTGAGATTTCTGAAGAAGAGGAAATTAGATCAACTAAAGAATGAGGTCTTGATAAGAAATATGGTATCAGGTTTTTGTCTCCTTTTATATGTTGCACTTTGAAACTATAGCGACTGAACCATTCTTTCCATCTTAATAGTTATGGATGGGGAATAGTTTTTTGCCTGAAATCTAACATACGTGGAAAGGACGAACAATCTATAACAATAGTGAAGTGATGTCCTATCAGATGGAATTCAAATTTCTTTATTCCATATCTTACGGCTAAGATTTCTTTGAATATTGAGTGGTAGTGCAACTCACTCTCTTTGAAGTGACCACTGGCATATCCACATACTTCTTTTCGATCTCCAATTATCTCAAACAGTATCGCTCCCCAATGCCCATCAGATGCATCTGTTTGAAGTAATCTCTTTCCATTAGATGGAATCTGCAGGTGGGGTAGCGTCTGAGTCACTGATTTGATCTGTTGTACTGATTTGGTGTGAATGGGCGACCAAGGTGGAGGCTCCTTTTTCAAAAGTTGATAAAGAGGTTTTACCAACTTACTGTAACCGACAATGAACTGTCTGATGTAATTTGATATCCCAAGAAACTGTTGGACTTGTTTCACTGTCAAGTTATCATCTAGAAACTTCAATAGTTCTTGGGCCAAATGTGGTTGAGGCCTATATGTGTCGTTGCAAAACTGCATTCTAAGAAAGTCAATTGTCATTTGGGCCAATTGCATGTTTGTTGGGCTTAACATAACTCCACGGGCTCTTGTAAGCTCAATAAATTTCTTGATCGTTTCATTGTGAGAACTGAGATCTGGGCTAAATAGCAAGATATCATCAATGTGGATCAGGGCCGTGTGCTACAATGGCTTATAGATTCTGATCATAGCTTTCTGAAACAGTGAGGGTGCCACTTTAAGACCAAATGGCATTACAGTCCATTCGTAATGATGGTTTGGTATACAGAAAGCTGTCTTGTATCTATCTTTAGGTATAATACCAAGTTGCAAAAATCCTACTTTCAGATCAAACTTTGAGAAAATCTTTGCAGAGGCCATGTAAGGGAACATGGAGTCTATCCTTGGTAAAGGATATTTGTCATCCTTGAGGAACTAATTTAATGGTTTATAGTCAATGACCAATCTCTTTTTTCCTTTGACTTGTTCTGATCTTTTATTAACATAGAACGCTTTACATGCCCAATTGGATTTTGTAAGCTAGATCAATCCTTCAGCCATTAATTGTGAACATTCATGCACATTGAGCTTCATGTTATCTGGGGGCATTCCTGGGTGTGAAGCTTTTGTAGGATTTAAATCTTCAGAATTTTTGAATGGAAGAGTAATGAAAAATTCTGATCGAGTCCATAAAGGTGAAGAATGCTTCTGTGCAAACTCTGTGTGAGAGAGAGCACAACAAAACTCCTGAAGTTCTTTCACTAAGTCCGTTGGAAATTGAAGGATAGGTTTGGGAAGGTTGTAAAGTGAAGAGAGAAGGTATAGTGGTGAATGGTAATAACTAGTTTCTGAATCGTACCTCTGTAGGTAAAATAGAAAGTTTATTTAACTTAAAATATAAATCAAATCCAAGAACCAAATCTTTATCAGGAAGATTTGATCCTAGGACATGAGTTCATATTGTAAGTTTTGGGAAGATCTGTAACTTGATGGGGTTTCTGGTTCTGAGGGTAGTGGTGAAAATCTTTCCATTAGCTGCTTGAAAATGCTGATCATAATTAATCCAGTATCTTTCAAGAAGAATGGTTGGATTCATCATTGATCTGTGGGCTTCTGTATCAATGAGTGCAATGATTTTAATGGGCTTAGAATATTTATGAGGAAAGACTGTTATCAGGACCAATGGAATTAGGTGAAGTGTTTGGGTAGAACAAACTGTTGGCATTGTAGATAGGGTTAAGGCTAATGAAGGAGGTGATTCTGGTATAAAGGGAAATGGCTCAATAGTGTATATTGGGGGAATGAAGTGGTCAGGGAAAATGGAATTTTGGGAAGGTATTTCTTTAAGATACTCTTCATCCATTTCTGATTCTGAATCTGAAATTTCTACTGCAAACAGTGCTCTGGAATCTGCTTCATCATCCAATGAGAATAATGATTCAATGTCTGCATCATCTAAATCCACTTGTGTAACTTGATGGATTTTTTGAATAATCCTTGCGGCCTTTTTTGGCTTGTTTGGACAATTCTTTGCAAAATGTCCTTTCTTGCCATATACATAACATTTGTCACTCTTTTTGAATATGTTCTTTCTAAGCTTGAAGAATTTGAATTTCTTTCTTCTATGTCTCCTTATTCTATACTCATCATGAGGTCTCCATTTGTGAAATCTTTTGGATTTCTTGGGAGGACAAATGTATCTCTTGTCTTTGCACTTAATTTGAAGATCTAGTCTTTTGCATGGTGTCTTTCAAGAGGAATCTTAGTTAAATGTCATAAGCTCCTTGACCATTTTCTGTTGTACACAAATCTTATCAATTGCCAGAGAATTCTTTGATAAATCTCTCCAAGACTGAGAGAATTCAAATCAACATTTTTCTTACGGAGTTGAAACTGAATGTGATTAGAAATGCTTTCTGGAAACGACATTAAGAATGCCTGTTTTAGATTAGCATCATTTGCTCCTCCAAGCAAATAAAATCTTTTTGTCATTCTCTGATAAGCTTGTCAAGATCTTTTCTGAGAAGTGAGCAGCATTTCATTTTGAAGTATTCATCCCTTGCCATATCATCATACTCTGTTGTGCTTTCAACAAACTCTTGATGAAGAGTTGTCAATATTTCTGCAATTGACTGGGCATGATAAAATCTTAACATTGCCACTTGTGGAAGTCTGACAAACCAATCTCTTAGAGTTCCTGTGAATCTGGAAGTAAATTCCAGAATTATGGCTGGGAATCTGGCATTAGGTCTTCTTTGTTGAAGTTCTATCCATGCATAGAATTCTTGTATCCTATCTCTCCATTTGTGTGGAGGGATATCATTAAATGTAAACCAAGGACCATTTGAAGGCATTGGTGGAACTTGTGGACCTGTTCCTGGTGGAACATTAGTATCCATCTCTTCCTCAGGCTCTTCTGTTATGTATTCAGGTTGTTGGTGGGTTGTACCGCTCTGTTGTAAAGAGGCTGGATTTGCTATGAATTGGATGGAAGGCATGTATTTTGGATCTGGGTCATCATCTGAGAGTTCAACTTCAGACTCTGAACTTTCAGATGTGAGGCATGGTATTTCAGGACTTGGGCTTTCAAGGTGAGGTAAGGTTTAGAGTGTTTGTTGCTCAATGAAAGAAGTAATGACATTAGGCTTGGTTTCTTGGGCTATGTAGGAATGGACTATTTCCTTCTACTTTTGAGGTGAAGGGGTTATAGGAATGAGTTCTGTATTAACAGAAGGAATAGGTTCATTTATGACTAAAGGCTTTTGGATAGGAAGAGTACTGGGTTGAGTTGGAACACTACTGGGCTTTGGTTTAGGAACGGGCTTTGGGCCAAGGTTAAGGTCTTCTATTAACTGTTTATGGAATAGTTCTAATGCTAGTCCAAACTTTTTCTCCTTTTCAAGTTTCTGCAGCTTAACTGCTTTAGCATTGAAAGTAGCATCATACATTCTTGCAGAGATCATTGTCATCAATTCTTTATTCAAATCTGCCTGTTGCTGTTCAAACTTCCTTAGCAATCTATACAACGCTTCATACTGAGTTGTTTGTGTGTTGTCTAGAACAGAAACTTTGTTTGTCACTTTATCAACCTTTGTTTCTATGCTTTGAAGGACTTTATTCTGAACATGAGCATTTTGAGTTTGCCAATTAAGGACTGATTCAGCAACAGTAATAGGCCTGGTGGTTACTTCAGGTGTTACTGTTGTAGGCTTAATATACGGTGTCGTTCTGACTTGTGAAACAGGATCTACATGGTCATAAATAGAAGGGAATTTTGTTTCATATGAAGTGGGTGAAGAAGGCGGTTGGTACATGGCAATCATAGGGATTGGCTTTGGTGCAGGTGGATGAATCTTTGGCTTGTGATCAAGCTTATAACATGGAAGTGGTTTAGGTTTTGGTGGTTTAGGAAGATCAGAATGATCATCCCATAATGGTGGTGATGGTGGTAATGGATTTTTGTAGTGGGAAGGTAGGAAATATGAAACCACGTAGTCATATTTATCTAATGGTTCTCCTAACAGACCAACAAAAGGATCTTCATCCTCGTATCTGTCTTAAAATTGCTTCTCAGAACATTTGACTTTTCTTTTTGACTTTCTTGCATTTCTGTTCCAATCTTCAGCTTCATCTGTTATGCGATCTGCATAACAGTCATCACAATCACAAATGTCAAAGTAATTGTGATTCCCATTATGAGATTTGTAGATAGGTTGAGCATAATTTGAGAAAGCAATAATAGGAATGTTCTCTTATGGATAGATGGGTTGCATCATGAACTGAGTGGAAAACTCCACTGGTGCTCCAGATTGAGATTCATTTTCCTCAGGATAGAAGAACTATGTTTTAACAATGTCATCCTTGTGTTTGATGAATAAAGGCTTTGTAAAACTGACTGGCTGATTCTTCTGGTGAAGAAGTTCGTAGTTTGTTAACCACGAATGAGGAAAGATCTGAAGAAAATCTTCCTTGTTCAGCTGCTTTGGGATCTAGACAACTTTTGGAACATGAGTTGAATCAACTGTGATATTTAGGGCATCTAAGGATACTGGTATGCAAAGGTCCATCACATGGTTTTGGACTCTGTAAATCATCTGGTAGTGCAAAGTAGTTATATCAGTGGTAGCTACATTCTTTACTCTAGTGATTTGTACCTGTACTTTCAACGTTGTGAACGTATGAGGATCCTATAACCTCATATTGAAGTTTGGATAGAAGGTACATAAAACAATGCCAGCATTTAGAGTTGTCTATATTGTTCCAATCACTGTATGTTGATACTCCAAGAATCTGGTATCCAGAAGTGCTATACGAGCCACTACTGGTAACCCTTTTCTGCCATGGTAAGTTAGGGCAAGCCTGATAGCTCCAAAATGGATATGAGAATACCCATGATTTCTCCACTGAGTAAGAAACTCATGAGGAATTTCCAAAGTGATGAACTGTTTTTCTCCAGTTCCTTGAACAGGATACTGGTCAAAGGAAGAAAACTATACATATTTTTTTACAGAAGAGGGTTTCTGGCGGATAAGGGACTTGATGGAAGTAGTAAGGGAAGACTTTTGTTTTTGAAAGGTATTATAAGGATTAAGAAAGGGAAGGTTGGTTTCCTAAACTTTCTGATCTTTAGAGAGAAAGGAAAGTTCATAAAGATGACTGAGAGATTTAGAAGTAGAAGAAGAAGGTTGAAGAGATAAAGAAGAAGAAGATGATGAACGACTTATCTTTGAGAGATCTGACATGATAATGGAAAATAGATCATCGTCACTATTAATCAAACTGATAGCAAGTTAAGTCTTAAGGCTCTGATACCACTAGGGGGGAGAGGCAGCAAAGTAGCATCATACATTGTTGCAGAGATCATTGTCATTAATTCTTTGTTCAAATCTACCACTAAAGGGGAGAGGTAGCACTGATCCTTACAGATTCGTGGCGTTGTCACTAGTTCTATTCTAACCAAAAAAATTAATTAGTAGAAATTGTAAAATATGACTTTATTATGTGAAAAATAAATATTAAGGAATAAATATATTTTAGTGTAATATTATGATACATATGGAATAATCAATGTATTTATTAGTGAAATGAATAATTAGAAAGTGAAAGAAAAATTTTAATGATGAAAATTAAATATAGGCCAAAAAAGGAAGAAGGAGAAATTAATATTTTCTTTGCTAATTAAATGAAAATTTAGTCATAAAATGCAAGAAAATATGATTTTAAGAGTGTAGAAATTTATTAAAAAATTTTAAATTAAATATGCAATATTTTTCTATTTATTGATGATATTATGTATGAAATGAAAAATAATGAATAAAATGTATTTAGTGAGTTTTATAACTTAATTGCTTATCCATAATGAAATATTGATATATATTATAATGGAAAATATGAGAAATTATAGTAGTGCTAAAATTGTTATGAATGAATAAAATGTTAAGTGATTAATAATATAAAAATAATGAAATTTATGATTTTAATAGAAATTGAATTAAAAAAATAAAATAATGTCTTAGTTATTTTTCTGATAGTTAAATCTAGCCCAAAATATAATTGACTAGCCATGGGGACACTATTACTACGGTGTGAGTCATGACGACTCACTTATGTAGGCCAATGATGGTCTACTTCAGTGATTGTAACTCAGTGAACAGTGTACAGTACAGTACCCTGGTGATTCTTCGGGACTACTCTTCAGTTTAGTGGACTTTTGGGTCCACGTCCCATGTATCTGGTCCAAAAATTTTCCATCAGATTGAATCTAGGGGCAAATAAATAAATAAATGATAAATGTGAATGAAATGATAAAAGTAACAATTGTGAATAAAATATGAGAAAAGTGATTAAAATAAAAAATATATGATAAAAATGAAATAAGTGAAAAATATAAGAAAAATAATAAAAGTGAAAAATACAAGATAAATGAAAAAAATTTGAAAAAAAAATGGTATAATAGTAATAATGATAAATGTGACAAAAATAATAAAGTTGAAAAATGAAAAATAAGTGGAAGATAGATATTAAATTGTGTTGTAAAAATAAATAATTAAATAAAGATAAATAAATAAACAAATGAAAAATAATAATGTTAGTGGCAAAAGTGTAAATAATATCTAGTTAATGGCATAATTGTAAATAAATGAAAATTTAGGAATTTAAGTGAAATTTGTAATGAATTAAATAAAAAAATATATATTTGAATAGTATGTTAAAAAGACTATTGTATAGATAATTGCATGAAAATATAAGTTAGTGAAAATTTTTAGATTAATAATCACCACTGAGCATATTAATATTCAACACGTAGTTATTTGACTTCATGCAGGTAGTAGTAGGAAGGCAGGAGTAAGTATACAAGTTTTGGAAGCTGACGGAAGAATAAATAATAATAGGTTAGTATCAATAATAACATGTATATATATGTATGAATATGGAGTTGTAAGATTAAAATTATATATATATTTTGATAAAGAATATTTGTAAATTATTATATGTGTGAAGAATGAAATGATGATTTGTGGATGAATGTAAAATATTTTGTATTATATGTGTGTTGTTGTGCCCAAAAATGGGTTATGAATTGTTTGCTTTGTAGGTGAGTTAGTTAGTTTATAGCCATTATACTGCCGAAATTTTTGGAAAAATAAAAATGATTAATTAAGTATTGACAATATTATGGTCATTAAATTAAAATAAGAAATTTTTTTTAGCACACTTCGGCTATAATCGTATTTACCCATGTAACGTATGTATAGATTGATTGATACAAGGGTATCACAGTTTTAGTGGTATCAGAGCGTGGTTTTGACGGTTCTAAAATTAGAGTTGGAATTAAGTGAATGGATTATATGTATATACATGCCAATGGATGGATGAAATGTATAATAAGTCTAACGTATGCTTGCTCTTTTCCTGTTTTATAGTAAATGATGGCATCCCAACAAGGTCAATGTGATGGGGACAGTGAGAGTGAAGCGTCAGTTAGTGCTAGGCAAGCTGAAACCTCACAACAAAATGTCACTCCACCAGTTGCACCACCTCCACCGCCATAGCCAGATTTTCTCCATCTCATGGCTGATTATATTCAACATAGAATGCAAGCTGAACAAGCTCAACAGCCTTAGCCAGTAACCCAGGTACAACCTCCAGCTCCACCTAAAAAGAAGCCGATTTTGGAGTAGTTGAAGAGATTGGGAGCTGAAGATTTATATAGGCGTGATCCTTTAACACTGACACAGGTGGAAGAATGGTTATTCAAGATAAAGAGGTTATTTGAAATTACTCACAGCCCGCCAGAAGAGAAATTTGAAGGTATTATGACATTATTTCAAGGTCCTGCATTCATCTAGTGGGATTCAATATACAACATACCTCAGGTGAACAATTAAATTGAGATTTCTTCTTGGCCTAGTTTGAAAAGAAATATATAGGGTCAGAGTATAAAGCAGAGATGCAAGATGCCTTTTGGAGACTCAAATAGGGAAACAAGACAATAGCAGAATATGAGTGTGAGTTTGAGCACCTCAGTACTTACCTTGATGATTATCAGTTGACAAAGGAAAAATTATGTCAGAGATTTAAGAGGGGTCTCCATAACAAGATCAGATAGATAGTGGATGCACAACAACATCCAAATTTGTGTGCCTTGGTAGAAGCTGCAATTAAAGTAGAAAGTATCCAGTCAGATGAGGCTAACAGACAAACTCAATTTTAGCAGAAGAGGAAGCCGAGAGAGTTCAATGGTTCGGGTGCTCAAAGTAAGAAGCCTAGAGGACCAGCTCCATCACAGAGTCGTACATCAGTTGTACTAGGGTGTGGACAAGGAAATATATTATATGGTAATGCCTCAGCTACTTCTGTGGGCAATACACCTAGAGGCAGAGGGGTAAGTACAGTTCAGATCTGTGGCCATTATGGTAGATCTCACCCAGGAGAGTGCAGATATTTGACTGACGCCTATTTTAAATGCGGTTCAAAAGATCATTAGGTCAGGGATTGTCCAGTGACTCAAGCTTCTAAGGCTATATCACTAGCACCTGGTATTGGATCTTTACCATTCAGAGGCTGAGGTAGGGGAGTAGCCCTTAACCCATCAGCATCTAGACCTTCTGCACAGCAAATCTAGGGTTAGGGATGAGCTACAGGCTGTACTTATATAGTGAAAGCTAGAAAAGATGAGGATGCTCTTGATGTGATAGTAGGTAAATTTATGCTTATGACTGCTTCTGTTTATGCACTTATTGATTCTGCTTCCACACATTCCTACATAAATACTGACGTTGCATGAGGGAAAGGGTTAAAAGATTCACAATTAGACCAGGACATCCTAGTGAGCAATCCTTTAGGGAATAATATTGTGGTGAATAAGGTGTATAGGAATTTTTCCATTAGCATGCAAGGTTATGAATTCCTAGCTAACCTAATTGAACTCCCATTTCATGAATTTGATGTGATATTGGGGATGGATTGGTTATCCGTCCATCAAGCAACAGTAGATTGTAAAGGAAAGAGAGTGACACTTAAACTTTCTAAGGATCGGGAAATCACTATTGTGGGTGAAAGAATAGACTTCTTATCAGATGTGATCTCACCTATAGTTGCCAAAAGACTTATAAGAAAGGGGTGCATTGCTTATTTGTGTTATGCAATGGAAGCGAAAAAGGAAGATCTTAAGATTTCAGATGTGCCGACAGTGAGAGATTTTTCAGATGTCTTTCTCGATGAATTACCAGGCTTGCCACCTGACAGGGAAGATGAATTCACTATTGATGTAGCTCCAAGTACAACACGTATTTCGATTGCACCCTACAGGATGACGCCTACAGAACTCAAGGAATTGAAGATTCAGCTGCAGGAATTGCTTGATAAAGGCTTTTATTAGACCCAATATTTCACCATGGGGGGCACCGGTACTCTTTGTAAAGAAGAAGGATGGGTCTCTTAGATTATGCATTAACTACAGACAGCTGAATAAGATGATGATCAAGAATAAGTATCCCCTTCCATGTCTTGAAGACTTATTTAATCAATTGAAGGGAGCAGGTGTATTTTCAAAAATTGACCTATGATCGGGCTACCATCAGTTGAAAGTAAAAGAAGCAGATGTGCCCAAGACTTCTTTTCACACAAGATATGGCCACTATGAGTTTTTAGTCATGCCATTTGGACGTATGAATGCCCCAACAACTTTCATAGATCTAATGAATATGATCTTTCATCCTTATCTAGACCAGTTCATGGTGGTATTTATTGATGATATTTTAGTATATTCGAAGACGCTAGAAGAACATGACAAACACCTACGAATTGTCTTGCAGATATTAAGAGAGAAACAGTTGTATGAAAAATTCAGTAAGTGTGACTTCTGATTGAATGAAACATCATTCTTAGGTCATGTAGTTTTAGTTGAAGGGATAAAGGTGGATCCAATGAAGATTGAAGCAATCTTACAATGGAGAATACCTAAGACTATTACAGAAGTCAAAAGTTTCTTAGGTTTGGCAGGGTATTATAGAAGATTTGTAAAAGATTTTTCCACCATAGCAACGCTGATCACTCGATTGTTACAGAAGCACGTTAAGTTTAAGTGGACAGATAAATGTCAAGGAAGCTTTGAGAAGCTTAAAAATATGTTGACAGAAGCCCTAGTGTTAACTCAACCAGAATCTGGCAAGGATTTTGTGATTTACAATGATGCCTCGAAAAATGGGTTAGACTGTGTATTGATGCAGGAAGGTAAAGTGATTGCATATGCTTCCTAAAAACTCAAGACTCATGAGAAGAACTATCTTACTCACGATCTTGAGCTTGCAACAATTGTACTCGCCTTGAAGATTTGGAGACATTATCTTTATGGTGAGAAATGTTACATTTACACAGATCATAAAAGTTTGAAATATTTGCTCACACAGAAGGAACTTAATTTGAGGGAAAGGCGATGACTTAAATTGATAAAAGACTATGATTGCCTAATCGACTATCATCCAGGAAAGACGAATGTAATAGTCATGCACTTAGTAGAAAATTTATGGCAGCCCTTTGGGTGATGAATGTCAGATTGGATATGGCACAAGATAGAGCGATAATAGCAGAAATGCAAGTAAAACCAGACTTTCTTCAACAAGTGAAAGCGGCACAAAAGCTAGATGATCGCTTGATTGCCATAGTGAACAAAGTAAAAGAGGGCAATGAAGGTAATTATTCTCTGGGTAAAGATGACAACCTTTATTTCAACCGGAGGTTATGTGTATCGGATCAAGATGAATTGAGAAAAAACATTCTCACAGAAGCTCATCATAGTAGCTACATGATGCATCCTGGTGGTAACAAGATGTATTAGGATTTGAAAGTACACTATTAGTGGTCAGGAATGAAACATGATGTGACAGAATTCGTGGGTAAATGTTTGATATGCCAACAGGTGAAAGCTGAACACCAAGTTCCATCAAGTTTACTTCAGCCTATCGCAATACTAGAGTAGAAATGGGATCGAGTGACCATGGATTTTGTGACGGGACTGCCTATGACTGGAAAGAAGCATGATGCTATTTGGATATTCATTGATAGACTCACGAAATCAGCCCATTTCATACCAGTACGGAGTGACTATCCACTGACCAAGTTGGCAAAATCTACATTAATGAGATAGTGAGACTCCATGGAGTACCATCCTCCATTATTTCAGACAGGGATCCCAGATTTACTTCTCAGTTCTGGAAAAAATTGCAAAAAGCATTGAAGACAAAACTTCATTTCAGTACAGCTTTTCATCCTCAAACTGATGGGCAATCGAAATGCGTGATTCAGATACTTGAGGATATGTTGCGATGTTGCAATCTTGAGTTTGAAAGTAGTTGGGCAAAGTATTTGCCATTAGCAGAGTTTGCTTACAACAACAGCTATCAGTCCAACATCAAAATGACATCATATGAAGCACTGTATGGGAGGAAATGTAGAACTCCTTTATGTTGGACATAATTGAGTGAAAAGAAGCTAATGGGCCCCGATTTGGTTCGAGAAACTAAAGAGAAGGTACGGGTGATCAATAATAGGTTGAAAGAAGCCATGGACCGACATAAGTCATATGCAGATTTAAGAAGAAAAGATATAGAGTTCCAGGTGGAAAATCAAGTGTTTCTGAAAGTATCACTCTAGAAGAAAGTTATGAGATTTGGCAAGAAGGGCAAACTAAGTCCGAGATTTTTAGGCCCTTATGAGATTATACAGCAAGTGAGACCTGTAGCCTATCAATTGAAGCTGCCTCAAGAGTTGGAAAAGATTCATGATGTGTTCCATGTGTCAATACTACAGAGGTATAGGTCAGACCCAAACCATGTGATCAAGCCAAAAGAAATTCGAATATAGGTTGATATGACTTATGAAGAGAAACCATTAAATATCCTAGCCAAAGAGGTTAGACAGCTCAAGAACAAGTAAATCCCACTAGTGAAGGTGTTATGAAGTCATCATAATGTGGAAGAAGTCACGTGGGAGCTAGAAGCTGCAATAAGACAACAATATCTACAACTGTCCAATACAGATAAAATTTTGAGGATGAAATTTTTATTAGTAGGGGGAGAATTGTAATGACTAAAATATTGGGTTAGTCGTAAACTATAGTTTCCGAGATTAATCAGCATACCCGGGAGTCAAAAATACACTCGTGGGTGAAAAATATTTTATTTGATTATCGGAAAATATAGGTTATGACTAGTCCAAGGGTAAAATTTGGAGTAAATATGAAGTCAAATAAGTCCTCAAAAGTCAAAACTAAGAAAAAAATAGGATTTGATTTAATTAAATAGTTGGTTGACCGTATTTTGACTGAGCTATGAAAAATAGCAAAATGATATCCAAAAATTTATTTTAAGACATGGATAGACTATAAATAATATTTAGAATTATTTGACAGTAAAAAAGAAATTTTACGGTCACGCTGAAAATTGAATTATCAGTCCGGTTTGAGTGAGCTCGATAGGAAACAGACTCTGATTAAGTTGAAAATTTTTGCGTAGATATATAAAAATATTTTATGAATTATGAAATCAAATTTGGGTGAAATTGAGCTTGAAAAGTGAGAAAAATAATTTATAATGCATAATTGGGCCTAAATGGGTTGGGCTTTGTTTGGCCCAAGCCCACGCAAATTAGATCACTATAAATAGGCTCAATATCAGAATTATCTAGAGATAAATCTGCTCCATCACCTTCTTCCTCTCCTCCCTCATGGCCGAAACCCACATTTTTCCATTTTCCTTCCAATTTTCTTCAATTTCATCACTTTTAACACCAAAATCAACCACCCAAAAATAATTTCAGCATTTCTAGTAGCTAATAGAAGTTTTTAATCTTCATTTGGAGAGCTAGAGTGGAAGAAAATCAAAGGAAAAAAATTAGGATACTAATTTGAGGTAAGTAAAATTTATGGTTTTAAATTAGTTTAATGGTTCAAATAGGTAGTTTAAGATATGTAGATGATAAATATGAAGTTTATTTGAGTTAAGAAAGTAAAATAATAGTGGATTAATGAAAGGTAAATTTTGGCCATGATAGGTTCAAGAGAAGGTGAAGGTGCTTCCAAGGAAAAGACAAAGGAAAAGGAAGTTTAGGAAGACCAAAATAAGCAATTAAAGTTAGTGATTCCAAAATCTAATTATTTCCATTAATGAAAGCATGATTTAGGGTTATGGAAATTTAGAAAATTGTGTTTTTCTTGTAATTGCTAATTAATGCTTAAAACATGATTAATGAATTATGAAAAGTGAATTAGAATGATTAATTTCAATTAAAAAAATTAATTAGTGGAAATTGTAAAATATGACCTTATTATGTGAAAAATGAATATTAAGGAATAAATATATTTTAGTGTAATATTATGATACATATAGAATATTGAATGTAATAATTAGTGAAATGAATAATTAGAAAGTAAAAGAAAAATTTTAATGATGAAAATTAAATATAGGACAAAAAATGAAGAAGAAGAAATTAATATTTTTTTTGCTAATTAAATGAAAATTTAGTCATGAAATGCAAGAAAATATGATTTTAAGTGTGTAGAAATTTATTGAAATATTTTAAATTAAATATTGAATATTTTTCTATTTATTGATGATATTATGTATGAAATGAAAAATAATGAATAAAATGTATTTAGTAAGTTTTATAACTTAATTGATTATCCATAATGAAATATTGATATATATTATAATGGAAAATGTGAGAAATTATAGTAGTGATAAAATTGTTATGAATGAATAAAATGTCAAGTGATTAATAATATAAAAATAATGAAATTTATGGTTTTAATAGAAATTAAATTGAAGAAATAAAATAATGCCCTTAGTAATTTTTTTGATAGTTAAATCTAGTTCATGATATAATTGACTAGTCATAGGGATACCATTACCGCGGTGCGGGTCATGTCGACTCGTTTATGTAGGCCAATGATGGTCTACTTCAGTGATTGTGACTCAATGAACAATGTACAGTGCAGTGCTTGGGTGATCCTTCGGGATTACTGTTCAGTGTAGTGAATTTTTGGGTCCACATCACATGTATCTGGTCTGAATATTTTTTATCGGATTGAATCTAGGGACAAATAAATAAATAAATAAAAGAAATGATAAATGTGAATGAAATGATAAAAGTGACAATTGTGAATAAAATATGAGAAAAGTGATTAAAATGAAAAATATGATAAAAATGAAATAAGTGAAAAATATGAGAAAAATAATAAAAGTGAGAAATACAAGATAAGTGAAAAAATTTTGAAAAAAAATGGTATAATAGTAATAATGATAAAAGTGATAAATGTGACAAAAATATTAAAGTTGAAAAATAAAAAATAAGTGGAAGATAGATATTAAATTGTGTTGTAAAAATAAATAATTAAATAAAGATAAATAAATAAATGAAAAATAATAATGTTAGTGGCAAAAGTGTAAATAATATATAGTTAATGACATAATTATAAATAAATAAAAATTTCGGAATTTAAGTGAAATTTGTAACGAATTAAATAAAAAAATAAAAAAAATATATTTGAATAGTATATTAAAAAGACTATTGTATGGATAATTGCATGAAAATATACGCCAGTGGAAATTTTTAGATTAGTAATCACCACTGAGCATATTAATGCTCAGCACGTAGTTATTTGATTGCGTGCAAGTAGTAGCAGGAAGACAAAAGAAAGTATACAAGTTTTGGAAGCTGACAGAAAATAATTAATAGTAGGTTAGTACCAAAAATGACATGTATATATATGTATGAATATGGAGATATAAGATTAAAGTTATGTATATATTTTGATAAAGAATATTTGTAAATTATTATATGTGTGAATGAAAGAACGATTTGTGGATGAATATAAAATATTTTGTATTATATGTGTATTGTTGTGGCAAAAAATGGGTTGTGGATTGTTTGATTTACAGGTGAGTCAGTTAGTTTATAGCCGTTATGCTGCCGAAATTTTTGAAAAAATAAAAAGGATTAATTAAGTGTTGACAATATTATGGTAATTAAATTAAAATAATTTTTTTTGGCACAATTTGGCTATAATCGTATTTACCCACGTAACGTACGTATAGATTGATTGATATAAGAACGTCACATAATGTATGGTTTTGAGGCTTCATAGAAGTATGTATATATATGCATTTAAATTTCAAACTTATGGCACATTATGTATGTTAAATGCTATTGTATGCTATAAATGCTTATTGTTGATTGCAATGAGTTGGAAAGAGGTAATTAATGTCATTATAATATGAGAATTGGATAACAAATGTTAAGTATGTCTTATATGAGTAATTATGATGTCATGATATGAATCTTGTAATAAATATGTCAAAGGTGTATTTATGATTATGGTTATGGTGGTTGGAAGAGGTAAGTTAAAGAAGGTATAAATGTATGTTATGGGAGTTAATGAATATGAATCTGTTTTGAGGTCCTTGAGTTCAATTGTAATTTTTATATGCTCTTTCATATTTAATTGATGTTATAGCATATTTAAAGGCATGAATTGATGAGAGTGTTTTTAGAAAGAGGTTGTCATTGGACAACCATTAGAGCTTTTTTCATGTGGCTTGTATTAAATATCTTGTTTAATATTGTTAACTGCTAAAAAATCCAAATTTATGCCTATGACTAAATGTTTATGACCATGAATCTTGATTTCACGAACATAGTCACACCCATAACTATTTCTTCACATCCGTAAAGAATGTACACTTAATGAACAAAAATACTCACGATCACATTCACGAGTTGTCGTACCCATGGATGGACCTTCATGGCAGTGAACATGTAGTTCACACTCATGAAACCTGTTTAAATGATATATACTTTTTCTTCAATATTGCAATGTAATGGTTATGCAGATGTATTCATAATGATATGCTATTAGTAAGAAACACATGAATGATACTTGATAAAGTTTCATATTATCAAAGTGAATATGAACAAGTTATGCTCAGACTCTATACTAAGACTATAATTAGAATAAGGGACATGCCATTAAAAGATATTACAGTACCGTAGTGATAAGATATATAAATTTTCTTTAAGGACAATGTGGTTTAACCTCAGAGAACCCCATTGATCCTATATTGTATGTAAGTTATATATTTTATCCAATAAACAAGTAATTAAGGGCTAAAATACATATGCATTTTTGCTTGATTTATTTAGAACAACTGAAACATAAAATGAATATGCTATATAAAAAAAACAAAAAGGAAAGTAAAGTAAATGAGTATACTAATTTTCCCATTTATCCTTTCAAAGAAACAAAATTCATTTCAAATAGGCATTTTTGAGATTTTCATATGTCAAAAACTTAATAAGTAATAAATAGAGTTTTAGTAAAAAAATTATTTCAAAATTTTGTTTACTTAAATAAATTGAATGTTAATGATTTGCATATTTTTTTATTATATGAAATTTGGCTAAAAGCAATTTAATTATATTGAATTCTTACATTTTTAAAATTTTCAAATACTATCTTTAAAGTTGAGAACTCGATACTAATTTGAGTGTATGCAAGTTTTATATCATTGAATGAATTTTTTTTGTTTAAAAAAATAGTTAGTTAATGATTCTAAGCATATTATGTATGAGATATTGATACAATATATATAAGAGTTTTTAATTATTATAGTTTAATAAGTAATTATAATAAAATTTAGTGTATTAAATAACTTTAAATTGAAATATTAAATAACATTAAATTAGCATAACCATTTAGAATCATTATATTTTAATCAAATAGTTGAAAAAATAGTATTAATAGATACAGAAATAATGTAGTAATCAATAAAATATTATCCCTTTTATAAATTATTTATATGGTAGTTTACAATATAACTTTCCATGTACTCTACAATAAAATTATTCTTTTTTTCATTTTCATTATCTTCTCCAATATTATTGTAATTTGGAAGTTTCATCTTTTTCAAAATGAAGAAAAATTTCGTAAATGGTGAAACAACCTTCAAAGCTAGAACCAACAATCAAATGTTTGATATAAGCTTATCCTTTTGGTCGGTAACTTTATCCGTGACGACAGAACTAGTCATTATCTTTTTATTGATTTTGGACTTGCACTAATTATGAGGCAGTTTCCTGGATGCTAAACATGCATAAAATTAAAAAAAATGATACCAACATTTTATTATGTATTTTTTTACAATATTTCAATTTAAAAAAAATATATTTTTTCACTTATAAAATATTATTTATTTTCATGATAAAAGCTAGTGGTTTATAAAAAAAAAAGACTTTTTTTTATATTTATTTATTGTTATAATAAAAACTAGTGGTTTATAAAAAAAAGGGACGTTTTTTTACATTTAAAATGTATAATGAAAAGTGATGAGAAAATATTGGTAGCATAAATTTATCGTAAAAAATACAGCTTAACTTCATTAACATGGTACCAAACTGCACATCAATTTCAATGTGCTAGCAAATGAATTTGTATGCACAACTATCCAGAAATCGAGTAGATAACTAATGGATTTTCACATAACTTATGATAATATGTTTAAATTTCAGGTTTTTTCCTTTTTAGGGATTTTCCATAAAATATTTATCATTATAAGGTATAAATAAAAAAAATAGCAATTCTAGAATTATTTATCAATTTATGGTAGTTTTTAACTGATGCGGAATGGAGGGTTAAAATAGGTGAGAATCAGTCTGTGTTTCCAAACAGCAGACTTTAACTATCCACTTTATAAAAAAGTAGGCACAATGTTTTCCGCTCCGGCTCTTCGCTGTTGCCTCCTCCCGGCTCTTTTCTTTAGGCATTGTTTCTTTGTAACAATTTGGATTGTTGTTGTCATGTTCAAGTCAAATGATATTCTATGGAAAGAGAGCTCTAAAGGCTACATATAATTATAATTGCTTATGATTCCGACTGCTTTCATTTTTTTTTGTCTGAATGAAGCTTCATGCCAAAATTTGCATTAATTGATCCAATCTTGACACATGGCTAAGCATCCAAGCTTCCGGAATCAAACAAAAATCCAAAACAGACTCACTTTTATTTTTACAAATTAAAATTTTTTTAATTAATATAGTTAAAGTTAGACATTTTGTATAATTATAATTTTATACTAATTAGGCATATTATTAGAAAATTAATAAATGATAACAAATGATAATTTATATTTCTGGATAATAAAAATACTTAATAGATAGTATTATAAATAAATAAATAAATATTTTTTTGTTTAATAAAATGAGTTATTCTTTTTGGAAAAAAAAAAAGAGAGCTTATATTTTGAAGATGGATAAATTATATACGTGATTGACTATTTTAATAGTAGGTGATCTCATACAAAATGTTTATGGTAAAAGTTTGTCCACTTTTCACCAAAAAATAAGGAAAAGAAAAAGTTTGTCCACTAATAACATCCTCCAATGTTTAATTAAATAATAAATAAAATATTTTTATATAGATTTAGTTATTATGTAATTCATACACTAATTAAATCACACAATAATATATATGTAGATCCATTAATTGTTAAAAAATATGAATAAAATAATTAAATACATATCATTATATGATTGTATTAGTTTATGGATAACATAATAGATTAAATCTACTTAAAAAAATTTCCTTAATAAAAGTTAGCCTTAAATTAAGGCAAAATACACAATGGGTTAAATTGGCTCAAAGAATTAAAAAAAAAATGAAAAAATGATTTAATAAGTCAATAACTAATACGATTCATTGACAGTTGTCCATTTGTGCATAATATCTCAAATCTCAGTCTACTTAACCTCAACATCCCCTTTACCTACAATATTGTTAAATGCTATGTTAGATATAAAATTTCTTCATATCATGAATCGGAGATATCATGATGATGAGATCATCATGGACCTCTCCTATCTCTGAAACCAATCAAATAGTATCAATCCCACATATAAATTGGACCTTCTCCTTTATCTGTTGAATATCAAAGATGAACGTCCTTCACATGTAGGGCCTAAACTTGACACACTTGTTGTCCACTTGTAAGAGAAGCGGATAGAGCTGTCTGCCTTCGAGCTGTACGCTTCTTCTATAGGCGGACAACAACTGTCTAAATAAATAAAAAAGCCTAGAAGTTATAAGCGGTATGATTTCTTTTTCAATTCCAAATGGAGGCATTGAATTCATGACTAATCTCATGACATGTCATTAACATATGATTAAGAAAGCTAAACTTTAAAATTACATGAGAGAAACATCATTTTACTGAAATTAAAAAAGGATGAGATTAACTTAGAAAGATAATTAGATAGAAAATTTAAATGCCTACATTATTTCATTTAAATCAAGTTCATTGATCCACTGCATTTTTGGTCCAACCATTAAATCTAGACTCTGTCTGAATATGAGAATGCACAATTCCATCTGATTAATAGTACCATCGCCATCCAAATCACCCTTCAAACCCAACAGAATATTGTTTCTCATTGTTGGTCTAACTTACAGGTGCAATAAATAATAATAAAATAAAAATAGCAAAGTGTGGTTATCAAGCTAACAACCTAAAAAAATTGAGTGGACATTGAATTAGTTGGCAAAACATCAACAACCCAAGAAAAATGAGTGGATGGTGCATCATTTTATTGAAAAAGAAGGAAAATCAGTTAAGAATTAGTTGGCAAAACATATAGAATGAGGGCTTTTGCATCTATAAATAGAATACCTCAATAGGTGCTTAGCAATCAATCCAAGCGAGAGAGAAAAGAAAAATTTAGAAAAAAGGCTTTAGTGAGAGAAAATTGAGAGCAAAATTTTCAGAATATAATTGGATTGTGAGTTGTGAGTGTTTGTAAACACTTTGTAAACTTTTTTTCTTTCAATAAAAGATTTACAGTAGCCTAGAGATGTATGCATAATTGGCCGAATTCCAGTATCAATTTTGTGTATTTTATTATTCTTCATTTTATTTCACTTTTCACAAATATGATCATAGGAGAATTTGCATAATTTTCTAACAATTAGTATCAGAGCATTGGTTGCATTTTTTCTATATTTTTTGGGCAATTACTATTCATATGAACAATATTTTTTATGAATAGTGAAATTTGGTCGGTGGTACCTATTTATCCATGGAGGTATTTTAATATATAGTGGTTTGTAGAAATTGTAAGAAACGATGCAAAGAAAGTCAGATTTGAGTGGGAGCGATGCGATGGCCGCAGACAAAGAAAATGTAAAAATTGAGAAGTTCAATGGTGCGAACTTTGGCTTTTGGAAAATGAAAATAGAGGATTATTTGTATTAAAGAAGTCTATATCAACCTCTCTCAGGAAATAATCCAGAGGCTATGAAAGAAGAAGACTGAAATCTTCTTGACAAACAAGCCCTCAAAGTTATCTGTTTGACATTATCCCTCAATATTGCTTTCAACATGGCAAAGGAAAAGATCATTCAGGTTTTATAGTGGCTCTCTCCAATATGTATAAGAAGTCATCGGCCTCAAACAAAGTGTACCTGATGAGACATTTGTTCAATTTGCGAATAAGAAAAGACACATTGATAGCTCATCATCTCAATAAACTCAACACAGTCACAATCCAATTGAGTTCGGTTGAAATTGAATTTGATGAAAAAGTACAAGCATTGATATTTTTGTCTTCTCTACCAGAAAGTTGGAATGCTGCTGTCATGGTTATGAGTAGTTTGAAGCAATAAGTTGAAATTTGACGATGTTAATGATCTGGTTCTCAGTGAAGAGATTAAACGAAGAGAGTTGGGTGAATCATCAACCTATTTAGTTTTACATATAAAGTCAAGAGGAAGAAATTCAACCAGAGAAAATGGATATGGAAGATCAAATTATCGAGGTATATCAAATGACATGAGGTCTAAATCTAGAAATCCCAGTAATTTTCATAGCTCGAAGACTATTGAATGTTAAAATTGTGGGAAAATTGGGCACTACAAAAATTAGTGCAAGAGTCCACCAAAGGACCAGGAAGTAAAGGAAAAATGCAAATGTCACTTCCACCTCCAGAGGTGATGATGCGTTGATATGCTTTTTGGAGAGTAAGAATACTTCACAAAAAAAATTCTTCAAGAGGTATGTCTTCAGAAACCTTGGAAAGGTATACCTAGGTGATGATCAACCTTGTACTATTATTAGTAAATGTATAGTGAAGATTAAGTTGAACGAATCTGTTTGGGAGTTGAAGGATGTCAGATATATTTCAGACCTAAAAAAGAACTTAATTTCAGTAAGACAGTTGGCTAGCGAAGGCTACACTATGATCTTCTACAGTGATGATTGGAAGATTTCAAAGGATGCAATGATGATTTCTCGAAGCAATTAGAGTGACACTTTTTACATGATAGTAGGAGCAAGTTGTTCAATTATAGTTGCAGCTGACAATGAAAATCTCAATATGTGACACTAAAGACTAGGCCATATGAGTGAAAAAGGGATGAAGATTATGCATTTGAAAGGGAAACTTCCAAGTTTACAGTCAGTGAAAATAGATATGTTCGAAGATTGCATATTTAAAAGCAGAAAGGGTTAACTTTTAGACAAGTTATAGAACCCTAAAGAAAGAAAGACTAAAGATCATTCATTTTGATGTTTAGGGACCAACGATTGTCTCATCCATTGGTGGAAAATACTATTTAGTCATTTTCATCGATGATATCTCTCGGAAGGTATGAGTTTACTTTCTAAAGTATAAATCTGAAGTGTTTGAGGCTTTCAGGAGATGGAAAGCTATGGTTGAAAATGAGACATATCTGAAAATAAAAAAGCTCAAAACTAACAATAGTAGTGAATATGAAGACACCAGATTCAAGAAGTTATGCTATGATAATGGGATCAAAATGGAAAGAACTCTGCTAGGGACGCCTCAACACAATGGTGTAGTTGAGTGTATGAACCAAATGTTGATAGAAAAAGACAGAAGCATTCATATGTAATCAGATTTACCAAAGCAATTCTAGGCAGAAGTAGTCAACACAATAACTTACTTGATCAATTGATGATCATCGGTTCCATTGGAGTATAGAATACCAAAGAAGATATGGAGCCAAAAAGAATTAAAACTATCACAACTAAAAGTTTTTAGTTGTGTAACATATGTGCATATTAGTGATTAAGGAAGGAATAAGTTTGATCTCAAATTCAAGAAATGCACCCTCATGGGCTATGGTGAGGATGAGTTTGACTAACATATTTAGGATGACAAAAACAAAAAGGTGATTTGTAGCAGCTATATGATTTTTGATGAAAGGGTGTTATACAAGGACAAGCATAAAATAGTCACTAATAACTCATAATAGAGTGAGCCAATATTTATAGATATAGATGATGTCCTAGATAGTTCTGTGATAGAATCGATTGTAGTAAGTCCTCAGCCAGAGGAACTCTTTGGATAAAGCAACGTGTAACCACAGCCTCATACTCCATCTCCTGTATTAAGAAGGTTTTCTTAGTCTCATATGCCTAACAGGAGATATATAAACTATCTATTTTTGACTGATGGAGGGGAGCCTGAATGTTAGGATGAAACTTGTTAGACTGGAGATGCTAGTAAGTGGAAGCTTGCTATGAAAGACGAGATGTAGTCTCTGATCTCCAACCAGACATAGGAACTAGCTGAGTTACTCATAGGGAAGAATGCACTTCATAACTAATGGTTGTACCAAGTAAAAGAGGAGCACGATGGTTCCAAAAAATACAAAGTCTGACTAGTTGTCAAAAGATTCCAGTAGAAGAAAGGAGTTGACTTCACTGAAATTTTTACTCTCGTTGTGAAATTTAATACTTTCATATCAGTGTCGAGGATTGTATAGTTGGATGTGAAGACCAATTTTCTTCATGGAGACTTAGATGATGAGATATACATGCACCAACAAAAAATTTTTCAGAAAAAGAGAAGAAAAACATGGTGTACAGACTTAAGAAAAGTTTGTATGACCTAAAATAAGTTCCAAGAAAGTAGTACAGAAAGTTTGACAAATTCATGAACAAAGAAGATTTCCAAAAGTGTAACATCGACCACTATTTTTGCTTCAATAGGTATAGGTCCAATTATATCATTTTACTATATTATGTCAATTATATGTTAGTAGCAGGTTCAGATATGGATGATATCAGAAGGTTGAAGTAGCAATTGTCAAATGAGTTTGACATGAAAGACTTGGGTTTAGTAAAAAAGATTCTTGGAATGCAAATCACAAGAGATAAATAGAGAGTTATTATAGTTATCTTAGGCAAAGATACATCAATCATGTTTTACAAAGATTCAACATGGGCGATGCCAAACCAGTCATCACATCTTTGGCAAGCCACTTTCGCTTATCCATAGATTAGTCCCCTCAAACAGAGAAAGAGAGAGAATTTATAGTTAAGGTTCCTTATGCCTTAATTATCGGAAGTTTGATGTACGTTATGGTCTGTACGAAACTAGACATTAGTAATATCTGACATAATTCTAGATATGGTATGTACAAAACTAGACATAATCCTAAATATGGTATGTACGAAACTAGACATTAGCAATGTAGTGAGAGTTGTTAACAGGTTTATATCAAATCCAGGGAAAGCTTATTAGGAAGCAGTCAAGTAGATTTTGAGGTATCTACGAGGCACCGCAGAGAAGTATTTGTAGTTTGGTAAAGGAGAGTTAAAAGTACAAGCCTACATAGAAGCAGACTTTGGAAGTGAATTCGATCACCATAGAAGCACCACCGGTTATATATTCACTGTTGGAACTATAACTGTTAGTTGGATATCACAGATACATAAGATTGTTAGTCTATCCATTATAGAGGCTGAGTATGTAGCAGTGATTGAAGCTAGTAAAGAGATTATATGACTTCAAGGTTTGTTAATTGAGTTGAGATTCAAATAAAAGAAAAATAATTTACATAATGATAGTCAAAGTACGATACACTTAACGAAAAATTCAGTATTTCATTATAGAACCAAACATATTGGGCTTCATTATCACTTCATTAGATTTCTATTTGAAGACAATGTGTTAGTACTTGAGAAGATCCAAAAAAGTAAGAATCTAATGGATATGTTGACAAAGGCGTCGACGAACTGAAGTTGTGTTCCAATTCAGTTTGTCTGCTAGAGTAATAAGACTAGAAAAGTTGCTGCATTGATCGAGGTGTGAAGACATATTAAAATCAGTCTTTAAGTGAGAGATTGTTGGTAAAACTTACAGGTGCAATAAATGACAATAAAATAAAAATGGCAAAAAATGGTTGTCAAGCTAACAATCTAAGAAAATTTAGTGGACGATGCATCTTTTGTTGAAAAAGAAGAAAAATCAATTAAGAATTAGATAACAAAACATTAATAACCCAAGAAAATTGAGTGGACAGTGCAACATTTTGTTGAAAAAGAAGAAAAAACTAATTAAAAATTAGTTGGCAAAATATGTAGAATGAAGGCTTCTGCACATATAAATAGAACACCCCAATAGGTGCATAGCAACTAATTCGAGTGAGAGAAAAAAAAAACTTAGAAAAAGGCCTTGGTGAGAAAAAAATTGAGAGTAAAATTTTCAGGGTGCAATTGAATTGTAAGTATTTTTAAATACTTTGTAAATTTTTCTTCTTTTAGTAAAAGATTTGCAGCAGCTCAGAGACGTAGACATAATTGATCGAATTCCCTTATCAACTTTGTGTGTCTTATTATTTTTTATTTTTTACGTTTTCTCACAAATTTGATTATAGGGAAATTTGCATAATTTCCCGACACTCATCAAGCTCTTAAACGTAATCAATCCCTTTTCCTCATCCATCAGCAACCGAAACCCATTACATAATTCCATAATAAAACCCTCAGCTCCCAGTCTCTCCATCATTGAGGGAAGGTAGTCCTCGAAATCAATGGCATGATGATCGACTGACATTGTTGTTGAAGCAAAAACTAAGAGAAACGGTGTATTGAAGTGAACACTGAAAGATTGAGACGCTGTATACGAGTTAGAGAGATGATTGGAAAAAGGAGAAAGGAGAGGGGTTATATAGGAGAAGAAAGAGTTGCCATTGAAGTCTATCACAACTAAGCTACAAAAAAATAATTAAAATAATAATAATAATAAAAAAGCAGATAAAATTTGAAGGGGTAGTTGTGAGTTTCCCGTGAATTTCTTTATTTGCTTAATTGATTACGTGAAAACCCTTCTTCCTGGAAGCTGCATGGGATCTTAGGATCTTTGTGTAGGGTTTTTAAAATTAAAGTAGACTTAGCTTCAGTTACATTAATTAATATTTTTTTGGGTGCAAACTGCAAACGTTTGTTAATAATTTAAATGCAAGCGCATGATATGTTGCTTAGCCAATAAACAATAATTAATATTTCAGATCGGTTTCTTTTGATAAAATAATTTAATATTTCAGTTAAAAAAATAAAAAAACTAATACCACACAGCAACTGGGAACCGGAGAGTCATGATCCATGTGACAAATGATTTTCAGGTTGAAGTGTGACTTATTACTATTAAAAAAATTGACATGATCGAATTTAAATCAATCCCAGTATATCCATATATGTGGCCATTTCCCAAATTTTATCATCAATAACACAGCTTGATATCGCAGCTACATCCATTTACATCACAGATTTAACAATGCGTTATATTCCCAAATCTGGAGTGGAGCCCTCGATAGCAAAGAGAATTGCCACTTCGATTTAATATAGGGGTAACATATTATTAGAATTGCATGGCTGTAAATCGGGGAGCTTGATTATTGTAGATTTATTATTGTTTTAAAATGATATAATTCAAAAATAATTCTAATTTAGGGATGATAGTGGGTAAAGTACTCACAAAAATTGTTCAACCTGTTTTCAAATCCATTTAATTTTGAATTACCTTTATTCTTCTTAGACCCATTTATAATTATTCTTCTGTTAACTATATCTGTCATTATTTTATTATCCATACCTATATAATTATTCATTTAACTAAATAAATATAAATTCAATAATTATATATCAAGTATAATATAATTCAAATTACAAATCATAATTTTATAAATTTAAAAATTAATTAAAGTTTAAACTAAGTAAATATGAATTAAGCTTAAATATTACACAAAAAAAAATTTAATACAATTAGACAGTTATATAATTGGATTCGGGCATTGGGTATCCAAAAAATTGAACCCATACCCTACCCAAACAAATCATGAGTAGAAAAAATTAATATCTATTCAAATTCTGAACCCCTCTATACAATCCAAACTCTATATGAACGGATGGATCAGATCGGGTACCCAAAAATATCTCACATTCCATCCCTAAACTCCACCGCAATTCTAAATTATTATGATATTCATTAAACTTCCCACAAGTTGAAATTCTATGCAACATAACATATTTGATTATTAATTAGTGGATGTTGGACTTCAATATACTTGATGTCCTTTTGTATGTCCGGCTTGTGTGTAGCCTTATGAATTTGAAATGATGGAGAGGACGTATTATAAGCTGATATGCTGTTGATTTATGCCCACAGATATGTAAAGAAATCTGAGCATATGTTTTAGGTTTGATTAAAACCTTTTAACTCAGAATGGAGGAGGGAGAAGTGATGGTGATGAGTGAAGAAATATGTATTTTCATTGGAACTTTTGTTGAATAGCTCCAACCGCAAGGAAATTTCACTGCAGTTTCCTTTCTCACACAGGCATTTACAGAAATATGCCCTTCTTCTCCACAAATTAATTGATGGAGGGAAATTCGAAATACAAATCCCATTAAACTATCTGTTGCTTGGAAGAAAGAATAGAATTATATATATATATATATTTTTATCTAATTTCCATCATTAAATTTAAATTTTTACATTTAATTAATCAACCTCTTTAACTTTTTCATTTTCTCCTAGAAGATAAACTCGTTTTCCTTTTAATTGTACTAAATTATAATTTCATTTTCCTTTTTCAACATATAGTTAATTTCTTAGATTCTTTTTATTTTTTCTTGCACTCAATTTGTTCACTTTTTGTTATATCATTATTTAATATATTATGTTATAATTAAGAAAATTATGAATTACCATTTCCTAATTTTATAATATTTTTTGTAACTAATATCAGGCATATGATTTTAACCAATAACTATTAGTTTTGACTTGTTCCCAAACTTATTATTTATTTATATTTTTTCCTATAATTTTAAATTATAATGAAGAAATAATTCACAATAATTTTAATTGAATATAAAGTTCCTCCATCCATCTTTCCATGTAGTAATCATGCGACAACATGCTTGAGATTGTTTAGAAAGAAAAATTTTTCACTATAAAAAGATATTTGAATTTATATGTTTAAATAGTTTTCTAGAGTCAGCTGGTGAGAACTATGTTAGTAATCCTACTCTAAGCATATTTACAATAAAATATACAAACTTCATGTTTTTATTACAAAAATGGCACATATTATCATTTATTCACTTCTAATTTCTCTCTCTGAACCCACCTCTCTATCTTCTCTAATTTTAATTTATTTCTCTTTTCATACTTACCCATAGTTGACTATATCATTTGGACTTGCGGTATAACATAATATAATAACTACAATCATTTTTCACATATTTGAAACTTCTCTATTGAAACTAATTTGACCCAAAACTCCAAAAAGTAGAATATTGAAACTAATTGGCCCAAAATTTTAACAATGGCTATAAATTGAGGGAAGAGAGAGGGTAGATGCTGGCGGGCCATGGTGAGTTGATGAGAGGGACAGAGAGAGAGAAGTTTTCAAGCGGGAGCAAAAGATAGCATAGAGAAAATTCCCTTTTAATTGATAAAAAGAAGAGGAAAGCAAGAAATTGAAGGAAAAAAAACTCAAGGTACCTCATAGGTTGCTGGGTAAAGAAACAATGGAGGAGAAAAAAATTTAGTAAGATAGCAAACAAGAGAACAAGAATATTCAATTAATAAGATTATCTATCATCTTGGCCAACCAAAAATTTTGATGGATGGTGAAGAGATTGAAGAAACATTTCTCTCTCTCTCTTTCTCTCTTTTATCATCTGAAAGGGGAAGGATTAAGGAGGACATAAAACGAAGAAGGAGAGATGATGATGTGTACTATTTTTATAATAAAAAAATAAAGTTTGTGTATTTTATCATAAATATACTTAGGGTGAGATTGCTAACTCAACTCTCATAGGTTGACTCAGCTAAAAACTGACGTTCACATAAGCAAAATTATTGTTTTTTCTCTACGGAAGCCATTTTTATTATGAAAAAGTTAAAATTGTGTATTTTTTCGATAAAAGGCATAAGTGATGCTACAATTGTGAAAATGATCAAAGTTGGTGATATTTCATGTCATTTGACCTTAAAATTATAAATATTAGTTGTCATCAGTGGATCTATTACTAGAGTTATTTTCAAGTGAGAGACTGAGTTGACAATAATATGTTTATACAAAAGGATCAAAGTTTTCTTGTTTGATTTCTACCAAAAATAATGATTTCACATTAAAAAAATAAAATAAAATAAACATTAAACATTAAGCAGAAATTAGTGTATTTCTTCATTAAGTAATTTTCAATTTTCATGTTTTTCCTTTTGGAATGCAATTTCTATATTTATGCGACATATAAGATATCAAATTATTTTCATTAATGGAAATTTTATGGAGATAATATTTTAATTTTTCGCTTATTAATCATTAAAAGTATGCAATAAGTGTAATGCCCATTAAGTAGAGCCTAATTAAATAAGATGGCTTATCGATATTATAAATGAGTTTAAGAGTTTTATTAAGGGAAAAGAGTTAAGTAAAGATGAAAAAAGTGAAAAGTTATATATTCACGCCCATGACTCATATGCCACAGCCGTGAATGATGTTTTGAGATGCTTCATGCTTGTAAAGGCTGTCAGGTATAAAACACGAATAGTCATTATTTCTTTCTCTCACGCCCTAAACTCAAAAGAGAACTCTAGAATTTGAAGTTTTTTCATACTAGTGACCAAATCCTTTGTTTTTCCTTTGATTTAAAGACCAAAACACCTAAACCTTAAATAAAAGATCAAAGTTTAACAAGTTCTTGTGAGATAGGAGCACAAGGAAGGAGTGTTCTTAAAGAGATCGACCTTGAGGAAGAAGAAAGGAGTCCAAATATTCCATCATTATTGTGTTTCCTTCAATTGTGTAAGGAATCATGTTCCCCTTTTGTTTTTACGAGTTTACATAGCCTTTTTCCATGTTAAACTCGTTTATGGTAGAGACTCGTTTCCAAATGGGTTAGGTTATAGCTTAATCTTAATTTTTTTTATAGTTAAAGACTCATTTTAAAGTTGATTAAAGGTTATGGTATATGTTAGTAAGGAGTTATATGAGATTAAGGTTATAAAGAGGTTTAAAGTTAGGGATTTATCTTTTATGGCTTTAAAGGTTAAGTTTATGGTTTATAGAACTTGATAAAACTATGTTATATGTGATAGGAGTTGAAAGAGGAGGTGGTAAAACTCACTAAGAGGTTAAGCAAGCTTGAAAGAAGCTTGGTTTTAAGGCCCCACTAAAGGTATGTATATATATACATTTAAATTCCAAATTTTATCATGATTGTATGTTAAATGTATAATAAATGCCTTGTATGCTTAAAATGTTAGTTCATGATTATAATGAGATTGAAAGTGTAATTAATTCCATGAACAATGTGAGTATAAATGCTAAGTAGGCTTGAATTGCATTGAGGAGAATGTTTGGAAAAAATCTTGTATTGAATATGCCCAATTGTGCATTTAATGGAATGTTGAATGGTGATGGATAAGAGGTAGGAAAAAGTACAAATGCATTATATGACACTAGATAAGCTGTTAATGTAAGTTATGAAGAAATGTGTTCCTCACTCTGTCCATAAAAGATAGGCACACTTTCCATTTTTGACAGTCCAAAATTATAGGCTAATTTCATTTGTTGAAGTGTAGTTATTTTGTTTAGTTACAAATATATCTTTATTTATATATTCCATTATTATTATGTTACTACCACTTATATTAATAAATAAACCATAAATTAATTATTATTCTTGGACTCTTAAATTTTTTTAACTCTTGCTTTAAAGAATTATTGAAATTGGTTGGCATTTACATTAGTATTTTATTTGAGTTTTGCATTAAAAGAGATCAAATAGTTATTTTCAAGAAAATAATAAATGAGAAGGGCATTTTTGGAAAAAAATTAACCAAAAATCATTAGTTCAACTAAACTAACTAATTTTCTTAATATGTACGAAAATAGGACTAGGTCTATATTTTCCGGATGGAGGGAGTATTATGTGTTAAGTTGATATTATAACATGATAATACATGTTTTGATAAGAGTGTTGATAGAAACAACCATTAGAGTCCTTGCATAGCAAGCTAGTTGAGATAGCTGAGTTGGTTTCTAAAGGGGAGAGATACGAGTATACAGTTAAGCATTATGGTAGTTTGCTCTACCAATGCTGCTTTATTGCTAAATTGAGACAAAGGATTTTAAAGGAAACACATGAAACCAAATTCATAATACATCTCAGAAGTAATAAGATGTACTATGATCTAAAAGAAAGATTTTGGTGGATAGGTATGAAAAAAGATATCTCATAATTCACAACGAGATGTCTGACATGTTAGCAGGTCAAGATAGAATATCAAGTACTTTAAAGTTTGTTGTAGCTATTCATAATACTGGTATGGAAATAGGAACGTATCACGATGGATTTTGTGATTGGGTTACCTTTGACACCGTGAAATTATAATATTGTTTAGGTCATAGTGGATAGGTTAACAAAGGCAGTGTATTTCTTGCCTATTAGGAAAGACTATTCCTTGAATATGTTAGCAAAATTATATATGAACGAGATAATACAGTTACGTAGAGTGCCAGCCTCCATCATATCAAATAGAAGTCGAAGGCCTACATCTCAATTTTGGAGAAGTTTACAGTGAAATTTAGGTACCAAACTCAGTTTCAACACCACTTTTTACCCACAAATAGACGGTTAGTTGGAAAATGATGAGAGGTTGTGTGATCGAGTTTAAAAGTAGATGGAAAAAAATATCTACCACTGATGGAGTTTGCCTACAACAATAGCTATCAGTTTAGCATACATATAGCCTCTTATGAGGCACTATATGGTAGGAAGTGTTAGATATCGTTATATTGGACAGAGCTCAGTGAGCAAAAATTAATGGGCCCAAAATTAGTACAAGAGACAAAAAAAGGCAAAGATCATAAATGAAAGGTTAAAGGTAGCTTCAGATAGACATAAATTGTATACAAATCTCAAAAGAAGAGATATAGAGTATGAAGTAGGAGATAAAATATTTCTTAAAGTTTCTCCATGGAAGAAGGTCTTAAGGTTCGGAAATGGCAAGTAGATCCTTAGGTTCATTGGACTATATGAGATCTTAGAATGGATTGAACCAGTCGCCTACAGACTTGCTTTACCGCTAGAGTTGAGTAAGATTCACAATGTCTTTCATGTCTCTATGTTGAGGAGATATAAGTCAGATCCTTCATAAGTAAATCCCAGGCTCAATACTTAGACCAGAAGTAGGATAGGTGACATGCTGTTAAACGGGTTTATGGTACCATAGTGATATGATAAAATTCTTATTTTAAGGACAAAATGGCTTAAATTTTGAGAATACCTTTGATCCTATAATTTCATGCAAAATATATATGTTTACTCAGTCTAGGTGACTTAAGCTCTAGGAGCGCTCTTGATTTGATAAGTTCAGACAAGTACACATGATTATAGATAGTGGCAAGGCGACTTAAACTCAGAGAGTATCCCTGTTCATAACTTGTATCCACATAATCCAGGTAGAGAGTTGTTGGACAATTATACTAAAGTAATTAATGAATATCTTATAATGAAAAAGGGTTCAATGACATAGGTGAATGATATCAAATGTCTGATATATTGTATGCTAAAAATATTGTGATTGTTCACTTATGCATGGTTGAAGTGTTTAATATTTTATCAGTTCATAAGTAAGGTATGATATATGATTTAATAATTTCTTTGCCCTACTATATTGTATGTGATATGACACCATGAATATTAATGATATGATGTATATTGTTTGATTGCATATTAAATTTTTATACCTATATGTACTACTAAATTTTCAATAACTTGATGTGCATGTGTTTTTCCCTTGCATGTTGGATCCTAGTAAATAAAGGTAAAAGTTGATCCAAAGAAGCCAACCCAGTTCAAAGATATCAGAGCAGACCCAATAAGGGTCAGTAATATCATATGTCACATTTTGTATTTTATACATGACATGGAATTTTTGGGTAGTTTATATTTGTACATATCTTTTAATTCAAAGAAATATGTAATTTTTATAAAGTTATGTATTTTTATAAATATTGGATTGGTTGAATCTAAACATGATAGTTTTATATATGATGTTGAATCTTTGGATCAAATATATTTCTTTACGGAATTAACATGATTTATATGCAAAGAAATTATTATGACATAGGGTTTTCATATAAAAGAATTTTTTTTTATTTTTCACAGATTTTTCCATAATAAGTACATGTGTTACTCGCTCATTTAGTTGAGTTAATCCTAATTAAATGAGAAGAAACTACAACAAGCCTTTTTTATTTTTGAATATTTTCACGAACCATAATTTGATGATTTAGTTTGTGAGTTTAAAGTTCCGCATATAATATTGGTGGATTCTTTTTCATTAAATAAGTTTTTTTTCAAAGGAAAATAAAATGAATTGAAAACTTTGACTTAATCTGAATTTACTTGAATAGATTTTTAATTTGGCGTATAATCAATTAGTATAATGGATGGTAATATTGTCTAAGTCACAAAAATCATTTCTCTATTCATAATCATAGCCTTTTAATTCCTGTTCTTATTGTAAGTCATCATAAGATTATAAGGAATTTGCTAAAAAATTAGTGTATTGAATCATGTTGTCATGTAATTAATTTTGAAAAAAGAAAAACTGAAAATAGTTAATTGCGAAAATTTTAATATACAATGGTGTGTAATTAATGGTAAATTTAATTTTGAAGCATTCAAAATCGAATAAATTAAACCTCCTAATATTAGAATTAAATTGAATTAAACTAATATAAAAACTGAAAAATAAATCGAAATAATTTTATTTTCGATTTTTTTTGATTTTCAATATTAATAACAAAGTGAAATAAGAAAAATTTATAGACTAAGAATAGGAAATTCCATTAATACAACTAGGCAAATTCCAGTGTGTTGCATGTATATATTAATAATGTTACTCTTTATCATCTTAATAAGTTTTTAAAATTATTATTTTTATATTTGTTTTCCTTTTTATATTTTTGTACCTTTATTCTATTAAAGTTCTGTCATAATATTTTTTAACTCATGAAACTCATTATTTCTCTGCTTTTGCAGGTGGAAATGGCATATGATTTAATAAGTGAATTAGATAACCGTTGGAGAATCAAGGTTCGAGCATGTAGTGTTTGAGAATCAATTAATCTGAAGAACAAAAATGAAGTTATCAGCATGGATATGATCTTCATGAATGAAGAGGTAATGTCATTCTACTTAATTATGCTAATTGCATTGTCTTCATTTATGAAATTTGAAACTGTTAACAAATTAAAGTTTAATTACCTATAGAAACAAATGATTCATGGTGTTTTTTGGAAAAATAAAGTGAATAAGTTCAAGCACTTGTTGCGCGAAGGATCAACTTAGATTCTAAAAAATTTTTAAAGTTGTTTAAGTTTTTGGGTAGTATCAACCTATTGCAAGTCTTGCGCGTAATAATAATAATAATAATTATTATAATAATAATAATCATCATCATCAATGTTGATCATGCATCCATTAACATAAGGACCAAGGCAAGAAATTAAGAAATTAAGAAGATACATATGAAAGTTTAATGGACACATAAAATCCTGTAGTAGAAGTTGTTTTGATACAAATCCAAACAATTTTTCTGCAGTTAATAAAATATGAAAGAACATGCATAATCTAAAAATACTATGATATGAAGTTCTTCAGTTGTTTCATATTTTTCTCTTCTTTTTTGTGCTTCGGTTATTTTTAGTATATGAAAGGTTTTCAATTTTTCCTTTTGCTGTAAAGTATTTCATTTTTATTGATCCAATCTTTCAAGCAATGTAATTTTATGTTGGAAAACCTATAAATAAAATAAATGTTTTTATTAGATTCTATATTTTCATAAGTTAATAAATTTATGATATTGAAAAATGACAGTTATTGAATTTACCTTTAATTCTTGTATATCAGTATATTGATCATTTATTTTTTCTTTTCCCTGACAAAATATAGTTTTTCTTTAAAAAAAATTCCATAGCTATTAAAAGTGCTTTTCTATATTTATAATCCAATATTATCAATGTAAAAAAAATCTACCTTATTTAATATTATTTTTGCAGAAAGTATACTGGTCTCCACTTTTCCATCATCTCTACCCACGACCTGATATAAAGCCAAAAAAACTACAAAAGTTATTTACTCTCTCTCTCTCTCTCTCTCTCTCTCTCTCTCTCTATATATATATATATATATATATTTATTAGTTTTATTCCAAAAGATGAAACATACCACTTGTTGCTTATTCCTTATATATTCAACCTCTAGTTTTTCATAGGCGTGTAGATTTAAAATTATGATAGAACTTTAATAGAATAAAGGTATAGAAATATAAAAAGGAAATCAAATTTAAAAATTTTTATGTAAAAAACTTATTAGTTTTTTAAGTTTGATCCTCGTTAATGTTAGTAAATATTTCATGATAGACAATGTTTTTGATTGTGATCTTAGTTTTGAGATAATAGTCTTCCACAAATAGGTCTTACTATTGCCTCCATGACCATAGATGAAAAATCTTTTATCATTCTCAATCAATTGAATAATAGCTTTGTAAGCTATTTTTTGATCTATATTCAATGTCATACATATTATCATGTAGTTATTCTAGTTCTTATAAATCGTGGTTTATTTCTTTAGCTATAAACCTATTACTGAACTCTTTTATCATTGTAAAATCTAGAAAAAGGCATCCCATCAATTTTTTAAGTGACTTGCAAATGCTTGTTAGTAACTTTTCAATTTCAAGGAGACAATAATGTTGTACTAGTTCATGTATCAATTGAAACTGCGCATACCCCAATCTTTTCTTTTGTAAATATAAGATATCTTCTATCGAAAAATCAAAGCTTGATTTCTACAATTCTTTTGCATCTGCAACTTCACAGTGTGATCAAATCATAACAAAGAGATGACGTAACTCTTGCCCTGTTGCCCATACAACTGCTTTTTTAAGACAATCATGCCATTCCCTTTCATCATCTAACAAACTTAAAGAACAACATGCACTTTTAAGGGTTGTATAAACTATTTCATTAACTGTTCTTATATTTTCAAAGGACGTACAACTTTTAACAATATTAATAAGCATTCTCAAATAATAACGACATTTGAATGAATCCATTATGTAAATTTAGTTTTTTCAACTCCTTCTCTATTGACAACATCAACAAAAGAAGTGTTCTCTTCAAAAATAACCATTTGTTCACTGGAAGATGAAATGGAAATTGTTCAACAACCAGTTCTCTACTATTTATGTCAAATTGAAAGATTCTCCAACATGCTTCAATGACTGAAATATACCTACAATCCAAATGCAATTTTATTTCATCAATTTTCTTTGTTTGATCTGCCCTTTCGAGGGTAATGGTTGCTCGATTTGGACTTTTATATATATACTTGAACAAATACTTAATTGATCTTGCATAGTTGCATAGTTCCATATAAATATGAGCATCAAATTTAAGAAGGAGATCTCTGTTATAAGGCACAACAAATCTATTATCAAGCCAAACTTTCTTTTCTTGGATAGATGTTGAAGTTTGCCTCCTTCGATTTATCGGAAACCCATTTCATCAATAGAGGTATGATCACAATAACTCATTGGATAATGTTTGTTGCACTTTCCTTGGAACTTACAAGGAGTATTTCTATGAATCATGTAGTTTTTAATTGTTGTATATGCAATCAAATCCCTTTTTTCATTAGGTATTTAAGTAGCTATAATTTTATCAATATGCATCAGACTATGATCTTTATATTCTAGATGTAAGAATAATAAGATATGTGTATGAGGGAGTCCTCATTTCTGAAATTCAATTGTGTACAAGATTGAAACATCAAAATAAATAGATAATATTAGTAAACAATTATTTAAAGTTTATTTTTATTTATATAAAAAAAGATCAAATTTGAAGTAAATAACTTACTGACATTTGTGCGACCAAAATACATTTTATGTTGAACATCATTCATGAGCTCTTGAAGCTTTATTTTAAAACATTTATATCCACTCTATTCCTATAATCTTTTTGACTAGTTAGGTCAAAAATTTAATTTATCTTGGGCCATTTTGGATTGCAAGTAAAGGTGATAAATAAGTCGGAATAACCAATGATATGTCTATATTTAGTATAGTTTTTATTCATATTCTTTCATATTTAATTATAGATTTTAACATGTTTTGGATACTTAGTTATGTGTTTTAGTTATTGCAGGTGTGCAAAAGAAAAATATAGAAATGAAGGCCCTCACATGCATGACAAGGTGTCATGTGCGTGAGAGATGAGGGAAATACATGGCCTCACATGCGTGACACCTTGTCATGCCCATGAGGGTGGTGATGTGCTACTACTAAGTTTTTTTTGTCACTCATGTGAAGCATCAGCGCGGGAGTGAAGAATTTCCAGCTTGTGCTCCTATCGCTAGTGCGAGGATCTAGTGTGGGCTCGTCGAGGCCAAAGCTCCAATCTACTGCTGCGAGTGTATTGAAATATCGCGAGCATGAAGTAGTCTTCCTTACCTGTCACGCTTGTGTTGACCAGCGATCCTGTAAAATCTTTTTTACAATGAAAGTTTACCTTTTGTAATTAGACCCATATTACGAATGATTACTTATAGAGCTTATTTTAAAGGATTTTATTGACATATTTAAAGAAAAAAATATTGTATCTTTAGAATTAGAATGCAATTAAAACTCTAAGAAATATAAAAGTAGTTTCTTTTTAGAATTTCAGGAGTTCTTTCTCTGAAACTTTAAGGAAGACGTACTACAACTTTTGAGAGAGGGTGGTTGAAGAGAACTCGTAAGCTATCTTTCTCTTTTTATTCCAGCAAGCCTATCATCATTGAATGAAGCTATTTTGACACTTAAAGAATTATTTGGAGTTTATCTTAAAGGTTCGGAGACCAATCGGTCTTGGATTAAATTCTTCATTAACTTTCAGGAGAGCAATTTAGTTCTTTTACTTCTTTCTTTGATGTAACACCTTTAGCATAGTATTTAATATTAACATGATCATTGTAGCATCAATGCAAAACTAAATTCCATAGGGTATTTAGTAGCTATCCCAATTTGTATGAATTTTCCCTTATTATTTATGAAGTACGATTTTTTTTTCAATTTCAATTGTACTTATTTAGTTTTAGACTGAATGATTGACTCACTACCTTTTATTTAATTAGGAATGAACATATTAGGGTTATATTATTAGAAACATCATGTTTAAGTTAATCTACAAACTGGATTAGACATTAGTTATACCATTGGTTTAGGTAATTGATGAGTTAAGGCAAGAGCCAATCAAAACACACTTCATAGGGCCTAATTGAATAAGGAAAGAGATTGTAAATTGGAAAGAAAAGCTAAATACCTGCTCAGTCTCATTGGATCTTAATTCATTAGATTTACTTGCTATCTTATTTATTTAGTTTCACTTTCATTACTTCAATCAATTTATCAACTTGGTTAGAGTGTTTATGATTTAATTTTCATTATTTATTAGTAATCTAAAATTAATTAATAATTTAAGCAGAATAATTCCTTGAGAGATCAACCTTGGGAGTAACTTGCCAGTATTACAATTAGCTTATGCACTTGAGAATACACTTCGAGTTACATCAATCAGCCCTTCTACATATTGCCATCGCATGTTGATAATCTGAATCCTATACCTTGGGCTACTAGTAAGTGACGATGGAAGAATAATTCTTTTCCCTAATTTATTACAATCTGTATCTCCTTTGCAAATTGTATCCATTAATCCTTGGTAAAGGTTTGCTCTTAATTTTTTTTATTGTTCCTCATCCATCTTAACCTTTTTTTCTTCAATAGCCATATAAGCATCAACTTCAAACTATTGAAACAACCTACCAGATAAAATGATAGTATGCCTCTCATTGAGCCTTTGTTGTCACCTGAAGTTATAATGCTCCCTCATTGTTACTAATTGTCTTTTATTTGATCTTCCTGATGAGCTTCTGTACATTATTCCAGGTCTAAACCCATCCTCACCAAATACAAAAAGAAAAGGATATTGTAAAGGCTTAAGATTGGAATGAAGAGGTGTTATCCTTTGCAACCCATACTTTTTATGTTCCACTATAATGTCATGTTCACAATTGTCAACATCCAAATCATCGACATTAAGAGCTGCAATTTCAGATGCAGTAGGTAAGTTTGGATATCGACCATCTTGGCTTCTACTGCTTACAGTCATAATATGAAGTTTGTTGCAACTTCTGCTCTTATATGATCTATTGCCATCTGAAATGACTCAAGTAAGACATTAAACTCATTAAGCATTTTAGTGAGATCATCAACCAATAGAGAATTAATGTTGCAATTTCCATCATTCTTATTAAAATAGTGTAATCTGTTGGTGATTTCATTCTTAGTATCATAGATATAAAGTTGTGCGAAAGGAGGTTTTCCTTCCATTTGGAGGTTCAAGCGAGCCTATTTTGTAAAAGTTTTGTCCGTTTATTCTAATTACAGAAGGGCCACCACCATTATTTACATCTTGATCAACATGTCCTGCCATAGATGTGAAAGCAAATATTGCATTGTACATCCGTATGTTCTGAAGGAAATGAATAGCCCTTGGCCCACCATTAGAACTCAATAAATTTTTCAATAGGACTAGAGGTTCTCTCATAAAAGGAAGCTGCACTTTTCCTTCTAAACGGCAGAATGAAAATCTTGGTTTTGATATTTTTCTCCTTTTTATTTTTCTGTTCTTTCTTCATACCACAATAAAGCATTGTAATACTTGCAGATGGAATGTATGCTTTCCAAAACTCCAAGACATTTTGTTGTAATCTGAAATAAGGCAAACAATAATTTACCACAATAATGTTGATATAAAAAATATAGCTTTTTTCAATTATTATATATTCGCAGTGTGCTATATCACTCACCATAATTTAGAGAATTATTTTTATGCAATCCATTCTGATTAACCGAATCACCAACAAAAGAATTGAATTTGTAACATCAGATAGTTGTACAAGAAAAAATTAGGTACTTCAGTATGCCTATTACGATCAGTAGTAGCCGAACTTGAGGGTAAACAGTCATATAGTAAAACCTTCGAAGAGAAAGATAAAAGAAATTTGATTTGAACATTTTAGTTCAACCCACCGTGACCCAGTTTTGGTAAAAGAAAAGAAAAAATCTAATGAATTGAATATTAATCTTTCCCAGCAGAGGTAAGCAGAAGCAATAAAATATTAAATGGACCACATGATTGCTCAGCGAAAACACAAAATAATAAGAGATTGAATAACAATTTTGACCAAGCAAAATAAACAACAATTAAAAAAATAGTGTGACAATATCAATATACCATTATCTTCAGTTCTGAAGAAAAAGTGCTTTCTGAATCACCCCCATTAACATTCTCTACAACTATTAAAAATAGGAAGAAATTGTTAGAATCACAAAAAGCTTAAATTTTATTTTAACAATTAAGGGATTATAAAATTTTAAATTTATGGGAAGACCTTTGAACATTCTCATACCATCTCTTGTTGGAGCAAGAAGGTAAATGCATCTTTGTAGAATCTGAATTCTTAGAATATGAATTTGTGTTGTGAAATTTACTTGTGTTGTTATCAAAAGAATCATTTGCTTTTCCATCACTCCTTTGAGAGCCACTGATTACAATTTCATTCCTTTGCATAGCACATTCCACGACATTAATCTTTCTTCTTTTGTATTGTAGTTTTTCTTTTTCCCTGCAATTCTAAACTTATCATTGTTCTCTATTCTAAAAGATAACTGGTTGATATAGTCTTCCATGATTGCAACATTTGCATTTCCTACAAGTCTTTTCTCTCTCTTACAATTCAAAACTAACTTTCTTTAGCATCTTCTTAATTTGTAAATTTGCTTTTGAAAGTAAGAAGGAACTTCAGAAGAAATTTCCAATATACCAACAGTGTGATTATTATCTATCAAGATAATGTAGAATGATATCTACTCAAGTGCAATAATTAAAACAAAGATGAAAACTCACTGCACATAATCGAAGCACAATTAATTTGAATATCAGGAATATATAAACATTTCATCTGTGAGCAAATAATCGAAGTTTAAAGAGAGTTGGAGTAATGAACTCACTGCACATGAAATGCATCAAAAAGATGTTGAATACAACTGAATACAGTTTCGGTGTAAGATGAAAATAGCAATCAATAACATTTGTTTGAAATCTATAAGTTCTTATGTAAATATTAAGGATGTCTTCCACATGTTGTAGAAAAGGCCTCTTATGGACCCTTTCATTAAATCAAACCATTACATTCTATTCTTAATTTCCAATTTAATAAAGATTTATCTGGCTGTGTACCATGAGAAATTTTTGAGCAAGTGTGACCTATAGGAAGTAGACTTAATGAAAAAATAATTTTAAGAGTTTTAGAAAATCAACGGTAAAAAATTAGAAAGTCCCTTTTTATTCATCTTCCTTATGTTTACCCTTAGAATTGCAAACAAAATCATGATATTCTTCTTCCTTATTCATCTTTTGTGCCCAAACCGTAGTTTGGTCAATTTAATGTTAAAGAAACACTTCTGGATGTTCCTTGAATTTTTTTTTTTTCCAAAAGATTTTTGGGATTGTCCTTGAAAGCAATATTTTAAAAAATGGACCCAAAATTGAGCTGTTCTTGAGATTGGATCACAGTTGAACCGGTTCTGGATATTGACTTTGAATTTTATTTTATTTTTCTATAGATTAATTAAATATAGCTTTTTGAAAAATTCTACCTTGTAGTTTGGCGGCAGGCTTCTTTCACCCATTCCTACATGGTCTTGAGTTCGACCCGAACTCTCCTCATCCATTTATTTGTTTTCCTTCTCCTCTTTAGTTTTTCATTTTTCTATGAATAAATCTTCTTCTTAAACTATTTCATAAATCTTTATTTTTCCATTTTTCTTATGAATAAAACTCTTCTTCTTCTCTTCATCCTCAGCTTCACCTTTTTTTTTTTCATTTTCCTATTAATAAAACTCTTCTTCATCTTTTAAACTATTTAATACTAATAAATAGTTCTCGTGTTGTAATGGAATAAAAAAAATTTAGACAATAAATATAGCAAATAATATGACATTATAATAGAAATAGTACAAATAATATAGCCTCATAAAAAAAATATAACTAAAAAACTACAGATGCATTACTTTACTTTAAAAATAAAGAAAAAAGACTGATAATAGCACTTTTAGTTAATAGTTTAAGTAATAAGAAGTTAAAAATAAAATAGAAATATTTTGCATCTAAAGGACACAATTATAAAGGTAAAGATATTTTATAATATATAAAAAAATTGATATCGGTAATCTCAATATTCAAACATTCTAATTTTTTCGTTTTTCATTTTAACTATTATATATTGATAAATGTAAATAATAAATAAAAAAGGTAATCTCAAAGGAGTATTAAGTATCTAAAAACTATTTATTTATTATGTAGCAAAGATCTAATTCATTTGAATTTTTTTTTTTATGAAAAATCAATTCTTGATTCAAATTGGAAAAGTTAACAACTTTATTTTGTTTTTATCAAATGTATAATGTAGACGGTCGAATATTCAGCTAAATAAAAATAATTAGTTTTAAAAAGCTAAACTAAATAAGCACTACGATTATTAGTTTTTATTATATTTTATTTTTAATATCATCAATCAAATTATAGTATAATATTTAAAACATTAAATATTGATAAATCCTACATACCAGTTTTGGTAAAAAGATTTAAATATTTAATGATTGCATATGCATAATGAAATTTTAATTTATCTTTATTTAAACCACAAATCAATTGAATGTTGTAATATATTCAAAAAAACATTTATTGACTATAGATTTTTATAATTATAAACCAACATAATCATTTCAAAAGAAAAAAAAAAACATAATCGAAAAGATTTAATATATTTTAAAATTATAAAATCAAAGAAATTGCATGATAATATAGAATAAGGTCAATATATTAATTAAATGGCTAGGATTATAGATAAAATAATTATTGACCATGTTGTTCAAAACAATTCACCAATTGGTGTGATAGACAACTTTTAGTTGGAAACGAGAGTCCCACTTTATGAGAAAAAGACAGAAGATTAATGGAGTGTGTAAATTGTGGAAATTTTTTGGTTTGGTGCTTAAATTGGAAAAAAAAAATATTTTATGGACTAAATTGGAAAAAATAAAAGTTTAGAGGGTCAATTAATGAAACTTGGGAAGAATGAGAATTTAATGGGATATTTGTCATAGTTAATTGAATTAAACATTATTAATTATTACATGGACAAATTAGAATTTAATAATAAAATTAATATATATATATATATATATATATATATATATATATATATATATATATATATATATATTTGAATATCTGGTGCTTTAAATGGTTGATTCAGTCTGTTTTTGTTTAATTTCTTTCCAAGATATCGTTCATTCTTCAGGGCAAAAAATTAGAAACTCAAATTGTTTCCCTATAATAGAAAGATTTCCTGACACAGCTGAAATGCATGAAGTCCATGCTTGTTTTCAGGTTGCAAGCTTTTTCATTAATTGATTATATTAAATCGAGTTTATATTTGGTGTGAAATTTGTTATAATGGTTGAGAGAAAGGTATAGTAAAGCAATGAGGGAAAATGAGACGATATGAACTTTGGATAGTCAGCCAATTGATTAATATTTATAAATTGAGTTAATGCTCAAGTTGTATCAAATTAAATATATCTTCTTATATTTTGGAACACTCAATTAACACATTACTTTCAGAAACGCAGTACACTGAAAAGAAAGCATCATAAAATTAATTGGTCAAGATATGAAAAGTATTTTTACAGTTCTGCATACGGTCCATTCGGTTCAATATATCTCCAATCTGTGATCATACAGTATGTACTTCATCAAACATATTAGAGCTAGAACTTCTGACAAACTGCAGCAAGCGGCAGCCTCATTACCGAGCTTCCAAAATTGAAACTGTCAAGTTATTGACAGTGTCAGGAATTCTGGGAAGTAACTTGGAATCTGTCACTTTTCTCACATTGGAAAAAGCAGGAGGTTTAGGAGAAGGAAGAAGTGTGCTTTCGTTGCTGAGCATTGAAATAATATCAGACATGGTGGGTCTATCCGCTGGACATTCTTGAACACAAAGGAGAGCTATTTGAACATATCTCAATAGCATATCAGTTGATGTGGATGAATCACTATCTAATATTGGATCCATCAATTCCAATCCTCGTTCGCTTGTCCAATATTCCCATGTCTTAGCATCCACAAGTATGCATACAACAGATTTATTATAGTTCTGGTCAGTAAATCTCCAAAAGCAAAACAAGAAGTAAAGATGTAAATAGAACTGAATTGCGAACTGGAGCGTTAATTAGAATTGTTATGCAATTACTCACATATCTAAGAAGATTGAGAGAAGATGTTTGATAAAAACCGGTGTTCCTCTTGCCACTCACAATCTCAAGCAACAGCACGCCAAAGCTAAAGACATCTGATTTTATTGAAAAGAGGCCTTCCAGGGCATATTCAGGGGACATGTAGCCACTGTATTTCATTTGTAGGTAAAAATCAACCAAATTAAGTCACACGAACGTTGAAAATGATTAAGATTACAGTAGTTTATGCTTTACTTACTAAGTTCCAACAATTCTGTTTGTGTTGGCTTGTATTTCATTGTCTCCAAAGATTCTTGCCATGCCAAAATCTGATATTTTTGGGTTCATTTCTTTATCCAACAGGATATTGCTAGCCTTCAGATCTCGATGAATGATTCGTACCCTTGAATATTGGTGTAGATATAGAAGACCATGAGCAATTCCCTCAATGATTCTTGCTCGTGTCCTCCAATCTAATATGCCGCGTTTGGAGGGATCTGTCTTGATTTATGTCAAAAAAAAAAGAAAGAAAAATAGATGAAAGATGCTATGAGAAATAGAGAAAACTTGAAGAAGAAAGCACAAAAATTAAATCTAATAAAACAAGTACACATACCGAAGAGAAAGAAATCCAAGCTTTTATTAGGCATGTACTCATATATCAGTATCTTTTCATCTTGTTCGATGCAGCAACCCAATAGTCTAACAAGATTCTTGTGTTGAAGCTTGGCTATGAGAAATGCCTCATTTTTCAATTCCTCCCATCCTTGTCCTGATCTTCTTGAAAGCCTTTTCACAGCAATCTCTTCTCCTTTGAGTAGCTTTCCCTGAAAAAACAACTTGATTTGCTCATATGCTGTTAAGGTCAATATATTTTCTAAGTCACCCATCGAGTTATACCTTGTAAACAGGACCAAAATGTTGGATCATAAACTTGATCCATTATGGGTGCCCAAACCCAAACCCAATCATATTGGAGTCCAAGTCCACAATAAAAGTCCAAAATTGCAAGTCATCTACCTAGAATTTTCTAGAGTGTATTAATTATGCATGTGAATCATTTGGTAACTTAAAATATTATTAGAAGAATGGAGAAGGATGGAGAAGAATGAGGTGTATGGTTATTATAATTTTGGATTATTTTATTTGTGTGGTGTAGAATTGTTCTTAAGTAGTATAAATACCCCTCCCCATTTTAGTTTTAGACATCAAGAAAAATTAAAAGCTTCTAAGTGAGTGAAGAAGCAAAATTTTAAGAGTGAGTTGTAGTTTCTTGTTTGTTGAGTGAGAGTGTTTTTGTAATATTTGCTTGAGTTTGAATAAAAGTTGTTTGTGTGAGTATTTTATTTCCAACAAAGTGGTATCAGAGCTAGTTGGAAAATCTATACTATTGCATATCAAATCGGAAGTCTCGACAAGAGGAATTCGACACCGTCAGAATTGCCCCGATCGGAGTTCAAACGTGCCGCTGGAATAGTGCTACCAGAAAACTGAGTTGACTCACAAAGTTGAGCCGAGTGGACCGAGCTGTCCTTTCCAAAGTTTTTCGACGTTCCGGATTCATCCGCACAATCAGATCTTACAAATTCTTATTATATTGAGAGATATGGCAAATGGTATGACACCATTCCAAGTCCCGACACTCAACAACAACAACTACGACAATTGGAGTATCAAAATGAAGGCACTTCTTGGATCACAAGACGTGTGGGATATCATAGAGAAAGGCTACAACGAGCCTGCAGATGATACTGCTTTTGCTACTCTTACACCAGATCAAAAGGCTACTTTGAAGGATTCAAGAAAGAGAGACAAGAAGGCTCTCTACCTCATCTATCAAGCTTTAGATGATGATGGATTTGAAAAGATTTCAAGTGCAAGCTCTGCGAAGGAAGCGTGGGAGAAGCTGCAAACCTCTTACAAAGGATCCGAGCAAGTGAAGAAGGTCCGTCTCCAAACATTAAGAGGTGAATTTGAATCCTTACATATGAAAGTATCTGAGTCTATTTCAGATTATTTCTCAAGAGTAGTAGCTGTTTCTAATCAATTAAAAAGAAATGGTGAAAAGTTAGAAGATGTGAGGATAATAGAGAAGATACTTCGTTCGTTGGATCCCAAATTTGAGCACATCGTCGTGACGATTGAAGAAACTAAAGACTTGGAAGAAATGACAATCGAGCAACTCCAAGGATCATTGCAAGCATACGAAGAGAAGCATAAGAAAAAGCAAGGATTTACTGAGCAACTCTTCAAGCTGCAACTCAAGGATATGCATGAAAGTCAAGGCAATGATAGAAACCAACGTGGCCGAGGTAGAGGTAGAGGCCATGGACGAGGTGGAAGTCGCGGTCGTGGACGAGGTTGGAATTACCACAACAACAATTCCAACAACAACTATGAGAAAGGAGAAAGCTCAACACGAGGCCGTGGGAGAATCAATCCGAACTCAAGGTATGACAAATCTCAAGTTCGATGCTATAATTGTCAGAAGTTTGGGCATTATGCTTCAGAATGTAGAGCTCCCAACAACAAAATTGAGGAGAAGGTCAACTACGTGAAGGAGAAGACAGATGATAAAGAAACTCTTCTTTTAGCACGAAAGGAAACTGATGGTGGCCAAGCAAATTCCTGGTATCTTGATAGTGGTGCAAGCAATCATATGTGTGGAAGGAAAGACATGTTCGTGGAGCTAGACGAGTCAGTAAACGGAAATGTTTCATTTGGAGATGATTCCACAATAGCAGTGAAAGGGAGAGGTAACATCCTTATCCGTTTAAAAGATGGGAGACATCAGTTTATTTCCAATGTCTACTATGTGCCCAATATGAAAAGTAACATCTTGAGTTTAGGACAACTGTTAGAGAAAGGTTATGATATTCATATGAAAGATTATAATCTTTCTATAAAAGATGATAAAAATAACTTCATTACTAAAGTGCCGATGTCAAAGAATAGAATGTTCTTGATCAACATACAAAACGATGTTGCAAAGTGCCTGAAAGCTTGCTACAAAGATGTATTATGGCTTTGGCATCTTCGATTTGGGCATCTAAATTTTGGAGGTTTGGAGCTGCTATCTAAGAAGGAGATGGTAAAGGGACTACCTCGCATCAACCATCCTGACCAGCTTTGTGAAGGGTGTCTAGTTGGGAAGCAATTCAGGAAAAGTTTTCCAAAGGAGTCAGAGTCAAGAGCCAAGAAGCCACTCGAGCTCATCCATACTGATGTGTGTGGTCCAATCAAGCCAAGCTCTCTCGGTAACAGTAGCTATTTTCTTCTTTTCATTGATGATTTTTCAAGAAAAACCTGGGTCTATTTCTTGAAACAGAAGTCAGAAGTTTTTGAAGTTTTCAAGAAGTTCAAAGCTGCAGTGGAGAGAGAAAGCGGTAGAAAAATCAAAGCCATGAGATCCGACCGAGGTGGAGAATTTACTTCCAGGGAGTTTCAAGAGTTCTGTGAAGCAAATGGAATTCGGCGACCAATGACAGTTCCTAGATCCCCCCAGCAAAATGGCGTGGCAGAAAGAAAGAACAGAACAATCCTCGACATGACACGAAGTATGCTCAAAAGTAAGAAATTACCCAAGGAATTTTGGGCAGAAGCAGTGGCGTGTGCAGTTTACTTGTTAAACCGATCTCCAACAAGAAATGTATGGGGAAAGACACCACAAGAGGCATGGAGTGGAAGAAAGCCTGGCATTTCCCACCTGAGAATCTTTGGAAGTATAGCCCATGTTCATGTACCAGATGAGAGAAGAACGAAGCTTGATGATAAAAGCGAGAGTTTTATCTTCATTGGCTATGATACTAATTCGAAGGGCTACAAGCTATACAATCCAGACAATAAGAAAATTGTGATTAGTCGAGATGTGGTATTCAATGAAGAAGGAGAATGGGATTTTAGCTCTCATACAGATGACTTCAATTTCTTTCCTCAATTTGAAGAAGATGAGCTAACACCAATAGAACAACATGGAGAAGCCCAACAAGAGACAACAATCACCCATTTTAAAGCTGCAAAGAGAATTCTTCGCTATCTGAAGAGTACAATTGATTTTGGCTTGTTCTATTCAGTTTCTAATAATTATAATCTTGTTGGATATAGCGATAGTGATTGGGGTGGAGACATAGATGATCGAAGGAGTACTACTGGATTCGTATTTTTCATGGGAGATACTGCTTTCACATGGATGTCAAAGAAACAACCGATTGTCACATTATCCACTTGTGAAGCGGAATATGTTGCTGCTACCTCATGCGTTTGTCATGCAATTTGGCTTAGAAATCTACTGAAGGAGATAGGTTTAATACAAGAAGAGACGACCAAGGTTTGTGTCGACAACAAGTCAGCCATTGCCTTAGCAAAGAATCCAGTATTCCATAATCGAAGTAAACACATTGATATTCGCTACCACTATATAAGAGAGTGTGTTGCAAGAAAGGATGTGCAAGTTGAATATGTGAAGTCACAAGATCAAGTTGCCGATATTTTTACCAAGCCACTGACAAGTGAAGACTTCATAAGATTAAGAAATTTACTAGGGGTCACAAGATCAAGTTTAAGGGGGGGTGTTGGATCATAAACTTGATCCATTATGGGTGCCCAAACCCAAACCCAATCATATTGGAGTCCAAGTCCACAATAAAAGTCCAAAATTGCAAGTCATCTACCTAGAATTTTCTAGAGTGTATTAATTATGCATGTGAATCATTTGGTAACTTAAAATATTATTAGAAGAATGGAGAAGGATGGAGAAGAATGAGGTGTATGGTTATTATAATTTTGGATTATTTTATTTGTGTGGTGTAGAATTGTTCTTAAGTAGTATAAATACCCCTCCCCATTTTAGTTTTAGACATCAAGAAAAATTAAAAGCTTCTAAGTGAGTGAAGAAGCAAAATTTTAAGAGTGAGTTGTAGTTTCTTGTTTGTTGAGTGAGAGTGTTTTTGTAATATTTGCTTGAGTTTGAATAAAAGTTGTTTGTGTGAGTATTTTATTTCCAACACAAAACCTCCTTCCCCAAGCTTGTTGGCTTCTGAGAAATTCTCTGTCGCAGAAGCAACACTCCTAAAACTGAATAATGGCAATTTTTTGACCTCCCTGTTTCTACCTTCTCCAGCTGAACCTTGTTCACAATGCTCAGTATTATCATCAATCGAATCCAAACCTATGTCGAATAGTAATAAGTTCGCTCCTGCAACGTGAAACATAATGAGATTTTGACTTCATGGATAATAATGCTCATTTTCCAGATGATTCTTAGCAACTTTTACCTTTCCTCTTCAGCGTTCTCTTTGCTTGATAAATAACTAGGCACAGAGTGAGCATTCCAAGTGATACCGCCAGTATGATAATCGTCCATAACTGCATCTCATTTCCTGAATTCTTTTCGGTCTCACTTCTCGAACTATTGTCTGAAATTAAAGATGCAAATGAACAAAAATTGATCATTCAAACAGTAAGTTATGAGATTGTATTGGGCCCTTACCAGGATTGATAAACTCAGAAGCTGCGAGTCTGAGATAAAAATCTCCAATTCTTTTGCCATCTAAAGGTATCTTGAGGTCGAACAACTCCCGATCCCATACTAAGCATCCTTGATCATGGTCCAAAGCATAAGCAACACAACTGCAGTTGATTGCGCAAGCTGATTTGCACTCTTCAGTGTTTTTAACGCTCAACTTCACTGGATTGTTGGGAAAACTGACATTCTGCATTTGGTAAAACCGATCTTCATCAGGAGCACTGCTATTTTGGCATTTCAAAAGGGCTTTCCTCACACATTTTTGAGATTCGTTACCCTTTTCTGTTATATCAGGAGGATTGGACCCGAAACCTCTCATACAAGCACATGGCCTGTAAGCACTTTCATTGCAATAACTGAAAGCTCCACATGAAGGAAACCAACATTTAGAAGAAAGTAATGACTGCCATTGCTGTTCATCTTCTGACCACTTCTGTAGTTTAAGCTGCCCAGACATATCCAACACCATCCGAGAAATTGCATTCTTATCACCAGAGTAAGTCCAATATTTATCAGAAGGCTGGCCACTGAGTTTCCAGACCTCTGGTCTCGAACTGCTCTGATTCGTTTCGTACCCGTTCACTGAACCTTCCCAATACGTTTCATTTCCTTTCTTGATGGTTAAACTTGACCCAGAAGGAGCAACCAGAGAAAAATCGCCTGGAGCAGGATCTTCTTCACTTCTCCATGACGTTAAGTTCCATTCATAATATACAAATGTTCCAAGACTCATTCCAGGCAGAAGAGTATCAGTAGGATAATCAAAGCTTTGCCAGAAAACCTCTTTCACTCTGTCTGTCAGGATCAGATTACCTGAATCTTGTAACACGGCAAAAGTTTCACTAGTAGCCGAATCTGAACTGTTTGACACTTTATAGGACATTTCGCTCTCTGTAATCAGAATGTTTCCATCCAGAGTATTGATGGAAAGGGTTGCAGAACTACTTCGTACAGGGTATTTTCTATTGGCAACCCATACTACATTTTTTACAGGAATATTCGTATACCATATTCCCAGATAATAATTTCCAGTTTCTCCTGGAGAGAAAAAACCCAGTGAAAATATTCCATTTGCAGATACAATTGTTTCTCGATATGTAATTGATTTGTTTGGATATAAAAATTCAATTGCCTGGGAGGATCTCGAGAAGAATAACAGAGTGATGAAAGCAGAAAAGAATTGAAGCAAAATTGGGATTTCCATAGGGAAACTTTGGGTACGAATGCTCATTTCTCTGCTGTTAATCAGTTGTTAGAGGAGGCCAGCACAACCATCCATTGCTGATAACTCATGTATTGATTGTTGGAATCTCAGTCTCTGCACAAGTCAATGAAGTGGGATAATTAGGCTAAGGGCCTGTGGCTAAGAAAATTCACAATTAGATGCGTCCGACTTTTCAACAGTACTTTGTTTTCTTTTTTTGATATCTCAACATCTTGTGATGAAGTCCAATCTTCTCACAAAAATATTTGGAATCCGTAGATTGTAACATCGGTTTTGTTTTAATTCACCAATTCCCGAGCCTGAAATTTCCACGTTGGCTCTACTTGTTGTGGGAACGCCCAGATCCTCCTACTGTTCTTGCGTGATACCTATGGTGTGACTATTTTGTTAATTGCTTTTGTCTGAGGTAAGCTCACCTTTTGTAAAAATAAATAAATAAATATATTTTAAAAATTTTTAATGAACAATCATAGTATACTTGAAAAAGACATCGTCCTAAAAGATGAAATTTTTTTAATACCTATTTGATTAAGTTTTGGTTTTTAGTGGTCAATTTTTTTTAAGTCAAACATTCAACTAATTATTCAGTAAATATTTTCGGAAAATTTTAAAATTTAATATTTGATAAAACAAAAATAATAGCCAACGGTTAAGATTATAATCGTTAGCTATTAAAATTCGTGTTTAAAGCTTACTTTATATAAACCTTTCAAAAAAAAAAGCTTACTTTATATAAAAGTTGAAAATTTTTGCTTTTTATATCTAATGGTAATTTTTTAGGTATTTAATATATAAAATATTTTTTATTATTTATTTTTAATTATATTAATTTATAATAACATTTTATTGGCTAAAGAAATTATATTTTCTATTATAATGTCATATTTAATTAATTTTTTATATTTTATATGATATATATTATAATAAATAAAAATTAATATATGTAATATAAATATTATAATACTGAATTCATAAACTAAAAATTTAAAACTAATTTCCAATGGTTAAATTACTAAATATTTTTAAACTAATTATGAATCATTAATTTGTCATCAGTTCTAAACATTACGAACTGGAGACATGTACCAGTTTATCAAGCCCTGATCACTTAATGCTAGGGCACAACCATATCCATTTCTGAAAATTCACCAATTTTTATTGGATTTAGAGAGTAATTTGCGGACGGTACTTCTACTACTACACACGACTCGGTAGCTAAATTATAATTTTTAACTGAAATTTAATAAAAAAAAAGTACTTATGTCCATATTTATTAACTCTGCTAATGAATTGCTAACATAAAATTTTTACATCAGCAAAGAAATTAGTAAGAAAAAATTACGTGGAAATTTCAAAAATGACATGGATTGTATAACGAATGAAAAAATGAAAATATTTCTTTTTCTCACTTTCTCAACAATAAAACCCTACTTTCTCTTACTTTCTCAGCAACCAAACACAATTTACCCTCATTTCTTAGCAACCATGCCTTTTTTCTATGAGTTTATGCATATTATTTGTACTTTCTTTTCTGGATTGGTGAAAGAGAAAAGTGAAAATGAAAAAGGAAAAACCCAGTTTTAATTTCTTTGAAAAAGAGAGAAAATAATTAAATTATTGAAATTTTTAGTTTATGTAACACTCCTTATCTCTCTGTATGTATTGTTGTATAACAAACAGATAAATAGTGTTATGGTATATAAAACTAATACCAAAATATTTATAATATACTGTCGAGGTAAATAAAATATAAAATATTGATATTATGGAAATATAAAAAGTATATTCACTCCCTACTTACAGTCTCCTGAACATGCATATATTACATTCAAAGTGAGTATTTAATTTTAATTTTTACATTACTAATACTATAATAACAAAATACAAGAGAAAATACTAATATGCTCGGGGTGGCTATCACTACTGTTGGGCTTCATACTATGGGGCCCACTATCAGCGACATTATATCTATAAAGCTTATCGTCATATCTTTACTTCAAATCTGAGCGGAAAAAAAAAACTCATGCGCTGAGTTATACAACTCAGTGATATAGTAATTTATAATAACAGTCATTTATAAGCAATAAAAAATAGAAATTCATTTATTAAGATTAAGCCATAATATCATATAAAATTCACTTCATTAATGTTATTCTAACCTTGTAAAGATTTCTTATCATGCCCATATATTAAATCACTATAGACTAATCTCAGGAATACGAAGTGTACATGTCATCTCATGATACCAGAAAACTTACTGGATCAGAGAAAATAATAAATATAAATTATATCGCACAATTCTAGAAAAATCCACCAAACCAAATATATATATTTAATACGACTACAGGAAATCCATCTAGCCATAAAGTATATATAGCTACATAAAATCCATCAGGCCAATAAAGCCTATTGACATAACAATAACTCTTTAGATCGTTGTCCATGCTAATATATGAGTTAAAAATATCAAATTCTCATCAAATACAAATTTTTATATGCTTATTCAAAACATCGTATCTATTAAATCCTCAATAAGACATATAAAAATATTATACTAAAATTTACTTTATAAAAATATGTCATAACAAGTATTCAAATATTTAAAAATAATTTCATGTTATTGAAAATTCTACATTTATCATATAAATCAATTTAAATCAAAATTTATTTAAAATTATATTTTAAGTATTTAATAGCTAAAATTATAAATTATTGTATAGATCTTTCTTACCGGTGTCCGTCGGTTCTTTTTTTCGGTCTGCCCTTGGCGGCGGTTCTGCTATCATGTCTTAATAATAAATAATTTATAATTAATTACATAATTGTATTTAACTTATATTCTATTGAAAATAAAGCTCCCCAATGATTTTCTACTCTAATATATCAAAATTTCTATCGGTGTTATTTTACGCGCATTCGACGCATAATCCTAAACTTTGATCGCTCGACATACTTTCCAACGTGATCAAAAATTTTAAATATTTTATTTTTCTTATTTTCTCTTCTCCATTACTGTTTTTTTCTATTTTTTTCCTCTAATTTCTATTTTTCTCCAAAAATCTTTTTTACCCTAAATAGTTCATATTAATTCAACAAATACTTTAAAAATTACAAATAAATTCCTATAATTACTTTAACTCATTTTTTTTTTCATTTTCTATTACAAATTTTACCAAAATAATATTCAATAATTCCCAATAAATTTTTCAATAATTAAGCCAAAATTCCAAAAATTCACCAAAAAATCTATTAAATATTTCTTCTCTTCCAAAAATTATTTTCCACCTCCAAACACTTCATTTAACTCAATTTTCATCATTTTAAGGCATAAATCCTTCAAAATAATTCCTCAAAATTTCGGTCATAATTAGAAAATTTTCCAAAATTCTACAAAATTTTCTAATAATTATTCTCATTAAATTTTCACTATATCTATCATCCTCAAGTCTCATTCTACTCATTTTCTATTTTTATCTAATTTTTTCATAATTTTTCTACAAAATTCTAACTCTCAATATTTTTAATCCACACAACATTCACAAAAATATTAAAATCAAATCAAGACAATCACTTTAATCAACTCAAATCTATAAAAATTTAAGGAGGAAGTTAAGGAATCTTACCTCTAAAAATTTAGGGAATTTTTTTTTGCTACAAATGAATTTTCTCCTCCAATTTATTTCTTTCCTTCACCTAAAAATATCTTTGCTCCAAAGACTTGAATAATGTAAATTTAAAGAGATAAATTGAAAGAAAATCAAGAGAAGAGAGGTAGAGAGGATCAGCAATGGAGGGGTGTGGGGAAAGAAGAGAGCTTTTCTTTTTTTTGATTTAATGTTATGAAAAAAAAAAAATAAATAGTCAATTTGACTTTTAATTAATCTTAATTAGCTTAATCCTTGTTTTTATTTGCCAACTAAAATTAATCAAAAAAATATTTTGGCTTTTATCTAAATTAATCCAAAAGAAACTTGACTTTTGACTTTTTCCACTAAACTTTCCAATTTTTCAATTTACTACTTGAATAAATTTATTTTCTTAAATTTCATATCACAATGACCTTATCTCCTCAAATTGAATATACCAATATTTCTAGAAAATTTTTCTATTTGAAATAGTTTTTCCGATTTTACAAAATAACCATCAGTGCGAAAATTATATTTTTGCAATTTAGTCCATTTTCTAAATTATGCCCATAAAAATTCATTCATAGTCCAATTTCTAATTTATCAGTTTTAAAAATATTAGAATTCAATTATGATCACATCAACGCCATTGTAATTTTGAATATATGTTTCTGTCCTGATCAGAAAATCAGACCGTAAATCCGCACTAGACTGTATTTCTACAAATTGGAACCCTTAACCTTAAAATCTCTTCATATAATTTCACCTATGGCTTTAAAATATTATTCTCTATATTTTAGTATACATAACTTAAATTCCTACCGCTGGGGAAAAATTTTGTACTTCCAACCCAATCTGTTGCCTTGATTTGTGCGCCAAGCATGAAATCCCAATGATTTATTAATTCAATTCAACATTCATGTTAAGCATTCTATTTTCATATTCAAGTAAATTTTCCACACTCATATGAATATATTTAGATTATGATCGGTACGTCTCTGTACTGCAGTACAGATTACAACAATATACGTATATAATCAGGGTCTAGATTGTGGATATGACAGTTTAAATTTTAAAACCAAATTGATTTCTCAAAAAAATTTCATTATATTTGATTCCATCGTCACTAAAAATAAAAGAGAAAAACAAAAACAAAGCAAGAACAAAATAATACCTAAAGAGCAAAAAATACTGAAACATATAAAAACCAAATTTAAAAATGACAGAATCAATAAATTATAAAACACACGGTGATGGATTTATCAACAACGACCATATGTGTCCAATCACAAATTGTGGCAATTAATTTGTAGATGGAGTTGAGGAAGGAAGAAGGATTGTTGGAGTCAAACCAATGGGGTGATTGACAACTACATATTGCGAGATTTGATGTTCCAAAGACTGAAGAGTCTAGTGAAGGGAAGCACAACCTCTCAAATTGTCACCACCAATAGCTCCGCCCATTTTATCGAACAATTTCTCGCGAGAAAGCTTGCCATCAGAGTCGGAAAATATTTGCAAAATATCATAGGCCATGGACTCATTATGACCAAGATTGAAAAAAGCCTATGGGAAGAGAGTCCAAAAATAGTTTGTGTTGCACAAACTTTTCTTGGATAAAAACCAAATAAATTAAAGATAATAAAAAGCTTAGAGAGAATAAAGAAATAACACAAGCAGTTTATAGAGATTGAGGTATTAACGAAGTCTACGTCCTCTTCTAATTTCAATTGGAATTTTTTACTAATTCATACAAAAGTTACACTAGAGTTTCATTAGCTCATTTCCAACTATGTGTTTTCTATGGCTCATACCGAATCTAAATCCCTTGTATTTTGATGACTCATATAAAAACCAATTTATTGTATTTTTCTCAGGTTCACACGCAACCTAACAAGAATTTTTCTACTAAGTTCACTCTTAAACTCTTTTCCAAGTGTTTAAGGCTATCACTTAAACCTTACTCACAATAAATACAACTATAATTTGAGAAACAAAAGTATATGAGTTTTTGGCACACTAATGATGTTGTTCTCTTTTTCAATGGTCATTTGAGGGTCTATTTATAATGTTTTTCCTCAATCTAGTAGCTACAAATAATTATCATAATGTTTAAATAAAGGTGTTTGGCAGACACAATTCGCAGTTGCGAATGCTTCAATTCTAACGGCCATTATGACACGTGGCTGAATCTGATTCGACCAAAATTACAACAGCTTCATGATGTGGGCTTTTGCAGTCACGCTTTTGTGTTGTGGTCGCTACATGCATTTTTGCAATAAGAATCACAGTTGTCATTGCTTTCTGGAATTTAGTGTTTATCCCATTTGCGGTCGTGCTTCCATGTCTTACAGTCGCGAAATTTAATCTTTCAAAAATACCTCTAAAATCCAGATCTTTGATGAACACGTGTCAACTTTGATAATAAGACCAATTTCCAACAGTCATATCCTCTTAAAGATCGCAATTGCAAATTCCTCTTCGCATTCAACTCTATGGGCCGAATGACACCATGAACTATTTTGGAATGAATAGTTATTTTCTCATAGCTTTTTCGCAGTCGCTAAATAAGTGGTGCGATTACAAAATTGGGAGTGCGAGCACTATTTCATTCTCGCAAGCTCAAATTACATGACTTCTTTTTCATCAAATGACTAAGTGTTTGAAATCTTATTGATTTGGAACTTTTCCGACTATAAAAATAATATTAAATAAACATGTTAGTCATAATTAATTTGATTGTCAATATCAAAATAAAGATCAATTGGCCTAAATCCAACAATCTCCCTCTTTTTTATTTTGACAATCAAACATAGAAAAAATATAGATTGAATATCCAGAAATCAAATTAAAATAATGAACTACATGTATACATAATTTCAAGGAAATTTATGCAAATTAACATAGTTAATCATATAGTCAAAGATTATATCAAGGAAATATTTCTTTTCCTTTGATAAAAATTTATCTCAAAGAAATGGTTTTCCCTTTTAATCATATTAATCTTATTTTTTACTATCCTCTTAAATATATTTTTAAAAATTTTTGTTGTATTTCTCTCCCTTTGTTAAGATCAAAAATAAATTAAGGCATGATACCAAAATATAAGCAAAAAGAAGAGAAATAAAGGCTTAAAACAAAATATAACATTCATTAATTGAAAGAAAATACACTTATTTGAATCATATCATTAGTGCCAATCAAACCACACAAGATGCAAATGACACTAGCAAGTTAAAATAAGAAATGCAATGCATGAATGGTAGGTAGGTGGTCCAAAAGGTGGGTGAGATATCATCTCTTCCTTGTCCATTTCCTTCTTCTTCTTGAGATTCCTCCTCTTCAGCATCTTCATCTTATTTACTTGCAAAAGTCACATTGCATACTTGCATTCCCAACAGATGCCTCATCATACTTAGCAAATTTTATTCCATAGATGATGGTGGAGGTAGTGTTTGTGAAAAAATTTGAATGGCTTCTCCTTGAATCGTCTGATCATCCCCTATGGAAAGCCTTGCCTTTTTTTCTACTTTTGTTAAGAAGTGGTGGCTTGAATTCTTTATTCACCCATGGCATACTCATACTTGTCATATCCTATCTTCTTGATGGCTTTAACATTCAAAAAATATTGTATATCCATCAAGTTGGTTGCATATTCTTCAACTTTCGTATAGTTTTCCAAATTATGTGAAGTGAGGAGGTTGAAGTGTCTTGAAATTTTTGTGATGTGAAATATGATAAGAATGACTCCTCTTCTTGTGGTGGCAATCTTGTTGATGTGATCAATGAAATGCATTGTTGAAGGCATACATAAAGAATAAATCATTTGTCGTTACCTTTTCATTTTCATCACCACATGCATACATGATGAATGTAATAGTTCTACGAAAATTCCAATGGAGAAGAGATTTGATGTGTTTTGCATTGGAGTTCTTATCAAGAATGGTTTCACTAGTGATTTGTTGCCAAAACTCCTTCGATGTTTGAGCTATTTCTTAGTAGTTCAGAAGTCTTGGGTTTTGAATTTGAAATTTTTTTGTCACTTCCTTTTTAGTCAACTGATAACTTTGTCCAAAAAGGCTAAACTTTATCCCATAATGACTTGGTTCTTCATATGGATTCTCATGAATGGAGAAAGTAGAGAGAAATTCCAAAGAGAGATCATTATAACTATGTTCCCTTAGCCATAAAAAATCTATCTAACCAATCTTTTCAATGGCATCCTCAAACTCTTTTTGAATCACCAGTTTGCGAAGATGAGAAAGAACGAGAAGCTTGCTAAGAAAAATATCATTTTCCTTAAAAATTTCATACCTTGCTCTTTCTTCTTGCAAAAAAATTAGCCATTATATCTTCCATACAAATTGGTTGTTGAGATGAGGTTAATGGGGCATTTTCCTTTGATGCACGAGTGCATTTTGGGTGTTATGGATGTATGAGTGAAGAAAAGTTTGAAGGAATAAAGAGATGGAGTGGTTTTTACAGAGATAATGTATGATAATGAGAGAAAATATGTTCAAATAATTGAAAGTGTGTGAATAGTGCTAAAAACATGTCTATATAGGCTTAAAAAGGTGCATGCAATAGTAAATTTTGAATTAAATGTTGAGTTTTTCAAAAAGAAAACCATCAAAAATTTTCTCAAATCGCACTACGATTTTTGTTACATTGTATAATTGTAAAATATTTGAAATATCGCGACTGATAAATATAAATTATGATTATAAAAATGAAAGATTGCAAAGGTTTGAAAATTATTTAAATTTCACGAGCACTATGTAAAAAACATATATATCTTATTTTACATGAAATTCACGAGCACGATCATTATGGTTCGACTACAAATTATATGTTTTATGCAAAAAAATATTAAAACTCATGAAAATGCATAATATGATTTGTGGCACAATAATCATGATCAATTTTTTTATGTAATTCATCAATTAAAGTTTGGAAAACATTAATTGAGCTCCAAATTCTCAAGTATCCAACATTTTCACAAAAACACAAACATTTTCATACACATATCACACGTATCATATATATGATCAAGTCATTCATAGTGCATTAAGTCAAAATATTAAAGAGCAAAAGAACTAAAAAATGCTTGTCATTTTTCATGACTCTTGCTCTTGCAACACTTTCTCTTGAATTGCACTTTAAGATTATTTTTTTGATTTGCCTCCTTTCAATTTATGAATGATACCAATTGTTTGAATTTTTGACACTTCTTCTTCTTAGGCACAAAATGGCTTCCCTTTAATTGTTGCGTCTTGAAATCATTTATTGATTGTTAAAGGAATACCAATTATTATACTTGTACTTGCAAAAATTTAAGTAATAGTGCCTTTTGGTACTCACTTATGTGCTTTAAATGCTAAATGCTTGATTGTAGAATGGAATTAATCCAGGTTTCACAGCTGTGAATAAGGGTTCACGAGTGTGAACCATCTAGTTGATTGATTGGTTAGCAGTTTCCCCATATAGTTCACAGCCAAACAAGTTGTGAATGTGTGATTCACAGTCATAAGGGACTTTGGTATTTTTTGATTAAATGAATCACAGAAAAGTCAGCCTAATTCAAAGGTATCAGAGCATACCCAATAAGGGTCGGTGATATTATATGCCACATTTTGAATTTTGTACATGACATAGAGTTTTTGGGTTGTTTACATTTATATGTGTCTTTTAATTCAAAGAAACATGTCGTGTATTTTTATAAACACTAGGCTGGTTGAGCCCAAACATGATAGTTTTATATATGATGTTGGATCTTTAGATCAAAGATATTTCTTTATGGATGTCCATGTATATGATGCGATTAACAAGATTTATATGCAAAGAAATTAATATGACATAAGTTTTTCAAAAAAAAGAAAAAGTTTTATTTTTCACAGATTTTTCCGTGATAAGTACATGTGACACTAGCTCATTTAGTTGGGTTAATTCTGATTAGATGAGAGGACATTATATTTAGTAGTTCAGAGCTTAGGTTTAGGCATTTTTGAACCTAAATGGATTAAGGGTTATCATGTATGCATTGTACATCTTATATGTCTCTGACATGGGCTCTCTCTCTGTCGACTTGTAGGAGTGGATAAGTATAGATGGAGTTACAAGCTCACAATGTTGCTGAGAGCAACATTTTTTGTTTGACTTGAGGGCTTCTAATCAGCCTAGTGCTTTAAGTGTACGGTGTTTGGGTGCTACCACAGTTCCTCCTTAGTAACTCACTAGACAAGCAGATCTAAGTGTGATACCCATCATGCAACATATTGTCAGTATGTTATAGCAGTTGGCATAGGCCATACCATAAGCACCACCACAACCAACTCCACAGCCACCACCATAAACGGCACCCCAAGACAAAGATTGATAGGCTCCAAAAAATATAGGGCCACTGATTTCCTTGGAGAGAATAGAATGACCCAGTTGTAAACGAGTTTTGACTAGAAAAGACCAAAAGGGTCTTCAAAAAACTAGAGTGTGCCAAGGAGCATAAAGCAAAATATGGAGTATCTCTGCTATAAGAACATGCTTATAAGTGGTGGAAGTCGGTTTTGAAGAAGCCACAAGCTCCACAACCTCTGACTTGGGAGTTTTTCAAGGCAGAATTTGAGAAACAATATATGCCCTGATCTACATTGATGAAAAGAGAAGAGAATTTCTGAATCTATAGACCATGACAGTCTCCAAATATGAGAGAAAGTTTGCACGATTGAACAGATATGTCACCGGTCTCATAGTGGATGAGGGTGACAAATTTTGTCGCTTTGAGGATGGTTTGAGCGATGACATTGGATATCATGTCATTTCTTTTTAGCTTGAAGACTTCTCCATACTTGTTTCCTCTGCTATCAGTGTTGAGAATAGAAGAAAGAGAAGAGTAAAAAAGACCCATAGCTAGTATGGCATAGAAAACTAGTAAGAAATGCCATTTCTTTTTAAGATAGTCCTAAATTAAGGGATAGGGCAGAGGACAGAGTCACTCATAGTCCAATTCTTTTAGGAGGGGATCGCCCTCTAGGACTACCTTAGCTGTCACCAGCACACAAATAGTTAGAGATCTTGCTCCTTTATGTGAGACATATCATAAAAACCATAGATGAGAATGTCAATTAGCAACGGGGGTTTGCCTCAGATGTGGAGCCCAAGACCACATGAGAAGGGATTGCCTTTTGTTGATTGGTGTTACACCTACTCAGACAACAGGATCAACTCCAGTTCAGAGTAGGAATTAGTTAAGAGAAGGTCAAGTAGGACCTAACTAGGCTACCGATAGTGAACAGGCTAGGACCTAATAGAGCTCTAGTTAGGGCATATGTTATAAAGGCACGAGAGGATAAGGGAGCAATAAATGTTATAGTGGGTATGTTCTATTTATATGGCTCTGTTATATGTGCTTTGATTGACCCAGGCTCTACACATTCATATGTTTACATGAGCATGCTTAGTTAGCACAGTATGATAACAGAGAAACTAGAGTTTGAAATTGTGGTCATAAACCCCTTAGGCCATAGTGTGGTTGTGAACCGGGGTATATAGAAGTTGCCCTTTGGTTGTGCACAAGAAAGAGTTTCTTACAAATCTCATCAAATTACCATTTCATGAGTATGATGCCACATTAGGTATGGATTGGCTCTCATATTATGAGATAGTTATGGACTATCGTTATAAGACAATTGTTCATAAGACTTAAAAGCAAGAAGAAGTGGTAGTAGAAGGCAAGAGGTTTCCACAACCTCCACAGATGGTTTCCATGATAAAGGCATAGAAGATGATCTGAAAAAGATGTGAGGCCTTTTTAGCCCATGTGGTTGACACCATAATGAGAGATTCAGATCTTCAGGATATCCTTGCAGTGAAAGAGTTTCTAAATATCTTTCCGAATGACCTACCAGATTTACCACTGAACATAGATATTTGGTTCTCCATAGAGCTCACACTAGGTACAACATTGATTTCTACAACACTTTACAAAATGACACCTTCGGAAATGAAAGAGTTGAAAGCTTAGTTGCAAGAGTTGCTAGCAAAGGTTTTATCAGACCGAGTTTATCTCCATAGGGTGTACCAATTTCGTTTGTAAAGAAGAAAGATGGATCTATGAGATTGTGCATAGACTATAGGCTGTTGAATAAGGTATCTATCAAGAACCGATATCTGTTGCCACAAATTTATGATCTTTTTTATCAATTAAAAGTGTAGAAGTGTTCTCCAAAATCGATTTAAGATCAGATTATTATCAGTTGAAGATAAAGGAAAAAGATATAACTAATACAACTTTTCAAAACAAGATATGGACACTATGAGTTTTTGGTTATACCCTTTGGATTGACCAATGCCTCAACAGCTTTTATAGACTTGATGAATAAGATCTTCAGGCCATATTTGGATCAGTTCATAGTTGTGTTCATGGATAACATCTTGGTATATTCTAAGGACCAAGCAGAATATGATCAACATTTGAGAAAAATATTGCAGATCCTCATGGATCAAAGGCTTTATGCCAAACTCTAATGTAAGTTTTGGCTTGATGAAGTGGCTTTCCTTGGACACATCGTGTCAATAGAGGGAATTAGAGTTGATCCCAGCAAGGTTGAGGTAATCTTCAATTGGAATCCCCTCCGGAATGTGACCGAAATAAGGGGTTTTCTTGGTTTGGCATATTAATATAGGAGATTTGTGAAAGGTTTTTTTTTTTTTATTGCTTCTCATTTGAATAGGCTTTTGAGAAAATATGTGTAGTTCAAATGAAATGACAAGTGTCAAGTTAGTTTTGATAGGCTCAAGTGTATACTAACAAAAGCTCTAGTTTTAACATAACCAGTTCCCAATAAGGAATATATTGTGTACAACGATACTTCTCACAAAAGATTGGGCTGTGTTTTGCTACAAGAGGGAAATATTGTTGCTTTTATTTCTAGGCAGTTGAAGCCGCATGAAAATAATTACCCCACGCATGATTTTGAGTTGAAAACTATTGTGTTTACTTTAAAGATATGATGTCACTACATATATGGGAAAAATATTTAATTTATACCAACCACAAGAGTCTGAAGTATCTCTCAACACAAAATAAACTCAATTTGAGGCAAAGACGATAGCTAGAGTTTTTCAAGGATTATAATTGCATCATCGACTACCATTCAGATAAGGCCAATATTGTGGTTGATGCTTTGAGCAGAAAGACTAATGCGGAGTTGCATATTCAACCTACTCTTAACTAGGAAATTAGATATGTACAGAGGCAAGATAGCAAGCTAGTTGAGATAGCTGAGTTGGTCTATAAAAGGGAAAGATACGAGTACACAGTTGAGCCATGTAGTAGTTTGTTCTACCAAGGATGCTTTATTGCTAAGTTGAGATAAAGGATTTTTAAGGAAACACTTGAAACCAGATTCGCAATGCATCTCAGAAGTAATAAGATGTACCATGATCTAAAAGAAAGATTTTGGTGGATAGGTATGAAAAAGGATATCTCAGAATTCACAACGAGATGTCTGACATGTTAGCAGGTCAAGGTAGAATATCAAGTACTTTATGGTTTGTTGTAGCTAATCATAATACCGGTATGGAAATGGGAACGTATCACGATGGATTTTGTGATTGGGTTACCTCTGACACCGAGAAAGTATAATGTCGTTTGGGTTATAGTGGATAGGTTAACGAATGCAACACATTTCTTGCTTATTAGGAAAGACTATTCCTTGAATAGGTTAGCAAAATTATATGAACGAGATAATAAGGTTACATAAAGTGCCAGTTTCCATCATATCAAATAGAAGCTAAAGGTTTACATTTCAGTTTTGGAGAAGTTTACAGCGAGCTTTAGGTATCAAGCTCAGTTTTAGCACCACTTTTTACCCACAGATAGACGGTCAGTTGGAAAATAATGAGAAGTTGTGTGATCAAGTTTAAAGGTAGATGAAAAAAATATCTACCATTGATGGAGTTTGCCTACAATAATAGCTATCAGTTTAGCATACAAATAGCCTCTTATGAGGCACACTATGACAAAAAGTGTTATATATTGTTATGTTGGACAGAGCTCAGTGAGCAGAAATTAGTGGACCCAAAATTGGTACAAGAGACAGAAAAAAGGCAAATATCATACATGAAATGTTAAAGGTAGCTTCAGATAGACATAAATTGTATACAAATATTAAAAGAAGAGATATAGAGTATGAAGTGGGAGATAAAATATTTCTTAAAGTTTCTCCATGGAAGAAGGTCTTAAGGTTCGAAAAGAATGGTAAGTTGATCCCTAGGTTCATTGGACCATATGAGATCTTAAAATAGATTGAACCAATCACCTACAGACTTGTTTTACCATTAGAGTTGAGTAACATTCACAATGTCTTTCATGTCTCTATGTTGAGGAGATATAAGTCAGATCCTTCATAAGTAAATCCCAGGCTCAATTCTAAGACTAGAAGTAGGATAGATGACATGCCATTAAAGGGGTTTACGGTACTGTAGTGATATGATAAAATTATTCTTTTAAGGACAATGTGACTTAAACTCTAAGAATACTCTTGATCTTATAATTTCATGCGAAATATATATATTTACTCAGTCTAGGTGGCTTAAGCTCTAGGAGCGCTCTTGATTTGATAAGTTCAGACAAGTACACATGATTATAGATAGTGGCAGAGTGACTTAAACTCAGAGAATATCCCTGTTTACAACTTGTATCCAAATAGTCTAGGTAGAGAGTTGTTGGACAATTATACTAAAGAAATTAATGAATATCTTATAATGAAAAAGGGTTCAATGACATAAGTGAATGATATCAAATGTCTGATATGTTGTATGCTAAAAATATTGTGATTATTCACCTATGCATGGTTGAAGTGTTTAATATTTTATCAGTTCATAAGTAAGGTATGATATATGATTTAATAATTTCTTTGCCCTACTATATTGTATGTGATATGATGCCATGAATATGAATGACATGATGTATATTTTTTTATTGCATATTAAATTTTTATACCTATATATACTACTAAACTTTCAGTAACTTAATGTGCATGAGTTTTTCCCTTGCATGTTGCATCTTAGTAGATAAAGGTAGAAGTTGATCCAGAGAAGCCAACCCAGTTCAGAGATATCATATGTCACATTTTGTATTTTGTACATGACATGGAGTTTTTGGGTAGTTTATATTTGTACATATCTTTTAATTCAAAGAAACATGTAGTTTTTGTAAAGTTATGTATTTTTGTAAATATTTGATCGGTTGAATCTAAACATGATAGTTTTATGTATGACGTTGAATCTTTGGATCAAAGATATTTCTTTACAGAATTAACATGATTTATATGCAAATAAATTATTATGATATAGGGTTTTCAAATAAAAGAAAAAGTTTTATTTTTCACAGATTTTTCCATGATAAGTACATGTGACACTCACTCATTTAGTTGAGTTAATCCTAATTAGATGAGAAGAAACTACAACAAGCCTTTTTTATTTTTGAATATTTTCACGAACCATAATTTGATGATTTAGTTTGTGAGTTTAAAGTTCCGCATATAATATTGGTGGATTCTTTTTCATTAAATAAGTTTTTTTTTCAAAGGAAAATAAAATGAATTGAAAACTTTGACTTAATCTCAATTTACTTGAATAGATTTTTAATTTGGCGTATAATCAATTAATATAATGCATGGTAATATTGTCTAAGTCACAAAAATCATTTCTCTATTCATAATCATAGCCTTTTAATTCCTGTTCTTATTGTAAGTCATCATAAGATTATAAGGAATTTGCTAATAAATTAGTGTCTTGAATCATGTTGTCATGTAATTAATTTTGAAAAAAGAAAAACTGAAAATAGTTAATTGCGATAATTTTAATATACAATGGTGTGTAATTAATGGTAAATTTAATTTTGAAGTATTCAAAATCGAATAAATTAAACCTCCTAATATTAGAATTAAATTGAATTAAACTAATATAAAAACTGAAAAATAAACCGAAATAATTTTATTTTCGATTTTTTTTTCAATATTAATAACAAAGTGAAATAAGAAAAATTTATAGACTAAGAATAGGAAACGAAATGGAAATATAAATTTCAACAGTGGAAAATATTAATGAAGAGTACATGCAGGTGAGCACGTCCTTTCCTTCTCATCTGTCTTTCTTTTACTATCCATCCAAACAGCAAAAGAGAGATCGTTGATTGCAAATTATATAATTGATTCGTATTTATGATG